>JARQOC010000011.1:148619898-149219898 GCA_033576535.1 Allobates femoralis | reverse complement strand
TGTGATATGCGCGTCACATATCACATGACCGCGAGCGGGCAATCACATCGCCGAACGCCGATGTCATTCTGATATCATGCAAGGTCCTAGCAGGACACTACCTGCTACTGCTCCCGATTACCGAGTACTCCATCCGGCCCCCCCACCACCATCCTGCCCCACTTGCTCCATCCTGCCCCCCCGCCGGCTCCATCCTGCCTCCCCCATCGGCTCCATTCTGCCCTGATGACTCTATCCTGCCCCCCCGGCTCCATCCTTCCCCCTCGGCTGCATCCTGCCCCACCCCCCCATCCTGCCTCCCTGCCGGCTCCATCCTGCCCCCCTGCCGGCTCTACCCTGCCCCCCCCCGCCGCACCATCCTGCCGTCTTGCCGGCTCCATCCTGCCCCCCCACTCCATCCTGCCCTCCCAGCTCCATTCTGCCCCGCCGGCTCCATCCTGCCCTGATTGCTCCAACTTTCCCCCCCCCCCCCCCGGCTCTCCATCCTGCCCCCCCTCGCCGGCTTCATCCTGCCTCCCCCCAGGTCCATCCTGCCACCCCGGCTCCATTCTGCCCCTCCAGCTCCATTCTGCCCCGCCGTCTCCATCCTGCCCTGATTGCTCCAACCTTCCCCCCTGCTCCATCCTGCCCCCCCCCATTGGCTCCTTCCTGCACCCCCATCGGCTCCATCTCCTCCCCTGGCTCCATCCTGCCCCCCCACCTCCATTCTGCAGCACGTAGGCAGACTGGAAAGTATCCTCACTGAGGTTTTTTTTATAATTACTTTTACTGTGTAGGAGCCAGGAGGAGCAGGGGGGCCACGGGGAGCGGAGTATCGCCATATACCATAGTGCTGCTATACATGTACTGTAATGTACTGCCATATACCATAGCGCTGCTATACATGTGCTGTAATGTACCACTATATACTATAGCGCTGCTATACATGTGCTGTAATGTACCGCCATGTACTATATTGCTGCTATAAATGTACTGTAATGTACCGCCATATACTATAGAGCTGCTATACATGTACTATAATGTACCGCCATATACTATAGTGCTGCTATACATGTGCTGCAATGTACCACCATATACTATAGCGCTGCTATACATGTGCTGTATATGAAAAGAGTCCTTCAGCCAATAATTAGAATATAAATTTTGTTTTACTTTATTGGAATACTCAGATAAAATACATTTTTATACACATAAGAAAATATATTCACAATGATTGTGCTTGATAGTTACAAGAGAACTGTAATCCCACCATTTATTTACAAGAAAGAGGAATATTATATTTTCATACGACAGTATAGTTTTATTTCCATTGTTCATACATAAAATATCATATATTTTTAAAAAGGGGGACAGAAGGAAGTATTCCTGAACTGCATATATTGTTCCCCAGGAAACCATCCAATACTTTGCTTATCGTGACATACACACTGTTAACATCCATTTCAATAAAATCTCTGTATATGTGTAAGTGTTTTATATATAATATAATCAATACGATCACTATAAAGTGCATAAACATATAAAATGCCAATGTGCAAAAAAATAATAAAATTCTTTGTGATGAAATATGGAAAAATAATGAAAAAAGTGATGTGTGCGCTCTCACTGAACTAGCACAGCAAAGATGGTCTAGTGGTAATTCTCTACAACAAAAAATTACCTACGAGGTTGTTACAGGTTCAAGCTGCTTATCAGCCACATAAAAAGAGCATGAACATCAGTTTCAATAAAATTCCTATATATGTCTTATATATACATTTCAGCACAAAGAATTGTATTTTTTTATTTACTTTTTTTTTTACACACTGGCACTTTACAGTGATCATATCGACTACATTATAAATATATATAGGAATTTTTTTTAAACTGATGTCCATGCTCTTTTTATGTGGCTGATAAGCAGCTTGAACCTGTAACAGCCTCGTAGGTAATCTTTTGTAGTAGAGAAATTACCACTAGACCATCTTTACTGTGCTAGTTCAGTGAGAGCGCACACATCACTGTTTATTATTTTTTCCATATTTCATCACAAAGAATTTTATTATTTTTTTTTTGCACATTGGCACTTTATATGTTTATGCACTTTATAGTGATCATATTGATTATATTATAAATAAAACACTTACATATATACAGAGATTTTATTGATATTGATGTTAACAGCGTGCATGTCACGATAAGCAAAATATTGGATGGTCTCCTGAGGAACAATATATGCAGTTCAGGAATACTTCCTTTTGTCCCCACTGCTGGTAGTCCAATCCCGCAGCTGAAACAGTTTTAAGATACGGTCCTGGTGCTTGCTGGTCTTTCTTGGGCGCCCTGGAGCCTTTTTGACAACAATGGAAGCTCTCTCCTTGAAGTTCTTGATGATGCGATAGATTGTTGATTGTTGACTGAGGTGCAATCTTTGTAGCTGCGATACTCTTCCCTGTTAGGCCATTTTTGTGCAGTGCAATGATGGCTGCACGCGTTTCTTTAGAGATAACCATGGTTAACTGAAGAGAAACAATGATACCAAGCATCAGCCTCCTTTTAAAGTGTCCAGTGGTGTCATTCTTACTTAATCATGGTTGATTGATCGCCAGCCCTGTCCTCATCAACACCCACACCTGTGTTAATGGAACAATCACTAAAACGATGTTAGCTGCTCCTTTTAAGGCAGGACTGCAATGATGTTGAAATGTGTTTGGGGGTTAAAGTTCATTTTCTAGGCAAATATTGACTTTGCAAGTAATTGCTGTTAAGCTGATCACTCTTTATGACATTCTGGAGTATATGCAAATTGCCATTAGAAAAACTGAAGCAGTAGACTTTGTAAAAATTAATATTTGTATCATTCTCAAAACTTTTGCCATGACTGTACTATATTGCTGCTATACATGCACTGTAATGTACCGCCATATACTATAGTGCTGCTATACATGTACTGTAATGTACCACCATATATTATAGTGCTGCTATACAAGGGCTGTAATGTAGCACCATATATATATAGTTCACTCTCGTTAACTGAACAAGTTCTGTCAGTCACAGTATGTCAACTACATACATATTCTAGAATACCCGATGCGTTAGAATCGGGCCACCATCTAGTATATAAATATTTATTTATATCTTTTGTCATTTTATGTTATGAGTTTATTGTAATTAATAAGTCTACTGAAATAAAAGTGACAATGTGATAGTTTTTGTTCTTGATAAATTCAATAAAACTACGGTAGCTCTTACTAACATGATCTTAAAAAGCTTCTTGGCATTTTATTATTCAAAGAGCTGATTTTTTCCAGTAGAGTCATTTTTTCCTATTAAAAAGGATACACTAGTAATTATTTGCACTATCTCACTACCTACAGCTAGATAGACAGGTGTCCATTGCTGGCCTTTAAGTTGTCAATCATTGACGATGATAGATAGGACCTTGGGAGAAAGCAGTTGGGAATGTGCCTTTTGTTTATCCCCAGGAGAACTGTGTATAGTAGGTACATTCACATATATTTGACATTTATTTTTCACATTATCATTTATACAACGTTACCAAAAAAACAAATTACTTTCTTCCTGACTTTTTGCTATTAGCAATGCATCTAAAAAATACAATTAATTAGACATCTGAAATGTAACAAAACCTATCTCAAAAGAATGTAATATAGCTGTAAATAATAATTTTAAATGTCATAGTTTTTCCTGATATTGGTTATTTTTACTTTTTTTTTTACAGAAAACATTTAGGTATTCAAGTAAGACTGCACAACAATGTAGATTATTTAGATTATTTTAGACTATGTAAGGCTAGGGTCACACTTGGCATGCGTTTTTAAGGTACTTTTTGGCACCCTGCGTTTTTGCATGCGCTTTTGCTGATAGGTGCGGGGCACCCCTATAAAACGAATGCAAAAACGCATGTGCCATTTAGTGCCATATAAAAACGCATGCGTTTCCCATAGGGCCCCATATTAAAAAAATGCATGCGTTTTCTAAAAAAATGCATGCGGTTTTGAAAAAGCACCAAAAAATGCTGCTTGCAGTATTTTTTGGTACTGAGGCAAAAAAACATCCCAAAAACTCATGGTACATTCAGACATGCGTTTTTGCTATTGGGGCATGAGTTTTTTGCATGGGGGCCTATGGATACGTTTTTGCATGCTTTTTCACAAAATGCAAGTCTCAAAAATTCATGTAAAATCTGCAAGTGTGACCCTAGCCTAAGAAGCCCTCAACCTCACTTATTAGGCCTTTTTTGTGTTTTTTTTGGGTACTCAAGGCTACTCAAAAAGAAAAATAAAAGTTAGTCCAGCTCTCAGCATAAAATCACCCCAAAACATATTTTAATGTTTTTAAACATCCACCAGAAACACACAAAAAACTGCATTGTTTATGAGCTGCAAATGGAATTGGTGTCCTTAATCATGATTACAGCCATATAAATTGGCGACATAGGGCTGCTTCAGGCATCTGTGTAATTTGGATTGAGCAAGGACTAGAATGCACCGACTGACCATGACTCTCATGAACTGAGTAACACAGGTCTCATAAACATATATGAAGATGTCACACTCAGATTGAGAGCCCTGCGGCCAGTCATCCTTGGACCGGTTCCCATGGACATCAGAGACAGCTTAAGGCCGACTTTAAACAACGGCTGGGATCTGGTCCGTGGCTGTCCACTTGAGGCAGACAGCCACGGACTGGATCAGCACACAGAACTGGAGGGCTAATTTGCCCTCGGGTCCGGTGTGCAGCCGCACGCAGCTGCCGCCGCTGATAACTCAGGATCGCAGCTCGCAGGGAGCTAGCTGTGGTCCTGAACTGTCAGGAGGGGCCAGCGCTGAGCTTCAGCACCATAGAGCTATCCCCTCCTGACAGATCAGGAACGCAGCTATCTCCCTGCGAGCCGCGGTCCTGAGTTATCAGCAGCGGTAGCGGCGTGCGGCTGCACACTGGACCCGAGGGCAAATTAGCCTTCCAGTTCTGTGTGCTGATCCAGTCTGCAGCTGTCTGCCTCAAGCGGAAAGCCACAGATCGGATCCCAGCTGTAGTGTGAAGCCGGCCTTAGTTATACACCCCTCAGGCAATTGGAATGCAAGATGCTAATCTAATTACAGATAACTAATTATCACCTGGATGATAAAATTGAGCTGGAATTCAGATTCAGCAGGATCCATATTACAAAATGTATAATCAAAGGCAATACCTGCCAATAAATATTAAAATAGTTTAAAAGTGGCTAATTACAGAAACAGTATTGAATAACTATCTGATGTAACATGAAAAGCACAAACAAATGCTCAGAACTATATAGACCAAATATTTGGACCCATTATTAGCTAAACATCTTTCCAAAATACTGTTTTTTTAACGTGAACCTGACCTCACAAACTGACCCCCCGCATCTTTCTACCTGTCCCTGCACCCCCTCTTATCATTTCTAGCCATCCCTTTTGTAGAAAAAAATCGATTTTGTAAAGTAGAGAAGAGGTTATATTTACCTCGTCCTGTGTGAGTTCTCTGTTTCTGAGGAAGCTGCAATGGGCGGGGCCATGTCTGCTGCTCCCTTGTAATTATGTACACCCCTCTCTGCTTGCTAAGAGCCTGGCCGAGTCATGAAAGGGGCGGGGCTAAAATCACGTCATACCGGAGCCCCGCCCCCTTTCATGATGCGGCCAGGCTCTTAGCAAGCAGAGAGGGGCGTGCATAATTACAAGGGATCAGCAGACAGGCCTGCCTATTGCGGCTTCCTCAGAAACACAGAACTCACACAGGACGAGGTAAATATAACCTCTTCTCTACTTTACAAAATCGATTTTTTCTGCAAAAGGGATGGCTAGAAATGATAAGAGGGACAGGTATAAAGATGCGGGGGGGTCATTATGTGAGGTCAGGATCACTTGAAATAAAAATACCGTATTTTTCGGACTAACAGACGCACCCAGATTTTAAAGGTAGAAAATAGGGAAAAAAAGATTTGAAGCAAAAAATGTGATGAAATGTTTAATAACATAAATAACATACTATTATATGTTATGTTATTATATAGAATACGTAGCTTGTTATTTATCTTGAAGCTACGTGCAGAACATGGTTCCGCGGGACCAAGGTGGTGTCAGTAAAGTACTATATAAAGATGCTGGAAGGTAAGTACAAGAATGGGGGCATGAGGCTTATATTTAAAGCACCACTCCAGCGCTGAAAAATAATACTGGAGTGCTGCTTTAAGACCCCATGGGAGATCTACAGTATAACTACCAGCATCTCCTGCAGATCTTATGGCATGCTGGGAGTTATAGTTAACCACAGAAGTGGTGGAGTTCTATTTATGTACTGCAATTTATAAACTTTTAATTATTTCTTACTTTTACAATGTGTGCTCACATCAGTTGCAGATCCTGCAACAGCCAGCCACATTAAAAACAAGGGAGTCTTTCATCTACCTAAGGACCTTCAGTGATGTAATGAAGAGGGCAGGCTGGAGCATCACATGACAGATTAAAGCCCTCCCCCTCTTTATCACATCAACACAGTTCCTCCAGATCTAGATGAAAAACTCCCTTATTTCTAGTGCAGAGGCTGTAGGACCTGCAGTGATGTAATGAAGAGGGAGGGTCCTTTGCTGTCATGTACTGCTCCACCTGCCCTCTTCATTCCATCACTGCAGGTCCTATCATTGACTGAGCAGACTGCGTGTTGTGCTGCAGGTATGCCATGCCTGGCCTTGTGACTGCAGTGATCCGCAGTCCCTCTGGCCCAGGCCCCACTGTGCCTCCTATCTGGCACCCTGCTCCTGCCGCCTCCTTCCCCACCAGACACACGATCTCCCTTCGACTCCAGTCCGCAGCTGCCTGCTCCCCACAGCACGTTACATTTGGACCATAAGCCGCATCTCACATTTTCCTCCCAAATTTAGAGAAAAAAAAGTGCTTTATGGAAGAAAAATATGGTATGTTAACTTCATCAACAATTATCAAACATGAACTAGTAAAGTAATGCAAGCTGAATTATTAGAAACTAGCTGTGAGCCCGATGCAAATGCATCGGGATTCTAGAACGTGGCAATATTATTTGCATTAATAGCATTATTATTACCATTAATAGCATAATTATTAGCATTAATTGCAATATTATTTGCATTAATACCATTATGATTACCATTAATAGCATAATTATTAGCATTGATAGCATACATATTAGCATTAATAGCATAATTATTAGCATTAATAGTATTAATATTAGCATTAATAGCATAATTATTAGCATTAATAGCATAAATATTAGCATTAATAGCATAATTATTAACATTAATAGCATTAATAATAGCATTAATAGCAATATTATTTGCATTAATAGCATTATTATTACTACCATTAATAGCATAATTATTAGCATTAATAGCATAATTATTAACATTAATAGCATAATTATTAGCATTAATAGCAATATTATTTGCATTAATACCATTATGATTACCATTAATAGCATAATTATTAGCATTAATAGCATACATATTAGCATTAATAGCATAATTATTAGCATTAATAGTATAAATATTAGCATTAATAGCATAATTATTAGCATTAATAGCATAAATATTAGCATTAATAGCAATATTATTTGCATTAATAGCATTATTATTACCATTAATAGCATAATTATTAGCATTAATAGCATGATTATTAACATTAATAGCATAATTATTAGCATTAATAGCATTAATAGCAATATTATTTGCATTAATACCATTATGATTACCATTAATAGCATAATTATTAGCATTAATAGCATAAATATTAGCATTAATAGCATAATTATTAGCATTAATAGTATTAATATTAGCATTACTAGCATAATTATTGCATTAATAGCATAAATATTAGCATTAATAGCATAATTATATAACATTAATAGCATTAATAATAGCATTAATAGCAATATTATTTGCATTAATAGCATTATTATTACCATTAATAGCATAATTATTAGCATTAATAGCATAATTATTAACATTAATAGCATAATTATTAGCATTAATAGCAATATTATTTGCATTAATACCATTATGATTACCATTAATAGCATAATTATTAGCATTAATAGCATAAATTATTAGCATTAATAGCATAATTATTAGCATTAATAGTATAAATATTAGCATTAATAGCATAATTATTAGCATTAATAGGATAAATATTAGCATTAATAGCAATATTATTTGCATTAATAGCATTATTATTACCATTAATAGCATAATTATTAGCATGAATAGCATAATTATTAATATTAATAACATTAATAATAGCATTAATAGCAATATTATTTGCATTAATAGCATTCTTATTACCATTAATAGCCTAATTATTAGCATTAATAGCATAATAATTAGCATTAATAGCATTAATAATAGAATTAATAGCAATATTATTTGCATTAATAGCATTATTATTACCATTAATACCATAATTATTAGCATTAATAGCATAATTATTAGCATTAATAACATAAATATTAGCATTAATAGCATAATTATTAGCATTAATAGCATTATTATTAGCAGTAATAGCATTATTAATAGCATTAATAAAATTAATAATACAATTAATAGCATTTATTTATTTTTTTTATTATTATTTTTTATTTAATTATTTATTATTTTTTATTTATTTTTTTATTATTTTTTAATTATTTTTTAATTATTTTTTTTATTATTAAATGTATTATTTATTTAAAGTGAGTCTGAGGCTGAGAGCCAGTTCTCCTTCAGGTCCGCTGAAAGGGCTGATATTATTAGCATATATTTAATTTTTTTATTATTATTTTTATTTAATTATTTATTATTTTTTATTTATTTTTTTATTATTTTTTAATTATTTTTTAATTATTTTTTTTTATTATTAAATTTATTATTTATTTAAAGTGAGCCTGAGGCAGAGACCCAGTTCTCTTTCAGGTCCGCTGAAAGGGCTGATATTATTAGCATATATTTAATTTTTTTATTATTATTTTTATTTAATTATTTATTATTTTTTATTTATTTTTTTATTATTTTTAAATTATTTTTTTATTATTTTTTTTATTATTAAATTTATTATTTATTTAAAGTGAGCCTGAGGCAGAGACCCAGTTCTCTTTCAGGTCCGCTGAAAGGGCTGATATTATTAGCATATATTTAATTTTTTATTATTATTTTTATTTAATTATTTATTATTTTTTATTATTTTTTTTATTATTTTTTAATTATTTTTTAATTATTTTTTTTATTATTAAATTTATTATTTATTTAAAGTGAGCCTGAGGCAGAGACCCAGTTCTCTTTCAGGCCCGCTGAAAGGGCTGATATTATTAGCATATATTTAATTTTTTTATTATTATTTTTATTTAATTATTTATTATTTTTATTTATTTTTTTATATTTTTTAATTATTTTTTAATTATTTTTTTTATTATTAAATTTATTATTTATTTAAAGTGAGCCTGAGGCAGAGACCCAGTTCTCTTTCAGGTCCGCTGAAAGGGCTGATATTATTAGCATATATTTAATTTTTTTATTATTATTTTTATTTAATTATTTATTATTTTTTATTTATTTTTTTATTATTTTTTAATAATTTTTTAATTATTTTTTTTATTATTAAATTTATTATTTATTTAAAGTGAGCCTGAGGCAGAGACCCAGTTCTCTTTCAGGCCCGCTGAAAGGGCTGATATTATTAGCATATATTTAATTTTTTTATTATTATTTTTATTTCATTATTTATTATTTTTTATTTATTTTTTTATTATTTTTGTAATTATTTTTTAATTATTTTTTTTATTATTAAATTTATTATTTATTTAAAGTGAGCCTGAGGCAGAGACCCAGTTCTCTTTCAGGTCCGCTGAAAGGGCTGATATTATTAGCATATATTTATTTTTTTTATTATTATTTTTATTTAATTATTTATTATTTTTTATTTATTTTTTTATTATTTTTTAATTATTTTTTAATTATTTTTTTTATTATTAAATTTATTATTTATTTAAAGTGAGCCTGAGGCTGAGACCCAGTTTCTCTTTCAGGTCCGCTGAAAGGGCTGATATTATTAGCATATATTTAATTTTTTTATTATTATTTTTATTTAATTATTTATTATTTTTTATTTATTTTTTTATTATTTTGTAATTATTTTTTAATTATTTTTTTTATTATTAAATTTATTATTTATTTAAAGTGAGCCTGAGGCAGAGAGCCAGTTCTCTTTCAGGTCCGCTGAAAGGGCTGATATTATTAGCATATATTTATTTTTTTTATTATTATTTTTATTTAATTATTTATTATTTTTTATTTATTTTTTTATTATTTTTTTATTATTTTTTAATTATTTTTTTTATTATTAAATGTATTTGTTGATGCGCTCTTCTGATTGGTGGGTGTCTACTGCCCTCAGCCAATCAGAAGAGCCCGTCATTTCCCATTGACATACATTAGCGGTGTGTCGGCGATTTTATGGCCGGCCACCTGGTTCTATTTGTCGGCCCTAAAATCACGGACACACCGCTAATGCATGTCTATGGGCAGTCATCCTGATTTCTGATTGGTCGCTCTTTGGTGACGCCGACCAATCAGAATGGGAGCTCACTGCCCATAGACATGCATTAGCGGTGTGTCCGCGATTTTAGGGCCGACAAATAGAACCAGGTGGGCGGCCATAAAATCGCCGACACACCGCTAATGTATTTCAATGGGAAATGAGGGGCTCTTCTGATTGGCTGAGGGCAGTAGACAGCGACCAATCAGAAGAGCGGCTCACATCTCATAGAGATAGAATGGCGGATTTTTCGTCCATTCTATCTTAATGAGAAGTGAAGAGGACGTCGTAGCTGGAAGTTGGCGGAAAGAAGACAGAAGACCCCGGGGGCCGGACGAAGAGCCGGAGATGGCGGAAAGAAGAGAGAAGACCGGCGGGGCCGGAGGAAGAGGACGCCTGGCCGGACGGAGGACTTGTAGATCGGACGGACGATCAGATGACTAAGAAGGCATGTAAGTGATCGACGGGGGCGTTAGGTTAGGGGACGGCGGGGGCTTCGGGTGTAGGGCCTTAGGTGTTAGCGGCGGGAGCTTAGGAGGTGGCGGGGGTTAGAGGGTAGGGGCTTAGGTGCAGCGGGGCTTAGGGGTAGGTAGGGGCTTAGGTGCGGCGGGGCTTAGAGGGTAGGGGCTTAGGTGCGGCGGGGCTTAGAGGGTAGGGGCTTAGGTGCAGCGGGGCTTAGGGGGTAGGTAGGGCTTAGGTGCGGCGGGGCTTAGGTGCGGCGGGGCTTAGGGGGTAGGGGCTTAGGTGCGGCGGGGGTTAGAGGGTAGGGGCTTAGGTGCAGCGGGGCTTAGGGGGTAGGGGCTTAGGTGCAGCGGGGCTTAGGGGGTAGGTAGGGGCTTAGGTGCGGCGCACTTAGGGGGTGGTTTAGAGCATTAGGGGGTGGTTTAGAGCATGGCGCTGTAGTGTACAGCAGGGGGTAGGGGCTTAGGTGCGGCGGGGGTTAGAGGGTAGGGGCTTAGGTGCAGCGGGGCTTAGGGGGTAGGTAGGGGCTTAGGTGCGGCGGGGCTTAGAGGGTAGGGCTTAGGTGGGTAGGGGCTTAGGTGCAGCGGGGCTTAGGGGTAGGTAGGGGCTTAGGTGCGGCGGGGCTTAGGTGCGGCGGGGCTTAGAGGGTAGGGGCTTAGGTGGGTAGGGGCTTAGGTGCAGCGGGGCTTAGGGGTAGGTAGGGGCTTAGTGGTGCGGCGGGGCTTAGGTGCGGCGGGGCTTAGAGGGTAGGGGCTTAGGTGGGTAGGGGCTTAGGTGCAGCGGGGCTTAGGGGTAGGTAGGGGCTTAGGTGCGGCGGGGCTTAGGTGCGGCGGGGCTTAGGGGGTAGGGGCTTAGGTGCGACGCACTTAGGGGTGGTTTAGAGCATTAGGGGGTGGTTTAGAGCATGGCGCTGTAGTGTACAGCAGGGGGTAGGGGCTTAGGTGCGGCGGGGGTTAGAGGGTAGGGGCTTAGGTGCAGCGGGGCTTAGGGGGTAGGGGCTTAGGTGGGTAGGGGCTTAGGTGCAGCGGGGCTTAGGGGGTAGTTAGGGGCTTAGGTGCGGCGGGGCTTAGGTGCGGCGGGGCTTAGGGGGTAGGGGCTTAGGTGCGGCGGGGCTTAGGGGGTAGGGGCTTAGGTGCGGCGGGGGTTAGAGGGTAGGGGCTTAGGTGCAGCGGGGCTTAGGGGGTAGGGGCTTAGGTGCGGCGGGGCTTAGGGGGTAGGGGCTTAGGTGCGGCGGGGGTTAGAGGGTAGGGGCTTAGGTGCAGCGGGGCTTAGGGGGTAGGGGCTTAGGTGCAGCGGGGCTTAGGGGGTAGGTAGGGGCTTAGGTGCGGCGCACTTAGGGGGTGGTTTAGAGCATTAGGGGGTGGTTTAGAGCATGGCGCTGTAGTGTACAGCAGGGGGTAGGGGCTTAGGTGCGGCGGGGGTTAGAGGGTAGGGGCTTAGGTGCAGCGGGGCTTAGGGGGTAGGTAGGGGCTTAGGTGCGGCGGGGCTTAGAGGGTAGGGGCTTAGGTGGGTAGGGGCTTAGGTGCAGCGGGGCTTAGGGGGTAGGTAGGGGCTTAGGTGCGGCGGGGCTTAGGTGCGGCGGGGCTTAGGGGGTAGGGGCTTAGGTGCGGCGGGGGTTAGAGGGTAGGGGCTTAGGTGCAACGGGGCTTAGGGGGTAAGGGCTTAGGTGCAGCAGGGCTTAGGGGGTAGGTAGGGGCTTAGGTGCGGCGGGGCTTAGGAGGTAGGGGCTTAGGTGTGGCGGGGGTTAGAGGGTAGGGGCTTAGGTGCAGCGGGGCTTAGGGGGTAGGGGCTTAGGTGCGGCGGGGCTTAGGGGGTAGGTAGGGGCTTAGGTGCGGCGGGCTTAGGGGGTAGGTAGGGGCGTAGGTGCGGCGGGGTTTAGGGGGTATTGGCTTAGGTGCGGCGGGGCTTAGAGGGTAGGGGCTTAGGTGCGGTGCACTTAGGGGGTGGTTTAGAGCATTAGGGGGTGGTTTAGAGCATGGCGCTGTAGTGTACAGCGCGATGGTATACTACAGTCCCATGGGCATACGCGTGTCGGCCCTTAAGCGCCAGCGGACATTGCGAGTCGTTGGCGCTTAGGTTTAGGAGCGGATAGGCGTATGGGCATGGGACTGTAGTATACTATAGCGGTGTACACTACAGTCGTATGCGCTTCTGTGGCTTTGTTAGCGGTGGGTGACAACTACTCGCAATGCCCGCTTCGCGGGCATTGCTTCGCGAGACTGCAACGACTCGCAATGCCCGCTTTGCGGGCATTGCTTCGGGAGTCGCCGTGACCGCTATGCGGCCATGGACAGAGTCCAGGAGAAACACCCAGGACTCGCTAACCAAGCCACCGGAAGTTGCGCTGCTCCGACGGAAGTCAGTTACGGCAATTATATAATAGATAAACCTGCAAAACTCTTAAGTGAAAGGGTGTTTTCACGTCTATGCGCTCCATGTGGTAGGCTGCCCTGCCTGCGCCAGCACAAATTCAAGCGCAGGGGTATTTAGGGGCTTGAGCAGCCTAGCACAGGGACACCTAGATGCACTGCATTAGCGCTCAGCTGCGCTCGGTGCCCCCATTATCTCCTATGGCCGAGCAAAGCCGAGCGCGCACTCTGTATATTCTGAAGCGCAAGTGAAAGTGGCAGAGCGCACGGTGCATGCGCATGTCACTTAGCACCCGGAAATGCCCAATTGCACTTTAGAGTATACAGAGCGCGCGCTCGGCTGTGCTCAGCCATAGGAGATAATGGGGGCACCGAGCGCAGCCAAGCGGTCAGGGGGCACTACTATGCGTTTACACAAGCTGTAAGCGCGGCCCCACAGTGCCACAAATCACCTCTGCACCTGCGCCAGCGCGACCAGGCTGGTGCAGGTGATGTGGCCAGGCGCAGAGGTGTGGAACAGGCCAAACACTTTTTAACTATGTTTAAATCACAGGTGAATCTAGTTTATACTTTTAGACTTTAGAGTTCCTTCCTATAAAGAAGAAAATATTGAAGGCCACTTTACACACACAGATATCTGAGTCCAATATCTGAACAGATCTCTGGTTGCAGTGAAATCATGGATACATTGCTCCATTTTGTGGCTGTGTACAACATGGAGCAATGTATCCATGATTTCACTGCAACCAGAGATCTGTTCAGATATTGGACTCAGATATCTGTGTGTGTGAAGTGGCCTTTACATTCAACTTCCCATGGAGACCTACATTGTCCCTCTATCCCATATTATTTTAAGTAATTTACATTATCCCAGTGGGAAAACATACTAATGCAAAGAAAAACCACAGCAATCCAAATGAGTTTAGTCGAGAGTCTACCCCTGTTTCCCCGAAAGTAAGACACCCTTTTCTTTAACTTTTTTGCTCCAAAAATGCACTATGTTTTATTTTTAGAGGATGTCTAATTTTGCCATCATCTAACCCCAAAAATTTAAAATTCCCATGCGGCCCCCAATATCTCCACCATCCCCTTGCAGCCCCAAATATACCCATGCAAAGTATTCCCCCACAGGTCCTACTTTTGGGGAAACAGGGTAGGGAGGTATGTAAAAGTTTTCAAAAAATAAGTTATCGCAATGAGATGCTAAAATGGCAACTAGCATAGTCCAAAAAGTCTTTGATAAATAATCGCCAGTACCCTGAAATGTAAATTGTCTTGTAAGACAAATGGTCATTGGTCATCCAGTATGGTGCCCATTGTAAACAAATGAAGTATATAACAAATCGAAATCAGCCTTTGTTACATGAAGCAGAGAAAATAAACTGCAAACTTTAACAAGAATTTACAATTGTCCCCAGCAGGGCTCCTTTGTTATGAGAATTTGTATGTCTAATACGTCTCCACAACTTTTTAGTCTGGCTAAAATAACTGATTGCTGCGGTATCCAGTTATCAAATCAACAGTCAATGTGAATGAATCGATTTTTCATCATGATTTAGTATTTTTGTGTACTGGATCCATTTCTAATGGATAATTACTAGTGATGAGCGAGTACTAAAATGCTCGGGTGCTTGAAGCTCGGGCCGAGCATCCCGAGATACTCGTGTACTCGGCCCGAGAACCGAGCCCAATGTTATCCTATGGGAGACCCGAGTATTTTTATGAAATGACTGCTGGCAGCATGTAGAAACCCTAAAAATGTCACAAAAGTCTCAGAAGAGTGCTCAAATGACATGGCAACACCATGGGGAAGACCCCTGGAAGCATTTCTCACTCAAAAGTCACAGCTGTGAAAAATGTTGTCCGAGTTTCACGCCAATTTTACGGAGTCACCAGAAAACCTTCCAAAATGATACCAAAATGAATATTTAGGGTGGAAATGTTAAGGGCACATACTCAATAGTGAGATACAGCTGGTGTATGTTACTTTTTGTGATTACATGAAAGATTTTACGTGAAAACATTGTGCGGCACTCCGATGTCTCTGAGAAGAGACGTACATGAAGGTCTCTTGACATAATGTGCCCATTTTGAGGAACTGGGTCTATTGTAGTATTTTCCTTTGCCAGGGCAGTCCAAAATTTGGAGGTTCACCAATGCCCCTGGATAGAGACGTGCATGAGGGCCTGTAAACCTGAAGTGGGTGTATAGTAGTATAGCCCATTGGCCAGGGCAGCCAAAAATTGGGAGGCTCCACATTGTCCCAGGATAGAGACGTGCAGGAGGGCCTGTAAACCTGAAGTGGGTGTATTGTAGTATAGCCCTTTGGCCAGGGCAGCCAAAAATTGGGAGGTTCAACAATGACCCATGCATACAGACATGCAGGAGGGCCTGAAAACCTCAAGTGGGTGTATTGTAGTATAGCCCTTTGGCAGGGCAGCCAAAAATTGGGAGGTTCAACAATGACCCATGATTACAGACATGCATGAGGGCATGTAAACCTCAAGTGGGTGTATTGTAGTATAGCCCTTTGGCAGGGCAGACAAAAATTGGGAGGTTCAACAATGACCCATGCATACAGACATGCAGTAGGGCTTGTAAACCTCAAGTGGGTGTATTGTAGTATAGCCCTTTGGCAGGGCAGCCAAAAATTGGGAGGCTCCACATTGTCCCTGGATAGAGACGTGCATAAGGGCCTCAAAACATTTTTCCCATTGAAAAGGAGCGGGTCTCCTGTCGTTGTAATGCCCATTCTAAAAGAATGGGCGAAAAAATTTACCACTGCGGGTATACCTCAAACAACAGCCTAACTATTGTAACGGTCATCATGGTGGCTCATGAGGAGAAGGAGGAGCTGTCCAGCGATTAGCCAAAGTCCAGAAGTGTGTACCCATGGGTGAGTGGAGGTACATGGCAAATTCCCATAACAAAATTTAAATTCAGTTGTCATTTGTTGGTGGTGTGGTGAAGTCTGGCCCAATCCAACCCTTGTTCATCTTGATCAGAGTCAGCCTGTCAGCATTTTCAGTTGACAGGCGGGTGCGTTTCTCTGTAATGATTCCACCTGCGGCACTGAAAACACGCTCTGACAATACACTAGCGGCAGGGCAGGCCAGGACTTCCAAGGCGTAGAGAGCCAATTCATGCCACGTGTCCAGCTTGATGACCCAATAATTGAAAGGCACAGAGGAATCTCGCAGTACAGTTATTCGATCTGCAAGGTACTCCTTCAGCATCTGGCCAAACTTAGCATTTCTTGTGGCACTACCCCGCACTTCAGGGGCTGTGGTACGTGAGGGGCTGAGAAAACTGTCCCACATCGTAAAGAGTGTTCCCCTACCTCTGGCAGATTGGACTTGTGCCCCTCTCGGCCATACGCCTTGGTTGTCCACCGATTCCTGACCTATGCCGCTAGCGTTTTGTGAGGGGAATGATTTGCCTACTTCCGTGACTATGGCCTTCTGGAACTGCTGCATTTTGGCTGACCTCTCCGCCTCAGGAATGAGAGACATAAATTTCTCCTTGTAGCGTGGGTCTAACAGTGTTGCCAACCAGTACTGATTGTCGACCAAGATGTTCTGAACGCGAGGGTCACGAGCCAGGCAGCTTACCATAAAGTCAGCCATGTGCGCTAGACTCTTAACAGCCATCACTTCAGTATCCAGACCAACACGATGACTGAACATGCTGTCCTCCTCCTCCTCCTCCTCCTCCTCCTCATCTCCCCTGTCCTCTGGCCTGCCACGCTGAATCGAGGGTATGACTGGTGTGCATGTCATATCCTTAATTTGGTCAGAGAGTTGCTCCATGTCTTCATCCTCCTCCTCCTAGTCATAGTCCTCCACTGCACGTTGTGATGAGATGAGGCTGGGCTATGTGTTTTCACCCACACCCACTACTGTTTCTTGCTCAAAGTCATCGCGCTCGGCCTGCAATGCATCCTCTTTGTTTTTCAGCAGAGACCGTTTTAGAAGGCAGAGAAATGGTATGGTGACGCTAATAATGGCGTCATCGCCGCTCACCATCTTGGTGGAGTCCTCAAAGTTTTGGAGGACGGTACATAGGTCCGACATCCATTTCCACTCCTCATGTGTTATGTGTGGAGTTTGACCCATTTCCCGACGGCTTAGGTGATGCAGGTAGTCCACAACTACCCTCTTCTGCTCACATATCTTGACCAACATGTGCAGAGTTGAATTCCAACGCGTGGGGACATCACACACCAGTCTGTGGGCCGGAAGACGCAAACGGCGCTGAAAGCCGGCAAGGCCGGCTGAAGCAGCAGGTGACTTGCGAAAATGTGCAGACAGACGGCGAACTTTTACCAGCAGTTCAGACAGCTCTGGGTATGACTTTACAAACCTCTGAACCACCAGGTTGAGCACATGGGCCACGCATGGAACATGCGTCAGCTGGCCTCGCCTCAAAGCTGCCACCAGGTTCCGGCCATTGTCACACACGACCTTTCCTGGCTTTAGGTTCAGAGGTGTGACCCAGTGATCTGCCTGCTGTTTCAGAGCTGTCCACACCTCTTCTGCATTGTGGGGTTTGTCACCTATGCAGACTAGCTTCAGCACAGCCTGTTGCTGCTTTGCAGAGGCAGTGCTGCAGTGCTTCCAGCTTGGGACTGGTGTGGAGGGTACAGTTGATGAGGATGCGCAGGAGGAGGAGGCTGAGGAGCATGACATTCCGGAGCTGTAGAGTGTTGGTGAAACCCTGACAGAGGTAGGGCCTGCTATCCTTGGTGTGGGAAGGATGTGTTCCGTCCCTCGCTCATACTGGGTCCCAGCCTCCACAATATTAATCCAGTGTGCCGTCAAGGAGATGTAGCGGCCTTGCCCACAAGCACTTTTCCACGTGTCTGTGGTTAGGTGGACTTTGGCTGAAACAGCGTTGTTCAGGGCACGTGTGATGCTGTTGGACACGTGGTTATGCAATGCGGGGACGGCACATCTGGAGAAATAGTGGTGGCTGGGGACCGAGTAACGTGGGACAGCAGCCGCTATCAGGTCGCGGAATGCTTCCGTCTCCACCAGCCGGAAAGGCAACATTTCTAGCGCTATGAGTCGCGAAATGTGATAATTCAGGACTGTGGCATGTGGGGCGTTGGCAGCGTATTTGCGCCTGCGTTCAAATGTTTGCTGAATGGATAATTGAACGCTGCGCTGGGACAAGGACGTGCTTGATGCTGGTGTTATTTGTGCGTGGGCAACTTCAGGTGTAGGGCCGGAGGCTTGTTCGCGGCCAGCATGGACAGGGATTGGCTCGCACGCACAACACGCGAAGATGTAGCAGTGACATCAGCAAGCACCGCTCCTCGACTCTGTTGTACTTCCCACAAAGTCGGGTGCTTGGCTGACATGTGCCTGATCATGCTGGTGGTGGTCAGGCTGCTAGTTTTCGTACCCCTGCTGATACTGGCATGGCAGGTGTTGCAAATGGCTTTTTTAGAGTCTTCTGGAGCCAACTTAAAAAACTCCCAGACTCTGGAAGACCGAACATTTGCACAGGCACCTTGAGTCGTGTTGGGTGTTCCGGGGAACGGTTGGCTGCCTTCTGCCTGCGGACACGACCCTGCTTCGTACTGCCTGTTGGGATGCTACGCCTCCCTCCCACTGTACACTGCTGGCCTCGCTCTGCATATCCTCCGGCCAGGTTGGGTCAGCTACTGGATCATCCACCACGTCGTCTTCCTCTTACGCACCCTGATCCTCCTCCTGACTTCCTGGCAAATGTGTCTCATCATCGTCCACCCCTTGTTGAGACACGTTGCCAACGTTCCGTTCGTGAGAACGTGGCTGCTCAAATATTTGGGCATCTGTACATACCATCTCCTCATCACCCACTTCAAGAGGAGCTGGCGACAGGCCAGATTCTGCGAATGGATACGTGAACAGCTCTTCCGAGTGTCCTAGTGTGGGATCAGTAATGTCCGTGGATGTCTACTCGTCCTGGTGGTAGTAAGGAGGATCAGGTTGGGAAATGTGCGGTGCAGTATCACGGCTACTGACACTTGACCGTGTGGAAGACAGGGTGTTTGTGGAGGTGCCCATCTGACTTGAAGCATTATCCGTTATCCAAGTAACAACCTGTTGACACTGGTCTTGGTTCAAGAGCGGTGTACTGCTGCGGGCCCAAAGAATTTGGGACAGGACGTGCGAGCGAGGAGATGTGCCCCTTTGTTGTTGCGAAATTAGTGCTTGCACACGACCTCGGCCTCTGCCTGCACCACCATCACGTCCACTTCCTTGTTCCTTGCCAACGCCCTTGCCAACGCCCTTGCGCATTTTGCCTGTATACAGCGACAACTGTCTGGTGACTGTTGAGGTCACAGGAGATTAGGATTTTAGTCCCTAACCTGTATCAAGGTAGTAAGTACACCAGTCTGGTGACTGTAATGGTCACAGGAGAGTAGGATTTTAGTCCCTAACCTGTATCAAGGTAGTAAGTACACCAGTCTGGTGACTGTAATAGTCACAGGAGAGTAGGATTTTAGTCCCTAACCTGTATTAAGGTAGTAAGTACACCAGTCTGGTGACTGTAATGGTCACAGGAGATTAGGATTTTAGTCCCTAACCTGTATCAAGGTAGTAAGTACACCAGTCTGGTGACTGTAATGGTCACAGGAGATTAGGATTTTAGTCCCTAACCTGTATCAAGGTAGTAAGTACAGGGCCGCCATTAGGGGGTTACAGGTCATACTGAGTAAGGGGCCCAGGGCCTGGCAGGGGGTGTAGCCATTAGATCAGGGGCAAGGGGGCCCGGCCATGAGTCTGTGACTGCAGGGGGCATGGCCGCCGCCCCACCCTCCCCACTCCCCTGCGTCCCCACTTTCCCCCTCGCCAGCACATGCTGACTGAAGTAGCTTTGCTGGGCTTTCTTCCGGGGCCCGCCCCCTCACATCTTGCATGGCCTCCTCTCATCCATCACTTCCTTGCTCCGCCCCCTCACCTCTTCAGCAAGCTCTGTCCATCATCGCATCACCGGAAGTCACACGGCCTGGAGGAGAGGTGAGGGGCCCTGATCTCCTCACCTCCTCAGCAGATGTGGCCCAGCCTCAAGCACCAGCAGGATGCAAATGACTGGACTGAAGTCACGGAACTGCTGCTGCTGCCTGCTGGTGAGTATAGTCCTCCTCTCTCTCTCTGACTGTCTTGTCTGTCTCTCTCTGACTGTCTGTCTGTCTGACTCTGTCTGTCTCTGTCTCTCTCTCTCTGACTGACTCTCTGTCTCTCTCTGACTGCCTGTCTCTCTTTCCTCTCTCTGACTGTGTCTTTCTGACTGTCTCTCTCTGTGTCTGTCTCTCTCTCTGACTTTCTATCTCTCTGACTGTCTGTCTCTCTCTGACTGTCTGTCTATCTCTCTGACTGTGTCTCTCTCTCTGACTGTCTCTCACTATCTCTCTCTTATTGTGTCACTCTGACTGTCTCTCTCTTACTGTGTCTCTCTCTGACTGTCTCTCTCTGACTGTCTGTCTCTGTCTCCCTCTCTCTGTCTCTCTCTCTCTGTGACTGTCTGTCTCTCTCTGTCTGTCTCTCTCTGTCTGACTGTCTGTCTCTCTCTCTCTGACTGTCTCTCTCTGACTCTCTCTCTCTCTGACTGTCTGTCTCTGTCTTTCTCTCTGACTGTCTCTCTTTCTGACTGTCTCTCTCTCTCTCTGACTGTCTCTCTGACTGTCTGTCTCTCTCTGACTGTCTCTCTCTGACTGTCTGTCTCTCTGTCTGTCTCACTCTGTCTCTCTCTGACAGGCTGTCTCTCTCTCTGTCTCTCTCTCTTACTGTCTGTCTCTCTCTCTCTCTGACTGTCTCTCATTCTCTCTGTCTGTCTCTCTCTGTCTGTCTCTGTCTCTCTCTCTGTCTCTCTGTCTGCCTCTCTGTCTCTCTCTACACAGCACTATACTGTATATATAGGTCCACACTGGATGCTGTATTTGTGTATCTATATACCATATGTATATAGTGTGGACCTGTATATACAGTAGAGTGCTGTATGTGTATACAAGATATACAGCCGGCAGTCTCTGCATATGGCCAGCAGTCTCTGTGTATACGTCCTTCACAGTTTTCAATGTGTATAGATCCCGCAGCAGTCACTGATGTGCATACAACCGCAGCAGTCTCTAATGTGCATACGTCTCCCAGCAATCTCCAATGTGCATAGATCCCGCAGCCATCGCCATTGTGCATTTGTACCACAGCTGCCTCGATTGTGCATTCATCCAACAGCCGTTTCCATTGTGTGTACGGGCAGCAGCAGTCTCTATTGTTTATTCTCTATTGTGTGTATAACCCGCAGCCGTCTCCATTGTCTATACGGCCAGCAGCCATCTCCACTGTCTATACGGCCCGCTGCCATCTTTATACAGTTAGCAGCTGTCTCTATTGTGTATTCTCTATTGTGTATACAGCTATTGTGTACTCAGCCCACAGCAGTCTCAAGTGTGTATGTGTGTAATATATAATAGAGAAAGAGAGTGTAAAAGAAAAAAAGCACAAAAATATAGAAAAAAGTGGACTTTATTGGCCAATGACATGGCCACTCATTGGGCAATAAAATCCACTTTTTTCTATTTTTTGTACTGTTTTTCCTTTTTTTTACTCTATTGTAAGGAACCATCTGGACTGCTGGTTAGGAAAGCTTTGCACATAAATTGAGGTAATTTTTGGTGCTGTTCCAATTTTTCACTATAAATATAATGTATATTTGGGTGGAGGAGGAGCATGGTGGAGGCTGAGCATGGGTGGAGGCGGAGCTGAGGTGGAGGCTGGGCAGAGTCTCAGGGAGGCCCCAAAATTTTGGCAGTCAGGGGCCTCGAAGTTCCTAGTGGCAGCCCTGAGTAAGTACACCAGTCTGGTGACTGTAATGGTCACAGGAGATTAGGATTTTAGTCCCTAACCTGTATCAAGGTAGTAAGTACACCAGTCTGGTGACTGTAATGGTCACAGGAGATTAGGATTTTAGTCCCTAACCTGTATCAAGGTAGTAAGTACACCAGTCTGGTGAATGTAATGGTCACAGGAGATTAGGATTTTAGTCCCTAACCTGTATCAAGGTAGTAAGTACACCAGTCTGGTGACTGTAATGGTCACAGGAGAGTAGGATTTTAGTCCCTAACCTGTATCAAGGTAATAAGTACACCAGTCTGGTGAATGTAATGGTCACAGGAGATTAGGATTTTAGTCCCTAACCTGTATCAAGGTAGTAAGTACACCAGTCTGATGACTGTAATGGTCACAGGAGATTAGGATTTTAGTCCCTAACCTGTATCAAGGTAGTAAGTACACCAGTCTGGTGACTGTAATGGTCACAGGAGAGTAGGATTTTAGTCCCTAACCTGTATCAAGGTAGTAAGTACACCAGTCTGGTGACTGTAATGGTCACAGGAGATTAGGATTTTAGTCCCTAACCTGTATCAAGGTAGTAAGTACACCAGTCTGGTGAATGTAATGGTCACAGGAGATTAGGATTTTAATCGCTAACCTGTATCAAGGTAGTAAGTACACCAGTCTGGTGACTGTAATGGTCACAGGGGAGTAGGATTTTAGTCCCTAACCTGTATCAAGGTAGTAAGTACACCAGTCTTGTGAATGTAATGGTCACAGATTATTAGGATTTTAGTCCCTAATCTCTATCAAGGTAGTAAGTACACCAGTCTGGTGAATGTAATGGTCAAAGGAGATTAGGATTTTAGTCCCTAACCTGTATCAAGGTAGAAAGTACACCAGTCTGGTGATGTAATGGTCACAGGAGATAGGATTTTAAGTCCCTAACCTGTATCAAGGTAGTAAGTACACCAGTCTGGTGACTGTAATGGTCACAGGAGAGTTAGGATTTTAGTCCTTAACCTGTATTCAAGGTAGTAAGTACACCAGTCTGGTGACTGTAATGGTCACAGGAGATTAGGATTTTAGTCCCTAACCTGTATAAGGTAGTAAGTACACCAGTCTGGTGACTGTAATGGTCACAGGAGATTAGGATTTTAGTCCCTAACCTGTATCAAGGTAGTAAGTACACCAGTCTGGTGACTGTAATGGTCACAGGAGATTAGGATTTTAGTCCCAAACCTGTATCAAGGTAGTAAGTACACCAGTCTGGTGACTGTAATGGTCACAGGAGAGTAGGATTTTAGTCCAACCTGTATCAAGGTAGTAAGTACACCAGTCTGGTGACTGTAATGGTCACAGGAGATTAGGATTTTAGTCCCTAACCTGTAATCAAGGTAGTAAGTACACCAGTCTGGTGACTGTAATGGTCACAGGAGATAGGATTTTAGTCCCTAACCTGTAATCAAGGTAATAAGTACACCAGTCTGGTGAATGTAATGGTCACAGGAGATTAGGATTTTAGTCCCTAACCTGTATCAAGGTAGTAAGTACACCGTCTGGTGAACTGTAATGGTCACAGGAGAGTAGGATTTTAGTCCCTAACCTGTATCAAGGTAATAAGTACACCAGTCTGGTGAATGTAATGGTCACAGGAGAGTAGGATTTTAGTCCCTAACCTGTATCAAGGTAGTAAGTACACCAGTCTGGTGAATGTAATGGTCACGGGAAAGATTAGGATTTTAGTCCCTAACCTGTATCAAGGTAGTAAGTACACCAGTCTGGTGACTGTAATGGTCACAGGAGAGTTAGGATTTAAGTCCTTAACCTGTATTCAAGGTAGTAAGTACACCAGTCTGGTGACTGTAATGGTCACAGGAGATTAGGATTTTAGTCCCTAACCTGTATTAAGGTAGTAAGTACACCAGTCTGGTGACTGTAATGGTCACAGGAGATTAGGATTTTAGTCCCTAACCTGTATCAAGGTAGTAAGTACACCAGTCTGGTGACTGTAATGGTCACAGGAGATTAGGATTTTAGTCCAAACCTGTATCAAGGTAGTAAGTACACCAGTCTGGTGACTGTAATGGTCACAGGAGAGTAGGATTTTAGTCCAAACCTGTATCAAGGTAGTAAGTACACCAGTCTGGTGACTGTAATGGTCACAGGAGATTAGGATTTTAGTCCCTAACCTGTAACAAGGTAGTAAGTACACCAGTCTGGTGACTGTAATGGTCACAGGAGAGTAGGATTTTAGTCCCTAACCTGTAACAAGGTAATAAGTACACCAGTCTGGTGAATGTAATGGTCACAGGAGATTAGGATTTTAGTCCCTAACCTGTATCAAGGTAGTAAGTACACCAGTCTGGTGACTGTAATGGTCACAGGAGAGTAGGATTTTAGTCCCTAACCTGTATCAAGGTAATAAGTACACCAGTCTGGTGACTGTAATGGTCACAGGAGAGTAGGATTTTAGTCCCTAACCTGTATTAAGGTAGTAAGTACACCAGTCTGGTGACTGTAATGGTCACAGGAGGTTAGGATTTTAGTCCCTAACCTGTATTAAGGTAGTAATTACACCAGTCTGGTGACTGTAATGGTCACAGGAGATTAGGATTTTAGTCCCTAACCTGTATAAGGTAGTAAGTACACCAGTCTGGTGACTGTAATGGTCACAGGAGATTAGGATTTTAGTCCGAAACCTGTATCAAGTTAGTAAGTACACCAGTCTGGTGACTGTAATGGTCACAGGAGAGTAGGATTTTAGTCCCTAACCTGTATTAAGGTAGTAAGTACACCAGTCTGGTGACTGTAATGGTCACAGGAAAGTAGGATTTTAGTGCCTTACCTGTATTAAGGTAGTAAGTACACCAGTCTGGTGACTGTAATGGTCACAGGAGATTTGGATTTTAGTCCCTAACCTGGATCAAGGTAGTAAGTTCAACAGTCTGGTGACTGTAATGGTCACAGAAAAGCTTGGATTCCGATCTGTATCACCCTGCCTATATCCTCCTAGATTAGTCCTGAGAAGGACTGTTGTGGTCAGCAGCAGTTTGCAGCCCTGCTTTGGATCTACCTATGAGGGCCCAAATCTGTCCCTAAGCAGCAGCAGACACTCTCCCTACACTCACTGTCTGGATACCTGTGTGCAGAGCACAGCGCGGCCGGGTCTTATAAAGGCTCGGTCACGCTGTGCAGGCCGGCCAATCACTGCAATGCTACAACTAACAGAGCTGTGGCATTGCAGTGGTCTGCCAGCCAATCCCTGCATGTGGGCTGGCTCTCAAAAGTGCGCCAACATGCAGAGATGACGACCACGAGCACAGCACGAGTATCGCGAGATTACTCGGTGCTCGCCGAGTAGCCCGGGTACAGTGATACTCGTGCGAGTACCGAGTAGTGGCGAGCATGCTCGCTCATCACTAATAATTACTGCATGTATGAACTCAGCCTTAGGAAATGCGCGTACAATGTCTTTTAGATTCTGTGGTACATGTTAATTTTTGAAAAAGGAAGATGCTTCAGGACATGCCAGTGTTTTTTGTCGTAAAACAACTCTTTCTTGTGTCTTATTTTTATGTCTTTGGCTTGGCTTTCAAATGGAGGCAACCAGAAAAATTGATTACCTTTTTTATCTGCTTATTGAAGCCTAATGTGGTTTAATGACATTTCAAAAGACTGAACATAAACACTACATGCCATTTTGGCACAGCAATGTATATGTTCATTCTTATAAGAACTTTAAGATACTTTTTAAGGTGGGCTCTTGAATGGACCCATCTGTAAAAGAGACATTGTGTGCACATAACCTTAGATAGGATCTTATCTCTGTTTAAAATGAGCTGACCAAAATAGAAAACTAGTAAAAACTATCTTCATTATAGTGCTATCTTCAGGTGTAGAATAGTGATGAGCGAGTACGCTTGTGACTACTCGGTACTCGCATGAGTATCACTGTACTCGGGCTACTCGGCGAGTACCGAGTAATCTCGCGATACTCGTGCTGTACTTGGGGTCCTCATCCCTGCATGCTGGCGCTCTTTAGAGAGCCAGCCCACATGCAGGGATTGGCTGGCAGTCACTGCAATGCCACAGCCCTGTTAGTTGTGGCATTGCAGTGATTGGCCGTCCCGCACAGCATGACCGAGCTTTTATAAGACCCGGCCACGATGTGCTCTGCACACAGCCATCAAGACAGTCAGTGTAGGGAGAGTGTCTGCTGCTGCTTAAGGGACAGATTTGCGGCCCTCATAGGTAGATCCGGAGCACGGCTGCAAACTGCTGCTGACCAGAAAAGTCCTTCTCAGCACTAATCTAGGAGGATATAGGCAGGGTGATCCAGATCGGAGTCCAAGCTTTCCAGTGACCAGAAGAGTCCTCAGGAGACTGTTGGAGCTGACTAGCTGTATACAGGCAGGGTGTAATATCCATATCCAGCTTTCCTGTGACCAGAACAGTCAGGAGACTGTTGTAGTTGACTAGCTCTATACAGGCAGGGTGTAATATCCATATCCAGCTTTCCTGTGACCAGAACAGTCAGGAGACTGTTGTAGCTGACTAGCTGTATACAGGCAGGCTATCCATATCCAGCTTTCCTGTGACCAGAACAGTCAGGAGACTGTTGTAGCTGACTAGCTCTATACAGGCAGGGTGTAATATCCATATCCAGCTTTCCTGTGACCAGAACAGTCAGGAGACTGTTGTAGCTGACTAGCTGTATACAGACAGGGTCTAATATCCATATCCAGCTTTCCTGTGACCAGAACAGTCAGGAGACTGTTGTAGTTGACTAGCTGTATACAGGCAGGGTCTAATATCCATATCCAGCTTTCCGTGAAATAAGTAAACACGGCGACTCACCGCAAGCGGAGTAAATCTTCAAGCTTTAATCCATGCGATTTGACACAGATAACAAGCAGGGGAGGGAGGGAGGGCAGAGACTTGGTGACGGCTCAAGCGAGTCGCGCTGCGAAACGGTGAGCCGTCACCAAGTCTCTGCCCTCCCTCCCTCCCCTGCTTGTTATCTGTGTCAAATCGCATGGATTAAAGCTTGAAGATTTACTCCGCTTGCGGTGAGTCGCCGTGTTTACTTATTTCACGCTTTGCGATTTAGGACTGCCTTGTTTTTCACACGTGCACCACCGCTCATAGGAGCCGCTCACTCTAAAGGGACTAAGTGCAATTAGACACGGGATGACAGTGCCCTAGCACCCTTTGTTTATTGTTATTATATCCAGCTTTCCTGTGACCAGAACAGTCAGGAGACTGTTGTAGCTGACTAGCTGTATACAGGCAGGCTATCCATATCCAGCTTTCCTGTGACCAGAACAGTCAGGAGACTGTTGTAGCTGACTAGCTCTATACAGACAGGGTCTAATATCCATATCCAGCTTTCCTGTGACCAGAACAGTCAGGAGACGTTGTAGCTGTATACAGGCAAAATGCGCAAGGGCGCTGGCAAGGAACATGGAAGTGGACGTGATGGTGGTGCAGGCAGAGACCGAGGTCGTGTGCAAGCACTAATTTCGCAACAACAAAGTGCCACATCTACTCGCTCGCACGTCCTGTCACAAATTCTTGGGGCCCGCAGCAGTACACCGCTCTTGAACCAAGACCAGTGTCAACAGGTTGTTACTTGGATAGCGGATAATGCTTCAAGTCAGATTGGCACCTCCACAAACACCCTGTCTTCCACATGGTCAAGTGTCAGTAGCCGTGATACAGCACCGCACATTTCCCAACCTGATCCTCCTTCATACCACCAGACCGAGTACACGTCCACGGACATTACTGATCCCACACTTGGACACTCGGAAGAGCTGTTCACGTATCCATTCGCACAATCTGGCCTCTCGCCAGCTCCTGTTGAAGTGGGTCATGAGGAGAGCGTATGGACAGATGCCCAAATATTTGAGCAGCCATGTTCTCACGAAGGGAACGTTGGCAACGTGTCTCAACAAGGGGTGGACGATGATGAGACACAATTGCCAGGACGTCAGGAGGAGGATCAGGGTGCGGAAGAGGAAGACGACGTGGTGGATGATAGTGATGGGCGAATCCTAAATTACTCGGAATCGCTTGACTCTAGCGAGTCCGAGCCCAGGACTCGCTACTCGTTGCGAGTCTAGCGAGTCCAATGTTAATGAATGGGGAAGCGAGTAATAGCGAGTAGTGTGAGATTTACAAATCGCAGATGTGTCTCGGAAGCTTCAGCCTGAAGCAATCCTAGTTGTGTCATTTATTTGCATTGCTCGTTTACTTTGTAAGTAATCGCTGACTCGCACAGATAAGATCCTGTCTTCTCTGTGTTCTGGCTGCCCCAGCTCCAGGGTCCTAGAGCCTGCCTGCTGCCTGATGTAGCAGAGCTGAGATTGTTCTCAGTCTGCTCATTCCCTGTGTACAGACATGAATGTCTGTGCACAGAGATGATGTAGCAGAGCTGAGATTGTTCTCAGTCTGCTCATTCCCTGTGTACAGACATGAATGTCTGTGCACAGAGATGATGTAGCAGAGCTGAGATTGTTCTCAGTCTGCTTATTCCCTGTGCATAGACATCTATATTTATGCACAGGGGATGTAGCAGAGAGGACATCGCGTTTTGGACTGCGTCGGACGGAAGAGGATTTTTTTAATTAAAGATGGAGTCCCTAATGGCTTTTTTTTTATTTCTAATAAAAAATTTTCCTTGTGTTGTGTTTTTTTTAAAACAATTTAATAGAAATTCATGGCGGTCATGTCTAATATCGGCGTGACCGCCATAAATTTCGGGCTTAGGGCCAGCTGATAATACAAAGCTGGCCCTAACCTCTTTATTACCCAGCGTGCCACCGCTACCAGGGCCGCTGGAAGAGCGGGGTTCAGCGCCAGAGGATGGCGCTTCAATGAACGCGCCATCTTCTGGGGCGGCTGCGGGCTGCAATTTGCAGCGGGGGGTGCCCAGAAAGCTTGAGCATCCCTGCGCTGCGGATTCCAGCCCCCAGCTGCTTAGCTGTACCTGGCTAGACATAGAAATTGCGCGGAGCCCCACGCATTTTTTTTTAATTATTTCATGAAATTCTGAGATTCTGACTCTGAGACTCTGACTCTGAAATTCATGAAATAATTAAAAAAAAATGCGTGGGGCTCCGCGCAATTTCTATGTCTAGCCAGGTACAGCTAAGCAGCTGGGGGCTGGAATCCGCAGCGCAGGGATGCCCAAGCTTTCTGGGCACCCCCCGCTGCAAATTGCAGCCCGCAGCCGCCCCAGAAGATGGCGCGTTCATTGAAGCGCCATCCTCTGGCGCTGAACCCCGCTCTTCCAGCGGCCCTGGTAGCGGTGGCACGCTGGGTAATAAAGAGGTTAGGGCCAGCTTTGTATTATCAGCTGGCCCTAAGCCCGAAATTTATGGCGGTCACGCCAATATTAGACATGACCGCCATGAATTTCTATTAAATTGTTTTAAAAAAAACACAACACAAGGAAAAATTTTTATTAGAAATAAAAAAAAAAGCCATTAGGGACTCCATCTTTAATTAAAAAAATCCTCTTCCGTCCGACGCAGTCCAAAACGCGATGTCCTCTCTGCTACATCCCCTGTGCATAAATATAGATGTCTATACACAGGGAATAAGCAGACTGAGAACAATCTCAGCTCTGCTACATCATCTCTGTGCACAGACATTCATGTCTGTACACAGGGAATGAGCAGACTGAGAACAATCTCAGCACTGCTACATCATCTCTGTGCACAGACATTCATGTCTGTACACAGGGAATGAGCAGACTGAGAACAATGTCAGCACTGCTACATCAGGCAGCAGGCGGGCTCTAGGACCCTGGAGCTGCACAGAGAAGACAGCTGGACTCGGCTCGCAAAGAAACAGCAGTTATCTGCGAGTTTCCCTGCTATCACTGGCACAGTAGCCAGTGATTACTCGCGAGTCTAATGCAAACAATGGCAATCCTAGTTTTGTCAGCGTTTCTGACAAAACTAGGATTGATATTGATTTGCATTGGACTCGCGAGTAATCACTGGGAAACTCGCAGAATACCGAGTCCTGCGAGTCCCTTACTACTCGCCGAGTAACGAGTCCTAGCGAGTAGATTCGCCCATCCCTAGTGGATGATCCAGTAGCTGACCCAACCTGGCAGGAGGATATGCAGAGCGAGGCCAGCAGTGCACAGGGGGAGGGAGGCGTAGCATCCCAACAGGCAGTAAGAAGCAGGGTGGTGTCCGCAGGCAGAAGGCAGGCAACCGTTCCCCGGAACAACAACACGACCCAAGGTGCCTGTGCAAATGTTAGGTCTTCCCGAGTCTTGCAGTTTTTTAAGTTGGCTCCAGATGACTCTAAAAAGGTCATTTGCAACACATGCTATGCCAGTATCAGCAGGGGTATGAAAACTAGCAGCCTGACCACCACCAGCATGATCAGGCACATGTCAGCCAAGCACCCGACTTTGTGGGAAGTACAATAGGGTCGAGGAGCGGTGCTTGCTGATGTCACTGCTACGTCTTCGCGTGTTGTGCTTGCGAGCCAATCTCCTGTCCATGCTGCCCGCGAACAAGCTTCCGGCCCTGCACCTGAAGTTGCCCACGCACAAATAACACCACCATCAAGCACGTCCTTGTCCCAGCGCTGCGTGCAGTTATCCATTCAGCAAACCTTTGAACGCAGGCGCAAATACGCTGCCAACGCCCCACATACCACAGTTCTAAATGCTCACATTTCGCGACTGCTTGCGCTAGAAATGTTACTTTTCCGCCACTATTTATCCAGGTGTGCCGTCCCCGCATTGCATAACTACGTGTCAAAAAGCATCACACGTGCCCTGAACAACGCTGTTTCAGCCAAAGTCCACCTAACCACAGACACGTGGACAAGTGCTTGTGGGCAAGGCTGCTACATCTCCTTGACGGCACACTGGGTTAATATTGCGGAAGCTGGGACCCAGTCTGAGCGAGGGACGGAACACGTCCTTCCCACACCAAGGATTGCAGGCCCTACCTCAGTCAGGGTTTCATCCACACTCTACAGCTCTGGAATGTCATGCTCCTCAGCCTCCTCCTCCTCCTCCTGCGCATCCTCATCCACTTTACCCTCCACACCAGTCCCAAGCTGGAAGCACTGCAGCACTGCCTCTGCGAAGCGGCAACAGGCTGTGCTGAAGCTAATATGCATAGGTGACAAACCCCACAATGCAGGAGAGGTGTGGACAGCTCTGAAACAGCAGGCAGATCACTGGCTCACACCTCTGAACCTAAAGCCAGGAAAGGTTGTGTGTGACAATGGCCGGAACCTGGTGGCAGCTTTGAAGCGAGGCCAGCTGACGCATGTTCCATGTGTGGCCCATGTGCTCAACCTGGTGGTTCAGCGGTTTATAAAGTCATACCCAGAGCTGTCTGATCTGCTGGTAAAAGTTTGCCGCCTGTCTGCACATTTTCGCAAGTCACCTGCTGCTTCAGCCGGCCTTGCCGGCTTTCAGTGCCGTTTGCGTCTTCCGGCCTACAGACTGGTGTGTGATGTCCCCACGCATTGGAATTCAACTCTGCACATGTTGGTCAGGATATGTGAGCAGAAGAGGGCAGTTGTTGACTACCTGCATTACCTAAGCCATCGGGAAATGGGTCAAACTCCACACATAACACCTGAGGAGTGGAGATGGATGTCCGACCTATGTATTGTCCTCCAAAACTTGGAGGACTCCACCAAGATGGTGAGCGGCGATGACGCCATTATTAGCGTCACCATACCTCTGCCTTCTAAAACAGTCTCTGCTCAAAAACAAAGATGATGCATTGCAGGCGGACCACGATGAATTGGAGCAAGAAACAGTGGTGGGTGTGGGTGATAACACACAGCCCAGCCTCATCTCATCACAACGTGCAGTAGAGGACTATGACGAGGAGGAGGAGGAGGATGAAGACATGGAGCAACTCTCTGGCCAAATTGAGGATATGACATGCACACCAGTCATACCCTCGCTTTAGCGTGGCTGGCCAGAGGACAGGGGAGATGAGGAGGAGGAGGAGGAGGACAGCATGTTCAGTCATCGTGTTGGTCAGGATACTGAAGTGATGGCTGTTAAGACTCTGGCACACATGGCTGACTTTATGGTAAGCTGCCTGGCCCGTGACCCTAGCAATCAGAACATCTTGGCCGACAATCAGTACTGGTTGGCAACACTCTTAGACCCACGCTACAAGGAGAACTTTATGTCTCTCATTCCTGAGGCGGAGAGGTCAAGCAAAATGCAGCAGTTCCAGAAGGCCATAGTCACGGAAGTAGGCAAATCATTCCCCTCACAAAACGCTAGCGGCATAGGTCAGGAATCGGTGTACAACCAAGGCGTACGGCCGAGAGGGGCACAAGTCCAATCCGCCAGAGGTAGGGGAAAAGTCCTTACAATGTGGGACAGTTTTCTCAGCCCCTCACGTACCACAGCCCCTAAGGTGCGGGGTAGTGCCACAAGAAATGCTAAGTTTGGCCAGATGCTGAAGGAGTACCTTGCAGATCGAACAACTGTACTCAGACATTCCTCTGTGCCTTACAATTATTGGGTCTCCAAGCTGGGCACGTGGAATGAATTTACTCTCTACGCCTTGGAAGTCCTGGCCTGCCCTGCCGCTATCGTTTTGTCAGAGCGTGTTTTTAGTGCCGGAGGTGGAATCATTACTGATAAACGCACTCGCCTGTCAACTGAAAATGCTGACAGGCTGACTCTGATCAAGATGAACAAGGGTTGGATTGGGCCAGACTTCACCACACCACCAGCAAATGACAGTGGAATTTAAATTTTGTTATGGGAATTTGCCATGTACATCCACTCACCCATGGGTACACACTTCTGGACTTTGGATAATCGCTGGACTGCTCCTCCTTCTCCTCATGTGCCACCATGATGACCGTTACAATAGTTAGGCTGTTGTTTCTGGTATACCCCCAGTGATAAATTTTTTCACCCATTCTTTTAGAATGGGCATTACAACGACAGGAGACCCGCTCCTTTTCAATGGGAAAAATGTTTTGAGTCCCTCATGCACGTCTCTATCCAGGGACAATGTGGAGCCTCCCAATTTTTGTCTGCCCTGCCAAAGGGCTATACTACAATACACTCACTTCAGGTTTACAGCCCCTCATGCATGTCTGTATGCATGGGTCATTGTTGAACCTCCCAATTTTTGGCTGCCCTGCCAAAGGGCTATACTACAGTACACCCACTTCAGGTTTACAGGCCCTCATGCATGTCTGTATGCATCTGTCATTGGTGAACCTCCCAATTTTTGGCTGCCCTGGCCAAAGGGCTATACTACAATACACCCACTTCTGGTTTACAGGCCCTCCTGCACGTCTGTATCCAGGGGCATTGTTGAACTTCCCAATTTTTGGCTGCCCTGCCAAAGGGCTATACTACAATACACCCACTTCAGGTTTACAGGCCCTCCTGCATGTCTGTATGCATGGGTCATTGTTGAACCTCCCAATTTTTGGCTGCCCTGCCAAAGGGCTATACTACAATACACCCACTTCAGGTTTACAGGCCCTCATGCATGTCTGTATGCATTTGTCATTGGTGAACCTCCCAATTTTTGGCTGCCCTGCCAAAGGGCTATACTACAATACACCCACTTCAGGTTTACAGGCCCTCCTGCATGTTTGTATCCAGGGGCATTTTTGAACCTCCCAATTTTTGGCTGCCCTGCCAAAGGGCAATACTACAATACACCCACTTCAGGTTTACAGGCCCTCCTACATGTCTGTATGCATGGGTCATTGTTGAACCTCCCAATTTTTGGCTGCCCTGCCGAAGGGCTATACTACAATACACCCACTTTAGTTTTACAGGCCCTCATGCATGTCTGTATGCATTTGTCACTGGTGAACCTGCCAATTTTTGGCTGCCCTGCCAAAGGGCTATACTACAATACACCCACTTCAGGTTTACAGGCCCTCCTGCACGTCTGTATCCAGGGGCATTTTTGAACCTCCCAATTTTTGGCTGCCCTGCCAAAGGGCAATACTACAATACACCCACTTCAGGTTTACAGGCCCTCATGCATGTCTGTATGCATGGGTCATTGGTGAACCTCACAATTTTTGGCTGCCCTGTCTAAGAGCTATACTACAATACACCCACTTCAGGTTTACAGGCCCTCCTGCACGTCTGTATCTAGGGGCATTGTTGAACCTCCGAATTTTTGGCTGCCCTGCCAAAGGGCTATACTATAATACATTCACTTCAGGTTTACATGCCCTCATGCATGTCTGTATGCATGGGTCATTGCTGAACCTCCCAATTTTTGGCTGCCCTGCCAAAGGGCTATACTACAATACACCCACTTCAGGTTTACAGGCCCTCATGCATGTCTGTATGCATGGGTCATCGTTGAACCTCCCAATTTTTGGCTGCCCTGCCAAAGGGCTATACTACAATACACCCACTTCAGGTTTACAGGCCCTCATGCATGTCTGTATGCATGGGTCATTGTTGAACCTCCCAATTTTTGGCTGCCCTGCCAAAGGGCTATACTACAATACACCCACTTCAGGTTTACAGGCCCTCATGCATGTCTGTATGCATGGGTCATTGGTGAACCTCACAATTTTGGACTGCCCTGGTAAAGGAAAATACTACAATACACCCACTTCCTCAAAATGGGCACATTATGTCAAGACAGGGCTTCATGTACGTCTCTTCTCAGGGACATCGGAGTGCCGCACAATGTTTTCACGTAAAATCTTTCATGTAATCACAAAAAGTAACATACACCAGCTTATCTCACTATTGGGTATGTGCCCTTAACATTTCCACCCTGAATATTCATTTTGGTGTCATTTTGGAAGGTTTTCTGGTGACTCCGTAAAATTGGTGTGAAACTCGGACAACATTGTTCACAGCTGTGACTTTTGAGTGAGAAATGCTTACAGGGGTCTTCCCCATGGTGTTGCCATGTCATTTGAGCACTCTTCTGAGACTTTTGTGAGACATTTTTAGGGTTTCTACATGCTGCCGGCAGTCATTTCATAAAAATACTCGGGTCTCCCATAGGATAACATTGGGCTCGGTGCTCGGGCCGAGTACATGAGTATCTTGGGATGCTCGGCCCGAGCATCGAGCACACGAGCATTTTGGTACTCGCTCATCACTAGTGCAGAACCTTTCCATCTTGAGTATGTTCTTATACATCACAATGTAAAATTTTTACAGATTCAGAAAATAAAGGTTTGTTCTAATTCTATTTCTTCAGGGGCATATCACTTGTATGTCTCCTGGCTTCCTGCTTATATGGGAGTACAGGCAATGATCCCAAAGGGGAGGGAAAAAAATAAAACTTTGGAATAAAATCTACAAAATTTTATTTAAAAATTACACTGTACAATTATTGGTAGAATAATCATATAATATTACTAAAACAAGGGGGGAGAAAAAAATAAATATAATATGACAATGCTGTAGGAGATACTAGAAAAAATAAGCCTTAATACGGTAATCATACATAGATCACTGAATAGTTCCTGCACAATAGCATAAAAATAAATATGTCTGAAATTTACACAAAAATGGAGAAAATTTATGGAGACACAACTTTCCGATGCTGAAATTGCACGCTTGATCCACCTGTTTAGGAAAACGGAATGGTATCTATTGGAGGACATTGGGAATAGCCTAGGAAGATTAAGGTTGAATGCTGAGTAGTATGGAAGGCACTCAATACCTACTGAAGAGAGCAAAAGGGGGAAGGGTCATGTGGGTCAAGACACTTTCAGTAGGGAGATAAGCTTATAGTCTATATGACATAAGAGAGCGACAGACTAATATTAAGCTTTATACTATTGCCTTGTGAACTGAAAGATAGGAAGATCATTAGTTGGCAATAATACTGTAGTTGTTTATTGTTAACTGTTTACTTTATATGTTGTACAAAGTATAATAATATTGGCAAAAGTTATTATGTTATTATGTCATTACTGGAGAGTAAAGTGCAATAAAAAGGAATTTGCAAAAAAATAATAAATAAATAAATATGTGAAAATAATGTGAGCAATACAAAAAAATATATGTACAAATCACAAAAATATGTGTGGAAAAGTATGAAGATAAGGCAACTGAAACCAATCTGAAGGTGTTATCAAATATGCAACTGTGAATGTCTACTATCTGATGTCCTATTGAATACAATGTACAAAATGTGCATAACAATATAAGAAGCCAAAAATATCTAGTGAAATAGGAATCAATATGTTGCCAAAAAAATACATAGCCTGCAAAGTATGACCCAAAAAAAAGAATACCGTGAGACAATGAGCAATGTGCATCTACAATGTGAAATTCATTCAATGAACCATTTGTTTCTCCCTGCTGCAGAATCGATTGGTAGCCAGTAAAGAAGTAGGGATAATGTTCTAACATGTATTTATATGGGGTAGAGTTGTCACAACTTGCGGTCCCCCTGCACCCAACATACATTTCAGTGATCAAATGTCACCTTCAGATGGGGGTACAGGTGTATCCATGGTATTTAACCAAATAGTGTCCAATAGTCAGGGAGTCTGGGAGAATGTGACTGGTGGTTACTTCTAGGATATGGCAACCTGCCACATCACATGATCCCCATGTCACAGAGAACTCTGTGATGCAGGGTCCATGTAGAGACTCAGATGTCTGCAGGCCCATGCATGCATACAACTCAAGCTCACCAAGGCCCCCTTCACATCACGTTTTTTGAGGATCCCTAGCTATCCGTTGTAAAACTGATAGCCACGGATCTGATTTGGCCCGCATGTATCCCTATGGGCACAGATAAGCATGGATTGGTCCTATATGACCATCCGATTGTGTCCAAATTGTCACGGATCCAATTGTGTCTGATTTTTTATGTACCCACAATCGGAGACTGCTCCGATTTTGGGCGCAGTGGACCAAATTGGACAGAATCAGATCCGGCACAGTCCACGGCAAATAACATGCAGGTCTAAGGAGCGCGGATCCGGGAAAAAACATGATAATTTCCTGAATCTGGTTTTAGTGTACTGAGTATGCTCAGTACACTAAAACTGCCCTGTTCTCATGTAATTTCACTTTGGTGTCTACATATGTATCTACATACACTGCTAAAGTGAAATTAAAGAAAGCAATGTGTTAAAAATAAAAAAAATTGCTCACCTCTGCACCAATTGTCCCACCATGCAAGGCGTCCACCTCCGATGGCTGCAAGGACCTTAATCAGCTGACCGGGCGGGCAACCCGATCAGTTGATGTAACACGTGACAACATCAGCTGAGCGGTTTAAATCACCCACCGATCGTTTTTTCGTGGGTGGTTTAAATCGCTCAGCTGATGAAGCCATCTGACACATCAGCTGAATGGGCTGCCGCCTGCCTGGTTAAGGTCCTGCAGCGATCGGAGGTGGATGCCTCGCATCGCGGGAAACTCGGCAGAGAGGTGAGAATTTTTTTTTTATTTTTAACCATTGCTTTCGCTTTCGCTATATATGTAAATACATTGCGAAAATGAAAGTAACAGCCCTGACACCACTTGTCTGCACTTTGCAGGCTTGGGCTCCTCCCAGCTCTTTCTGTGATAGACAAAGTTACTGCAGGCAAATAGAATTAACAATAGAGAAGCAATTATAGCGCAGGAAAAGGAGAAAAAAAGAAGAATATTGCAAGTTCCATATGTATTTAGCCAGTAAAATATATTAATAAATATACTAAACATATAGATTGGAAAGGTACTATTACATACAAAAACCACATTGTCAAACAAGCACACAACAATGTAAAACCTAACATGCAAGGAGCTATGTTAAAAAAACTGTGAAATGCAAAAAACATATATTATGTCTATAAATCAATATCCAAACATTACATCCAACATCACTATACATTACCATACTTAGACAAAAAATAATTAATATGCATAAATTCAATATATATTTACTTTTGTATACAGGCACCACTGTTAAATCAGAAAAAAAAGATACCGTAATACATTGATAATACATTGTAGAAAAATACACTAATCTAGTCCAAAATCTATCAAAATATATATATTTATCCATATGCACTACTAACTCACTCGAAGTTTCATTGTTGTATAATATATTTGTATATACACAGTGGGTACGGAAAGTATTCCTATCCCTTTAAGTTTTTCACTCTTTGTTACATTAAAGCCATTTGGTAAATTCAAAAAAGTTCATTTTTTTCTCTTTAATGTATACTGTGCACCTCATCTTGACTGAAAAGAAAACAGAAATGTAGACTTTTTGCCAATTTATTAAAAAAAAGAAAAACTGAACTATCACATGGTCATAAGTATTCAGACCCTTTGCTCAGACATTCATATTTAAGTCACATGCTGTCCATTTCCTTGTGATCCTCCTTGAGATGGTTCTACTACTTCATTGGAGTTCAGCTGTGTTTAATTAAACTGATAGGACTTGATTTGGAAAGGCACTCAACTGTCTATATAAGACCTCACAGCTCACAGTGCATGTCAGACCAAATGAGAATCATGAGGTCAAAGGAATCTGCACAAGGAGTTCAGAGACAGAATTGTGGCAATGCACAGATCTGGCCAATGTTACAAAATAATTTTAGCAGTACTCAAAGTCCCTAAGAGCATAGTGGCCTCAATAATCCTTAAATAGAAAAATGGTGGGACCACCAGAAGTCTTCCTAGACCTGGCTATCCAGCCAAACTGAGCAATCGTGGGAGGAGAGCCTTGGTGATAGAGGTAAGAAGAACCCAAAGATCACTGTGGCTGAGCTCCAGAGATAAAGTAGGGAGATGGGAGAAAGTTCCGCAAAGTCAACTGTCACTGCAGCCCTCCACCTGTTGGGCCTTTATGGCAGAGTGGCCCGACGGAAGCCTCTACTCAATGCAAGACATATGAAAGTCGGCATAGAATTTGCTAAAAAAACACATGAAGGATTCCCAGACTATGAGAAATAAGATTATCTGAAGATAGAACTTTTTGGTGATAATTCCAAGCGGTATGTATGGAGAAAACCAGGCATTGTTCATCACCAGCCCAATATAATCCCGACAGTGAAACATGGTGGTGGCAGCATCATGATATGGGGTGTTTTTCAGTTGCCAGGGACAGGACGACTGGTTGCAATTGAAGGAAACATGAATGTGGCCAAATACAGAGATATCCTGGATGAAAACCTCTTCCAGAAGGCTCTGGACCTCAGACTTGGCCGAAGGGTCACCTTCCAACAAAACAATGACCCTAAGCACACAACTAAAATATGAAACAACAACTCTGTGACCATTCTTGACTGGCCCAACCAGAGCCCTGACCTAAACCAAATTGAGCATCTCTGGAGAGATCTGAAAATGGCTGTCCAGCAATGTTCACCATCCATCCTGATGGAACTGGAGAGGATCTCCAAGGAAGAATGGTAGAGGATCCCCAAATCCAGGTGTGAAAAACTTGTAGCATCATTCCCAAGAAGACTCATGGCTGTACTAGCTTAAAAGGGCGTTTCTACTCAATACTGAGCAAAGGGTCTGAACACTTGTGACCATGGGATATTTCAGTTTTTCTTTTTTATTAAATGTGCCAAAATGTCTACATTTCTGTGTTTTTGAGTCAAGATGGGGTGCAGAGTGTACATTAAAGACCAAAAAAAATGAAATTTTATGAATTAATCAAATGGCTGCAATGAAACAAAGGGTGAAAAATGTAAAGGGGTCTGAATACTTTCTGAATACTTACCATACCCACTGTGTGTGCGTGAGTATTTATATATATTTATATATATACTAGATGGTGGCCCGATTCTAAAGAATCGGGTAGTCTAGAATCTATATAGAGTTTATTTAGTAATAGGGGAGTGCTGTGAAATTAATTGTGTGTATACAGGCGGCTCAGTGGTTGGCACTGTATACGGTGGCTCAGTGGTATCACTGTATATGGTGGCTCAGTGGTTAGCACTGTATATGGTGGCTCAGTGGTTAGCACTGTATATGGCGGCTCAGTGGTTAGCACTGTATATGGTGGCTCAGTGGTTAGCACTGTATATGGTGGCTCAGTGGTTAGCACTGTATATGGTGGCTCAGTGGTTAGCACTGTATATGGCGGCTCAGTGGTTAGCAGAGTATACGGCGGCTCAGTGGTCAGCAGTGAGTGGGGTGGCTCAGTGGTCAGCAGTGAGTGGGGTGGCTCAGTGGTCAGCAGTGAGTGGGGTGGCTCAGTGGTCAGCAGTGAGTGGGGTGGCTCAGTGGTCAGCAGTGAGTGGGGTGGCTCAGTGGTCAGCAGTGAGTGCGGTGGCTCAGTGGTCAGCAGTGAGTGCGGTGGCTCAGTGGTCAGCAGAGAGTGCGGTGGCTCAGTGGTCAACAGAGAGTGCGGTGGCTCAGTGGTCAGCAGAGAGTGCGGTGGCTGAGTGGTCAGCAGAGAGTGCGTTGGCTCAGTGGTCAGCAGTGAGTGCAGGACAGGCTGGAGGGGGCAGAGGCTGGAGGGGGCAGAGGAGGGAGGAGGCAGAGGACGGAGGAGGCAGAAACTGGAGGGGTTAGAGGAGGGAGGGGTCAGAGGAGGGAGGGGGCGGAGGCTGGGGGGCAGAGGAGAGCGGAGGCTGGGGGGCAGAGGAGAGCGGAGGCTGGGGGGCAGAGGAGAGCGGAGGCTGGGGGGCAGAGGAGAGCGGAGGCTGGGGGGGCAGAGGAGAACGGAGGCTGGAGGGCTGAACACTCACTGGGCTGTCGGCGGTTCCGGAGGCCGGCCCCGGAGTGCGGGCGGGGCTAGCTCTGTGATGGAGGAGAGTCACCGGGTGTGTGGAGAGAGCGGCAGGACTGGGAGCGGTGGCGGCGGAGGCCGCACACCGGAGTGTGGGCCGGTCCGGGCCGGTTCCCGCATGTTGGTGGCGCACACCAGGCTGTGTGCGGAGCCAGTGGCGGGATGGCGGTCCCTGATGGAGAGTGGGCGGTGAGCTGCAGGGCTGTGGGCCGGATGTGGGTGGGCGCAGACGGGGCTCTGTGCAGGGACAGTGGCGGGATAAGGGGGAGTGGTGGCGTTTAGCGCCCACCGCGAGGCGCTGTGCCATTTTGACAGCGGCTCACGGTGAGTGCTATGCGCTCACCGCTCGTGAGTCTGGTACTTCCGTTTCCGGTCTTTGACACAGGGCGCAAGCCATCACGGAAGTTGAGCGGATTGGCGGGAAGTGGCCTTCGGGTTTTATATATAAGATATATATATAGCAGTACGATGGTATATGGTGGTAATGAGAGCACATGTATAGCAGCACTATGGTATATGGCGGTACATTACAGTACATGTATAGCAGCACTATAGTATATGGCGGTAGATTATAGTAAATGTATAGCAGCACTATAGTATATGGCGGTACATTACAGTACATGTATAGCAGCACTATGGTATATGGCTGTACATTATAGCACATGTATAGCAGCACTATGGTATATGGCAATACTGCGGTGACCGCGGTCCCCCACTCCTCCTGGCCCCCGGTCGTCCACAGTAAAAATAAAAAAATCCTCAGTGAGGATACTCACCTGTCCGGCGGCTCGCTCCACCTCGGCCTTGTAGGTCCTACAGGCCTTTAGGACCTGTAGTTGCCTGGGCAAGCGATCAGCTAAGGAGGGGAGGGGGGGCAGGATTGTGTTGGGGGGGCAGAATGGAGCGAGTGGGGCAGGATGGAGCGAGCGGGTCAGGATGTAGCGGGAAGGGGGGACAGGATGGAGACGGCAGGGCAGGATGGAGACGGCAGGGCAGGATGGTGGTGGGGGAGGGGTAGGATGTAGGCGGCGGGGCAGGATGTTGGGGGGGGTGAGAATGGTGATGGGGGTGCGGGATGGAGTCGGGGGGGGCAGGATGGTGTTGGGGGTGTCAGGATGGTGTTGGGGGTGTCAGGATGGTGTTGGGGGTGTCAGGATGGATAGGGGGTGGCAGGATGGTGTCAGGATGGATAGGGGGTGGCAGGATGGATAGGGGGGGCAGGATGGATAGGGGGTGCAGGATGGATAGGGGGTGCAGGATGGATAGGAGGTGCAGGATGGATAGGGGGGGCAGGATGGAGGCGCTCCTCCTGACCCCCTCCGCTCAGCGCGGCACCCGTCCCTCTGGGCCTCCAGTCTCTGTGGCCCCCCCCCCCCCTCCTCCCCTCCCTCTGGGGCTGCACACCCCCCGCCCCCGCTCCTTCATGGTGATAATAAAAATACTTACCCTGCGGCGGCTCGCTCCACCCGTCTTGTAGGTGGCAGGACAGGACCTGTCGTTGGCTGGGAAACCGATCTGCTGGGGGTGAGTGGGCAAAGCGGGGTCAGTGGGCAGAGTGGGGGATGAGTGGGAAGAGCAGGGGTTAGTGGGCAGAGTCATTGGGCAGAGCAGGGGTGAGTGGGCATAATCAGTAGTCAGAGCAGGGTCAATAGTCAGAGCTGGGGTCTGTGGGCAGAGCTGGGGTCAGTGGGCATGGTCAGTAGCCAGAGGGGGGGGGGGGGGTAAGTAGGCAGAGCAGGGTCAGTGGGCAGAGCGGGGGTGAGTGGGCAGAGTGGTGGGTGAATGGGCAGAGCAGGGTCAGTGAGCAGGATTGGGGCGTCAGTGGTCAGAGCAGGGTAATAGCGGGGGTCAGTGGTCAGAGCAGGGGTCAGTGGGCACAGTCAGTAGGCACAGCAGGGGTTAGTGGGAAAAATCAGTGGGCAGAGCAGGGGTGAGTGGGCACAGTCAGTGAGCAGAGCAGGGGTCAGCGGGCAGAGCGGGGGTGAGTGGGCAGAGCAGGGGTCAGTGGGCAGAGAAGGGTCAGTGGTTAGAGCATGGGTGAGTGGGCACGGTCAGTTGGCAGAGCAGGGGTCAGTGGGCATGGTGAAAGGGCAGAGCGGGGGGTGAGTGAACAGAGGGTGGTCAGTGGGCAGGGTGAGTGGTAAAAGCAGGGGCGAGTGGGCAGAGCGGGGGTGAGTGGGCAGTGTGAGGGGTAAGTGGGCATAGCATGTTCAGTGGGCAGTGTGAGGCGTGAGTGGGCAGTGTGAGGGGTCAGTGGGCAGAGCAGGGTCAGTGTGAGGGGTGAGAGGGCAGAGCAGGGTCAGTGGGGCATGTGAGGGGTCAGTGGGCAGAGCAGGGTGAGTGGGCAGTGTGAGTGGTCAGTGAGCAGAGCAGGGTCAGTGGGGCGTGTGAGGGGTCAGTGGGCAGAGCAGGGTGAGTGGGCAGTGTGAGTGGTCAGTGAGCAGAGCAGGGTCAGTGGGCAGAGCAGGGTGAGTGTGCATTGAGGGGTCAGTGGGCAGAGCATGTTCAGTGTGCAGAGGAGGGTCAGTGGGCAGTGTGAGGGGTCAGTGGGCTGAGCAGGGCGAGTGGGCAGAGCAGGGTCAGTGAGGGGTCAGTGGGGAGAGGATGGTCAGTGGGCAGAGCAGGGTCAGTGAAGTGAGGGGTCAGTGGGGAGAGGATGGTCAGTGGGCAGAGCAGGGTCAGTGTGAGGGGTCAGTGGGCAGTGAGGGTGAGTGGGCAGAGCAGGATGAGTGGCCAGTGTGAGGGTTCAATGGGCCGAGCAGGGTGAGTGGGCAGAGCATGGTCAGTGGGCATAGTGGGGGTGAGTGGGCAGAGAGGGGGTTGAGTGGGCAGAGAGGTGGTGGAGTGGCAGAGCAGGTGAGTGGAGTGGCAGAGTGGGGTAGTGGGCAGAGTGGGGGTGAGTGGGCAGAGTGGGGGTTAGTGGTAGGTGGGGGTGAGTGGGCAGAGAGGGGTCAGAGAGAGGGTCAGTGTGCAGAGTGGGGGTGAGAGGGGCAGAGAGGGTTCAGGGGGAAGAGTAGGGGGGTGAGTGGGCAGAGTTTGGGTGGTGAGTGGTCAGAGTGGGGGTCAGTGGTCAGAGTGGGGTCAGGTAGAGTGGGGGTCAGTGGTCAGAGTGGGGGGTGAGTGGGCAGAGCAGGGTCAAGAGTGGGGTCAGTGTGCAGAGTGGGGGGTGAGGGGGAGAGGGCGGAGCAGAGGGGGTTGCAGGGGGGCAGGTTAGGGGGGTGAGTGGGCAGAGTTGGGGGGTGAGTGGGCAGAGTGAGGTAGGGGGTCAGGCAGAGTGGGGTGGCGAGAGGGGTGGTGGGAGTGGGGTGCAGTGGGGCAGAGTGGGCAGGGTCAGATGGGTCAGAGTGGGGGGTCAGAGTGGGGTAGGGCAGAGTGGGGGTGAGTGGGCAGAGGGTGAGAGGGGTCAGTGGAGAGTAGTGGGCAGAGAGGGGGCAGAGAGAGGGGTGAGGGGGGCAGAGTTGGGGGGTGAGTGGGCAGAGTTGGGGGGTGAGTGGGCAGAGTGAGGGGTGAGTGGGCAGAGTGGGGGGTGAGTGGGCAGAGTTGGAGGGGTGAGTGGGAGAGTGAGGGTCAGTGGTCAGAGTGGGGGGTCAGAGGTGGGTCATGGTAGAGTGGGAGTGCAGTGGGCAGAGGGGGTAGTGGGGGTGAGTGGGCAGAGGGTAGTGGGCAGAGTGGGTGAGGGGCAGAGGGGGGTGATGGCAGAGTGGGTAGTGCAGAGTTGGGGGTGAGTGGGCAGAGTTGGGGGTGAGTGGGCAGGTGGGGTGAGTGGGCAGCAGGGTCGGAGAGGGTCGAGTGTGCAGAGTGGGGTAGGTGGGCAAGGAGTCAGGGGAGGAGGGAGCAGAGTGGGGTGAGTGGGCGAGCTAGTGGTCAGAGTGGGGGTGAGGGGCAGAGTGGCGGTGAGTGGGCAGAGTGAGGGTAGTGGCAGAGTAGGGGGTAGTGGGCAGGCAGGACAGAGTGGGGGCAGTGTGGAGTGGGGCTAGGGGGCAGAGAGGGGGTGAGGGGGAGTTGGGGGGTGAGTGGGCAGAGTGGGAGGTATGCAGTGGTCATGGTGAGTGGGGGTGATGAGGGCAGAGTTGGGGGGTGAGTGGGTAGAGTGAGGGTCAGTGGTCAGAGTGGGGGTGAGTGGGCAGGGTGAGAGTGGGGGTGAGGGAGCAGATCGTGGGTCAGTGTGCAGCGCAGGGGGATGAATAGGCAGAGGAAGTTAGATCGGGACAGGACCTTTGATGACGTCACGGTCATGTGATCTGTGACTCCACCCATCATCGTGACGTCATCAAAGGTCCTCAAGCAGGATGAAGAGAGATCGCGTGTGGTTGGAGGGAGCTGTGGTAAGGGGGGGGGGTGACCGGACAGTGGAGGGGGGCGATCGGGGAGCGAGGGGCAGTGGTGATAGGCTGGGGGTGACCGGACAGTGGAGGGCGGCTATGGTGACAGGCAGGGGGCTGATGGGGCAGCGGGGAGAAGGCAGTGGAGGATGGCTATGGTGACAGGCAGGGGGTGATGGGGCAGCGGGGGCTGTGTGCAGGGCCGGTGACGGGATAACGGCGAGTGGTGGCGCTTTAGCGCCCACTGCGAGGCGCTGTGCCATTTTGACAGCGGCTCGCGGTGAGCGCTACGCGCTCACCGCTCGTGGGTCTGCTACTTCCGTTTCCGGTCTTTGTCACAGGGCGCAGGCCGTCACGGAAGTTGAGCGGATAGACCGGAAGTGGCCTTCGGGTTTTATATATAAGATATATATAGGGGCGGACCTACCGTGGTGCAGCTGATTCAGCTGCACCAGGGCCCCGACGGGGTAGGGGGCCCCTCAAGCACCTGTAGGGGGCCCTGCACAGCCGCCCCCGTGACCCTGTGTCAGAGGAGAGGAGGTCAACTGAGGGAAGCTTCCCGCTCCCCTTGGCTGTTCCCGCCCCCCTCACCTCTGCAGCCCCGGCTCCCAGACCTGCAATGCGCGGCTTGGAGCAGGTAGGAGCTGCTAGCAAACACCCCCCACGCTTCTCAACTACTGCTGCTATCACGCCCAAACCCCCCCCCGCTCCTCATCTACAGCTGCACCAGCGCCCGCCATGCTCAAGTTCCGCCACTGTATATATATATATATATATATATATATATCTATATGGGTTGCCACCACTGCCACATTAGAACAAAAAATACAGATCTGAGTATAAAAATATATAATCAGTAGATACGTCTCCCAAAGCATGTCCACCGTTAGATGTTAATGTTGTATCCTTACAGATATCTACAACCGATTTTCAAATAGTGGAAGAAATCGCAGCAAGTTACAGTCATAAGATGAAATATGAAATACTGGACGTAATACAAAATCAATACGTATTAAAACATGAGCAAAAAACAATATCTATATATATTTACAGTGCCTACAAGTAGTATTCAACCCCCTGCAGATTTAGGTGGTTTGATAAGATGCAAATAAGTTAGAGCCTTCAAACTGCAAACGAGAGTAGGATTTATTAACAGAAGCATAAATCTTACAAACCAAAACGTTATGTTGCTCAGTTGAATTTTAATAAATTTTAAACATAAAAGTGTGGGTCAATTATTATTCAACCCCTCAAACTACCAGCATTCTGTTTGGTCCCCCTAAAGTATTAAGAAGTAGTTCAGGCACAAAGAACAATGTGTGGATTAATTATCTCTTTTGCCAGCCTTTTCTGACTATTTAAGACCCTCCCCAAACTTGTGAACAGCACTCATACATGGTCAACATGGGAAAGACAAAGGAGCATTCCAAGGCCATCAGAGACAAGATCGTGGAGGGTCACAAGACTGGCAAGGGGTACAAAACCCTTTCCAAGGAGTTGGGCCTACCTGTCTCCACTGTTGGGAGCATCATCCGGAAGTGGAAGGCTTATGGAACTACTGTTAGCCTTCCACGGCCTGGACAGCCTTTGAAATTTTCCTCCCGTGCCGAGGCCAGGCTTGTCCGAAGAGTCAAGGCTAACCCAAGGACACCAAGGAAGGAGCTCCGGGAAGATCTCATGGCAGTGGGGACATTGGTTTCAGTCAATACCATAAGTAACGTACTCCACCGCAATGGTCTCCGTTCCAGACGAGTCCGTAAGTTCCTTTACTTTCAAAGCGTCATGTCAAGGCTCGTCTACAGTTTGCTCATGATCACTTGGAGGACTCTGAGACAGACTGGTTCAAGGTTCTATGGTCTGATGAGACCAAGATCGAGATCTTCGGTGCCAACCACACACGTGACGTTTGGAGACTGGATGGCACTGCATACGACCCCAAGAATACCATCCCTACAGTCAAGCATGGTGGTGGCAGCATCATGCTGTGGGGCTGTTTCTCAGCCAAGGGGCCTGGCCATCTGGTCCGCATCCATGGGAAGATGGATAGCATGACCTACCTGGAGATTTTGGCCAAGAACCTCCGCTCCTCCATCAAGGATCTTAAGATGGGTTGTAATTTCATCTTCCAGCAAGACAACGACCCAAAGCACACAGCCAAGAAAACCAAGGCCTGGTTCAAGAGGGAAAAAATCAAGGTGATGGAGTGGCCTAGTCAGTCTCCTGACCTTAACCCAATTGAAAACTTGTGGAAGGAGCTCAAGATTAAAGTCCACATGAGACACCCAAAGAACCTAGATAACTTGGAGAAGATCTGCATAGAGGAGTGGGCCAAGATAACTCCAGAGACCTGTGCCGGCCTGATCAGGTCTTATAAAAGATGATTATTAGCTGTAATAGCAAACAAGGGTTATTCCACAAAATATTAAACCTAGGGGTTGAATAATAATTGACCCACACTTTTATGTTTAAAATTTATTAAAATTCAACTGAGCAACATAACTTCTTGGTTTGTAAGATTTATGCTTCTGTTAATAAATCCTACTCTCGTTTGCAGTTTGAAGGCTCTAACTTATTTGCATCTTATCAAACCACCTAAATCTGCGGGGGGTTGAATACTACTTGTAGGCACTGTAATATATATACTAGATGGTGGCCGATTCTAACGCATCGGGTATTCTAGAATATGTATGTAGTTGACATACTGTGACTCACAGAACTTATTCAGTCAAAGTGAGTGAACTACATATACAGTGTTGGCCAAAAGTATTGACACCCCTGCAATTCTGTCAGATAATACTCAGTTTCTTCCTGAAAATGATTGCAATCACAAATTCTTTGTTATTATTATCTTCATTTAATTTGTCTTCAATGAAAAAACACAAAAGAGAATGAAGCAAAAAGCAAAACATTGATCATTTCACACAATACTCCAAAAATGCGCCAGACAAAAGTATTGGCACCCTCAGCCTAATACTTGGTTGCACAACCTGTAGCCAAAATATCTGCGATCAACCGCTTCCGGTAACCATCAATGAGTTTCTTACAATGCTCTGCTGGAATTTTAGACCATTCTTCTTTGGCAAACTGCCCCAGGTCCCTGATATATGAAGGGTGCCTTCTACAAACTACCATTTTTAGATCTCTCCACAGGTGTTCTGTGGGATTCAGGTCTGGACTCATTGCTGGCCACCTTAGAAATCTCCAGTGCTTTCTCTCAAACCATTTTCTAGTGCTTTTTGAAGTGTGTTTTGGGTCATTGTCCTGCTGGAAGACCCATGACCTCTGAGGGAGACCCAGCTTTCTCACACTGGGCCCTACATTATGCTGCAAAATTTGTTGGTAGTCTTCAGACTTCATAATACCATGCACACGGTCAAGCAGTCCAGTGCCAGAGGCAGCAAACCAACTCCAAAACATCAGGGAACCTCCGCCATGTTTGACTCTAGGGACAGTGTTCTTTTCTTTGAATGCCTCTTTTTTTCTCCTGTAAACTCTATGTTGATGCCTTTGCCCAAAAAGCTCTACTTTTGACTCATCTGACCAGAGAACATTCTTCCAAAACGTTTTAGGCTTTCTCAGGTAAGTTTTGGCAAACTCCAGCCTGGCTTTTTTATGTCTCGAGGTAAGAAGTGGGGTCTTCCTGGGTCTCCTACCATACAGTCCCTTTTCATTCAGACGCTGACGGATAGTACGGGTTGACACTGTTGTACCCTCGGACTGCAGGGCAGCTTGAACTTGTTTGGATGTTAGTCAAGGTTCTTTATCCACCATCCGCACAATCTTGCGTTGAAATCTCTTGTCAATTTTTCTTTTCTGTCCACATCTAGGGAGGTTAGCCACAGTGCCATGGGCTTTAAACTTCTTGATGGCATTGCGCACGGTAGACACAGGAACATTCAGGTCTTTGGAGATGGACTTGTAGCCTTGAGATTGCTCATGCTTCCTCACAATTTGGTTTCTCAAGTCCTCAGACAGTTCTTTGGTCTTCTTTCTTTTCTCCATGCTCAATGTGGTAGACACAAGGATACAGGACAGAGGTTGAGTCAACTTTAATCCATGTCATCTGGCTGCAAGTGTGATTTAGTTATTGCCAACACCTGTTAGGTGCCACAGGTAAGTTACAGGTGCTGTTAATTACACAAATTAGAGAAGCATCACATGATTTTCCTAACAGTGCCAATACTTTTGTCCACCCCTTTTTTTATGTTTGGTGTGGAACTATATCCAATTTGGCTTTAGGACGATTCTTTTTGTGTTTTTTTTCATTGAAGACAAATTAAATGAAGATAATAATACCAAAGAATTTGTGATTGCAATCATTTTCAGGAAGAATCTCAGTATTATCTGACAGAATTGCAGGGGTGTCAATACTTTTGGCCAACAATGTATATATATATATATATATATACAGTTAGGGCCAGAAATATTTGGACAGTGACACAATTTTCGCGAGTTGGGCTCTGCATGCCACCACATTGGATTTGAAATGAAACCTCTACAACAGAATTCAAGTGCAGATTGTAACGTTTAATTTGAAGGGTTGAACAAAAATATCTGATAGAAAATGTAGGAATTGTACACATTTCTTTACAAACACTCCACATTTTAGGAGGTCAAAAGTAATTGGACAAATAAACATAACCCAAACAAAATATTTTTATTTTCAATATTTTGTTGCGAATCCTTCGGAGGCAATCACTACCTTAATTCTGGAACCCATGGACATCACCAAACGCTGGGTTTCCTCCTTCTTAATGCTTTGCCCGGCCTTTACAGCCGCAGCCTTCAGGTCCTGCTTGTTTGTGGGTCTTTCCGTCTTAAGTCTGGATTTGAGCAAGTGAAATGCATGCTCAATTGGGTTAAGATCTGGTGATTGACTTGGCCATTGCAGAATGTTCCACTTTTTTGCACTCATGAACTCCTGGGTAGCTTTGGCTGTATGCTTGGGGTCATTGTCCATCTGTACTATGAAGCGCCGTCCAATCAACTTTGCAGCATTTGGCTGAATCTGGGCTGAAAGTATATCCCGGTACACTTCAGAATTCATCCGGCTACTCTTGTCTGCTGTTATGTCATCAATAAACACAAGTGACCCAGTGCCATTGAAAGCCATGCATGCCCATGCCATCACGTTGCCTCCACCATGTTTTACAGAGGATGTGGTGTGCCTTGGATCATGTGCCGTTCCCTTTCTTCTCCAAACTTTTTTCTTCCCATCATTCTGGTACAGGTTGATCTTTGTCTCATCTGTCCATAGAATACTTTTCCAGAACTGAGCTGGCTTCTTGAGGTGTTTTTCAGCAAATTTAACTCTGGCCTGTCTATTTTTGGAATTGATGAATGGTTTGCATTTAGATGTGAACCCTTTGTATTTACTGTCATGGAGTCTTCTCTTTACTGTTGACTTAGAGACAGATACACCTACTTCACTGAGAGTGTTCTGGACTTCAGTTGATGTTGTGAACGGGTTCTTCTTCACCAAATAAAGTATGCGGCGATCATCCACCACTGTTGTCATCCGTGGACGCCCAGGCCTTTTAGAGTTCCCAAGCTCACCAGTCAATTCCTTTTTTCTCAGAATGTACCCAACTGTTGATTTTGCTACTCCAAGCATGTCTGCTATCTCTCTGATGGATTTTATTCTTTTTTTTCAGCCTCAGGATGTTCTGCTTCACCTCAATTGAGAGTTCCTTTGACCGCATGTTGTCTGGTCACAGCAACAGCTTCCAAATGCAAAACCACACACCTGGAATCCACCCCTAACCTTTTAACTACTTCATTGATTACAGGTTAACGAGGGAGACGCCTTCAGAGTTAATTACAGCCCTTAGAGTCCATTGTCCAATTACTTTTGGTCCCTTGAAAAAGAGGAGGCTATGCATTACAGAGCTATGATTCCTAAACCCTTTCTCCGATTTGGATGTGGAAACTCTCATATTGCAGCTGGGAGTGTGCACTTTCAGCCCATATTATATATATAATTGTATTTCTGAACATGTTTTTGTAAACAGCTAAAATAACAAAACTTGTGTCACTGTCCAAATATTTCTGGCCCTAACTGTATATATATATTGTATATATATATGTAGCAGCACTATGGTATATAGTGGTACATTACATTACGTGTATCGCAGCGCTATGGTATATGGCGGTATATTACAGTATATGTATAACAGCGCTATGGTATATGGCGGTACATTACAGTACATGTATAGCAGCACTATAGTATATGACGGTACATTACAGTACATGTATAGCAGCGCTATGGTATATGGCGGTACATTACATTACATGTATAGCAGCGCTATGGTTTATGGCGGTACATTACATTACATGTATAGCAGCTCTATGGTATATGGCGATACTCCCCTCCTCCTGGCCCCCGGTCCTCCACAGCAAAAGTAAAAATAAAAAAATCCTCAGTGAGGATACTCACCTGTCCGCCAGCTCGCTCCACCACCGTCTTCTAGGTCCTACAGGCCTTTAGGACCTGTCGTTGCCTGGGAAACCGATTAGCTGATCGGTCACATGACCGCTAACTGCCGGGGGGGCAGGATGGAGCACAGGGGCAGGATGGTGGCGGGGAAGGCAGGATTGTGTCGGGAGGGTAGGATGGAGTCGGGGGGGGGCAGGATGGAGGCAGGTGGGCAGGATGGAGTCGGGGGTGGGGCAGGATGGAGTCAGGGGGGCGGGGCAGGATGGAGGCAGATGGGGGGCAGGATGGAGGCGGAGGGGGGGCAGGATGGAGGCGGAGGGGGGGCAGGATGGAGGCAGAAGGGGGGCAGGATGGAGGCAGAGGGGGCAGGATGGAGGCAGATGGGGGCAGGATGGAGGCGGTGAGAAAGAACAGCGGGGGGCAGGATGGAGGCGGGGGGCAGGATGGAGCAAGCAGGGCAGGATGGAGGGAGCAGGGCAGGATGGAGCCGGAGGAGCAGGATGAAGGCGGAGGAGCAGGATGGTGGCTGGGGGGAAGGATACAGGATGGTGGCTGGGGGAAGCAGGATGGTGGCGAGTGAGGCAGTATGGAGCGAGTGGGGCAGGATGGAGCGAGCGGGGCAGGATGGTGGCGGCGGGGCAGAATGGAGCAGGCGGGGCAGGATGGTGGGAGCGGAGCAGGATGGAGCCGGAGGAGCAGGACGGTGACGGGGGGGGGGAATAGGGTTGAATGGTGGCGAGCGGGCCAGTATGGAGTGAGCAGGGCAGGATGGAGCCGGAGGAGCAGGATGGTGGCACGATAGTGGCAAGCGGGGCACGATGGAGCCAGTGAGGCAGGATGGTGGCGGTAGGGCAGGATGGAGCAAGCAGGGCAGGATGGAGCGAGCGGGGCAGGATGGTGGCGAGCGGGGCAGGATGGTTGCGAGCGGGGCAGAATGGAGCGAGCGAGGCAGGATGGAGCCGGAGCAGCAGGATGGTGGCGGGGGGGCAGGATGGTGGGAGCGGGGCAGGATGGAGCGAGCGGGGCAGGATGGTGGCGGCGGGCAGGATGGTGGTGGGGGGGCAGGATGGAGTCGGCGGGGCAGGATGGAGCGAGTGGAGCAGGATGGAGCCAGAGGGGCAGGATGGAGCCAGCAGGGCAGGATGTAGTCAACGGGCAGGATGGAGCGAGCGGGGCAAGATAGAGTGAGCGGGGCAGGATGGAGCCGGAGGAGCAGGATGGTTGCAGGGGGCAGGATGGAGAGCAGGGCAGGATGGAGCCGGAGGAGCAGGGTGGAGCCAGAGGAGCAGGATGGTGGCTGAGGGGGCAAGATGGTGGCTGGGAGGGGCAGGAAGGTGGCTGGGGGAGGCAGGATGGTGGCTGGGGGAGGCAGGATGGTGGCTGGGGGGAGAATGATGGTGGCGAGCGGGGCAGGATGGAGCGAGCGTGGCAGAATGGAGCAAGCGGGGCAGGATGGAGTGAGCAGGGCAGGATGGTGGTTGTGGGGTAGGATGGAGCCGGCGGGGCAGGATGGTGGGAGTAGGGACAGGATGGAGCCGGAGGAGCAGGATGGAGCCGGAGGAACAGGATAGAGCCGGAGGTGCAGGATGGTGGCGGGGGGGGGGGGGTACAGGATGGAGCGAGCAGGGCAGAATGGAGTGAGCGGGGCAGGATGGAGCCGGAGGAGCAGGATGGAGCCGGAGGTGCAGGATGGTGGTGGGGGAAAGGAAAAAGGATGGTGGCTGGGGGAATCAGGATGGTGGCGAGCGGGGCAGGATGGAGCGAGCGGGGCAGGATGGTGGCGGCGGGGTAGAATGGAGCCGGTGGGGCAGGATGGTGGGAGCGGGGCAGGATGGAGCCGGGAGGAGCAGGATGGTGGCGGGGGGGTAGGGTTGGATGGTGGCGTGGGACAGGATGGTGTTCGGGGGGCAGAATAGAGCCGGTAGAGCAGGATGGAGCCGGCAGGGCAGGATGGGGGGAGTGGGGCAGGAAGGAGACAGCGGGGCAGGATGGAGCGAGCGGGGCAGAATGGAGCCAGCGGAGCAGGATGGTGGCGGGGGGGGGCAGGATAGTGGCGGGTGGGCAGGATGGAGCGAGCGGGGCAAGATGGAGCGAGTGGGGCAGGATGGACCAAGTGAGGCATAATGGAGCCGGCGGAGCAGGATGGTGGCGGGGGGGCAGGATAGAGGTGGGGGGGCAGGATGGAGCAAGCGGGGCAAGATGGAGAGAGCGGGGCAGGATGGAACGAGCGGGGCAGAATGGAGCCCACAGAGCAAGATGGAGCCGGTGGGGCAGGATGGAGCGAGTGGGGCAGGATGGAGCAAGTGGGGCACGATGGAGCCTGCGGGGCAGGATGGAGACAGCGGGGCAGGATGGTCGGAGCGGGGCAGGATGGAGCGAGCGGGGCAGGATGGAGCCGGAGGAGCAGGATGGTGGCGGGGTTGGGGAGAGCAAGATGGTGATGGGGGGAGGACAGGATGGTGGCAGCGGGGCAGGATGGTAGCGAGCGGAGCAGGATGGGGCGAGGCGGGCAGGATGGAGCCAGCGGGGCAGGATGGAGCCGGAGGGGCAGATGGAGCGGGGGGCAGGATGGAGCGAGTGGGCAGGATGGAGCCGGGGGGCAGGATGGAGCGGCGAGGCAGGATGGTGGTAGCGGGGCAGGATGGGAGGCGAGGGGGCAGGATGGAGCCGGAGGAGCAGGATGGTGGCAAGCGGGGCAGGATGGAGCGAGTGGGCAGGATGGTGGCGGGGGGTCAGGATGGTGGCGGGGGGGCAGGATGGTGGCGAGCGGGGCAGGATGGAGCAAGTGGGCAGATAGTGAGCGGGGCAGGATGGTGGCGGGGGGGCAGGATGGTGGCGAGCGGGGCAGGATGGAGCGAGCAGGGTCAGGATGGAGCGAGCGGGGCAGATGGAGCGAGCAGGGCAGAATGGAGTCGGAGCAGGATGGTGCGGGGGGGGCAGGATAGTGGCGGGGGAGCAGGATAGTGGCGGGGGCAGGATGGGGCGGGAAAGCAGGATGGTGGCGGGGAAGGAACAGGATGGTGGGCGGGGGGGGGCAGGATGGGGCGAGCAGGGCAGGATGGAGCGAGTGGGCAGATGGAGCGCGCGGAGCAAGATGGTGGCGGGGAGCAGGATGGTTGCGGGGGGTAGGATGGTGGCGAGCGGGGGCAGGATGGAGTCGGCGAGGCAGGATGGAGCGCGGGGGCAAGATGGTGGCGGGATGAGGGGAGCAGTGATGGTGGGAGGACAGGATGGTGGGGGGGTATGGATGGAGCGAGCAGGGCAGGATGGTGGCGGTTGGCAGGATGGTGGGAGCGGGCAGGATGGAGTGAGCAGGGCAGGATGGAGCGGCAGGGCAGGATGGAGCGCCGGGGCAGGATGGTGGGAGCGGGGCAGGATGGTGGGAGCAGGCAGGATGGAGCAGCGGGCCAGGATGGAGCCAGAGGTGCACAATAGTGGCGGGGGGACAGATTGGGGGGGGCGGGATGGAGCAAGTGGGGCAGGATGGAGCGAGGGGCAGGATGGTGGCGAGCGGGGCAGGATGGAGCGAGGGGGCAGAATGGAGCCGGCGGAGCAGGATGGTGGCGAGGGAGCACATTGGTGGTGGGGAAGTAAGATGGTGACGAGAGGGGCAGGATGGGCGAGCAGGGCAGGATGGAGCCGGCGGGGCAGGATGGTGGGAGCAGGGCAGGCTGGAGGCGGAGGAGCACGATGGTGGTGGGGGTGCAGGATGTGGGGGGGCAGGATGGAGCGAGCGGGGCAGGATGATGGCGAGTGGGGCAGGATGGTGGCTGGGGACAGGATGGAGCTGGCGGGGCAGGATGGAGCGAGCAGGGCAGGATGGGAGCAGGATGAGCGGGCAGGATGGAGCCGAGCGGGGCAGGATGGTGGCGAGTGGGCGGATGGTGGCTGGGGACAGGATGGGCTGCGGGCAGGATGGAGCGAGCAGGGCAGGATGGAGCGAGCGGGCAGGATGGAGCGAGCGGAGCAGGATGGTGGCGAGCGGGGCAGGATGGAGCCAGCGGGGCAGGATGGAGCCGGAGGGCAAGATGGAGCCGGTGGGGCAGGATGGAGCGAGTGGGCAGGATGGAGCGGCGGGGCAGGATGGAGCCGGCGAGGCAGGATGTGTGTAGCGGGGCAGGATGGAGGAGGGGCAGGACGGAGCGGAGGAGCAGGATGGTGGCGGTGATGGGGGGAGCAGGATGGTGGAAGGACAGGATGGTGGCAAGCGGGGCAGGATGGAGCGAGTGGGGCAGAATGGAGCCGGCGGAGCAGGATGGTGGCGAGGGAGCACATTGGTGGTGGGGAAGTAAGATGGTGACGAGAGGGGCAGGATGGAGCGAGCAGGGCAGGATGGAGCCGGCGGGGCAGGATGGTGGGAGCAGGGCAGGCTGGAGGCGGAGGAGCACGATGGTGGGTGGTGGGGTGCAGGATGTGGGGGGGCAGGATGGTGGAGCGAGCGGGCAGGATGGAGCGAGCGGGGCAGGATGGTGGCGGGGGGGCAAGATGGCAGCGAGCGGGGCAGGATGGAGCAAGCAGGGCAGGATGGAGCTGGAGGGGCAGGATGGAGCCGGCGGGGGCAGAATGGAGCCGTCGAGGCAGGATGGAGCTGGCGGGGGAGTAGGATGGTGGCGAGCAGGGCAGGATGGAACGAGCGGGGCAGGATGGAGCCAGAGGGGCAGGATGGAGCTGGCGGGGGCAGGATGGAGCTGGCGGGGGCAGGATGGTGGCGGAGGGGAGAGGATGGTGGCGAGCGGGGCAGGATGGGGCTGGCAATACAGGATGGAGCTGGCGGGGGGGCAGGATGGAGCAAGTGGGGCAGGATGGAGCGAGCAGGGCAGGATGGAGCCGGTGGGGCAGGATGGAGCGAGCAGGGCAGGATGGTGGCAGGGGACAGGATGGATCGAGCGGGGCAGGATGGAGCAAGCTGTGGAGAATGGTGCTGGCGGAACAGGATGGTGGCGGGAGGCAGGATGGTGGTGGGGGCAGGATGGAGACGAGCGGGGCAGGATGATGGCGGGGGCAGGATGGTGGCGGGGGCAGGATGGAGTGAGCAGGGCAGGATGGAGCGAGCGGGGCAGGATGGTGGCGAGTGGGGCAGGATGGTGGCTGGGGACAGGATGGAGCTGGCGGGGCAGGATGGAGCGAGCAGGGCAGGATGGAGCGAGCGGGGCAGGATGGAGCGAGCGGGGCAGGATCATGGCGGGGGTGCAGGACGGTGGGGGGGGGTAGGATGGTGGCGAGCGGGGCAGGATGGAGCGAGCGGGGCAGGATGGAGCCGGAGTAGCAGGATGGAGCCGGGGGGGAGCAGGTTAGGGGGAGGGCAGGATGGTGGCGAGTGGGGGCAGGATGAACTGAGCAGGGCAGGATGGTGGCGGGGGGTTGGATGGTGGTGGGGGGCAGGATGGAGCGAGCAGGGCAGGATGAAGCAAACAGGGCAGGATGGTGGTGGGGGGGCAGGATAGTGGTGGGGGGGCAGGATGGAGCAAGCATGGCAGGATGGAGCCGGCGGGACAGGATGGAGCCGGCGGGGCAGGATTGAGCTGACAGTGCAGGATTGAGCGAGCGGGTCAGGATAGTGGCGAGGGGCAGGATGGAGCAAGTGGGGCAGAATGGAGCCCGCAGAGCAAGATAGTGGCAGGGAGCAGGATGGTTGCGGGGGAGTAGGATGGTGGCGAGCGGGGCAGGATGGAGCCGGCGGGGCAGAATGGAGTCGGCGGGGCAGGATGGTGGCGGGGGATGGGGGGAGCAGTATGGGGGAGGACAGGATGGTGGCAGGGGGCAGGATGGAGCGAGCAGGGCAGGATGGGCCGGCGGGGCAGGATGGTGGGAGCAGGGCAGGGTGGAGGCGGAGGAGCACGATGGTGGTGGTGGGGTGCAGGATGTGGGGGGGCAGGATGGTGGCGAGCGAGGCAGGATGGAGCGAGCGGGGCAGGATGGTGGCGGGGGGGCAGGATGGCGGCGGGGGGGCAGGATGGAGCAAGCAGGGCAGGATGGAGCTGGAGGGGCAGGATGGAGCGGCGGGGGCAGAATGGAGCCGGCGGGGCAGGATGGAGCTGGCGGGGGAGTAGGATGGTGGCGAGCAGGGCAGGATGGAACGAGCGGGGCAGGATGGAGCCAGAGGGGCAGGATGGAGCTGGCAGGGGCAGGATGGAGCTGGCGGGGGCAGGATGGTGGCGGAGGGGGAGGATGGTGGTGAGCGGGGCAGGATAGAGCTGGCAATACAGGATGGAGCTGGCGGGGGGGCAGGATGGAGCAAGTGGGGCAGGATGGAGCGAGCAGGGCAGGATGGAGCCGGTGGGGCAGGATGGAGCGAGCGGGGCAGGATGGTGGCGGGGGACAGGATGGATCGAGCAGGGCAGGATGGAGCAAGCTGTGGAGAATGGTGCTGGCGGAACAGGATGGTGGCGGGGGCTTGATGGTGGCGGGGGCAGGATGGAGCGAGCGGGGCAGGATGATGGCGGGGGGCAGGATGGTGGCGGGGGCAGGATGGAGTGAGCAGGGCAGGATGGAGCGAACGGGGCAGGATGGTGGCGAGTGGGGCAGGATGGAGCGAGCCGGGCAGGATCGTGGCGGGGGTGCAGGATGGTGGGGGGGACCAGGATGGTGCGCGGGGGAGTAGGATGGTGGCGAGCGGGGCAGGATCGAGCGAGTGGGGCAGGATGGTGGCGGGGGGGGTAGGATGGTGGCGGGGGGCAGGATGGTGGCGAGTGGGGCAGGATGGAGCAAGTGGGCCAGGATGGAGTGAGCGGGGCAGGAGGGTGGCGGGGGGCAGGATGGTGGCGAGCGGGGCAGGATGGAGCGAGCGCGGCAGGATGGAACCGGAGTAGCAGGATGGAGCCGGGGGGGGCAGGATAGGGGGAGGGCAGGATGGTGGGGGGGGGTTGGATGGTGGTGGGGGGCAGGATGGAGCGAGCAGGGCAGGATGAAGCAAGCAGGGCAGGATGGTGGTGGGGGGGGCAGGATAGTGGTGGGGGGGCAGGATGGAGCAAGCATGGCAGGATGGAGCCGGCGGGACAGGATGGAGCCGGCGGGGCAGGATTGAGCTGACAGTGCAGGATTGAGCGAGCGGGTCAGGATAGTGGCGAGGGGCAGGATGGAGCGAGTGGGGCAGAATGGAGCCGCGGAGCAAGATGGTGGCAGGGAGCAGGATGGTTGCGGGGGAGTAGGATGGTGGCGAGCGGGGCAGGATGGAGCCGGCGGGGCAGAATGGAGCCGGCGGGCAGGATGGTGGCGGGGGATGGGGGGAGCAGTATGGGGGAGGACAGGATGGTGGCGGTTGGCAGGATGGTGGGAGCGGGGCAGGATGGAGCGAGCAGGGCAGGATGGAGCAAGCGGGCCAGGATGGAGCCAGAGGTGCATGATAGTGGCAGGGGGGGCAGAATTGGGGGGGGCAGGATGGAGCAAGCGGGGCAGGATGGAGCGAGCGGGGCAGGATGATGGCGAGCTGGGCAGGATGGAGCGAGTGGGGGAGAATGGAGCCGGCGGAGCAGGATGGTTGCGAGGGAGCACATTGGTGGTGGGGAAGTAAGATGGGGACGAGAGGGGCAGATGGAGCGAGCAGGGTAGGATGGAGCCGGCGGGGCAGGATGGTGGGAGCAGGGCAGGGTGGAGGCGGAGGAGCACGATGGTGGTGGTGGGGGTGCAGGATGTGGGGGGGCAGGATGGTGGCGAGCGGAGCAGGATGGAGCGAGCGGGGCAGGATGGTGGCGGGGGGGCAGGATGGTGGCGAGCGTGGCAGGATGGAGCAAGCAGGGCAGGATGGAGCTGGAGGGGCAGGATGGAACCGGCGGGGGCAGAATGGAGCCGGCGGGGCAGGATGGAGCTGGCGGGGGAGTAGGATGGTGGCGAGCAGGGCAGGATGGAGCGAGCGGGGCAGGATGGAGCCAGAGGGGCAGGATGGAGCTGGCAGGGGCAGAATGGAGCCGGCGGGGGCAAGATGGAGCTGGCAGGGGCAGGATGGTGGCGGAGGGGGAGGATATTGGTGAGCGGGGCAGGATGGAGCTGGCAATACAGGATGGAGCTGGCGGGGGGGCAGGATGGAGCAAGTGGGGCAGGATGGAGCGAGCAGGGCAGGGTGGAGCCGGTGGGGCAGGATGGAGCGAGCGGGGCAGGATGGAGCGAGCGGGGCAGGATGGAGTAAGCTGTGGAAAATGGTGCTGCCGGAATAGGATGGTGGCGGGGGGCAGGATGGTGGCGGGGGCAGGATTGAGCGAGCAGGGCAGGATGGTGGCGGGGGGACAGGATGGTGGCGGGGGCAGGATGGAGTGAGCAGGGCAGGATGGAGCGAGCGGGGCAGGATGGTGGCGAGTGGGGCAGGATGGTGGCGGGAGGCAGGATGGAGCTGGTGGGGCAGGATGGAGCGAACAGGGCAGGATGGAGCGAGCGGGGCAGGATGGAGCAAGCGGGGCAGGAGGTGGCGGGTGTGCAGGATGGTGGCGGGGGACCAGGATGGTGGCGGGGGAGTAGGATGGTGACGAGCAGGGCAGGATGGAGCGAGTGGGGCAGGATGGAGCCGGAGGGGCAGGATGGAGCCATTGGGGACAGAATGGATCCAGCGGGGCAGGATGGAGCTGGCGGGGGAAACGGGGGCTGGCAAGAGGATCGGTGGGGCTGCAGGGAGGCATGAGGAACGGGCGGGCAGGAGGAGTGGGGGGCCGCGGGGAGGCATGAGGAACGGGGAGGGCAGGAGAGGCAGGAGGAGCGGAGGGGGCAGGAAGAGCGGGGGTGCTGCGAGGAGCGGAGGCAGGAGGAGTGGAGTGGGGCAGGAGAGGCAGGAGGAGCGGAGGGGGGCAGGAAGAGCAGGGATGCCACGGGGATCGGGGGCAGGAGGAGCGGGGGGGCTGTGGGCAGAGCCGGCGCTGCAGCCACTGTGTATCCCGGTGATAGCAGGGCTGCAAATAGGCACGAAATTCGAACTTTGAATTCTCACGCCTATTTGCATAGTCTGCGCTCACTGGCGCCCGCCTTTAGCGGGCACCAATGAGCGGCCTCAGTCTGGCGCGCGAGCCGGGAGTGGGAGGATTGGATTACTGCAGATATTAGTCGAAGGTCATTTTTAGAATGTAGAGAACAGGTGGGGTGCTAGACAGAGATGAGGAAGGAGATGTAGGGAAGTGCTGCACTGTGAAGAGTTTTGTGGGTGAGAACAAGCAATTTGAATTTTATCCTGTAGTGTACAGGCAGCCAGTGCAATGACTGTCACAGAGCGGAGGCATCTGAGTAACAGTTGGCCAGATGGGAGATCCTGACTGCTGCATTAAGGATGGACTGAAAAGGGGAAAGTTTAGAGAGAATTGCAGTACTCAAGGCGGGAGTGGATTAGGGCCACAGTGAGGGTTTTTGTTGTTTCCATGGTGAGAAAGGGGCGGACACTAGAGATGTTCTTCAGGTGTAAGCGACAAGAGTGGATGAGAGATTGTGTATGGGAGGCTAGGGAGAGATCAGTGCCAAACATAACACCCAGACAGCGAGCCTGATTCCTAAGCGTTATAGTGGTGCCACAAACTGAAAGAGAGATGTCAGATTTAGGGAGGTTAGTGGAGGGCGGAAGCAAAAGAAGTTCAGTTATGGAAAGGTTGAGTTTTAAATTGAGAGCAAACATGATTTTGGAAACTGCAGCCAGATAATCATTGGTGTTCTGTAAAACCGCAGGTGTAAGGTCAGGGGCTGAAGTGTATAGTTGTGTGTCATCATCATAGAGATGGTACTGGAAGCCAAATCTGCTGATGGTGTGACCAATCGAGGCTATGTAGAGAGAGAAGTGAAGAAGTCTGAGGACTAAACCCTGTGGGAACTCAATAGTGAGAGGAAGAGGGGAGGAAGTGGAGCCAGCGAATGATACACTGAAAGAACGATCAGAAAGATATGAAGAGAGCCAGGAGAGAGCAGAGTCCTTTATGCCGATGGAGTGCAGCATAGAGAGTAGGAGATGGTGGTCAACAGTGTCAAAAGCTGCAGAGAGGTCAAGAAGAATAAACAGAGTTGTCACCATTATGTTTTGCCATCAGAAGGTCATTGGTCACTTTGATGAGGGCAGTTACTGTAGAGTGAAGGGGACGGAAACTAGACTGTAATGGATCTAGAAGAGAGTGAGTGGAGAGGTAATGAGTGAGGCGGATGTAAGCCAGGCGCTCCAAGAGTTTAGAGATGAAGGTGAGATTAGACACTGGTCTGTAGTTATTTGTGCAGGATGGGTCAAGAGAATTTTTCTTTAATAATAGAGTAATGATAAAGTGTTTGAAGGAGGAGGGGAAGCTGCCAGTTGAGAGGGAGAGGTTGAAGATTTTGGTTAGGTGAGAAGTGACGACCAAAGAGAGAGATAAACGTAGGTGTGAGGGAATGGGGTCAGTGGTGCATGTAGTGGGACGAGAGGAAGAGAGGAGCCTGGTGACTTCTTATTCTGTAACTGGGTTAAATGTGGAGAGTGAGCCAGAGGAGATGTGGAAAAGAATGGGAGTAACAGCGCTTGGAGGCTGGGAGCTGATTTCCTGGAGGATGTTGTCTATTTTCTCCATAAAGTAAGAAGCCAGATCATCAGCACAGAGGTCAGTGATAGGGGCCTGCACTTCAGGACTAAGAAGAGAGTAAAAGGTGTCAAAGAGTTTTTTGGATTGCTGGATAGTTTTCTTGTGTGCAAGTTGACCAATTAGGAGATGATCACTTTGTAGAAAGTTCTATAATACTAACACCCCTTTTTGCTTTCTGTATAAAAATGTGTGTTTCAATAAACGCTTGGCAAGTTTTTAATCTCATTTGGCGTAGGCATGAGTAAGGCTTGAGATGGCTCTGATGTCCGTATCATTTACTTGCGGCGTGCGGCGTGCACACTTGCCTAAATAATAATTTGGAATGGCTGATGGACTTGTGATTGAACTGAGACCCTCTACAGAAAGAGAACCTGGAAAGTACATTGTGGGGACAGGAGTAAGCCAACTCCACCACCATATCTGTTCCCAGGTCTTGGAGAGTGGAAGAAATGTAGGCCACCATGAGAAATAGCAGCAAGGGAAGCAGTGTCAGAGTCCTGGATCCAGGTTTCTGTGAGGGCCAGCAGGTTAAGAGAGTTAGTGAGAAAGTAGTTATGGATGAAGGGAAGTTTGTTGCATACAGACCGTGGATTCCAGAGAGTGCTATTGAAAGAGGGAGATGAAGGTGTGCAGGTAATGTTAGTAAGGTTAGTGGGATTTCTGTGTGAGGTGGGGGAGGGGTTGAAGTTAGCAGAGGGCAGACCAGGGTTGGGAGAGATATCACCTGAAAGTAGCAGCAGCATAAAGAGAAAGAGCAGACAGTTTTTGGATTTAGGACTTGGTTTATTAAGACAAAGTTTGGAATATGATGGGCTGAGAGTCTTCAATAAACTGAGAATAGCATGGGAGCTGTACATAGGGTAAGGAAGGAGGGAGGAGCTGATGTGAATGAGTGGTGATGGAGAGGGAATAGGGTGATGAAAGTTGGTGGTCAGAGCACATAGGGAAACAAACAATGAAATGAAAGACATGGTATAGATTAGTAGTGAATAGAGTTATACACATTGTTTTAGTTGTCTTCCATGTCATTACCTTCTAGTCTTTCCCAGTCAATTCTGGTTAATTTCTGATCTATTTCATATTTTGCCACTTTAAGTCAGGCACTTTGTAGCAGACACGCCTGGAGCAGACTAGAAGAAGCCCCAGATATGCTCAAAGAAAGTGAATTTAGGTGAGGAGCAGGGGGAAGGGCACTGGACTTCATCAGCCCATCACCAATCAGGCCATAGACACATGGTGATTCACAGGCAGCTAACACAAAGGATCATAAAACAGTAGGGGGCAGTGAAATGGAGAGGAGAGGTACATTCATAATGGAATACAATATATTTCAGCAGAGAAATTGCGTCAGATGAGTAGCAAAGCTGGGTGCAGAACTATGTAACTAAACGTACCACAGATATTTTAAGCAGGGAGAACATAGAGCGTAGAACGTAGAACGTAGAGAACAGATGAGGTGATAGACAGATGAGGGACAGAGATGAGGGAGGAGATGTAGGGAGGTACTGCACTGTGAAGATCTTTGTGGGTGAGAACAAGCAGTTTGAAATGGATCCTGCAGTGTATGGGCAGCTAGTGCAATGACTGTCACAGAGTGGGGGCATCTGAGTAACGATTGGCCAGGTAGGTGATCCTGGCTGCTGCATTAAGGATGGACTGAAGAGGGGAAAGTTTAGAGAGGGGGATGCCGATAAATAGACATATGCAGTAGTCAAGGCAGGAGTGGATTAGGGTCACAGTGAGGGTTTTTGTTGTTTCCATGGTGAGAAAGGGGCAGACACTAGAGATGTTCTTCAGGTGTAAGCAACAAGAGCGGACGAGAGATTGTGTATGGGAGGTGAGGGAGAGATCATTGTCAAACATAACACCCAGACAGCGAGCCTGCTGCCAAGGAGGTATCGTGGTGCCGCACACTGAGAGAGAGATGTCAGATTTAGGGAGGTTAGTGAAGGGCGGGAGCAGAAGAAGTTAAGTTTTGGAAAGGTTGAGTTTCAGGTATACAGTGGACATGATATTGGAAACTGCAGCAAGACAGTCATTGGTTTTCTATAATACAGCAGGGGTAAGATCAGGGGCTGAAGTGTATAATTGTGTGTCATCAGCATAGAGATGGTACTGGAAGCCAAATCTGCTTATGGTCTGTCCAATCGGGGCCGTGTAGAGAGAGAAGAGAAGAGGGCCAAGGACTGAACTATGAGGGACCCCAATAGTGAGAGGAAGAGGGGAGGAAGTGGAGCCAGTGAATGATACACTGAAAGAATGGTCAGAAAGATATGAAGATAACAGGAGAGAGTGGTGTCCTCTATGCCGATGGAGTACAGCATACAGAGTAGGAGATGGTGGTCAACAGTGTCAAAAGCTGCAGAGAGGTCAAGAAGAATAAGCAGAAAGTGTTAACCATTACATTTTGCCGTCAGAAGGTCATTGGTCACTTTGACGAGGGCAGTTTCTGTAGAATGTAGGGGGCGAAAACCAGACTGTAATGCATCTAGAAGAGAGTGAATGGAGAGGTAACGGGTGAGGCGGGTGTAGACCAGGTACTCCAGGAGTTGAGATGAAGGAGAGATTGGAGACTGGTCTGTAGTTATTTGTGCAGGATGGGTCAACAGAAGTTTTCTTTAGTAATGGAGTAATGATAGAATGTTTGAAGGAGGAGGAGAAGATACCAAAAGAGAGGAAGAGATTGAAGATTTTGGTTAGGTGAGAAGTGACGACCGGAGAGAGGGACTATAGTAGGTTTGAGGGAATGGGGTCAGTGGTGCATGTAGTGGGACGAGGGGAAGAAAGGAGCTTGGAGACATATGTACTAAATGTCCAACTGTGGGTCTGTATGAAGGAGAGACAAGTCAGAAACTTAGAACTAGGATGAACGCTCATCACCATTAGGCATGAGCGAGTCCTAAATTACTCGGAATCGCTAGACCCGCACGAGTCCGAGCCCAGGACTCGGGACTCGTGGCGAGTCTAGCGAGTCCAATGTTAAAGAATAGGGAATATGGATTCGCGAGTCCCGAATAGATAATTCAGGACTCGGAATCGCAGACTCGCTAGGATTCGGAGCATTGGCTCAGGGGCTGGGCTGGAGCCTCTTCCCCTGGCTGGCTGTTAGGTATGTCTTGTCCGGACAGCCTTGAGAACGGGGGGGGGGGGGGGGGGGGGGGCTGTCAGCTCCGGACAGCCTTGAGAACCGGGGGGGGGGGGTGCTGTCAGCTCCGGACAGCCTTGAGAACGGGGGGGGGGGGGTGCTGTCAGCTCCGGACAGCCTTGAGACCGGGGGGGGGGGGGGGGTGCTGTCAGGGCCAAACCTTACCTCCTCCAGCCGCGAAACAGCCCGCCTGCCGCACACCGACTCGCCCGCTTTGGACTCGTTACTAGGCGAGTCTTCGCTAAAAGACTCGCCGATTCCCGAGTCCAGCGAGTCCCTTAAGAATCGCCGAGTAACGAGTCCTAGCGAGTAGACTCGCTCATCCCTAATCACCATACAATTAAAGAAAAAAAAACAGATCTACCTATGGCCAACAATTTTTGTAGCCGTGATCACGCCATAATGGATATGAAGTTAATAACATTGAAAGGTCATTTGAAAACCCAAAGAGACAGGAGAGTCTGGGAATACAAACTGATGATGACCTTTGACACATTCAGAGCATGAATGAACTTGTCGCATGGATTTATGTCTTGTTACTTAAATTAAAGAGTCTTCAAATCCAGCACTAGACCAAGAAATCAAAGGACAATAAAACTATCACACTTCTTATCTAAGAACTGTCCCAATATTTACTGCACCAGCTGATTCCCTTGACCACTCGCTGACCATTCTGTGCTTTGCGTCATGTCACTTGTCTTATGTACTGCAATATCCAGTTCCCTTTTTGTGTATAAATATGTGACTTCAGATTTTGTGTTTGTATGAGCACGATGAAGAGACCCAAGTAGTCTCTTTTCAGTTATCCATTAAAAGGGATCAACCACTGAGGACTCAGATTTTAATATTTTTTCAGATTCATTAGTATAAAAACTTTTTACATGCATATCACGAATATTCTTGCTTCTTCTGAATGGTAGACATGGCTTGGGAGGCAAATATTTAGGTAGTACCTGATCCGCCAACAAAATTTCATCAAAGCAGATTAAGAATGGTAATCTTTTACAAATTTGACAAATTTGACATAATTATTGGATGTTGATTGCCTTGGCGCATATAGTAGTCCCCCATGGCTCTAGCCCCCCTGTGTGCTGAGAAATAGACTTTCTAAATTTTACATATGGTGAGTCTGGAGGTCCTTCCTTTTTATGGAGTCAGCGCTGGCTCGGAGGTTTTTCTCTGCCTCCGGCCACTCTGCACCGCCTCCTGCTGCTCTGTTCCTCCTCCTTATTGTGTCCTTCCCCCTCCTCGCCTGCGCCGACATCTAAGCTTCTGATCTCACACACATAAACACAATAGTACACACAATAGTCTCAGGAAGCGCCAAAGGAATACTGGACTAATTAATGGTTAAGAACCGATCTTTATTCTTCCTCCAATACCACTGCCACAACGCGTTTCGACGGTCTAAGCCGTCTTCATCAAGTGGGGTAAGCGGCAGGAGCAGCCTTGCATATCTGGAGGGTTGAGGACCTGTGGTTACCTAATTACCGGGATAAATAACTGAGGACCTGTGGTGACGCGGTATCCGGTCCGGCAGGATAATAATAATAATAATAATAATATTTAGTCATTTATATAGCGCTATTAATTCCATAGCACTTTACATACATGAGTATCACGTGAATCTTCGGGGAGCACGGAGTTGCGAATGCAAACACCGACAGGACGGCACCAATAATAGAGAGATGCGACCCGGAGCCCCAGTAACCACACATTTAATCTTGGTTGTGTAGACGTACACAACCATTATAGGTGAGTGCACTGGCACTTTTTATTTATACAAATAGCCCTGTGTGTCTACACATTCGCCCTTTTCTTTTTCTTTCTGCATCTGATCTCACACAGGCGTATAGCGAGGCCGTGACGTCAGCCGCCGGCTCCCGTCCTCGCTGTGCACCTGAATGAGAACAGAAGCTTAGACGTCGGCGCAGGCGAGGAGGGGGGCAGACACAATAAGGAAGAGGAACAGAGCAGCAGGAAGCGGCGCCGAGAGGCTAGAGGCAGGGAAAATCCTATAAACAATAAGGAACAAGTGTTTGCCAAATCTGCGGTATTCACATACACAACTTTTTTTTCAAATCTCCTTAAATATTGCCATAATCTCTTTTTGGACATAGAGTCAGTGCTTGCCAAATCTGCAGTATTCTCATCCACAGCTTTTTCTTAGCATAAAAACAGTGTTTCATAAATCACTCTAAATATATTGCCGGAAACTCTTTTTGGGCAGTGTTTGCCAAAACTGCAGAATTCCTATCCACAGCTTTTTTTAGCCTAAATGCTGTGTTTCAGAAAACTCCCTAAATATTACCATAAACTCTTGTTGTGCATAGCACAAGTGATTGTCAAATCTGCTGTATTCCCATACAGGTCTTTTGTGGAAGAGAGCAACTGAGTTTCAAATCTGTTTGCATTAAATATGATTGGTAAACGCCATGGACGTGGTGGAAACGGGATTAGGCATGTTGGAAAGGGTAAAACTCTTGGTGTCCGTGGAGTAGATGCTGAACTTACTAAAAGCTCTGCTCAACAAACATTGTATTGACCTTGCCAAAGAAAAATTTCAACTTATATTAGTGGATGGCCTACTATCATCCCTTTTTTAGGTAGCAGTCCATCGCTACAGGTTGTAGATGAGATTAATCAAATATCTATAGGTGTCATCCACCCTCATTTAACTATACACCAATCAATTTCAAAAGGAAGCAAGGGTATCTTTAAAAAACAAAGTTTCACTTTTATTAGGCTTAAAATTATGCTTAATGGCTTCATCAATTCAAAAATAACATAATAGAAACAACAAAAAATAGTATGAGTATGGAGGAATTAATTACAGTTTTATCTCTTTATCAAGAGAAGGGTGTCTCACAGCAAGCTACGGGGGTCAGAGAGCGATACTCAGAATTTAACAGCACATGCCATATGTCCACAATTCAACTTACTATGAGAATCTTCAAAAGATACATTTATAACATCACCTTAGTTAGAACAATAAAAACATAATCCCAAAAAACATAAAGGAAGAAATAAGGTAACAATACATAGTGACAGACGGGCTGAAAAATATTCAGATTTACAAATCAATCACAACCTGTCAATTTTGTCATATGTACAGATGGATCTAGATTAGTGATGGGCGAATCCTAAATTACTCGGAATCGCTTGACTCTAGCGAGTCCGAGCACAGGACTCGCTACTCGTTGCGAGTCTAGCGAGTCCAATGTTAATGAATGGGGAAGCGAGTAATAGCGAGTAGTGTGAGATTTACAAATCGCAGATGTGTCTCGGAAGCTTCAGCCTGAAGCAATCCTAGTTTTGTCATTTATTTGCATTGGACTAGTTTACTTTGCAACTGTAATCGCTGGGAAACTCGCACAGATAAGAGTCCTGTCTTCTTTGTGTGCTGGCTCCAGGGTCCTAGAGCCTGCCTGCTGCCTGATGTAGCAGTGCTGAGATTGTTCTCAGTCTGCTCATTCCCTGTGTACAGACATGAATGTCTGTGCACAGAGATGATGTAGCAGAGCTGAGATTGTTCTCAGTCTGCTCATTCCCTGTGTACAGACATGAATGTCTGTGCACAGAGATGATGTAGCAGAGCTGAGATTGTTCTCAGTCTGCTCATTCCCTGTGTACAGACATGAATGTCTGTGCACAGAGATGATGTAGCAGAGCTGAGATTGTTCTCAGTCTGCTTATTCCCTGTGCATAGACATCTATATTTATGCACAGGGGATGTAGCAGAGAGGACATCGCGTTTTGGACTGCGTCGGACGGAAGAGGATTTTTTTAATTAAAGATGGAGTCCCTAATGGCTTTTTTTTTATTTCTAATAAAAAATTTTCCTTGTGTTGTGTTTTTTTTAAAACAATTTAATAGAAATTCATGGCGGTCATGTCTAATATTGGCGTGACCACCATAAATTTCGGGCTTAGGGCCAGCTGATAATACAAAGCTGGCCCTAACCTCTTTATTACCCAGCGTGCCATCGCTACCAGGGCCGCTGGAAGAGCGGGGTTCAGCGCCAGAGGATGGCGCTTCAATGAACGCGCCATCTTCTGGGGCGGCTGCGGGCTGCAATTTGCAGCGGGGGGTGCCCAGAAAGCTTGGGCATCCCTGCGCTGCGGATTCCAGCCCCCAGCTGCTTAGCTGTACCTGGCTAGACATAGAAATTGCGCGGAGCCCCACGCATTTTTTTTTTATTATTTCATGAAATTCTGAGATTCTGACTCTGAGACTCTGACTCTGAAATTCATGAAATAATTAAAAAAAAATGCGTGGGGCTCCGCGCAATTTCTATGTCTAGCCAGGTACAGCTAAGCAGCTGGGGGCTGGAATCCGCAGCGCAGGGATGCCCAAGCTTTCTGGGCACCCCCCGCTGCAAATTGCAGCCCGCAGCCGCCCCAGAAGATGGCGCGTTCATTGAAGCGCCATCCTCTGGCGCTGAACCCCGCTCTTCCAGCGGCCCTGGTAGCGGTGGCACGCTGGGTAATAAAGAGGTTAGGGCCAGCTTTGTATTATCAGCTGGCCCTAAGCCCGAAATTTATGGCGGTCACGCCAATATTAGACATGACCGCCATGAATTTCTATTAAATTGTTTTAAAAAAAAACACAACACAAGGAAAATTTTTTATTAGAAATAAAAAAAAAAGCCATTAGGGACTCCATCTTTAATTAAAAAAATCCTCTTCCGTCCGACGCAGTCCAAAACGCGATGTCCTCTCTGCTACATCCCCTGTGCATAAATATAGATGTCTATGCACAGGGAATAAGCAGACTGAGAACAATCTCAGCTCTGCTACATCATCTCTATGCACAGACATTCATGTCTGTACACAGGGAATGAGCAGACTGAGAACAATCTCAGCTCTGCTACATCATCTCTGTGCACAGACATTCATGTCTGTACACAGGGAATGAGCAGACTGAGAACAATCTCAGCACTGCTACATCATCTCTGTGCACAGACATTCATGTCTGTACACAGGGAATGAGCAGACTGAGAACAATCTCAGCACTGCTACATCATCTCTGTGCACAGACATTCATATCTGTACACAGGGAATGAGCAGACTGAGAACAATCTCAGCACTGCTACATCAGGCAGCAGGCAGGCTCTAGGACCCTGGAGCTGCACAGAGAAGACAGCTGGACTCGGCTCGCAAAGAAACAGCAATTACTTTGCGAGTCTCCCTGCTATCACTGGCACAGTAGCCAGTGATTACTCGCGAGTCTAATGCAAACAAAGGCAATCCTAGTTTTGTCAGCGTTTCTGACAAAACTAGGATTGATATTGATTTGCATTAGACTCGCGAGTAATCACTGGGAAACTCGCAGAGTACCGAGTCCTGCGAGTCCCTTACTACTCGCCGAGTAACGAGTCCTAGCGAGTAGATTCGCCCATCCCTAATCTAGAATGCTGTATTCCATAGAAACTCAATAACCCGTATATTCCAAGGACTGTTTATTAAAGTGAAAAAATTATAATGTATATATAAACTATCTCAAATATCTAGAGTTATTGCTCCACAAAAAGCCTAATCCGAGGATTGTAAACTAACTGTGTACAGACAAGGGCACAGAGATATCTAAATCACGACCACTGTATCTAGTTACATTCATGTAATGCAAATATCACCTCTTGGTCCTATAAAGGAACCCTTTACTAATCCTGCACTACCAAATGTTTCTACCTAGGGCTGATAAATCAGTGCATAGAAGTCTATACCAGAGCAAAACACTTTCCACTAAGCATGTGGAGCAACAATATTCTAGAGAGTCAAACTGTGAAATGTGTCAATACACATACCTGGATTGATCTAAGTAAGAGTCATCAGTTGCACCCGTGGCCCCTGCGCATTACGGTCCAAAGACCTTCCTCAGGGGGATTATTATCCACCAGCTGCCAGCAGAGAGCTGTTAAAGCAGCCTTTTATATTAGTGCGGCTTATGCCCTGTACCTCGCGTCCCACATTCTCCTCCCCATTTCCTGTGCTATGTATCACGTGACTGCCCTCCGTTCTGGTCTGATCTGGTAGATATATTGTAGATATATTGTGTGATGAATATGAAAAAGGGAATTATTTCGAAGAGGATTTTGAAGACTATGGAAAAAATGGAGCCTAGATTAGCCACATTTTACATCTTACCAAAGTCCACAAAAATATTGTGGACCCTCCTGGTAGGCCTCTTGTTTCAGGCAATGAAGGATTATGCAAACCTATTTGTAAGATGCTTGATGTTTATCTGAAGCCTTTAGCCATGTCTTTGCCCTCTTATATTAAAGATAGTAATGAGGCCCTACAAAGATTGGACGGTATCCAAATGATGGAAAATGCAATGTTGGTAACAGTGGACGTAGAGTCGCTGAACACTTCAAGCAGACACAGTGATGGGATCGCAGAGACTCGTTGGTTTTTGAGGACAAGTAATCTGATCCAGGGCTGTATAAAGTAGGGTTTGAGCATAAACTAGACTCTTGTCACCAGATGTTAGCCCCTGGTGTCGATAAAGATGCTGATGATTATGAGACTCAGATAAATGAGTTGAATGTGTCTTTTACTGTGCACTCAGGGCAGGAAAAGGTTGGCTGTCACAAATTTAGTTAGGACCTTGCAGCTCTTTGGCGCCCCTTATCCTGCTGGCTAATCTAGATATTGACAGAGGATAAGAAATAAGCGCAGCTGCTCTAATTTCTGTCGAATATTGTGGTATTGGATGTCACGGGATGTATATATACCACCAGTTCCTGCAAAGGTATATGTATATATACCTCGATCCAGTCACCATCAAAATCAGAAATTAATAAACCTGTGTCACACTGTAACATTTGCAGATCTAGGGAGGAAAGGCTCTCCTGAGATGGGGTACGATTCTGTCTCACAGCTATATGTTGTGCTGTGTCTTTCATCGGGGATCAGAATGATGTCGCCTACAGGTACCTGCTCTTATCTTATTGAGAATACCACCCAGCTGACCTCATTAAAAGGGGCAGTCACTGGGGAGGAACAACTGATTATGAAAATATTCAATTCCTAGTTTTGTCCACATCTTTGTCCCCAAGGGTTGCAGGTCAAAGATATTACTATCACCTTTCCCTTTTGATTTTATGTGTTTTGTAAGACTAAACATGGGGTGTCAGTGGCTTGCGGATGATCAGAAATTAATTTCCTAGGTTTCTGATACTTTCTCAGGACGTAAGAGGGATCAATGCAATCCCCGAAATGCAAGCACCCCAAAAATCTGATTTATGTAATTGTTGCATTAATGTGTATTATTAAATTTGACTTTAAGTGTTTTTCTTAGAAGACAAAGAATTGTTTGGAGGGAACTTTTTGTCTCTGCTGATGGTGGGTTGCTGAGTTTTTATGACCCTGCTAGGTTGTAAATAGCATAGCATAATAAAAATACCTAACTGGAGGGAGAAGCTAGGGGTAAGAGTGAACAGTGTTCTTCTACAAACCTGCAAGGGGTGGAGAAGTGTGTCAGCTAGTAGTATTTAGAACATGGAGATATTTCATATTTTCCTGACAGTGGCTCTGAGGATGGGGAGTGTGACGACAGAGAGGATAGCTAGTAAGAGAAGGCGAGTCACAAATGGGAGCAACACCACCAAGTAGTATTCAAAAGTAGACAATTGTATTTTCATTTAGTGCATATATAGAGAAAGGCAATTTAAAAACAATTAAAAATAATGGAGCACAGGGGACATACTACAGTATCAAGATCACACAAATACACAAATATCTTCAATAACTGGCAAGGAAGTATACAGTGACTATATGACCTAATGTTTGGAAATAGATAGATTATACAGTTTAAACGGACAGACTGGGTATATGGTGGTAAGCAATAATAAAGGGTATGTCAATATAGTTGTTCAGTGAACCATGAAAATATGACAGTAAGTACAAAGAAAATCAAATACTGGACTTCGTACCGCTACTATAGACCCCCTAGGAGGAGGTAGTATGGGTCATATGACACCAACCTCAAACAAGTAATGTACATGGATGATTTACAATTCTGATGAATGCAGAAAAAATGCTGGGCTTAATGTGGCGCCCCGCAACGAGTGCGTCACAGGAGGGTACTGCACCCCTGACTGAATGTGCAGTATTCTCCGTCTCAGTGATAAACAAGTTAATCCCAAGGCTCCATACACCACATGCAACATGTAGAGGCAGAGGACCAATCAGGTCCTGGTGGGAGGAGCGTGAGATGTACAGTGTGGGAAAGAGCAGAAAAGAGTTAGTAAGTGGGAGAGACAAGTACAAGGAAGGAGTCGTGACAAGACTACTAACAGGGAGGGCACCGAGAAGTGGTGACTCAGAAGCAAAAGGGGCCAAGTAAACCAGTAACCAAGTAAGAAGTAACAGGTGAAAAGTCGACCCGAGCCCAGTCCACCCGGAGTACTGGCTCCGAGGCAGTGCAGACGTCCACCGCTTCACTACAGAACCGGCGTGATAGAGGGCTTCTTAGGAGTGCATCACAACAACCACCATCACCGCAGCTGTGCCAAGAGGGGTACCCACCATTGGGGTTCAGGGGACCCATCAAGAGTCGATAGGCCACGGCTTGGGTCCTCATCAGAGGTTCCTCAGTATCCTGACCTGGTGCATGAAAGCAGCAAAGAGTAAACAGGGACAGCGAGGTTTAGAAAGACATTGTGGAGCCTTGGAGGGACACTGTTCATCACAGGGACCACCCGGTCCGCTACATGAAGGTCTGGAAACTGTTATACCGTGTACCTGTTGACCTTGAAAGAACAAAGTAAAGACTCATGCAGAGGAGCACTGTGTCCGAGCATTCTTTCTGAACTGTTGCTAACTTGTTCACCTACCAAATCAACTTAGCTGCCGTATTCCACCAGTGCAGCTCCTGACCCCGGGGACTATTGCTCGTCCTGTGGGGAGGGAGGAAGGGAGCTAGAGGGCCACAGGATGCAAGTCATGCGTATGATATTGGCAGCCCGGTATAGATAGCGCAATGTACAAGTACAACCGCGCTTATCAGAAATGATGTAGGGCAAGTAATAATAGTGCCAATATCCTAATGCACTAATTAGACACTGGTGCATCCCAGAGGATATAAATGTGCAACGATCGCAAGTTTTAAGTGAAGGTGCCAGATGATGATAATTCAACAGAAGAGATAGAGAGTTGTAATATAGCCTCATGTCCCAAGGTCCAGAGGGTACTGTAGCCTGAAAACCATCTATATTACAGAAAAAAGGTCCATGGTCAAATAAAATATAAATGTCAATAGTCACCAAGATAAAATTTGAGCGGAGCCAGGGAGAAGGTCACAAGAATTAAAGGCTGTAGTGTCCCAAGTGCACCCAGGCCCTAAGCGTATCACTAGTGATGGGCGAGTCCTAAATTACTCGGAATCGCTTGACTCTAGCGAGTCCGAGCCCGGGACTCGCTACTCGTTGCGAGTCTAGCGAGTCCAATGTTAATGAATGGGGAAGCGAGTAATAGCGAGTAGTGTGCGATTTACAAATTGCAGATGTGTCTCGGAAGCTTCAGCCTGAAGCAATCCTAGTTTTGTCAGAGACTCTGACAAAACTAGGATTGCCATTGATTTGCATTGGACAATCCTAAAAAAGGGACTGCATCTTTATTAACCCCCTCGCCCATGGTCCAGGGGTTAATAAAGATGCAGTCCCTTTTATTTACATTGTTTTATGGATTTGTTAGAAAAAAATTTCACGTGGGCTTCGCCGTATTTCTGGAACCAGCCGGATCCAGCAGGCAGCGACGGGCTGCCCCCAACCCCCAGGTGCCTATTTGTACCTGGCCGGACACAAGAATATAGGGGTGCCCTTTTTTTTTATTATTTCATGAATTTCATGAAATAATAAAAAAAAATGCGTGGGGATCCGCGCAATTTCTATGTCTAGCCAGGTACAGCTAAGCAGCTGGGGGCTGGAATCCGCAGCGCAGGGAGGCCCAAGCTTTCTGGGCACCCCCCGCTGCAAATTGCAGCCTGCAGCCGCCCCAAAAGATGGCGCATTCATTGAAGCGCCATCCTCTGGCGCTGAACCCCGCTCTTCCAGCAGCCCTGGTGGCGGTAGCACGCTGGGTAATAAAGGGGTTAATACCAGCTTTGTTATACAAGCTGGTATTAAGCCCGAGATTCTTAATGTCAGGCCACGTTTGACCCAGCCACTAAGAATCTCCAATAAATGGGTTAAAAAAACACAACACAGAGAAAAATTTTTATTAGAAATAAAAAAAAAGCCATTAGGGACTCCATCTTTAATTAAAAAAATCCTCTGCCGTCCGACGTAGTCCAAAACGTGATGTCCTCTCTGCTACATCCCCTGTGCATAGATATAGATGTCTATGCACAGGGAATGAGCAGACTGAGAACAATCACAGCTCTGCTACATCATCTCTGTGAGCAGGCGGGCTCTAGGACCCTGGAGCTGCGGCAGCCTGCACAGAGCAGACAGCCGGACTCAGCTCGCAAAGTAACAGCAGTTACTTTGCGAGTTTCCCTGTGATTACTTGCACAGTAATCAGACCAATGCAAGTGAATGGCAATCCTAGTTTTGTCAGAGTCTCTGACAAAACTAGGATTGATATTGATTTGCATTGGACTCGTTGCTGTGCGAGTAATCGCTGGGAAACTCGCAGAGTGCCGAGTCCTGCGAGTCCCTTAATACTCGCCGAGTAACGAGTCGCCTAGCCTAGCGAGTAGATTCGCCCATCCCTACGTATCACTGCTGGGGAGCAGCTTTGTCAGGAAAAGGTGGCTGTACACAGCACCAGTGTGAATTTAAATACCTGTCATCGTGACCAGTATACAAAGTTGATGATGACTTCTGGGGAAGCAGAATTGTGTCAAAGCGGCGCTTGTTGCCTTGGAGATAAAGACAAATGGCAAAATGCATGAGAACAGTGATAGAGGGAGGTTAACTATCCCATAGAGGGAGCAAAACACAAGAAAGGGGGCCACAATGAATGTATGAGGCAAGGGGTGAGATTACATTAGGGCCCAGAGTGACATGCCAAAAGGATACTGACCCAAAATGGGCATGATATCTGTAAAAACTGAGTAAACCAGACTGCAAATGTTGGACATAATAAACAGAATAATTCAACCCAAAGGGGTATGGATGTTAAAATAGATAACAGTATACAGTGTTGGCCAAAAGTATTGACACCCCTGCAATTCTGTCAGATAATACTCAGTTTCATCCTGAAAATGATTGCAATCACAATTCTTTGGTATTATTATCTTCATTTAATTTGTCTTCAATGAAAAAACACAAAAGAGAATGAAGCAAAAAGTAAAACATTGATCATTTCACACAAAACTCCAAAAATGGGCCAGACAAAGGTATTGGCACCCTCAGCCTAATACTTGGTTGCACAACCTTTAGCCAAAATAATTGCGATCAACTGCTTCCGGTAACCATCAATGAGTTTCTTACAATGCTCTGCTGGAATTTTAGACCTTTCTTCTTTGGCAAACTGCTCCAGGTCCCTGATATTTGAAGGGTGCCTTCTCCAAACTGCCATTTTTAGCTCTCTCCACAGGTGTTCTACGGGATTCAGGTCTGGACTCATTGCTGGCCACCTTAGAAGTCTCCAGTGCTTTCTCTTAAACCATTTTCTAGTGCTTTTTGAAGTGTGTTTTGGGTTATTGTCCTGCTGGAAGACCCTTGACCTTTGAGGGAGACCCAGCTTTCTCACACTGGGCCTGTAGGGACCGTGTTCTTTTCTTTGAATGCCTCTTTTTTTCTCCTGTAAACTCTATGTTGATGCCTTTGCCCAAAAAGAGAGAACATTCTTCCAAAACGTTGTAGGCTTTCTCAGGTAAGTTTTGGCAAACTCCAGCCTGGACTTGTAGCCTTGAGATTGCTCATGATTCCTCACAATTTGGTTTCTCAAGTCCTCAGACAGTTCTTTGGTCTTCTTTCTTTTCTCCATGCTCAATGTGGTACACACAAGGACACAGGACAGAGGTTGAGTCAACTTTAATCCATCTCAACTGGCTGCAAGTGTGATTTAGTTATTGCCAACACCTGTTAGGTGCCACAGGTAAGTTACAGGTGCTGTTAATTACACAAATTAGAGAAGCATCACATGATTTTTCTAGCAGTGCAATACTTTTGTCCACCCCCTTTTTTATGTTTGGTGTGGAATTATATCCAATTTGGCTTTAGGACAATTCTTATTGTGTTTTTTTCATTGAAGACAAATTAAATGAAGATAATAATACCAAAGAATTTGTGATTGCAATCATTTTCAGGAAGAAACTGAGTATTATCTGACAGAATTGCAGGGGTGTCAATACTTTTGGCCAACACTTTATAGGCACCTAACGCATGAGAAAAAGCAAACAAACCGCATGACAAGTGTGAAACAGCGATAGACCCAGAAAATCATTTTACATGCTACGACCTGACCTGCAAAAAAGTCGACCAAGAGGTAACTAATAGTGGTGCGCCATGTGGCATATGGGCACAATTGGCTATCACTGTTTAGATCAGTGATGGCTAACCTATGACGCATGTCAGCAGTGCATGCCTAGGCGTTTTTGCTGACACGCGTGTCATGGCTCAGCTTCCCACTCCGCCCGCTGCTGATAACATAATTAGCTCTGTACAAGGCAGCACCTTAATGAAGCTGACAATCCCGCCTCCAGATGCTGATGCTTTGATTGACACTGACTGCATACAATCACAGTGCCAGCTCAGCATCCAAAGGAGGGACAAGGGCAGCATGGTAATGCGGCAAAGTAAATTATGATATTAGCGGCGGGCTGCTGACACTTTGAGTGATGGAGAGGAACGATGGATAGATGAGTTACATTGTTTATTATTTTTGTGTCTGCACTAGGATATGGGTCATATCCAAGATGAGGGGTAATTTACAAGGTTCTGGGTCCTATATCCAGGATAAGGGGCTATGTACCAGGATATGGGCCATATCAAAAATGGGGGGTAATTTACCAGGATGGGAGGTAATTTACCAGGATAGGGGGTTCTATATAACAGTATGAGGGGGTATCCAGGAGGGGCTTTATATCAGAATGGGTGCCATATCCATGATAGTGAGGAATTTACCAGGATGGGGGTTTGCTATATCCCAGCATGGGGGCTATATCCAGGATAAAGAGCTACATACCAGAATGGGGGCCATATCCAGGATAGGGGAGTGTTATATCCAAGTATGAGGGGGCTATATCCAGGATAATGAGCTATATATCAGAATGGCGGCCATATCCAGGATAGGGGGGTTGCTATATCACAGTTTGGGGGCTATATCCAGGGATAAGGGGCTATATACAAGAATGGAGCCATATCCAGGATGGGGGAGTAAAATACCAGGATGGGGAGTGCTATATCCCAGTGTATATCAGTATGGGGGCTATATCCAGCATAAGGGGGTATATACCAGAATGGGGGTTAATGTATCAGTATGGGGGGCTATATCCAGGACAAGGGGCTATATGCCAGAATGTGCGCCACATCTAGAATGCAGGGTATTATACCAGGATAGGGCTATATCCAGCATAAGGGGCTATGTACCAGAATGTTGGCTATATCTAGGATAACGTTTTATTATTACAGCTACAAATATCAGAAAATTATGGGTTTTTCTCGAAGTGACAAACTACACGAGTTATGCTCAGTTTTTTGGTGAACTTTAACACACCGATCTCAAAAGGTTGACCATCACTGGCTTAGACACTGATGGTGATAAGTTTATATAAACCGTGTTAAAGATTGAACCTAAATTAGGAAGATTCCTAGATATACGGCATCCTAAGAAACACGTAAGCCCTGTATAGTTACCATGCAAATGGCGAGTACAACACCCCAGACATAATATTACAAAGAAGGTCGTGAAATACCCGGTATCAATAGTAACACCGAAGGACCAAGTTGTGAAGCAGTAGCCATGTCATTGAAGCACACAACAGAAAAAGGATCAAATGTATTTGCGCCATTGTGGTTTCAATGCCAATAACATTATGTCCCTAGGCACAGTGTACAGAAATAATGTCATAGGCAATATATACACATGCCAAGAATCTGATTTATTGATCAGACCGATACATTGTAAAAGGGTCCATTAAGATACGAGTCCAAAACAAAAAGTGAAGCAAATGAGTAATACAACGTAGCAATTAATAGTGATTGTTTGCACATCATGTCCCAATGCAGATGTACCAACCTGGCATACCTAGGTATAAGAAGTCGACGAACATAATGTGAGAGATGGAACTCAACATATCATGCAAGGTTGTGGCTCCACATATGCACACGTTGTATAATGGTCCAAAACAAGAATCCACAGCATGTCAGGGTTCAAGTATATGGAAGTATAAAAAAAGAAAATGTAGAGTAAGTGAAATAGTGAATGAGCATACATCAAAAATTCAATGAGATGGAATGGTGAAACAAATGAAGAAAGCACTGACCAGGCCTGACAAGTCAGATGTGGCCATGCCCAGAATGAACAGCACCCTATCTGTCATGGTGTAAACCATGGTCCTAAATTCCCCTGTGCCAAAAAAGAGTGATAATCAAGTCCAAAACGGGGCATAGACCATGAGATGATGGAGGTGGAGAAGTCAAGGGATTTTTTATGTTTGCTCATTCACTATTTCACTATTTTTCTTTTTTTATACTTCCATATACTTGAATCCTGACATGCTGTGGATTCTTGTTTTGGACCTTTATTCAATGCATGCATATGTGGAGCCACGACCTCGCATGATATGCAGTAATGGGTTCGATCTCTCACATAATGTTCTTATGCCTACATGTGATGTCACCCGAACGTGTGCTAGGTTGGTACATCTGCTGTGGGACATGATGTGCTATCAATCACTGTTAATTGCTACGTTGTATTATTCATTTGTTTCAATTTTTGTTTTGGACTAGTTCCATCATTGACCCTCTCACATTGTATCGGTCTGATCAATAAATCAGATTCTTGGCACTTGTATATGTTGTCTATGGCTAGGGTCACATTTGCGGTGGGGTTTGCAGATCCTGATCCGGTTTTGAGCATTAAAAATGCTCAAAACCGGATCAGGATCCGCAGCCCATAGGCGCCCATTATAAAACCGGATTGCACTTAATGCAATCTGGTTCCCGCATTCCGGTTTCGCTGCCTGCGTGAAAAATCATGCAGGCAGCGATTTTCGGAGCGGTTTGAAAACCGCAGCAGGGATACTATAATGGGCGCCTATGGGAGCCCATCTGGCTACCGCAAGGCACATGTGAATGCCTGCGGTAGCCGTATGCTTTGTTCATCTCTGCTGCTGCGGGTATGAACAAAGGGTTAATGGTTATAATATATGTGGGCAACAACTCTCCAGGGAGTGTCCACCCTTCCTAGAGACATGTTGTCCACATAGTGCGGCATGTTTGGGGTTAAATTGCTTTATAACAGTATTGCTGGCTTTTGTCGGCTTTTTCTATTTTGCCACTGACAGCCGGTGGCTCCTCACTGTAAGGAGAAGTTACAGTACGCAATGTGCATAAGCACAGTGCAGGGCAGCATCCTCAATAAGGAGCCGACCCTGCTGATTACGCAAATTGCATTCTGTACCCGCCGCTATCCATGGTGCTACATAGTAACATAGTAACATAGTTTTTATTATTATTATTATTATTTATTTATATAGCGCCATTAGGTTCCATGGCGCTTTACATGAGGATGAGGGAGACAAGAACAAGTACACTAAATCTAGGCGATCAGGACGTACAGGTACAGGAGGGGTTGAAGGAAGACTTTAAGTCCATCTAGTTCAACCTATAGCCTAACATGTTGATCAGGAAGGCAATAAAAACCCATGTGGCAACACAAAGCTCCACATTGGGAAAAAACATTGCTTCCTGACTCCACATACGGCAATCAGACTAATTCCCTGGATCAACGCCCTATCAAAGAATCTTGTATATATAACTGGTAATATTATAGTTTTCAAGAAAGGCATCCAGGCCCTTCTTAAATGTTAGTAGTGAGTCACTCATTACAACATCATGTGGCAGAGAGTTCCATAGTCTCACTGCTCTTACAGTAAAGAATCCACATCTGTGATTATGATTAAACCTTCTTTCCTCCAGACGTAGAGGATGCCCCCTTGTCCCCGTCTCAGGCATAAGAGTAAAGAGATCATTAAAAAATTCTTTGTACTGTCCCCTCATATATTTATACATTATTATAAGATCACCCCTGAGCCTTCGTTTTTCCAAGCTAAATAACCCCAAGTTTAAATAACCTATCTTGGTATTGCATACCCCTCAGTCCACCAATAACCATGGTCGCTCTTCTCTGCACCCGCTGTAGTTCAGCTATGTCTTTCTTATACACCGGAGACAAGAATTGTACACAGTATTCTAAGTGTGGTCGCACTAGTGACTTGAATAGAGGTAAAATTATGTTCTCCTCATGAGCATCTATGCCTCTTTTACCCACAGTAGAGGTTAAGCTTACTGGCCTATAATTTCCAAGTTCAGTTTTTGTTCCCTTTTTGAATATTGGCACCATATTTGCTATACGCCAGTCCTGTGGTACAGACCCTGTTATTATGGAATCTTTAAATATTTAAAATAATAGTCTATCTATGACAGTAATGAATTCCTGCAGTACTCTGGGGTGTATCTCATCCGGGCCCGGGGATTTGTCAATTTTAGTGATTTTTAGACGATGCCATACTTCCTGCTGGGTTAAGCAGGTGACATTTAATTGACAGTTTTTGTTATCACTAATCATATTGTCTGTCATGGGATTTTCTTGTGTAAATACTGTTGAAAAAAAGTCTTTTAGCATATTGGCTTTTTCCTCATCCTCATCCACCATTTCACCCAGATTATTTTTAAAGGGGCAAACACAATCATTTTTTAGTTTCTTACTATTTATGTAGTTAAAAAATATTTTGGGATTATTATTACTTTCTCTGGCAATGAGTCTCTCTGTCTCAATCTTTGCTGCCTTGATTTGCTTTTTACAGATGTTATTTAATTTTCTGTATTTATTTAATGCTTCATCACTACCTACTTGCTTTAATTCCCTAAATGCTTTCTTTGTGTCACTTATTGCGCCTCTTACCACTTTATTTAGCCACAGTGGTTTCCTCCTATTTCTAGTATGCTTATTCCCATAGGGTATATATTGTGCACAGGCCCTATTCAGGATGCTAATAAACATCTCCCATTTGCTTTGTGTACTTTTATGTCTCAGGACATTGTCCCAGTTTATTACACTAAGATCATCTCTCAACCGTTGGAAATTTGCATTCCTGAAGTTTAGTGTCCTCGTGGCCCCTCTACTACACATCTTATTAAAGGATACTTGAAAACTTACTATTTTATGATCACTATTACCCAAGTGACCTCCAACCCGTAAATGTGATATGCGGTCTGGCCTGTTGGTTAATATTAGGTCCAGCAGTGCCCCCCTTCTTGTTGGGTCCTGAACCAGTTGTGAAAGATAATTGTCTCTCATAGTTGTCAATAATTTATTACCTTTGCTGAAACTGCAGGTTTCTGTTCCCCAAAGTATTTCAGGGTAGTTGAATGCCCCCATAATAATGACTTCTCCCTGAGTCGCTGCTTCATCTATTTGCTTTATGAGGATATTTTCCTCCACTTCCATTATTGTTGGAGACTTATAACAAACCCCTATCAGTAATTTATTATTTTTTCCCCCTCCCCTTATATTCACCCACAGGGACTCTACATTTCCATTAGATTTATCTATATTATCATGCAGGATGGGTTTTAAGGATGATTTTACGTATAAACAGACACCTCTCCCTCGCTTATTTGTACGGTCATTTCTGAACAGACTATAGCCCTGTAAATTAACAGCCCAGTCATGGCTCTCGCCCAGCCATGTTTCCAATATCCCCATGTAATAATTATTTTCCAACAAAATCAATTCTAATTCCTCCATTTTGTTGGTGAGGCTTCTGGCATTAGTGTACATTCACTTTATGCATCTCTCTTTACCTCTATTCCTTGCTACTATATTGACTGTTCTAACCCCCCCCCACCCATGCCACCCTCAATTTTATTACTTGTGCCCAGGTTACTATTTACACTATCTTCCCCTCCTGTACAATGAATACCCTCCCCCACAATCCCAAGTTTAAACACTCCTCCAACCTTCTAGCCATTTTCTCCCCCAGCACAGCTGCACCCTCCCCATTGAGGTGCAGCCCGTCCCTAGCATAGAACCTGTAGCCAACAGAGAAGTCAGCCCAGTTCTCCAGGAACCCAAACCCCTCCTTCCTACACCAATTCCTGAGCTACTTATTTATCTCCCCAATCTCCCATTGCTTATCTGGTGTTGCACGTGGTACAGGCAGTATTTCAGAGAATACTACCTTGGAGGTTCTTGACTTCAGCTTGCAGCCTAATTCCCTGAGATCATCTTTAAGGACCTTCCTCGTACCTCTAACTTTGTAATTTGTGCCAATGTGCACCATGGCCGCTGGGTCCTCACCAGCCCCTCCCAGTAATCTGTCAACCCAATCAGCGATGTGCTGGACACGAGGGCCAGGTAGGCAGCACACTGTTCGACGATCCCTGTCTTTGTGACAGATTGCCCTATCTGTTCCCCTAATAATTCAGTCCCCCACTACCAGCACCTGTCTGGCCTGCCCTTCTCTCCTGTTTTCCCCATTACTGGAGCTGACACTTCTCCGTCTTTCAGATGAAATTCCCTGCTGCAGCAGTGCTATCCCTGAATTCACACCCCCATCATCTGCTAACTTAGCAAATTTATTGGGGTGTGCCAAATCAGGGCTAGCCTCCCTGGCACTCTTCCCTCTACCCCGCCTTCTAACTGTCACCCAGCTAGCTACCTCATTGTCCTGCAACTCCATGCTACCATCCTCCCCCACATCTATTTCATTGAGCAGTTGTTCAGTGAGCAGCAGACTCCTTTCCATATTGTCTATGAATCTCAGCATTGCCAGTTGTTCATTTAGATCCAGTATCTGGGCTTCCAAATGCACAACATACTCACATCTCACACAGCAGTATGCACCCTCGACCGGCTGTTCAAGGATTGCATACATGTGGCAATATGTACATTGGATGGCACTGTCAATTATGGAGCTCATTTCCTAATGGGGATTGCACCAGACAGAAATGATAAGTAAAAAGAAATGCAAAGTATTAATAAAATACAACAAGCAATTCTGTAAGTCCTCCCTTCCAAACTCCCTGAATCCAAAGTCACTGAATCACAAGTCACACACTTACTTCCGTCCGCACTTATGCTCCCGGTCACACTCAGCTCGTGTCACACTTGCTGAGAAAGAAGATTAAAATATTTTTTTTCCCTTAGCAGAAAATAAGCCTACAGCTCAGTGTACTTCCAAAGGACTGAAGCCCCAACAAGCTGCTAATTATAAACCCTTAATTATGCACCCCCACCCTTAATTAACCCCTTGTAAGTATAGCTACACAAGAGCTACACCACAGGTTTTAAGTGCAAAGTAGTTAACCCTTTAACTTACAGGTAGTAAAATAAGAGAGTATAAACTTGTAGAGAGAAAAGAAAGTTAAGAAAGCCCAATAAAATTAAAAAGGTAAAAAAAGTAGTCAGCAATTCACACAGGTATTTGTTGCAGGATTCCCAAATACCTCCTCACTGAATCAAAAGTCACACACTTACTTCCGTCCGCACTTACGCTCCCGGTCACACTCAGCTCGTGTCACACTCGCTAAGAAAGAAGATTTAAAGATTTTTTTTTTCCCTTAGCAGAAAATAAGCCTACAGCTCGGTGTACTTCTAAAGGGGAAGTACACTGCCATAGAACTAATGAGGAAGTAATGGGGAAGCACACTGCCATAGAACTAATGTTAAAGCTTTCAGCACCATGGATAGCAGCATGTACAGTACGCAATTTGTGTAAGCAGCAGGGTCAGCTTCTTATTGAGGATGCTGCTCTGCACTGTGCTTACGCACATTGCATACTGTAACTCCTCCTTACAGCAAGGAGCCGCCGGCTGTAATTGACAAAATAGTTAATGCCGACAAAAGCCGCCAATACTGTAATAAAGCAATTTAACCCCAAACATGCTGCAATATGTGGACAACATGTCTCTAGGGAGGGTGGATACTCCCTGGAGACTTGTTGCCCACATATAATATTAACATTAACCCTTTGTTCATCCCCGCAGCCGCAGGGATGAACAAAGCATCCGGCAACCGGATTGCACATTATGAGCAATCGAGTTATCGGATGCGGTTTTAGGGACACATTTTGAAGGCAAAATGTATCTGAAGGCACGTGAAATTACCACATCCGGATCTGGATGCTGTAATCACAATGTGCCTTCTAAATGTGACCCTAGCCTATGACATTATTTCTGTACAGTGTGCCTAGGGACATAATGTTATTTGCTTTGAAACGAGAATGGTGCAAATACATCTTCTTGATCCTTTTTTGGTTGTGTGCTTCCATGATGTGGTTACTGCTTCACACCCTGGCCATTCAGTGTTACTATTCATATCAGGGAATTCATGACCTTCTTTGTAATATTATGTCTACGGTATTATACTTGCCGTTAGCATGGTAACTATACAGGGCTTGTGTGTTTCTTAAGGTGCCGTGTATCTAGGAGTTTAATGAATAGATCCAACATGTTTCAGGACGTAGAAATTGCTTGGTGAAAAACCCAGTAAGGCTAGGGCCACACTTGCGTCTGCAATCCTGCTAGTGCTAATGTGTAAAAACGCACCCACAGACTCCAATGCAAAAAACGCATTGCAAAAGTGTGCAAAAGTGTAATCCGTTTAACGCATTGCATTTTTTAGAAATCCGTTTTTAATTGGGTGTGCAACGTTTTTTGGTGTTTTGTGAAAAACGCATAACTTTTTTTAACATGGGGCCCTATGGGAAATGCATCTGTTAACGCATGGTACATATCGGTACCATGTGTTAATGCATGCGTTAACACAAGCACTATAAATGACTCAAAAATTACAAGAGAAAAAACTGGACGGATTTAGGCTCCCAAGTGTTGCCCTAGCCTAACACCTACTTTCTATCTATTGCCAAAGGTGCACAAGTCCTTGGAGAAGCCACCAGGTAGGCCAATAGATTCTAGTTGTGGCAGCATGTGTGAGCCTGGTGAACTTATCACCATCAGCATCTAAGCCCATATGCCATATGGTGCACCACTATTAGTTACATGGAACAACTCTCGGTTGGTCTCTATGTGGGTCAGATGGTAGAGTGTAAAATGATTTTCTGGGTCTATCGCTGTTTCACCCTTTTCATGCGGTTTGTTTGCTTTTCTCATGCACTGGGTGTTAATATGCTATTATCCATTTTAACATCCATACCCCTTTGGGTTGAATTATTCTGTTTATTATGTCCAATATTCACTGCCCGGATTACTCAGTTTTTACAGGTATCATGCCCATTCTGGCTCAGTATCTATTTGTCATGTGACTGTGGGCTCTAATCTAACATCACCCCTTGCCTCATACATTCATTGAGCCCCCCATTCTTGTGTTTCACTCCCTCTATGTGATAGCTAACTTCCTCTATCACTGTTATCATGCATTTTGCCGTTTGTATTTGTCTCCACGGCACACTTCCGATACTTGCCTAGAAGTTGTCATCAACTTTACTGGTCACGATGACAACCGTCACATGACCAATAAAATATTTCCGGTCCTCTGCTCCACCTGCGCACAGCTGAGGTCAGTTCCTGAGCTACACTCAGGTATTTAAAGTCACAATAGTGCCATGTACAGCCACTTTTCCTTGACGAAGCTGCGCCCCAGCAGCGATACACTTAGGCCCTGGGTGCACTTTGCAAACTACAGCCTTTAATTCTTGTGACCTTCTCCCTTGCTTTGCTCAGACCTTATCTTGGTGACTATTCACATTTATATTTTATTTGATCACATACCTTTTTTCCGTGATATAGGTGGTTTTCGGGCTACAGTACCCACTGGACCTTGGGATATGAGGCTATATTAGCCCTCTTTAAATCTCCTGTTGGATTATTACACAGGGGTAGCAGCCCAGAGTAGGACCCCGAGAGCCAAAGGGACTTGGTATGTGCGGTACATAGTGGCTGTTTACTAAGATGCCACCTTATCACCGATTTGGATAGCCATGATCTAAAAATCTCTGCTTAAGGACCGACGACTGACATTCAATTCCCCTCTCTTGTCAAACAGATCCGTCTCATCCTCAAGAACTGGCCTGTGGGAATGGCGTGTTTGGTGGAAGAACTGTGATCACATGATGCATCTAAAAGGAGTTCACGACAGTTTTCTTCCTATGGACGTCAGTCTGAATCAGACAGGGGCAATCTACTTCCATCAGGACATCCAGGAAGTCAATCCTCTCCGAACTACACTTGTAAGTAAGTAAACTGTGCAGTGACCCATACGGTTTATTTGTATAAGATTGTTCAACATTTCTTGCATTAGTACCCTTGTTACCATAGTGCTGCATGTGATCCTCTTTGTTGCTACACTGCGCAGTGTTGTCTTATCTGTATTTTTGGCTCTACCATAGGGTTGAGTTCCGTCTCAACCCATTTGTGTCCACTTTTTATCATGCTTTTCAAAAAAATCAAATACAAATTCATTTTTTACTGCAGTATACTCCATGGTTTTCTCCGGTTTGTATGTTCGTATTTTGGTGCAAAATTCCCTGAGTGGTGATTTACTCACCTGGGTAATACTTGATAATGCTATCCAAAGTTTTGTTATTTATAGTAGTGGTACGAAGCCCAATATTTGATTTTCTTTGTACTTATTGTCAATTTCTGTGCTTCGCTGAACAACTATATTGACATACCCTTTATTATTGCTTACCAACATATATCCAGTTGGTCTAATTAAACTATATAATCTGTCTATTTCCAAACATTAGGTCACTGTATACTTCCTTACCAGTTATTGAAGATATTTGTGTGTTTGTGTTACCTTCATACTGTAGTATGTCCCATGTGCCCCATTGTTTTTAAGTGTTTTTAAATTGCCCTTTGCATATGTGCACTGAATTAAAATACATTTGTCACTTTTGCATGCTACTTGGTGGTGTTTCTCCCATTTGTGCCTCGCCTTCTATTCCTAGCCTTTACTGTATCTTGGCATGTTGAGCACCCCTTGAATTATTCCAGTGTATTCTCTCCACAACAGAGAGGATGAAGATCAGGTTCTAGATCCCATTTACTGTCAATCCACAGGCCCACAGTTGATGAGCTCTGCAAAGGAGCTGAAGGAAGAGGAAGCTGATGAGATTAGGTTGTGGCTTCTTGGACAGAGAAAAGGGTGTACTCAAACCATACCAAGCACTGCGTCCTCAATCACAAATCTGCTTCTGGGCAGCATTTCACATGTACGCCAATCTTTCCCTAACCTGGGCCTATTTTCAGATCGCAAAGGATGACCCAATTCACATTATCTGCAAAATTTGTCAAACAAAATAGTAGAGGAAAATAGTCAATAATTTGACTATTTCATGCATTAACCATTATATGGGCATGCAGCATAAGTTTCAGTGGGAATTTAACTGTGCAATAATGCAGCATAGTGGGCCAGGCTAACTACCGAACACCCCATCAAGTGCATCTGTAGATTGTTCCTTCCCCATCAATGTGGGAAGTGTTGTCACACAGGCCTTTGGCCACAGGCTTCCCACCTGTTTACCCACAACAGGCAGTGTGACTAACAGCCCATCAGCTGTTTTGGAAGTGGACACACCTGTTGGTGTTGACCCATGTCAGACACCAAGAGCAGCACATCTTTCTAAAGCCAACATGACATCTCCGCCTGCACCTCCCTCAGAGTCCAGCAGTTTGTTGTGTACACCCTACAAAACAGCTTCTCAGCACAGAAGCCAGCCCTCGTTTCATAGATGAGGTCAAGTAAAAGACCATTTTCTCCTACCCATGCCAAAGCTAAGACCTTGAATTTCACCATCTCAAAGCTGTTGGCCATAGAAATGCTGCCTTTCTACCTAGTGGATACAAAAGGTTTTTGAAAACGTATGACCATCGCAGCCCCCTATTACCAGTTGCCAAGTTTTGACTACTTCTCAAAGAAATCTGTGCCAGCACTACACCAGCCTGTTGCAGCCTGGTGCATTTCACCATGACACCTGGAGGAGTAAGCATAGCCAGGGGTTTTACATGTCACTGAAAGGGCAACGGTGACTCTGAAGGTTTTGGGGGAAGGGGCTGCTCTACAAGCTTTGACATCCCCACAGCTTGGGGGTTACACCTCTTTATCTACTACTTCCTCCTCTGCTTCTACCTCATACACCTCCTCTAGGGCCTCCACCAGCACCCAAAATTTCTCCATTAATGTGGTACACATTATAACTGTGCAGAAGGAATAAACAGCACCTCCTTACTGCATTGCCAGCAGTGCTCAATGCCATCAGGACATATTTACATTTAAATGCCTGGACATGTGAGTTACACAGCTGAAGAGTTGTGGTCAGCTTTGGAGACCAGGTTTCATGAATGACTCTCTAGTAACCCTACAGCCAGGGAAGGCCATATGCAAATGCAACAATGCTGCAAACCTGGGCACAGCCCTATGCTGGGGCAAGGTTATACATGTTCCTTGCATGGGTCACATCCTCAACCTCGTTGTCCAACAATTTCTAGGCCACTACCCTGGTCTAGATGCACTGCTGCAAAGGGCAGACTCACTGTATGCTCACTACTGCCATTCGCACCCAGCGGCCCAATGAATTACTACAGAAATCTTCCCATTAACGACATTTTATACAATGTGCTGACACAATGGAATTCCACTCTGCACATGTTGCAGTGACTGTTGCATTAGTGGCATGCCCTGGTTCAGTATGTAATGAAATATAGCCTGGGCCTACATGACCCAGAGGTGGGGCAAATCATGCTGGTGAAGTGGGCAAAGATTAAGGACCTCTGCATCCTTCTGCATAGATTTCCATTGGCTACTAACATGTTTAGCACTGATGAAGCTGTTATTAGCATGACTAATCTCGTCATCTGCATGCTGGATCACACTTAGATAAGTGTACAGAGTCAAGTGGTGGTACAAGAGGAAGAGTAGGAAGTAGAGGAAGGTGCATAAGGGATAACAAAATCTGAATGGTCCGGACAGTCATTAGCATAGAGGCAGGTGGCATCAGAATCCTTTGAATCCTAACAATCCAGGGATCATGATGCAGAGAGTGGAGAGAAAATGTGATCATGTGTCTTGCGCATCCATGAGGCCCAAGTCCTTGTTGGTGGCAGCGGGGTAACATTCCCGCAAGCTTCCTTCACCCTCTCCCGCCAACCTCACACAACAGAAAGGTGATCAATATCATCAACATCTGCTGACTCTTCTGTGTCCATTGTTTCTTCCTCCTACACATCTGCCTTGGCTACTGCACATTCATTAACAGTTTGGGTGCTACCATAAACCATTATCGATCACTCGACTCCATCATGAACCATGCTTAAAATGCTAACTCTAGGGAATATATGGCACTTTTCCTGGCATCTCCACTAAGGCTCCATTCACACGTAGTGTATTTGCTGCATTTTAGGCTGCACTCACATGTAGCGTGTTTGCTGCGTCTTACTGCATTTACGCAGTGCTATTTTGCACTTGCGTAAATGCAGTGAAACACAATTATGGGAACGCATTCCTGCAAAAGCTATAGTTTTTGCAGAAATGCGTTCACACACTGCACATTTTTGCACTTTTGTGCATGAGGGCTTTCACTGCAAAGCGCGCACCAAAAAGAATGACCATGTTAATTATTTGCGCTTTTTTCAGTGCACTTTTTCCATTGGCCACATGATAAAATGGGCTCGGGAAAAGCAAGCCAGGAAAACCGCAGTGTGAATGCAGTTGCTTTTTTTTGCGCCGTATGTGTGCAAAAAAGCGCCACTGCAAAAAAAAGTGGCAAATACGCCACGTGTGAATGTAGCCTTATTTGCATTGTTTTCACAGCTATTGTGCCCCTTTAAAGGTGTTTTCTGTGCCCTTGATTTTGCCTCCCATTGACTTCAATAGAGTTCGGAAGTTTGACGAACCATTTGTCTAAAAATTCGGTGAATATATGCCCATTCAATGAACCGGTCTGAACCCGAACTTCAAATGGTTCACTTATCTCTAATTAAGTAGAGGCAAGCGATTCCAGGAATTACAAAAATAAACTACCGTATATACTCGCGTATAAGCCGAGTTTTTCAGCCCAAAATTTGGGCTGAAAAGTCCCCCCTCGGCTTATACGCGAGTATATACGGTATATACAGCAGCAGCCCCGGAGGTATACAGGCCCCCCCATCAAGCTCCAGGGCCCCCCCCCCTTGTAAAGCAAAATCATACTTATCACTGTCCCGCGCTGTCCCGCCGCTTGCCGACACACAATCCCGGGCTTCATTCCGCGTCTTCTGTGGTCGCGGGCAAGCCGGAAGACACGGATTGAAGCCTGGGATCGTGTGTCGGCAAGCGGCGGGACAGCGCGGGACAGTGGTATGATTTTGCTTTACAGGCTGCCGCGCAAGGGGGGGGGCCCTGGAGCTTGATGGGGGGGCCTGTATACCTCCGGGGCTGCTGCTGTATACAGCCCTGGGGCTGCTGCTGTATACAGCCCTGGGGCTGCTGCTGTATACAGCTTTGGGGCTGCTGCTGTATACAGTGCTGGGGCTGCTGCTGTATACAGCCCTGGGGCTGCTGCTGTATACAGCCCTGGGGCTGCTGCTGTATACAGCTTTGGGGCTGCTGCTGTATACAGCCCTGGGGCTGCTGTTGTATACAGCCCTGGGGCTGCTGCTGTATACAGCTTTGGGGCTGCTGCTGTATACACCCCTGGGGCTGCTGCTGCTGTATACACCACTGGGGCTACTGTATACTACCTAAGGGCTGCTGTATATACTTCTGGGGCTGCTGTATACACCACTAGGGCTGCTGTATATACCTCTGGGGCTGTATATACCTCTGGGGCTGCTGTATACTACCTTTGGGGCTGCTGTATACTACCACTGGGGCTGCTGTATACTACCACTGGGGCTGCTGTATAGTACCACTGGGGCTGTATATACCTCTGGGGCTGCTGTATACTACCACTGGGGCTGCTGTATACTACCACTGGGGCTGCTGTATACTACCACTGGGGCTGTATATACCTCTGGGGCTGCTGTATACTACCACTGGGGCTGCTGTATACACCTCTGGGGCTGCTGTATACTAACCACTGGGGCTGCTGCTGTATATACCACTGGGGCTGCTGCTGTATACTACCACTGGGGCTGCTGTATATACCTCTGGGGCTGCTGTATACCACACTGCTGGGGGCTGTATACCTGTGCTGGGGTCCACCCTCGGCTTATACACGAGTCAATAGGTTTTCCCAGGTTTTGGGGGCAAAAGTAGGGGGGTCGGCTTATATACGGGTCAGCTTATACACAAGTATATACGGTAAATTAAATTTGCTAATTTAAGCCCAATCGGCTAGTTGTTTTTAGGCAATAGATCCACCTTGATTTCTTACATAGGATATTTTTATTCCAGTCACCTCCTCTCGGGGATGGTTACAAGACTTCAATTATTCTGAATTCTAAAGTACTCAATCAGTAGAATATCATTGTTACACTTCTGAGTACTGTAGCACCAGGTTTATTATTTTGTAGGGCATTTTTTAGGGAATTATTACCAAATGGTAACCAAAAGTCCAAGAAAGAGTAAATTGATGGCCCTACACTGTTTCTATTTTAAGTGATATACAAATTGTTACTTTTACAGTATTGCAATCTGTTTCACTAATTGTAAAAATAACTTGTTCTCTTGTTAACACTGAGTCTGTGACCTCTGTACCAATGCATCCTCGTATCAGGTTACACATGTACTGTGTCTTTTCTCTAGCAGATATTATGAGCTCCAATCCCTTGCATTTATGGTCCTGGGCAGTGGAGTAGCAAGAGTCTACTGGGCTCCAGTGCGAAATTTGGACTTGCGCTCCCACTTACAGTTGTGGCCAAAAGTATTGACACCCCTGCAATTCTGTCAGATAATACTCAGTTTCTTCCTGAAAATGATTGCAATCACACATTCTTTGGTATTATTATCTTCATTTAATTTGTCTTCAATGAAAAAACACAAAAAGAATTGTCCTAAAGCCAAATTAGATATAATTCCACACCAAACATAAAAAAGGGGATGGACAAAATTATTGGCACTGTTAGAAAAATCATGTGATGCTTCTCTAATTTGTGTAATTAACAGCACCTGTAACTTACCTGTGGTACCTAACAGGTATTGGCAATAACTAAATCACATTTGCAGCCAGTTGACATGAAATAAAGTTGACTCAACCTCTGTCCTGTGTCCTTGTGTGTACCACATTGAGCATGGAGAAAAGAAAAAAGACCAAAGAACTGTCTGAGGACTTGAGAAACCAAATTGTGAGGAAGCATGAGCAATCTCAAGGCTACAAGTCCATCTCCAAAGACCTGAATGTTCCTGTGTCTACCATGCACAGTGTCATCAAGAAGTTTAAAGCCCATGGCACTGTGGCTAACCTCCCTAGATGTGGACGGAAAAGAAAAATTGACAAGAGATTTCAACGCAAGATTGTGCGGATGGTGGATAAAGAACCTCGACTAACATCCAAACAAGTTCAAGCTGCCCTGCAGTCCGAGGGTACAACACTGTCAAGCCGTACTATCCGTCGGCGTCTGAATGAAAAGGGCCTGTATTGTAGGAGACCCAGGAAGACCCCACAGACATAAAAAAGCCAGGCTGGAGTTTGCCAAAACTTACCTGAGAAAGCCTAAAACATTTTGGAAGAATGTTCTCTGGTCAGATGAGACAAAAGTAGAGCTTTTGGGCAAAGGCATTAACATAGAGTTTACAGTCCGAGGGTACAACAGTGTCAACCTGTACAATCTGTCGGCGTCTGAATGAAAAGGGACTGTATGGTAGGAGACCCAGGAAGACCCCACTTCTTACCCCGAGACATAAAAAAGCCAGGCTGGAATTTGCCAAAACTTACCTGAGAAAGCCTAAAAACGTTTTGGAAGAATGTTCTTTCTTTTTGGGCAAAGGCATCAACATAGAGTTTACAGGAGAAAAAAAGAGGCATTCAAAGAAAAGAACACGGTCCCTACAGTCAAACATGGCGGAGGTTCCCTGATATTTTGGGGTTGCTTTGCTGCCTCTGGCACTGGACTGCTTGACCGTGTGCATGGCATTATGAAGTCTGAAGACTAGCAACAAATTTTGCAGCATAATGTAGGGCCCGTGTGAGAAAGCTGGGTCTCCCTCAGAGGTCATGGGTCTTCCAGCATGACAATGACCCAAAACACACTTCAAAAAGCACTAGAAAATGGTTTGAGAGAAGGCACTGGAGACTTCTAAGGTGGCCAGCATCGAGTCCAGACCTGAATCCCATAAAACACCTGTGGAAAGATCTAAAAATGGCAGTTTGGATAAGGCACCCTTCAAATATCAGGGACCTGGAGCAGTTTGCCAAAGAAGAATGGCCTAAAATTCCAGCAGAGCATTGTAATAAACTCATTGATGGTTATCAGAAGCGGTTGATCGCAGTTATTTTGGCTAAAGGTTGTGCAACCAAGTATTAGGCTGAGGGTGCCAATACTTTTGTCTGGCCCATTTTTGGAGTTTTGTGTGAAATGATCAATGTTTTGCTTTTTGCTTCATTCTCTTTTGTGTTTTTTCATTTAAGACAAATTAAATGAAGATAATAATACCAAAGAATTTGTGATTGCAATCATTTTCAGGAAGAAACTGAGTATTATCTGACAGAATTGCAGGGGTGTCAATACTTTTGGCCACAACTGTATATGTTGTTCAGATGTATGGCCTCTTGTAGCATTCTAGATCCTACAAAAATATACTGTATGTATTTTCTGCCCCCTAATAATGTCCCCAATCCTGTCTCCTTCCTGTTAAAATGTCCCCATCCTGGACCCTTCCTGTATAATGTCCTACAAAAAGTCCCCTTCCTAAAACAGTGTCCCACATCCTGGGCCTTTTCTGTAATTTACCCATCCTGGCACCATCCTGTCATAACATCCTCTTTCTGGTCCCTTCCTGAAATAATGTCCTCCAATCTTTCCCCTTCCTCTAATCATGTCCCCCATCATGATTCCCTTCCTGTAATAATGTTCCTATTCTGTGGCCATTTTTGTATTATTGTTCTTTATCTTTTAATAATGTGACCCATACTGTAATAATGCCCCCTTCTTTTACTAATAAACTCCATTCTGGACTCCTACCTGCTATAATATCCCTCATCTTTGCTTTTCTCTTTGAAAATTGTCCCCATCCTTGCCTCTCTCTGTAAAAACGTCCCCTATTCTGGGCCCTTCCTGTAATATTTTCCACTCTGGACCTCTTCTAGCAATAATGTCCTTCATTCTGGCACCTTTTTGCAATAATGACCTCCATTCTGTCCCCTTCTTATAATAATGTCCCACATCCTGGGCCCTTCTGGTATGTAATTCTTCCATCCTGGCCCCATTCTAACATATTGTCCTCATCCTGGTCGCTTTCTAAGAAAATGTCCTCCATCCTCGTCCCTTTCTGTACAGTAATGACCTCCATTTTATCTCCTTCCTAAAATAATGTCTCACATCTTGGGCCCTTTCTGTAATTTGCCAATTGTGTCATAATGTTCTCATCCTAGTCCCTTTCTGAAAAATGTCTTCCATCCAGGCCCCTTTTTGTACTCATGCTTCTCATTATGAGCCCCTTCCTGTGATGATGTTCCCTTCCTATGAATTCTTCTGTAAAAATGTTCTGTCTTTTAATAATATGCCCCATACTGTAATTATGTTCCCATAATGGACCCTTCCTTTACTTATGCCCCCCATCCTATTCCCCATTCTGTAATAATAATGCCCCCCTGTGGACCCTTCCAGTAATAATATCCCCCATCCTTACCGTTTTGCGGAGGCATCTGCAAGCATCTGCATGCAGACCGCACACGGCGGTCTGCAGATGCTTGCAGACCGCCGTGCGCACCCATTCACTCCTATATGTGATCTGTACGCAGGCGGATGCCTGCGTACAGATCAACATTTAATCATAACGTATTTAAAAAGACTAGATTGTCTACACAAATACACACGTGCTCAAGTGTCATATCACAAAATTAAAAAAACCCTCTATTTATTCTAGGGGTTTGTAGATAGGTTGTGGTATTTAAACAAAGAGGGTTATGTTTCCTCTGGTTCTAATCCACCCCAACCTAGTATATGTCAGCCTATAGATGTTCCAAGGTTGTTTCACATATGTCTCCTTGACTAGGCTGACATATGAGGACATTAGATCCGAAACGCGTCGGGAGTGGAGCATGGTGGTAATATAAGAAAGTCACTGTGAGTCCAGTACCAGGCAGTCACTAGCAGAAGGACCTCCTGGAGAATAGAGACTCAGAAAACTCCCTGACTGAGGGGAAGAAAGCCGGTGAGATCCTTCCTTTATAAAAGGGGGGGGGGGGCTTTTCTTACTTCCCATACACAGGGGTACATATGTCAGCCTAGTCAAGGAGACATATGTGAAACAACCTTGGAACATCTATAGGCTGACATATACTAGGTTGGGGTGGATTAGAACCAGAGGAAACATAACCCTCTTTGTTTAAATACCACAACCTATCTACAAACCCCTAGAATAAATAGAGGTTTTTTTTAATTTTGTGATATGACACTTGAGCACGTGTGTATTTGTGTAGACAATCTAGTCTTTTTAAATACGTTATGATTAAATGTTGAGTTTTAACCTCTTAACACTTTGGCTATAGAAAATTGTTTAAACACGTTTTCCTGAGAGGGAGGGTGAAATCCTCTACAAGGGAGAAAATATATCCTGCTGAGTAATATAACTGCGTACAGATCACACACTCTCGTCCGCACCAGGGACGCGACATGTTGCGTCCCTGGTGCGGGCGAGAGTGTGTGATTTGTGCGCAGGCATCCGCCTGCGCACAGATCACATATAGGAGTGAATGGGTGCGCACGGCGGTCTGCAAGCATCTGCAGACCGCCGTGCGCTCCATTATAAACATAGGGGCTGCTGTCTGCATGCAGATGCTTGCAGATGCCTCTGCAAAACGCTGCGGAGGCATCTGCAAATCTGAAGGCAGCCTAAGTGTTTATTATCCTACAATGTTTTGTGTCATAAGCAAAGACTTACGATTAACCTTCAGTCCATCTACAGGGATATTTATAAAGAGATTAAAAAGATCTTGTCTGAACATAGATCCTTGTAGTATATTGCTGCTGACTTTAGGCCATGTATAAAAGTATATCAGGTTAAAAGACAAACATTTATTGTAGTATCTCTTCTACATCAATGGACCAAGCAGGATAGCCCTTCACGTCAGTGAACCTTGGGTGTCCATAGCCCCCTTCACACTAAGCGAGATTGCTAGCGAGATTGCTTCTAAGTCACAAATTTCGTGACACAACAGCGACCTCGCTAGCGATCTTGCTTTGTGTGACATCTAGCAGCGACCAGGCCTCTGCTGTGAGATCGCTGATCGTTACAAACCGTTTTGGACCATTTTTTGATTGTTGGGGTCCCGCTGGGCAGCATGTATCTGTGTGTTTGACAGGGACAACGACCAACGACCTCAATACTACAGGCCTGAGAAACAGGGTCCCACCGACCTCCATATCATTCCGGATCATTGTTGTGTCGCTGGTGAGATCTTACTGTTTGACATCTCACCAGCGATCCACAGGTCGTATCACTGTCGGGATCGCTGGTACATAGCCAAGTGTGATGGTATCCTATGTCACTCTTGCCAATGTGGCACCCTGGCACCCTGGTTGGGGCACCACAGAACTCCTGGTACACCAATGGAGTGGAAACAGCAAGCAGCACTCACAACAAACACAACACGTTTAACACCTGTTTCACCCCAGGCCTCTAGGGGGAGCTCCACTGGTCACCTTGAGCCAGTTCCCCTATAAATAGGGTCCTGGAGAGGGAAACACCAGAGTGTGCAGACGGTAGGAGAGCTGCAGGTAGTGTGCAACCTCTGGTACTAGGGTTATACTAGGCCCAAACCAGCACACCCAGCAAGTGAGAGACCCTTGCAATTGGGGTCATAGGAAAGGAGAAAGCACCTCTCAGGGACACAAGAGTTACCCTAACTCTCCCTCACCAACCGGTTACTGGAACCGAGCTGTGAGAGCTACTACGCCACCACAGAGAACCAGCACCACTAACAGGGAGTTTAGCCCCCTGTTCAACTGAAGCACCTACCGATGAGAGCCCAGGGAAGAGGATAGACGTTGAATCATTCCTTTATCAGTGCCCTCAGTGCAGTTTACCCAGGTGAATCACGTTCCACTGAACGTATAACCCGGTCCGGCAGGATTCCACATCCACCCGACCTCACCAGAACGACAGAGAAAGGAAGCCTACACACTGCTTGCTGTGAAACTCCAGGAGTGTCAACCTCATCACCCGGTCCGAGTGTACCTGTTTCCACTAGTAAAGGTACCTATAAGACTTTGTGTGTTTGCGCCTTATTCCTGGACCTAACCGCAGTATTGCAGCAGCTGCTATATACCAACAGTGCAGCTCCTGGCCCCGGGAACTCCCGCTCGTTCTGTGGGGAGCGTCCCATCTTGCTGCCTTACATCCCCCGGAGGCCCAAGCAGCGCCGGTGAAATCACCAGAACACCCGCAGGTGGCGTCACGACAAGACTAATAAACCCCTTACTGTTCAGCCATCCCCTATTGATCTGGACCACCGAGCCCCACGACCGCAGGCGCGGAACCGTGACAGGAGAAGCAAACGCCTGCGATGTGAAGACCCGGCTACGGTGAGTCACCAAGTCATTTGTTGTCCTTCTATTGGTAGTACTAAGAAGTACAACCATGAACATCATAAAAGACCTTCAGACGTGTAGATGGTTCAGAGCTCATATAGTGATTAGAGTAGGACCTACCCAGGATAAGAAGGTGGCTTTAAATGTCATGATTAATTGGTGTCATTTTATTGAAAATCAATACCACAATAGTTGTGATTGCTTGTATTTAGCATGTTGTTAAATCTGCTAAACATTGATAGATAAGATTGAAAATGATGTTTTACTGTTTGGACTGGATTTTTAAGAGGTTTCGCACATACGGTATAGACATTTTTTGAATATGGATTTTACAACTGTAATTCATAATTTTTCAGTGTTTCATTAAATTTTTGCAAATATTTCAGAGCATTAAGATCTATGATCTTAATTTGTTTCTGAATTTGTAGCAATAAAAAAGCTCAGTTGAATATGACTTGATATTGTACTTTCTTCTTAGGCTGGCTTCACACTTGCAGATGGATCTGCAGCGTTTTGCAGATGCATCTGCAAGTGTGAGCATGCTGACCGCGGCCCCTATGTTTATAATAGGGCGCACGCGGTGTGAAAGCTCTCATTCACTCCTATATGTGTACTGTCAGCAGGCGTATGCCTGCTGACAGATCACACACTCCCGTCCGCACTGTGGACGCGAGATGTAGCGTCCATGCTGCGGGCGGGAGAGTGTGATCTGTAAGCAGGCGTACGCCTGCTGACAGTACACATATAGGAGTGAATGAGAGCTTTCACACCGCGTGCGCCCTATTATAAACATAGGGGCCGCGGTCAGCATGCTCACACTTGCAGATGCATCTGCAAAACGCTGCAGATCCATCTGCAAGTGTGAAGGCAGCCTTAACTGCTGGTTTTCACACCTTTTAAACAGCTGTTGCCTGGGCACACAATTCCTTCTTGTCCCTTACATGATAACAGAAGTTTGTCTGCATAATTTATGAAGCATAAGGATGTGTTGTTCTTACTAAATTAATTACCTGGCAATGGATCCTTTTTATAACCATATGATAGCCTGAGTTTCTTTGGCATGCTATTTCCAGTCTTAGGAATTATGTCAATGGTGAAATTCCTGTACCCACTGTTGAAACTACTCCAGATTTTTAGATTTTCCTTCCTTTAGAAGTTCTACTAATGACAGCATAGAAAACATGTACCTCTTACAAATTAAGATAACATCAACAGATAATCTGCTATAGTTTTAGGTCTTTATTTAACCTCTTTACCCCAGGCGACTTTCCATTTTTCGTTTTTCCCTCCCATTCTTCCAAGAGCCATAGCCTTTTTATTTTTCTGTCAATATAGACACATTGGGTCTTATTTTTTGTTGGACACGTTGTACTTTCAGAAGAAATAATTTATTTTACCATATAGTGTACAGGAAAATGGGAACAAAAAATTCCAAGTGCGGTGAAATTGCAAAAAAAAGTGCAATTATAAGTTAGATTTTTGTTTTTTTTTATTCACCATGTTCACTCTGTGGTAAAACTGATATATCAGTATGATGCATCAGGTTAGTATGAGTTCATAGGTACCAAACATGTATACTTGTACTGTAATCTAAGTCGTGAAAAAAAATTCAGAAGTTTGAAAATAAAAAAAAACGAATTGCGCTTTTGTTGCCATGTTCTGTGACTGTAGAACTCTCACTTTTTGGGATCTGGGGCTGTGTGACAGTTTATTTTTTGTGTCTTGAGCTGATGTTTCTATTGATATCATTTTTATGTACATACACTGTTTTGATCGCCTGTTATCACATTTTATAGCAACATTGCGGCGACCAAAAAAATGTAATTTTGGCATTTGTACTTTCTTCTGTTACGGAGTTTACCAATCTCATTAATTAATTTTATATTTTGATAGATCGGGTATTTGTGAATGTAGGGATACCAAATGTGTGTACTGTATTTTATTATGTTTTTAATACTTTTATTTTGAATGGGGCAAAAGGGGGTGATTTGAACTTTTGTGTTTTTTTTTCTTTATTTTACACTGCCACATAGGGTGCCAAAGTGCTGCACTGTCCAACTAGTTGTGCTATGTCCTGATGAGCTGAAGCACATCGGTACACAACACTTCATGTGGATGCTGGTGCTTGACAGCCATCCACAGGAAGTGAACCCTGATAACATCTGGGGTCACCACAGGACCCCAGGCTATCCAGGTGACACATGGAGAAAAAACTCACCAAAAATGGTCGCTTTTTTTCTACCCCTTGCATCTAGCAGATGGCTGCAGATTCCCCCAGGAGGTGACACATGCGTCAAAACACCGATGCACAGCCCCTGCAACCCATAACATGGGGGCGGTTTGTGGCAACCAGCGACCAGCCATGCTAACAAGGAGGGGGCTGGTGGTGAATGCAGACACATGGACTCCACTAGGCCTCTGCCACTCACATCCACAAACAGCCCCCATGTTATGGGTTGCAGGGGACTGTGCATCGGTGTTTTGACGCATGTGTCACCTCCTGGGGGAATCTGCAGCCATCTGCTAGATGCAAGGGGTAGAAAAAAAGCGACCATTTTTGGTGAGTTTTTTCAATATATTTAGTACCTATTCGGTGATTTTTGTTTAAAGTTAAATGACACATGGAGATCCTGCAAGCTTATCGAGGGATCTCCGATCACAGCGGGGAACACCGCAATCCCCCTATGGGTTTTTGGATCGCGCTGTCAGTGAATGACAGCACAATTCAAAGGGTTAACACTGTCAATCAGATCTCTGATCTGATCGGCGGTGATAGCCACACATCTCAGCTGATGATATCAGCTGAGATGTGGGGGGAAAGATGTGAGCTCAGCATCAGAGTTCACATCAAAGTGAGGGAGCCGACCTATGACATACCCAGGACATCATGTGTCATAAACTAGTTAATTTAAAAGGTAAAAAAAAACAAAGAATAAACTGCTTAATTCTTTTGATTCATGAAAGATTTTTCATATTCAATGTTAAAATATCAATGTTCCAATATCAAAATCAATTCCAATAATGTATATCATTTTTATATTTGTAAAACCTTTTAGATAGTCATGCACAAAAGTGGTGGTACTTTTGAAATCATTCCAAAAAAGTAAGTATTTCTCCCAGAAAATTATTGCAATTACACATGTTTTCTTATACATGTGTTTATTTCCTATGCATGTATTGGAACAACATAAAAACACAGAGGAAAAAAAGGTAAATTGGACATATTTTCATACAAAACTACAAAAATGGGACAAAATTCTAGGCACTCTCAGAATAATATTTTATTGCACAGCCTTTGGAATAAATAACTGCAATCAGATGCTTCCTTTAAACATCATCAAGCTTCTTACACCTCTCAACTGGCATTTTGGACCATTCTTCTTTTGCAAAATGCCCCTGGTTTCTCATATTTGAAGGATGCCTCATATAATCAAATCAGATTAGATCCAGACTCATTACTGGCTACTTTAGAACTCTTCAACACTTTTTTGCATCATTTCCAGGTTCTTCTTGCAGTGTGTTTGGGGTCATTGTCCTGTTTGAAGACCCATGACCTAGAACGCAAACCCAGCTTTCTGACAATTGGCACTACATTGCAACCCAAAATCTTTTGGTTATCTTCAGATTTCATGTTACCTCGCAAACAAGAAAGGCACCCAGTGCCAGAGGTACAAAAAATACCCCTAAAAAAATCATTGAACCCCAAATATATTAGACTGTAGGCACTGCGTTCTTTTTTTGTTGGCATCATTCCAATTTTGGTAAACAGTAGAATTATGTGTTTTACTAAAAAGCTCTATCTTGTTCTCATCTGTCCATAAGATGCTTTCCCATAAGGATTTGCCTTACTCCCACACATTTTAACAAACAGCAGTCTGGGTCTTTTACCACAGCGTTTCATTTAATTTAAATTTCAACGGATAGTTTGCACTGACACTAATGTAACCTGACAACTTTTCAAACATGCAAATGTGCCCCCTGATTATGGGTCCTACTTAGAGCCACATTGACCTCCAAAGAAGGGATGCTGCAAAATAGCATTCCTGTATCAGTCCCTGAAAAGATGTACGCTATAATGAATGTATAAGTAGAAATGTACGTATGGTACTGCGCACATTTTTTAATTCAATATAAAGGAACACTGAACTGAGTTTACACACCTAAGTAACAGGGTTGGTAATCCCAATGATCAGCCCCTGATCTCTATAAAAAGCCGGGCTTGATGGAAGGGGCAAAATTCTAACAAAGGAGCCCGAGTCAGCTCCGACACTGGTCGATTCTCCATCCCCTTGAGTGTCGTCACCTCCAAGTCCGGTCTCCTAGTGCCACACCTACCAACTTGGAATGCTGATCAGTCGAGGCATCCCAAGCACGGTGTCACACGGGAGCAGTCGCCTGCATCTTTGGCTGTGGGGGATAGACCCCTATTCAGCCTGCAGGCTAGATTTTACACTCAGCTATACCTAAACTGGAGGATTGCTGCAGTTCATCGGATCCTACCCATTTGTGCTTATGGTTGTTGTTTTCCACACAACTGAACCAGGTGAGTGGATCCATATCTGTGAAACGATTTTACCATTGGATAAGACCCTATTGTGCGCTTCTGTCTCCCCCTTTTTTATAAACTGGAGGATCAAAAACATGGATTAACCCTGTATTAGCAGTCCCTGGGTTTGGTAAGAGACTTGCAGGAGTCCATGATTATTTGTGGTGTTTTTAAGCAAATATTTGCGTGTGGGATTGGGAGTACTTTGAAACTGATATAAAAGTGATTTTAATTTATCATGTAATCTGAGACAACACACATATGCGAATAAATGACCATAACAACACTGGGGTAGTAAATAATACACTAACACACCACCAATATATAATTGAGCTGACTTTTTATTACACATATATTCCATTGTGGTGGGAGGATACACCCATGTATGAATACATATACATAGTGGAAACCTCAGAGTGAGGATCTGACTGAGGTAGCAAACTCTTGTTTTAGAAATCTGATCCTTGGGAGGTCACAGTACACTGTGTAAAACACAAAGGAGACAAAGCGAGGCGCAGAATAGTGCCCTATCGATGATGACACTTGTTGAAAACGGGGATGTGTAATGCCCACTCACCTTGCTTAGTTGTGTAACCCACAACTGGCTGGAGCGCAAAATACAGCTGCCGCTGGACCTCCACCTGCCACTGGACGTGGAAAAGCCAGTATCGGTTATTAGGAATAGGTGCATCACGGTCCGCGCTGCTGTGCCACAAAATCATGAGGAAGACAATGCTTCATTCAAACAACTTCCTTTATTCTTCCTTTTCCTACGTGTTTCGGAGCCACATCCGAGCTCCTTCCTCAGCCTGAGGAAGGAGCTCGGATGTGGCTCCGAAACATGTAGGAAAAGGAAGAATAAAGGAAGTTGTTTGAATGAAGCATTGTCTTCCTCATGATTTTGTGGCACAGCAGCGCGGACCGTGATACACCTATTCCTAATAACTGAGGGAGGTCACAGTGACGCCTATCAGAACTGGTGCAGAATTCTCAGTGTGCTGGGCGTTGTGGTGCACCCACATCTGCCTATACAATGGCTGCCTGAGCTTCCCCTTCATCCTCAGCTTGTCAGGGCATGCTGGGAGTTGTAATGCACCATTATCTACCTATACAATGGCTACCTGAGCTTCATCCTTCATCCTTATCCTGTCAGAGCATGCTGGGAGTTATAGTGCACCAGCATCTACAGTACCTATACAATGGCGCCCTGAGCTTCATCCTTCATCCTCAGCTTGTCAGGGCATGCTGGGAGTTGTAGTGCACCAGTATCTACCTATACAATGGCTGCCTGAGCTTCATCCTTCATCCTTATCCTGTCAGGGCATGCTGGGAGTTGTGGTGCACCAGTGTCTACCTATACAATGGCTCCCTGAGCTTCATCCTTCATCCTTATCCTGTCAGGGAATGCTGGAAGTTGTGGTGCACCCACATCTACCTATACAATGGCTGCCAGAGCTTCATCCTTATCCTGTCAGCGCATGCTGAGGGTTGTAGTGCACCAGTGTCTGCCTATACAACGGGTGCCTGAGCTTGATTATTCATCCACAGCCTGTCGGGGCATGCTGGGAGTTGTAGTGTACCCACATCTGCCTATACAATGGCTGTATGAGCTTCATCCTTATCCTGTCAGGGCATGCTGGAAGTTGTGGTGCACCAGTATCTGCCTATACAATGGCTGCCTGAGCTTCATCCTTCATCCTTATCCTGTCAGGGAATGCTGGAAGTTGTGGTGCACCCACATTCACCTTTACAATGGCTGCCTGAGCTTCATCCTTATCCTGTCAGGGCATGCAGGGAGTTGTAGTGCACCAGTATCTGCCTATACAATGGCTGCCTGAGCTTTATCCTTATCCTGTCAGGGCATGCAGGGAGTTGTAGTGTACCAGTATCTACCTATACAATGGCTGTCTGAGCTTCATCCTTCATCCTCAGCCTGTCAGGGCATGCTGGGAGTTGTAGTGCACCAGTATCTACCTATAAAATGGCTTCCTGAGCTTGATCCCTCATGCTCAGCCTTTAAGAGCATGCTGGAAGTTGTAGTGCACCAGTATCTGCCTATAAAATGGCTGCCTGAGCTTCCTCCTTCATCTTCAGCCTGTCAGGGCATGCTGGGAGTTGTAGTGCACCAGTATCTACCTATACAATGGCTGCCTGAGCTTCATTCTTAGCCTGTCATGGGCATGCTGGGAGTTGTAGTGCACCAGTATCTGCCTATGCAATGATCATGATCCCTCATCCTCAGCCTGTCAGGGTATGATGGGAGTTGTAGTGCACCCATATCTGCCTATACAATGGCTGCCTGAGCTTCCTCCTTCATCCTCAGCCTGTCAGGGCATGCTGGGAGTTGTAATGCACCAGTATCTCTCTATACAATGGCTGCCTGAGTTTCATCCTTCATCCTTATCCTGTCAGAGCATGCTGGGAGTTGTAGTGCACCAGTATCTACCTATACAATGGCTGCCTGAGCTTCATCCTTTGCCGTCAGTGCATGCTGGGAGTTATAGTGCACCCACATCAGCCTATACAATGGCTGCCTGAGCTTGATTATTCATCCTTAGCCTATCAGGGCATGCTGGGAGAAGTAGTGCAACAGTATCTGCCTATACAATTGCTGCCTGAGCTTTATCCTTATCCTGTCAGGGCATGCTGAGAGGTGTAGTGCACCAGTATCTGCCTATACAATGGCTTGCTGGGCCTCATCCTTCATCCTCAGCCTGCCAGATCCTCTAGGAGTGGCATCAGCTGACAGGATGCTCTGCAGTGCGGGCACACCATAGGCTGCCAACCTCCCCTGTGCCCCATCACTCACCGGCCGGAGGTACAATGCAGTGCAGCGCAGGACACACATCAGGAAAGCCCTGCTATGTAAGGAAGCGACATGGAAGGACTGTCACCATCGGGGTTGAAGGACCTGTGATGATGTCAGAGAGCTGATCAGCTGACATGTCAAGTGACCGGTTCTCTGACATAATCACAGGTCATTCTGCCCCGATGGCGACAGTTCCTGGAGGCGCCGGAAGGTAATGTATCCTCATAGAGGGATTTTTTTAAATTTTTTTTAACAAACAGAGGGAATGGAATAGGGAAAAGGATAGGTAATAAGACAGGGAAGAGGTTAGAATAGTGGGGGGACAGCATAGAATAGTGGGGGACAGGATAGGTAGCTGCGGCTGAGCTCCGGTCAGCGGCTCGCCAGGCGGGAGATGACCGGCTGACGCCAGTCATCTCCCGGCTGGCTCGCGTGCGCTGTGGCCACCGTCGGCCGGACCCGTATATCCCGGCGACAGCGGCGCTAGGCTGCAATTTGGCGCGAAATTCGAACTTTGAATTTGCGCGCCTATTTGCATAGTCTGCGCTCATTGGTGGCTGCCTCCGGCGTCCACCAATGAGCGGCCTCTGTCTGGCGCGCGATTTCTGTGACTGACAGACACCTTAGACAATTATGTAGTAGATGTATGTGTCTTCAGAATTTGTGTTATTAACTTATTATCAGTCTGATGAAAAGGCCATAGTGTCTTGAAAACTTGCTTTGCCTACCATCTTTTCAATTAGCCATTAAAAGGTATCAACCACTGAGAACTCTCAGATTCTAATATTTTTCTTATTAAGTATCCTGTTTTTAAGTAGCACTCACTTTTTATCTATTTATTAAAGGGTATTTTTGTATTTTGGTATACTCTTTTTTTTCTTGAGGTTCTGTGTGATTATTCTATTGCCCACACCTGATACTTGTCAGACAGGTCAGTTTGAATGAGTATCACATGCTTAAAGCAAAATTGTTTACCCCCAATTTTGGAAAGGTGTCAGCAATTTTGTCCTGTCCATTTTTGTTTTTTTTTCTGAAAGTATCTCCAATTTACTTTTTTCTCTATAACTTTTGTGGGTATTGGAACAACACAGTAGAAAAAACAGAACAAAACATATGTAGAACAAAACATGGAATGATGGCAATCATTTTCTGGGAGAAATATTTAATTTTCTAGGACAATTTCAAGGATGCTAACATTTTCCACCATGACTGTAATTGTCCTATAGCCATAGTCATTCATAAAATTTGTACTTTCTCACATTTTTTTCATTTTACACCCACAAATTTAAATATATTTTATTGGGATTACGGTAAATATGATATGCCAAAACAAAGTAACAACTGTTTGTGAAGTGCAATGGAAATAATATATTATTTTCTAAGCATTTTAAAAATATCAATCTGAAAATTTGTGATGTGCATTTGTGTTCAGTCCCCTGTAGTCTGACACCGCTAAATAAAATCCTGAGTAATTAATTGCCTCCAGAAGTCACATAATTGGTAGTTTGAGTCCACCTGAGGGTCATTCCATGTCAAGTGATCCAAAAATGAATATTTTTTTTCCCTGACGTCCTCAGATTTTTTAAATTTTTTTTCTATATGAAGAACAACTTTATCTAATTACAAAAAAAAAGTTTTGAATTTTTTTCTTTATCTGTTAATTTTTTACAGATTTTTAAAGTTTTAAAAAAGTGCGAATTTTGGCCTGGTATGGCTTTACATTTTCTATCATATCTCGGTCTAGAAATAAGATAGAGAAACAAAATAAACACCAATCTACTCAGAACTGTCCAGGCTTTCATCAGATATGTCACAAGAGGATCTTTGTTAATATTTTACCCATGTGATCGCAAGCGCAAAACTTTAAAACGCATTTCCGAAAAATCGGCGCGCTTTAAATATTTCAAAAACTGCCCATGTGTCTGCTTTGCTCTTAGCCACATCTGTACCAAATTTCAAGTTGGGATCGCAATGGGATCATATTTTAACATATTTTACTAGTAATAGCGTCAATGGGTCATTCCATATCAAGTGATCTAAATATGAATATTTTTTTTTACCTGACGTCTTTAGATTTTTTTTTTTTTTTTTCCTTTATGAAGTACTACTTTAGTTAATTACAAATTAAAAGTTTAGAATTTTTTTCTTCATCAGTTAATTTTTTACAGATTTTTAAAGTTTAAAAAAAGGGTGAATTTTGGCCTGGTATGACTTTACATTTTTTTTATCTCAGGCTAGAAATAAGATAATGAAGTGGGAGAGGCATCATTTTACTCAGAACGGTAACAGCTTTCATTTGAGATGTTACAAGACTATGTTTCTTTATATCAAATTCAAACTATTGACGGGCAATTGTGAAAAAATGACTGATTCTGTTCTTGGTGATTTTTGACTTGACACTATAATAGTTAAATATTTTGCACTTAGGTCCAATGAATGCGTCCATGGGGTCAAGCTGGGACAGAGTCATCACAAATTAACCTTATTTGCAGATGATCTGCTACTTTACATCTCCCAGCCCTGGTCTCCATCCCTTCGGTCTTAATGGAGTTTGAACGGTTCGGACAATTGAGCAACTTTAAAGTGAATTGCTCCAAAACCGAGGCACTCAATATTTCCTTGCCTGGAGAATTGGTTTCTCATCTATCTAAACAGTTCCCATTTAAATTGAAAGTAGAAGCCATTAAGTACTTGGGAGTCCTTATACCAAAAGATCTTAAACAAATATTCAATTTAAATTATCAACCCCTTTTGACTAACGCGGAATCGGCATTTACCTCCTATAGACAATTAAAGCTATCCTGGTTCGGGAGAATAAACGTAGTCAAGATGGATGTCTTGCCCCGACTCTTATATACTTTTCAGACAGTTCCTGTTCTATTGGATAGAGGCTTCCTCTCCAAAATGCAATCTATGATCCTTAGATTTGTCTGGGGGGGCAAGAGGTCCAGATTGCGAATGAATATCCTATCCTTGCCCAAGACCAGAGGAGGGGTTGGGCTACCCAACATACGAGCGTACTTTGTGGCTTCCTCTCTTGTTAGAGCTCTAGATTGGCATTATCATGCGTCCTCCAAGAAATGGGTAGGGGTGGAGCAAGAGGGTTTGGGGATTCCGCTGAAACACCTGCTTTGGATTTCCCCTAAAGACTCCACAGACCTAGTACCTTTGACAGACATGACCAGAAACACCTTGAAGGTATGGCACCTAGTGACGAAAACCCTCCGCTTAAACGACAGACTTAGCCCTTTGACTCCCCTTTTTTCCAACCCATCTTTCCCACCCAGATTTGACAGGCAGAGATTTTTATGTTGGCAGATTGTGGATGACACCCGAGTAGGACAGACTCTGTCCAGTGGTGGTTTGCCCCCGATGGCAGAGCTACAACTCAAAGAACCTACGAGACCTCTTAAGTGATTCGAATTTCTCCAATACAGAGCATACTTATATTCAGCTGACCACTCTTGCAGGGTAAGATTGACGCCCAACGTATTGGAGAGGTTATTCCAATTGGAGGCTCCACCGAGGCGCAAAATATCAGTTCTATACCAGGCCTTAGGGTCCATGAGAGAGCAGGGCACCCTTTACTTCCAACGTGCTTGGGAGAGGGAATTTGGGTGTAGCATTTCAGAAGCTAATTGGCAGAAATGCTTTATATTTACTCACTCACTAGCTAGCGCTTGTTCTGTACAAGAAAGAAGCTATAAGCTGCTCACTAGATGGTACTTGTGCCCGACGACACTCCGGAACATGTTCCCTGGAACCCTGATACCTGCTGGCGCTGTGGGGAAGAGAAGGGTACAATGATACACATTTGGTGGAGTTGTGGGGAAATCCGGCGGTTCTGGTCTGAGGTTTTCAATGCATACGCCCGGATAACAGGTAAACAAGCCGAATGCTGCCCAGAATCGGCAATGTTATCCATTTTTCCAGGTCCTATTGGGCTACAGAAGAGGGATATTCTCCGCTTTTGCATCTCGGCTGCTCTTGCTGTGATCCCGAGGTTCTGGAAATCAAGCCGGGCTCAATCTCTACTTGATTGGTTCAAAGAATTGATGGACATATATCGAATGGAGGAGCTCGCAGCTGATGCGTCGGGATCTCGGAACAAATTCTTAGGGATTTGGGTTGAATGGATTCTTTTTCACGACTCTGCAGAATGTAGGAGTATCTTTTCCAGCACAGATAATATGGCTCGACCTCTGGCTGATGGGGAGCCAGTGGGATGAGTACCCTTTCTCCTTCCCATACCTCACCCGTCCCGCCCCTCCTTTTTTTCTTTTTTTCTTACGTGGCTTTTCTTTTCCAGTATAACTTTTTCTAATGGTTTTTGTTTCTCTTCTCTCTCTCTTCTTTTCTATCTCTCTTTTCTTCCCATCTGATACATTCAGTCTAGGTATTTCCTTTCTACACCTATACCTTCAGAATTCTAGTGAACATTAGACAGGTATCGGAAACTCTGAGCTGTGAGTAGATCATTAATATTTCGGCCTTCCTTTCCGGTACACCAGTCGATAGACTATTCCAACTAGGCCTCAACGGGTAATGACCCACTTACGTGGTCAACCTGTTAGAAGGGGCCAAGTGATAAAAATCATTCTGCTGGGGCTGCTTGTCCCCTTGACATCAGAACATCTCAAAACCCTGAGAAAGGTTGTATACTTGAGTGTTTGGAACAGGGCCGGCTCCAGGTTTCTGTGGGCCCCGGGCGAAAAGGTCTCAGTGGGCCCCCTTTAAGTACATATCGCGGACTATATATATATATATATATATATATATATATATATATATATATATATATATGTATATATATATATTGCCGCACACTTACCGCAAGCCCCATAGACAATGCATGGGGCTTGCCGCAAACGTGCAGCAAGTGCAGCCGCTAGACGGAAAATGCGGCAGATGCAGGTTTTTTTTACCGCAACTGCCACATTTAAAAAAAAACTCCTATGTGAAGGCAGCCTTACAGGAACAGTGACTGCCGAATCCAGCAAGAGCTGTTTCTGACAGTGAGTATATTACACGTTGTTAGGAGCGGGCTAAAATGCGATTGCGTTCCCTTGCGCCTTTTAAAAATACCCTTCAAATGCAAAATGTTGCATTTTTGTGCGTCTGAGGATGCTTGGTATATACACAAGCATCCTGAAGCACACAAATAATGCAAGCAGCTCAATGGAGCCGCACTGCCATATGGTGGCACCGCAGCCAAGCGGAGTGTCTGGCCGTCCAGATCTCTCTTCTCCTCACCTTTCTTCTCGCTGCTCCGGTCTCCTCCGGTCGCTCTGCACATATCAGCACAGTGATGACATCGTGCCCCTCCATGCTGAGCTGCAGAATGCAGACAGCGGCAGAAGAGACTATGGAGAAGAATGCTGCTGGCAAAGGTGGCTGAGACTATAGGAGCGGAATCCGCGGGGGGCTACCACTGGTACACATACTTCGTACACACGCGGCTCTGCTCCGTACACTTCGTACACACCCGGCTCTGCTCCATACACCTCGTACGCACACGGCTCTGCTCCGTACACCTCGTACACACTCGGCTCTGCTCCGTACACCTCGTACACACGTGGCTCTGCTCCGTACACCTCGTACACACGTGGCTCAGCTCCGTACACCTCGTACACACACGGCTCTGCTCCGTACACCTCGTACACACACGGCTCTGCTACGTACACCTCGTACACACACGGCTCTGCTCCGTACACCTCGTACACACACGGCTCTTCTCCGTACACCTCGTACACACAAGGCTCTGCTCCGTTACACCTCGTACACACACACAGGCTCTGCTCCGTACACCTCGTACACACACGGCTCTTCTCCGTACACCTCGTACACACAAGGCTCTGCTCCGTACACCTCGTACAACACACGGCTCTGCTCCGTACACCTCGTACACACACACGGCTCTGCTCCGTACACCTCGTACACACACACGGCTCTGCTCCGTACACCTCGTACACACACGGCTCTGCTCCGTACACCTCGTACACACACGGCTCTGCTCCGTACACCTCGTACACACACGGCTCTGCTCCGTACACCTCGTACACACACGGCTCTTCTCCGTACACCTCGTACACACAAGGCTCTGCTCCGTACACCTCGTACACACACACGGCTCTGATCCGTACACCTCGTACACACACGGCTCTGCTCGTACACCTCGTACACACACACGGCTCTGCTCCGTACACCTCGTACACACACGGCTCTGCTCCGTACACCTCGTACACACACGGCTCTGCTCCGTACACCTCGTACACACACGGCTCTGCTCCGTACACCTCGTACACACACGGCTCTGCTCCGTACACCTCGTACACACACGGCTCTGCTCCGTACACCTCGTACACACACGGCTCTGCTCCGTACACCTCGTACACACACGGCTCTGCTCCGTACACCTCGTACACACACGGCTCTTCTCCGTACACCTCGTACACACAAGGCTCTGCTCCGTACACCTCGTACACACACACGGCTCTGCTCCGTACACCTCGTACACACAAGGCTCTGCTCCGTACACCTCGTACACACACGGCTCTGCTCCGTACACCTCGTACACACTCGGCTCAGATCCGTGCACCTCGTACACACACGGCTCTGCTCCGTACACCTCGTACACACAAGGCTCTGCTCCGTACACCTCGTACACACACACGGCTCTGCTCCGTACACCTCGTACACACACGGCTCTGCTCCGTACACCTCGTACACACACGGCTCTGCTCCGTACACCTCGTACACACACGGCTCTGCTCCGTACACCTCGTACACACACGGCTCTGCTCCTTACACCTCGTACACACACGGCTCTGCTCCGTACACCTCGTACACACACGGCTCTGCTCCGTACACCTCGTACACACAGGTCTCTGCTCCGTACACCTCGTACACACAGGTCTCTGCTCCGTACACCTCGTACACACAGGTCTCTGCTCCGTACACCTAGTACACACTCGCCTCTGCTACATTCACACTGTAAATCCCTCCTGACCCCACACATAACCTTCACCTAATTGCCATACACCTAGTACACACTCACCTCTGCTACATTCACACTGTAAATGCCTCCTGACCACACACAAACTTCACCTTATTTGAGCATCATTGGTGGCCAGCAGAGTCCTGGATACACTGAGGAGCTGATCATGAGACCCCTGACTCCTCCCCTCCATGTGACATCATCGCAGGTCCTGTAAGCACAGAGTGTGTGCAGCTCTGTCGGCTCCCGTGGAGGGGGGAGACCTCCGATGCTGCAGCCTGCAGGAGCCTGAAAATGACCCCCCAGCTGCCCCCTGGATATGGCTCTGGCTGTGGGGGCAGTGCTCAGGGGCCCCTGAGGCTAGGGTAACACTTGCATTGTGACCCTAGCCTTATGCAAGTATTGTATGTTGCAACGCTGCTATGCGCTGGAGGCAGCCCAAAGAGACCCGACGTTTACCGTGACAACCACTCGTTGTCAATGTAAACTGCGGGTTTCTATGGGCTCAGTTGCTGGCAGCGCATAGCGTTAAACGCTCTGCGCTGCAGCAGACAATACTTGCGTCAGGCTAGGGTCACAACACAAGTGTGACCCTAGCCCTCAGGGGCCCGGTGGGCCCCCTCCAAGCCGTCGGGCCCCGGCACTTGCCCGGGTACGCCGGGTGCTGATGCCGGCCCTGCCCTAGCCCTCAGGGGCCCGGTGGGCCCCCTCCAAGCCGTCGGGCCCCGGCACTTGCCCGGGTACGCCGGGTGCTGACGCCGGCCCTGGTTTGGAATTATATTTAGATTGTAGTATATATTGCACCAGAGATAAGCGCAAAAGTAAATTTGCAGCTTATCTTAAAGTTACTAATAACTTTGTGAATTCTCTTTTTGTATATTTTATATGTCTCAAGATTTTGTTAAAAGATTGAATGTATGTCTTTCATATGTTTTTTCAAAATTTAATAAAAATGAGATTAACCATAGTTAAATATGTTAAAATATGATCCCATCACCATCCCAACTTGAAATTTGGTACAGATGTGGCTAAGAGCATAAAAGACACATGGGCAGTTTTGGAAAATTTTTATTAAAACGTTTTTTCGGAAATGCGTTTCAAAATGTTGCGTTTGCATTCGCATGGGTAAAAAAATTAAAATTAACAAATATACTCTTGTGACATATCTGGTAAAAGCCTGGACAGTTCTGAGTAGAATGGTGTTTATTTTGTTTCTCTATCTTATTTCTAGCCCGAGATAAAAAAAATGCAAAGTCATACCAGGCCAAAATTCACCCTTTTTTTAAACTTTAAAAATCTGTAAAAAATTAACTGATGAAGATAAAAATTCCAAACTTTTAATTTGTAATTAACTAAAGTAGTACTTCATAAAGGAAAAAAAAAAAAAAAATCTGAAGACGTCAGGTAAAAAAAAATATTCATATTTAGATCACTTGATATGGAATGACCCATTGACGCTATTAATAGTAAAATATGTTAAAATATGATCCCATTGCGATCCCAACTTGAAATTTGGTACAGATGTGGCTAAGAGCAAAGCAGACACATGGGCAATTTTTCAAATATTTAAAGCGCGCCGATTTTTCGGAAATACATTTTAAAGTTTTGCGCTTGCGATCACATGGGTAAAATATTAACAAAGATCCTCTTGTGACATATCTGATGAAAGCCTGTATAGTTATGAGTAGATTGGTGTTTATTTTGTCTCTCTATCTTATTCCTAGCCTGAGTTATGAGGAGAAACGTAAAGGCAGGCAACAGCGAAATTCACACTTTTTCCGAACTTTGAAAATCATTTAAAAAAAAAATAAATTTTTTAAAAAATTTTTCTCTTCACATTTTGCATTGTCTGACATGCTATTATCAAATAACAAAATCTCAAAAGAATTAAAAATATAGAGGTAATAATCATTGGTTCACTTGACATGGAATGACCCCTCTGTGTAATTTATTCTCAATAAATTTACAGCTATTCTGTGAGAGCCACAGAGGTTTGTTAGAGAATATTAGGGATCAAACAGCACCAAGAAAAACACAGGACAGGTCAGGAATAAAATTGTAGAGGAGAATAAAGCAGTGTTAGATTATAAAAAAAAATAGCCAAAACTCTTAATATTTTATGGCTCACTGTTCAATTCTTCATTCAACAATGTAATTTGTATGGCACAACTACAAACCTACTAAGACATAGCAGTCAATCTAAACTGACATCCAAAGCAAGGAGAACATTAAATAGAGAAGTAGCCAAGAGGTTCAAGTCTCTCTCAAAAAGCAGCAGAGATCCACAACTCAGGTGGGAGAATCTGTTCACAGGATAACTATTAGTTAAAAACCTCACAAATTTGGCATTCATGAAAAAGTGGCAAGAAGAAAGGAATTTTTGAAAGCAAGTCATAAGAAGTCCCATTTGTGCATGTAGATAAAGGTGCTTTGTTCAAATGGCACAAAAGTAGAACTTTTTGGTCTAATTAAAAAATGCTTTGTGTGGAGGAAAACTAAACATGGCCATCACCCTGAAAGCACTCATCGTTAAACATGGTGGTGATAGAATCCTATTATGAGAGAGTTTTTTTAACAGGGATAGGGAAGCTTGTCAGAGTTGATAAGAAAATGGATGGCGCTATATACATGACAATCTTGTAGGAGAAACTGTCAGAGGATGCAAAGACTTGATACTGGGGCGTATGCTTATCTTCCAGCAGGACAACAACCCTAAATATGCAGCCAGAGCTACAATAGATGGTTTACATCAAAGCATATTCATGTGTGTGAGTGGCCCAAATTAAAGACCTAAATTTCGCTGAGAATCTGTGGCAAGATCTAAAAATGAATTTGAATATAAATATTTAGCAGAGAAGAATGGGCAAACATTTCAGCCTCTAGATGTTCAAAGTTGTGAAGACATAGCCCAAATGACTTGCAGCTGTAATTGCAGTGAAAGGTGGTCCTACAAAATACTGACTCCCTACTGAGTACAAATGCACATCATCATTTTCAGATTTGTATTTTTAAATAAATAGGAAACCATGTATTATTTGCTTTACACTTCACAAATAGAGAGAAAAGAGAGAAAATGTGGAAACGTTCACAGGGTATGAGTATTTTTCAAGGCACTGTATACCATTATAACCACTAATGGTACCTTTACACGCCGCTACAGCCGGGTGGAAACAACCGGGTTTATGAGACAAATGTATCTTGCACCGTCAAATCAACCTGAGGTAGCGGCGTGTAAAGGCGGTTGCTTCCACCCGTCACTTTCGGCACCTGTTTCAGAGCAGTGCTCTAAAACAGGTTGATTTCAACCCGATGGTAACGGCATGTAAATACGGTAGGGTAAGGTTTAATTCGTCACCTAGATAACTCCCCGGGGCATAACACAACCTCCGGGAAACCACCCCCTTCAGCGATCATTGGTGGAAGCTCCTGCGTTACGATTGGTAGTCGCTGCATAGGGCGGCATATTTAAGGAGCTGACCAGTCACACTACACAATTGCTCGAGCATCATGTATTAGCCAGCCTTCCTGCGCTGGCTGGCCAATCATGATGTTATTGCTTTGTCCTATCAGCGTACGAACGTCTCGTAATCCACAATTCTGGCACGCCTATGTGTTGTCCCTGCTGCACCAGGTCCGCCCATATTACCTTGTTGTAGTGGCGTGTAAATGGGGTAAGGTGCTCTGCAGAAGGTAACTTTAGGCACCCGGCGGTGCCTCCAGGGATAGATTAAACCTTCTGTATAGCACCTTGTAGCGGCGTGTAAAGACGGTATCGGGTACCGTTTGTAACCGTTGGTGCGTGCTCGTGCACTTGAAGCACCCGGTTGTTTCCACCTTGTTGTAGCCGCGTGTAAAGGTACCTTTATATTTTAATCTTCTGCCTAGTTTTTTCACCCAAAGAGAAACACATTGTTCCCTAATTGTAAACTTCCAATAGTTTGAGTCACTGAAAGTTGTAGTGACCCCACATACAATCATTTTGTGATGAGGTAGTACTATATGATTTTAGACTGATTGGCAGGCCTGACCAGTAGTGATGATCAAATCAGCCAAGATCCAAATTCTCCAATTTGGAATTGAATTGTCCCTTAATTAACTCTTGTGTCTCTCCAAACCACAGAACAGAAAAGCGTAATTTGTAAAACCAAGTAATACTTATGTCACAGTTCACTTTTCTGGCTTGCTGTCTGGCGTTCAATTCATGTGCATCTGTTGTTTTTTCTTTCATTTAATTTATTGTTTTTATATCATATTTAATAACCCAATCAAATAATTGAAAAATATCTCTTGCTTAATGTTGTGCAGGCTACATCTTGTTTCACCAAATCAGCTTATATTGCTGAATAGAGAGTATATTTCCTGTAAACTCTGGTTTACATTGAAGAAAACATTTCATAGACTTGTATAGAAGAGTGATCTCCATCTTACTTCATGAAACACTGGAGTGGTCCGACAGATCACAACTGCTGGAGTCCAATGGCAATGTCGGCAATAGAATGTGAACATGGTGGATGGTCAGTATAAGACTAGCGTCAGCGAACTTAAATTAGAAGCACAACTCTTTCTATGCGCAATACAAAGAATGCTGTAGTAGGGCTTTCACTTAGTAAGATGAGCTGGCTTTGAGACACTTTCATGGTATTGACATAATTATTATGGTATATGCTGCTATTGCTGTCTACCATTATGGTAATTATCAAAAAGCCACAGTATATTACCAAGTTAAGTGTCCACAAGGAATAACTTCAAAAGTCCTTGATTATATGGGATTCATGAAATATACCTGTGTCAGGATCTAAACAGGAACAATACGGTAATGTTATTTAGGACCAGTTTTGGGTCTGCCCTTTAAAGGACAGTAGTTATGTGGTTATAAGACCAAGTGGAAGTCCCACGTAAAATTAGAATATAACAATGACATCTGTACCTCATTCAGACTTTAAACTTACCATTCACCTTTTTAGTATCCTCATGCTTTGGGTTACACCCATCAGGTAAGACCTGTCTAGTTTTCCTGCATGTGAGAGTTCATAGACATCATGTATATGTGCAGTTCTAACGGCTTTTCAATAGGCCTGAATCTGCAAATGTTTTGAGTAAGTTAAAATTATTTTGAAATTTTTTATCACTTATGCCAATGTGATTTGGATACACAGGGTAGATACCTCATTAGGTATTTTTGTTGCACAGATAGTAAAGGTTACATTTAAATTAGATTTTCTGTCACCTAACTGACCAATTAAACAAACTATCTTCTTGGTAGGCACCAAATCTGTGCCTTTAAATAGGTGTTTAAATAATGAAAGAGATGAAGCATTGCTTCAAAAGGGATGGTTTAGCAAATTGTAAGCCAGAAATGTTTGATGTAAAGGGAAATATACTATATATTTGGTATTAATCCGGCATGGTATGAAACTGGCTTTATTTTTCTAAACTAAAAAATACACCCTGGTTCAAAAGAGTCAACAAATGCATTGCTTATTTACTGACGTTAAGAAATCTGGCTATAAGATATACACATACCTATTACATTTGGTAGATTCTGCCACAAGTTTGAGATTCTTCTTTTTTTTTTTTGCAACAATTGGTATTGATACCTTCTAAACGTTATAATTAATAAAAAGTAATAAAATACACTGAAATACTCTAAATTTTAGTTTATTATTTTATATAATAAGACAGATAGCTGCTATTCAGAATGCAAAGTTCCTAGCTGGATCATTTTAGCCTAACCCAAATAATAGTAACATGTGAAAGCAATTGTTAAAGTGATTTTGATGTATAGCTTTTCTGTTGTAATTCTACAATCCTTTCCAATATTTGGAGATATCAGTCATGAAGCTGAACTGAATAGAAGAACCCCATAGTTTAGATCCTCTTCTTAACCAATAACTTGCATACAACCATAACTGCCAAGTCACAGGTTAAAAATCACCCAATATCACTTCTCTTCTAAAGTTTGTAAACAGCTCTAGCATTCATTTAATAAAAAGGAAGGGGTTTATAATGGCAGTAGCTTTAATTGTACTCTTATGTGCATTCTGAGCAATCACCGTGAGCGCTGCAATCTATAAGGCTAAAAATGGGAGATAGCACCATTGACATTAAAGGAGCTTTCCACTGCTCGACAATTCTAACTTAATCAATTCAGAGTCCTAATTAAAATGGAAAAACGCTACCGTATATACTCGTATATAAGCCAAGTTTTTCAGCACAAAAAACGTGCTGAAAAGTCCCCCCCTCTGGCTTATACACGAGTCATATACAGGCGCCCCTCCCCCATCAGTGGTATACAGGGCTCCCCCTTGCTGCCGCACACCTGTAAAGTAATACATCATTATACTTATCCCTGTCGCTGTCGCCGCTCTGACACCGCGCTCCTCCGGGTCTTCATGCTTCTTCCTGCTTGTGACCGGCGGGCGCAAGCAATGACGTCATTGCCTGTGCGCCGGAGGAGGAAGCATGAAGAAGCATGAAGACCCGGAGGAGCGCGGTGCAGAGCGGCGACAGCAACAGGGATAAATATAATGATGTATTACTTTACAGGTGTGCAGCAGCAAGGGGGGCCCTGTATACCACTGGGGCCAGTATACCACTGGGGCCTGTATACCACTTGGGCCTGTATACCACTGGGGCTGCTGTATATACTGCTGGGGCCTGTATATACCACTGGGGAGGCTGCTGTATACCACTGGGGCTGCTGTATACACTGCTGGGGCCTGTATATACCACTGGGGAGGCTGCTGTAATACTGCTGGGGCCTGTATATACCACTAGGGAGGCTGCTGTATACCACTGGGGCTGCTGTATATACTGCTGGGGCCTGTATATACCACTGGGGAGGCTGCTGTAATATTGCTGGGGCCTGTATATACCACTGGGGAGGCTGCTGTATACCACTGGGTCTGCTGTATATACTGCTGGGGCCTGTATATACCACTGTGGAGGATGCTGTATACCACTGGGGCTGCTGTATATACTGCTGGGGCCTGTATATACCACTGGGGAGGCTGCTGTAATACTGCTGGGGCCTGTATATACCACTGGGGAGGCTGCTGTAATACTGCTGGGGCCTGTATATACCACTGTGGAGGCTGCTGTATACCACTGGGGCAGCTGTATATACTTCTGGGGCCTGTATATACCACTGGGGAGGCTGCTGTATACTACCACTGGGGAGGCTGCTGTATACTACCACTGGGGAGGCTGCTGTATACCACTGGGGCTGCTGTATATACTGCGGGGGCCTGTATATACCACTGGGGAAGCTGCTGTATACTACCACTGGGGTGGCTGCTGTATACTACCACTGGGGAGGCATGTATACCACGGGGGGCCTGTATACCACACTGCTGGGGGCTGTATACCTGTGCTGGGGTCCACCCTTGGCTTATACACAAGTCAAATGGTTTTTCCAGGTTTTGGGGGCAAAAGTAGGGGTGTCGGGTTTATATACGAGTATATACGGTATATAATTGATTGATATTACTACAAATCATTCATCTATCCAGTCGCCAGGGCTCAAGAACAAGCCATAGACCTTTGAAAAAAAAAAAATAATACTCAACTCTTCGAGTGATGCCTTTACAGTGATGTTGGCACTGCTATTCCAGAGAGTGATGTGACTGGTTGTGAAATGTGACGGCTATAACCAATTAACAGACACTTGTCACCTGAAGCCAAGTGCCAACATCACTGGAACAGTGGCACTGCAGGAGGTGAGTATACACTATTTTCATTTAAACTAGGGTCCTGAATTGATTAAAACTGCAGTTGTCCCTTTGAAGGAATTTCCATTTCTTTTTGTTAATTAATGCTTCGTCTCAATGTTCTCTAAAAATTGTAAAAAGTAACTACTCATGGAGTCCCAAATCTCAGGTCATATGGAAATAAAGCAAGGGGATGAAAACCAATTTAATAGGTGTCATAAGTACTGGTAACTGTTCAAGGTCTTTCATACAAAAAATATAAAATAACTTATATACATAACATTATGCCATAATGGAAATCATTAGCTACCAGAGGAAGACACAATATTTATTTTCACTGTTAAAAAAATTGGTTGTAAGGAAACTCGTCAATCAATTCATGCAGTTCGGTCCACAGGCAGCATGAATCCGAGCCTGGCTGCATGAGTTCCAGAGTGGTTCAGAGAAAACATAGTTTAATCATCATAGGCAGAGATGAGACTAATCCAGCGTTGCGATGAATCCGTCAACCGTCCTGAATGGTGCCTCAAACTCTATTCTCACTAAAACGCTGGAGCATTTCACAGAAAAACATTCCTGGCTTCGATAATACAGTCAAACTCTGATTCAGGCAATCCGTGGTTTGGCCAGCAATGATCGACTGACAGGCTCCCTTTAACCTTACAAAAGTTAGGCTGTACCACATTGCTATGGATCCAACACACTGAAAACTAAGTGCAAGCATTCAAATACAAATAGCTCATTCTCAATTCTGAGTATTTATTATTTTAACAAATACATTAAAAAGGAAAAACTATATTAAGTGATATAAATAGTTTATTTACATTACAGAAAAACATCAAGACAATGTATACTATTTCAAATATATCCATACATATTCAAATATATCTGTAGTACATGTTTTCATTGGTGTAGATTACCACAAATGCAAGGCAACATGTGTAGGTCTTTTGTCCTTGTCTTGACTAATATTAATCTAGTCCAAGGTCTCCTCTGGAAGTTTTGCCATTGTGGAAACATGCTTCAAATTAGCCGTGTCGATGCTCTTGTAGTGTTGTCTGAACTGTAGTGGCCTGTGTTTTGCTTTTGCCTGTGGATCCGATTGCTTCTTGGACATTTTCTGCAAGGCATAATAAACACTTCCTTCAATATTTAGTCTAGACCATTTGCAATGTGTGAGCACATTTGCATAACAAGATATCAATCTAACATTATCGCATTCCTATTTTTCTTTGAATAATTAATTAAAATACTTTAAGAACGTCATCTAAACAATAAAAAAACACTGACAAGTAACAGAACGAGGGTTGAGCAATAAGGATTTATAAACAAATGCGCCAAGATAAATAAATAGCAAGAGTCCTTAAACAGTAGTATGAGTCCGCTATAAACCAATAAAAATCAGCTGGGAAGAGAAGAGGTGGAGAAAGGAGGAAGAGAGATGAAACTGTGGCCACAGAAAATAGACGTGGTGCCTTATATATCAATGAAATTGGAAGGGTTTTTATATGGCAAGAATATTTAAAAAAATAAGATTTGGCATAGTGCCATTAATATCCTCTGTACTTTACAGCCATTATAATCACTCTTGCCTTTAGGGCCCACATTTTACATTTCTTATCAGTATGTATATAAAGTATGAAAGAAAACCAGAAAGCCAGGAAAAATCTTCTGAATAGATGAGAAGATTTGAATAACAAATCTAAGCCCTGCATAGCTCCAGTGCCAATCACTGAATCACTATGCTGTGTCCTCTCTTATTATGTATATTGACAATGTTTACGACCTAACATTCTCTTTAATTGCACATAGCACCATCCTATTATTGCATAGCATCCACTCTAAATATGTATAGAACCCTTCTCTTATTACATAGCATCCTCACTTATTATGTACTAGATGTGGGTTCAATGGTATTGCATTGAGAGGGTCGTGATGTCATGATGGGGGTGGGCTCTGTGTCGCTGGGTGCAGTGGCTGTCTCCCCCGTCTGCTGTCTCCCTTCAACCATGCTGTCTTTCCTCCCTGTGCTCTCTCTTTTGACTTGCATCCCCCTGTGCACTCTCCCCCCAGTGTGTTGTCTTCTCCCCTCATGTGTTCTCTCCTTTGAGCTGTCTCTCCTCGGCACAATATTTGCACACTCATCACTTCCTGCCCCCTTGTGTGATCTCTCTGCCCCTGTGAGCTTTCTCTGCCCCCTGTGTGCTCTTTTTGCCCTGCATGCACTCTGTCTGCCTGTGCACTCTCTGTGCCCCTATGCACTCTCTTTGCTCTCTCTGTGCGCCATGTGTGCCCATTGTGCACTCTCTGTACTCCCTCTCTGCCTCTGTGTGCTCTCTGTGCCCCCTCTCTGTCTCCCTGTGTGCTCCCTGTACCCCCTTTGTGCCCCCTCTTTACCCACCCATGCAGCTCTCTTATTATGCAAACCCCATTCCATCATGATATAATATCTTCTCTTATTGTTTTATGCATTGTCTCTTACAAACAAAATGTTCTCCCTTTCTATGCATAGTGAGGTCTATAAGGAACAATGGAGATAACTGTGCTGCATGCTATGAGTGCCGTTTTTTTCTGTTCTCTGTCAGTGTTTCCAAAGTGTGCAGCAGATCGGATGTGTGACATAACCTTTCATAAAACCCATCGTCATGTGACATTTCACTTGCCATGTGACACCCTCTGCACCTAGCATTTAACCTGTCACATGATATGTCAAGTGGCACCCTGTCCAAACTGCATGGGTACTTAACTACATTAAATCTGCTGTTGAGTGCTGACTGCAGACAAAAGCACTCACAGACATAGGAATTAAGCTTGATAAAACTCTATCACATGGAAAAAAAGGAAGTAGAAGGCTGCTGAAGTAGAAGGCTGCTGAAGTGTCACTACTTCTGGAAGCATAACTCCATGGAGCTGAACCACATGGCACCAACTATCAATGTTGAGATGTTTATTGTATTGGTCCAGGAGAGGCCCGAGTTGTGGGACCCCAGAGATGCTGCCTATGCGGACCACCATCAGAAAGATGCCTCATGGGTGTACATCACTTGACAACTATTCCCCTGTTATGATGACAGTTCCCATGATGTTAAGATTAATCTGGGTAAAATATTATGCTGGTTCATATTTAATAATTCCTTTATTTTAATATTGACATGTCAGTGATATTGTTTATACTGATGTTTTGTTATTGTTTTTACAACACATTGGATCTGGTCACTAAGAGAGGTTTTGCCGTGATAAAGCAGCAGGTCCTGCTGTGAAACGCGTAGGCTCAATAAAATGGACTTTTATATACAACCCTTCTTCGTTGGTTGTCAGCGTGGAATTGGAACCTGTTTTTTTCTTTCTCTTCCTTTATATATAATTTATCCTGCACCCAGGTGCATGCAGCGACCATTGTATGGAGGCGCCTACAGTTTGTTGTGACTCACACAACTACAAAAGGCGAGTTGAACTAAGTGTGGGGCATTGATTTTGCAAATTACAGATAAGACCCTATGTGCGCTCCCTTTTCTCCTTTCTTTAAGAGATGGCGAAGTTGCCTTGACCAGTATAGGGGGAGAAAAGAAATATGCCATCTAGTGGGTCTGAGGCTCCCCGAAAATGCCCATACATTTATTTTTCACGGCTGAATTTTCTGGTTCCTGTCCTGGAACTAAGACCGTGTAGTTTTATTTTCCTTATTTTTCATTTAGCTAATTAATGGGCCTATGTGAAATGCTTTCAAATTTATGTGCCTCATGTTTTATTGTAGCACCGAAACCAACCTGCACCACCAATCTGTTTCAGAGACAGAGTACCACAATGACCGTGCTGCTGAGCCTGCTAACGAGGGCTGTGTTGCTTCAGTCTCCCAAGAGGATAATGGGGTGTCAACATCAGCAACATTACCAGGAACACTGGCATCCAATGTTGCACCTTTGCCTGGGCCAAGCCAACAACTGCCAGAAAATTTGGGGTAAAATGTGTGACCAAGTGTGCCAATACCTAGGTCCCCTCTGCAACCTCTTGTGTCACATCGCTCTAGGTGCAGGTGAAATTTGGCCAGGAGCAACCAAAGGTGCGATGTGGATTCTGGTGTGCTCCAATATCTTGCCGGCACAGTAAGTGATGATGGTGAGGAGGCTTTTGGTCATAACCTCAGTAATTATTTGTGGGAAATTCCTTGCCCAGTGAGGCTACAGGCAAGGGCTGATGTTCAAAATGTGCTGGATGCCTGTGTTCCTCCAAACAACCCATGTGCGGTATTTCACATGCTAGAACAGTGGCAGAATTCCCAAGACAATTTTCTGGGCAACACACGCACAGTGGGAACACAGACATCTTCAACATCATCCTTACTGGGCATGCAAATTGATGAAGCACCCCAAAATTCATGTCTACAGGAGCCTACAAGAAGCAATATGTTACCCTTGCTACCGGTACCATAATTTACACAAATAGCACAACAACAAGTATGTCAGCCTGCACATAATGTGGAGTAAGCAAAGCAGCCACATCCCTGGCCTAACAAATGGCAAACTTGTGACACACAAGGTTTTCATCATGGTCCAAGGGTTGTCAATTTTCCAAGGCAAACTAATTATAGCCATGCTCACTGCCAATATACACACATTCCAGTGGGTACCAATACCAGTATTCAAAGGAATGATTATGGTACTATGCCACTCCCAGCAGGCAATACCACTGTTACCAACCACCTATTCAGGGCCACACAAATCTTACAGGCCTCATATGCCCATCCCACTCAAGGGCAATTTCCAGAAATGGGAACAAGTCAGAAAATGGAGCTTTCCCAAGAGAGAATTCCTGCTCCCCAAAACTCAAGTACGGGTCCGAAAGCAGGGCCATCCCATGATACACAAGCCTATACAAACATTTATTTGTTGTCAACATTAAACTAAAGTGTAATGTTGGCAAAAATCTGCCTTTTTTTTTCCCGTGTACGGAAAATGGATACATATGAGCAAAATATGTAAAATATCATTATGTCCATTTCATGTTAAAAACTAAACAATAAGTAAAGATATTATGTTTCACAAATGTTTGTCTGGCTTTTAATTCTAAAATGAAAGGCTCAGTTAACAATCTGTTTAAATACACATAACAACCAACATTAAATATTTTTTTTTTTTTTTAATTGGGTTTGGACATCCAAGACCACAAATCAATGCTACTTGCAAATGTTATCCATGACACACTCAAGGGCCACGAACATATTTTTGCTGCCATGGGACTGAACTCTCTGTTGCTAAATCATTTTTTTTTAAATGTTCACGCTCTCTAAGGGGCAGAGGGGTCAGCTTGAGGCCTTATGACAGGACCAAAGGTGGGCTAAGGATTGGTTGCAGGCTAATCAGATGGTGTAACTTCTGTGAGTAAGTCATGGATCCTGGTCTAATTGTGTAGGATAACATAGGTCTTTATGACATAAACAACATTATTGGCACTTAGTTGGATTGGGGATATGAGCACCTGCCATTTGTATGTTAGGGCACCAAAGACACACTCTAACATTTGACGAGCACATGACAGTCTGGAGTTGAGGACTGATGATCTAAGGTGCATCTTGGGTAAGGGCGCAAGAAGTCATGCCTAAATGTGAAGGCCTCATCCTCACCAATGACAAAAGGGACTGGTGGTCCCATATAGAGTATGCATATGCCCACGGCTCTGATTTTGCTGGAGGAAGTGGGTGAACCCAGATAAGGACTCGCCTCCTCGGATCACCAATTATGGGGTATTGATACCCCTATCGTCTATTAATAACCCAGTGAAACAACACACACTCTGTGGTGTTCAATGTTAGGTTTTTAGACATTGCAGTAATATGATGGCACTATATGGCTTTAAAAATAATGCCCACAGACAATACACAAGAGGCCACTAGAGATGAGCGGTGATCGATTTGAATTGTTCGCCAATCTCAAATTTGAGCTGTTTTGGGCGGTGTTCGAGTAATTCGACGAATGCAAACAATTGGCTTCAAATTTGGCAGTTCGAGGTTATGTTCGATAACACTTTGACTGCCGCATTTTCCACCTACTGAATGAGCTGTGCGGGGCACTTTCACTTCCGCAATGTATATACATACATTGCAAAAGTGAAATGTAGAAAAATAAATGGTTAAAAATAAAAAAAATCTCTATGCTCACCTGTCCGGCGATCCACCGATGCCTCCAGCACCTCTGTCCTGATGCCTGTAGGACCTGCCGTGATGTCAAAAGCTGGCAGCATCATCGGGTCACATGACCGGTTATCGCGGTAACTGCGGTCATGTGACCCAATGATTCTGCTGGCTTGTGACATCACGGCAGGGCCTGCATTCATCAGGACGGAGGTGCTGGAGGCATCAGTGGATTGCTGGACAGGTGAGCATAGAGATTTTTTTTATTTTTAACCCTTTCTTTTACTTAATTTCACTTCCGCAATGTATGTATATATCATTCCCTTTCAGCCCCCATCATCCCCTTGCAGTGCACAATATCCCCATCATCCATTTGCACCCCATAATATCCACATCATCCCCCAATACCATATCACTCATCATAATCCCCTTGCAGCCCCCATGATAATCCCCTTGTAGCCCCTATCCTCCTCCTATTGCAGCCCCCATCATCCTCCTCTGGCAGCCCCCACCATCCTCTTGCAGCCCACATCCTCCTCTTGCAGCCCCCATCCTCCTCTTCCAGCCTCCATCCTCCTCCTCTTCCAGCCCTCACCATCCTCCTCTTCCAGCCCCCACCATCCTCTTCAAGCATTTACCATCCTCCTCTTCCAGCCCCCACCTCCGCTTACCACCCCCATAATCCTCCTTTTCCAGCCCCCACCTCCTCTTCCAGCCCCCACCATCCTCCTCTTGCAGCCCCCATCCTTGTCTTCCAGCCCCCAGCCCTCTCTTCCAACCCCCAGCCTCCTCTTCTAGCCCCCATCATCTCTATTTCAGACACACACAGTTCGGTCACCTGAAGCATTATGTCCCCTTTTGGTTCTTTTCCTCAGCTGTGTGCATAGAAGTACGTGAGAAGCCATCAGCTAATCACAGTACAGCAGCTGGGCCAATCACAGTGCAAATGCCACTAGCCAATCAGCACCCAGCTGCTGCACCATGATTGGCCCAGCTGCTGCACTGTAATTCGCCGATGACTTCTCATGTACTTCTATTCATACAGCTGAGGAAAAGAACAGAGAGGGGATGTAATGCAGCAGATGCGGGGGGCGGGGACATCACTTGGGAGCCGCCGCAGAGCACACTATGTGTAGTGCTGGTCTGCGGTGGTGCTGACCAGCACGCAGACCCCTGTGGCCCGGTCCCAGTCCTGGGCCAAGTGGTTGGGGACCCCTGCCTTAGCTGTATAGTATTTCAGCCAACATGCTCCATTAGAAAAGGTTAGTTTTAGCAACAACTGCAGCCATTAAACCACTTAGATGCATTGCTAGCTACAGCAGTTTTTAGATGGTTAACAGGGAAACAAATATGGTATCTCATTAATAATATCACATATAACAATACAAAAATATGACATGACAACCCAAAATAATGTAATGATCTTGGCTTAGACTAGTATTAAATAGCTGTATTTTCTCTCATCTAAGAGAAACAGGCCACAGAGTTTGATTAGAATGTGAGCATAGGGTAAACCAGTTTTCTCGAATAAGGAAATGGAGAAAAACATTTTTTTTTATTTTCTTCATTATGTTAGTCTGTGAAAATCGGACTGCACTCAGATATCAGCCAAGTGCAATTGTGTGTTTTCCACAGACCCATTCAATTACATGGCGGAGTGCAATTTGAAAATGCGATCACTCTCTGACGTGCTGTGATTTGTTTCACCAGACTTGCTTCAGCCGAGGAAAAAATTGAAAATGTGGCCCCAAAGAATTAGTCCAAGTGCATGATTAATCAGATTGCACTCTCACAGAAATCACGGGGATAGAGATTGAGCCATTATGGTGGCTTGTTAGACCTTGACCTTTAATAAGCATTTAGGTCCAGAAATATTTGGACAGTGACACAAGTTTTGGCATTTTAGCTGTTTAACCAAAACATATTCAAGGTACAGTTATATAATCAATATGTAGTAAAGTACAGACTCTCAGCTTTAACTTGAGGATATTATTATTATTATTATTATTTAATTATTATAGCGCCATTTATTTCATGGCGCTTTACATGTGAAAAGGTCATACATAGACAAGTACAATAATTATGAGCAATACAAGGCACACAGAGGTACAGGAGGATAGAGGAGCCTACCCATGAGGACTCACAGTTTACAAGGGACAAGTGAGGATACAGTACGAAAGGCTAGAGTGGGAGTTTAGTGGACTGAAGGTTACTACAGGTTGTATGCTAGTCAGAAGAGGTGGATGTTCAGGTTCCTTTTGATGGTTTCCATGGTAGGAAAGAGTCTGGTGTGTTGGGGCAAAGAGTTCGAGTATGGGGAATGCCCAGGAGAAATCTTGTATGCAGTTGTGGGAATAAGAGATAAGAGGGGAGTAGAGAAGGAGATGATCTTGAGAGGGTCACACGTTGTGTGAAGATAAGACCCAAGACACTATATCACAGATGTACGAAGGAGACAGGCTATGGATGACTTTGTATGTCATAGTTACGATTTTGAACTGGAGCCTCTGGGCAGTGGGGAGCCAGTGAAAGGCTTGGCAGAAAGGAGAAGCTGGAGAATACTGGGGGGACAGGTGTATTAGTCTGGCAGCAGAGTTTAGGATAGATTGGAGGGGTGCAAGAGTGCTAGAGGGGAGGCCAGAGAACAGGAGGTGGCAGTAGTTGAGGCAGAAGATGATGAGGGCATGCACAAGTTTTTTTGCAGTTTCTTGGTCAAGGAAAGTACGGATCCAGGAAATATTTTGAGCTGGAATCGGCAGAAGGTGGTAAGGACTTGGATATGTAGCTTGAAGGAGAGGACAGAGTTGAGGATTGCACCATGGCACCAAGCATGCAGCGCTGGGGCAAGAGAGTAACTAATAACTTTGATGGATAGGTGTGGGGTGGTAGAGTGAGATGACGATATTAGGAGATAGGAATATTGAGATATTCACATCCTAATTGCAGTATGGGTTTAGGAATTGCAGCAGCTCTTTAAGATGTAGCTGCCTCTTTTTCGATGAACCAAAAGTATTTGGACAATTATCCTGAAAGCTCTTTAATGGGCTGAATTGGCTATTCCCTTGTTAATCCATCATCAATTAAGCTGTTAAAAGGTTTGCAGCTAATTCCAAGTGGGTTATTTGCACTTGGAAGATGCTGCTGTGAACCTACAACATGCAGTCAAAGGAGCTTTCAATAGAGAAGAAACTGACCATGATTAGGCTGAGAATGCATTTTGTAAAAGAAAAAAATAAATAATAGAGCGCACTGGTGATCTTGGAGGTCAAAAAGTGCCTGAACATAAACTAAAATCAACATTAGTGAATAATCACAGAATCCTTTCCATGTTGAAGAAAAAACCCTCACAACATCCACCCATGTGAAGGAAAGTCTCCAGGAAGTAGGTGTTCCAGTATCTAAGTACGGTATACTATAAAGAGAAGTCTTAATGAGAGCTAATACAGAGGGTTCATCACAAGGTGCAAACCATTATTCGCCTTAAAAATAGAAAGGCCTTAAAACAGTTTGCAAAAAGCATCTAAATTAGCCAACCTAGTTTGGGAAAAGCATTCTTTGGATAGATGAAACTAACATCAACCAAGAAATATATAAACCCCATAAGGAGACAGAGAAAGAGACAAACACGGTGCTCCCTCTAAGAGTAGAATAATAATAATAATCATGTGAATTTATGTACATGAACAAGGCTATGTTCCTTAAAAATAGCCGAAATTCGCTGTACCTACATCATTGTTCTTTAACTTTTTTTTTCTAATTCTACCATGTATATATAATTATCAACACGAAGAATGGAAAATGGATTTTACTGAGATTAACAGCTACAGAGGGAAGCACCATTATAATCATGCATACTTTTATTTCTTTACTAATATCAACCTGTAACAGAATGTGGGAAGAAAAAAATATGAAGAAAGTTTGTAATGGCTTATGATTCAAAGCAAACCACATCCTATGTAAACATGGTGGAGGCAGTGTGATGGCATGGGCATGTATGACTTCCAAAGGCTCTAAGTCATTTAATGTTTATTAATTATGTGACTGGAGATAGAGACAGCCATATGGATTATAAAGTGTACAGGGCAATACTTTCTGCTCAGATTCAACCAAATGCAGCAATGTTGATTTGAAGGTGCTTTACAGTAAAGGTGGCCAATGACCCAAAACATAGGTCAGGGTAACACATGCAAATCCATTTTTTTAAGCCCTTAGAAAAACTGACCTGTTTTTCTAAGGGTGCCAATAGTGTCCCCTGAGGTCCAGGACGTTTTTTGGAATTTTTAGGACTTACCGTAGCCATTTTTTCTTAACAAACACATGCGTTAATGCATGTGTTAATGCATGGTACCCATAAGTACCATGCATTAAAGGATGCATCTCCCATAGGACCCCATGTTAAAAAAAACTCATGCATTTTTTGAAAGGACCCGAAAAATGCTGCTAGTAGCGTTTTTGGGATGCTAAATAAAAACATGTGTTTTTTGAAAAACGCACATGCACATGCGTTAACGCATATGCGTTTTTGGACTTTAGAAAAAAAAGTTCCCAAAAATGGATTTAAGGCAAAAACGGATTTTATGTGTGACCCTGGCCATACTGCGAAAGCAGCCCATGAGATTTTTAAGGCAAAGAAGTTAAATATTTTGCAATGGTCAAGTAAATTACCAGATCTCAATCACATTGAGCTGCATTTGACATGGTTAAGACAAAACTTAAGAAAAAAAAACTCATAAACAAGCAACAACTGAAGTCAACTGCAGTAAAAACCTGGCAAAGCATCACAAGGGCGTTATGGCAAAAAATAGTTAATAACTTATATAATTCTTATCCGTTCAAATAGAAGTGATATTATGTTAGCGCTAAGGACTCAGCCAGGATATCGCTCTGTGAATATTTACCTCTAGGTTTTATTAAATATATGTAGGGATCCCAGTCTCCACAACGCGTTTCGGCGCTGATTGCACCTTTCTCAAGTGATGAATCACTTGAGAAAGGCGCAATCAGTGCCGAAACGCGTTGTGGAGACTGGGATCTCTACATATATTTAATAAAACCTAGAGGTAAATATTCACAGAGCGATGTCCTGGCTGAGTCCTTAGCGCTAACATAATATCACTTCTATTTGAATGGACACTTCTCTTCCCGCTGGGAAGCGTGATATACAGCAGCTCGACTTCCAGGACCTTTCGTACGTCAATTACCACTCCTCCAGAGCATCACGTGGATCAGCAGTTTGTGTATCCTGGGAACCACGCGAATCTGCCCCTCGTTGGCTCCGGTCGGTGTGGAGACCCCTCGGGGTTGAAACTCAGCCCATCAACTAGTTGTGCAGTCGGCACAACTAAACCAGGTGATCACGGGGGTCAATTCACCGATCCCCTATTTAAATTTCAGCAGTGTGGCACAACCCTGTTTTCTTTTATATAATTCTTGTGGAAGTCATTCAGAAATCTTCCAGTGTACAGACTGCAGCATCCCCCATCTTTCCCCTCCCTTCGAATCCCACTGTCTTGGAATTAGCTGCACAGAAGTTCCTTATCAGCATGGACTGAATGTACTGGAATGTACAATTCAAGGCTAAATTGAAATGCTAACTAACACACAGAATGAATTGAATGTTTTTCAGAATAAAATGTAGATTCAGCATAATATAATGCAATCACCTAGAAACACCCCTAAGGAATGCCCCTTTAATGATAAGTAACAAAACTGTTAACCCCTCCTAAAATAAAGGTCTTTGTCATTAAGCTCTACTTTGACATGGGTGTCAGCGTGGTTCTTACGGTGGCGTGCATACACTTAGACAAAGCATTAATTTGGCAGCAGACAATTAAGATGATAGCCCACCCGAATGTTGTGGAGGACATCCATTACAGGGGGACACCCAGCATTTGGGGATGTCCATGACTTCCTGACTTCAGCCAGTCATTGTCTGCAAAGTATTTTAACAAAGTATTAAAAATGAACATTTTATTTCTGGTAAAGTTAATCTGTCCAACTACTTTTGAGACAGGGAAAGGAAGAGGCATTGTAGAAAAATAGTTGCAAATCCTAAATCTTTTACAGAATGGTTTAGTTCAACCTTTTTAATTAAACCTGAAAGTCTACACTTTAACTGCATCCCAGTTGCGTAATTTTAAATAAAAAGCAAGCAGAGTGCAAATCACAAAGATTTGGTCACTGTCCAAACATTTCTGGCCCTAACTCTATCGCACTGCACTCAGATGTCATCCGAGTGCAGTGTAATGTCTCACTCACACCCATAGACTTGTATGTGTGAGAGTGAGTTGAGACTCACTGACAATTGCTGTAAGCTTCAATTTTTTCCACAGTCCATTTAGGGCTGAGGAAAAAATCGTAGATCTGAGCTGCAGCCTTGACTGGCATGGGGCCGAGATGTTCTCACATTGTGAGAACTGTGCCCCAAGAACAATAAAAAAAAAATTAAAAACCATGCCAAAACTGTAGTTTTTTATTTAAACTAAAAAGCAATATAGGAAATAAATGTGATCCAAAAGTCATCTAAAAGAAAATAAATCATTGAAAATGACAACTTATTCAGCAAAAAAACTCTAAACTTTACTCAGCTATTTCAACACAAAAATAAAAAAGTTACAGCTTTTAGAATATGGTGATGCAAATACAAATGATATTTTCTTAAAAATCATGAGAACAGCATACCAAAAGCTATACAAATCTGGCATCGCTGCAATCACATAGACTTGAAGTATACATATATCTTATCACTTGTACCACACAGTGAATGGTGTAAAAAAACTAAATAAACTAATAGACTTCTAAATATTTTGCTAATTTTGGGTGGTTTCACACTGGCGTATGCAAACGCAGCACACCGAACGCAGTCAAACAATTGCGCACATGCATTCCTATGTTTAACATGGGAACGCATGTGCTTGCATTTGGCTGCATTTGGTTGCGTTTGCATTCGGATGCACATAATTTGTGTGCCCTCCAAGCGCACTCTGAACACAGCTTGTTGCATTTTTTGTGCGTTCGTGGGCACTTGTTTTATCTGCAAACGTCCCCAAGCGCACAAACCACGCATTGAAGTCAAAGGATCCGCAGTGTCCTCCGCATGACAGCGCAGGAGAATGCTGCGGATCACATTGAAATCTCTCCGGTGGCCACCGGGAGATCAGCTAGAGCCTCCAATGCTCTCCCGCCGGTGTCTGTTTAAATCTCCCGCGCCGACACTGAATAGGTGGATGTCGGTGTGCGAGATTTGAAGCAGTGATCAGCTGTTTCTTATCTCCTGCACCGATATCACCTATTCGGTGTTGGCACAGAAGATTTAAACAGCTGTCAGATCAGCTGTTTCTTCAAATCTCCCGCACTGACACCGGCAGGAGATCAGCTGTGGCCGGGAGGAGGAGATCTCCACCGCTTATCTCCGCCTCCCAGTTGCCGCCGAGACAGCTGATTGGCTGGCCGGGCTGCATAATAATGTGAACAAATGTGGAGGTTCTCCGCTGCGTTCACATTAAAGTGATCCTAAACCCCCCCACATTTTTAGACCTGTTCCTGCACCCCCTCTTATCATTTCTAGCCTTCCCTTTTGCAGAAAAAAATCACTTTTGTAAAGTAAGAGAAAAAGTTATATTACTTTGTCCTGTGTGAGTTCTCCGTTTCTGAGGAAGCCACAATGGGCGGGGCCTGTCTGCTGCTGCCTTGTAATTATGCACGCCCCTCTCTGCTTCTAAGAGCCTGGCCGCGTCATGAAAGGGGGCGGGGCTCCGACATGGCGCACTTTGGCCCCGCCCCCTTTCATGACGCGGCCAGGCTCTTAGAAGCAGAGAGGGGCGTGCATAATTACAAGGCAGCAGCAGACAGGCACGCCTATTTGCGGCTTCCTCAGAAACAGAGAACTCACACAGGACAAAGTAATATAACTTTTTCTCTACTTTACAAAAGTGATTTTTTTCTGCAAAAGGGATGGCTAGAAATGATAAGAGGGGGTGCAGGGACAGGTCTAAAGATACGGGGGGGTCAGTTTCTGGGTTTAGGATCACTTTAATATGGCTCCGTTTGCATCTGCGTGCCATACACATGCAGACACAAATGCCAGTGTGAAACCAGCCTTTCATCTAAAAAAATCTGAATAAAAATAAAGTATCTTGAAATGATACGATAAAATTACAACTCATTCTGCAACAATTAAGTCCCCATCTGTTAATCAAAAAAATAAAAAAGTAAATAGCTTTCAGAATATGACAACAACAACAAAAAAATATAAGAAACATTTTTTGTATACAAAACAAGCTGTCATGAGTCAATGACAGACTTGGGACCTGTGTCTCATTCCTGCATTGAGACTTCATATTAAACATGTTTCTTTCCTTTCTCAGAGTAGGAGTTAATGTCAGTTTCTGTTGCTATCTAGCTCCTTAGTTCTCTTCCCAGGTGTGGCTACATTGTGATCACTCCCATCTCCTTTATATGGTTGCATAATCCATCATTCCTTGCTGGTGACTGAACTCCATTCCTGACCTAGCTGCCTGAGGTGAAGGTGCTACTCTGGAGAAGCTGACTGTTGACAAGCCGTCTGCTGACTAGTAGTGTGGCTGCAGGCATGAAGCTGATTTGTTGTTTCCCTGTCTGTATTTCCTTTTCCTTTTATTATTATTGCAGAAGTTGGGACTAGTGATCCCACTGGCCATCTTCCTATTGAGGGTTAACATCAGGGCCAGTGAAGGACTAGGTATCCTGCTCAGCAACAGGGTGGAAGAACCCATATAGGGATGATAGGGAGTTCAGGGCACAGCCACAGTTGAGTGCAGAATGTCTCTTTTCCCTCATTCCCTATGAGCAGGGCCATGTATTTGTCCCCCCCCAGTGTTTCCTCTGTTTGTTGTTTTGTGTAGTGTGCCAGACACTGTTAATCCATGTGCCAAGGTCATACATTGTGTCTGAATGCTCCTTAGTCTGTGGAGTGACAGTAGCAAAACATTTAAAAATATTGTCTCGTTGCTTGCACTGACCCAAAAAATAAAGTTGTCTCATTACTTACACTGCACAAAGCATGGCTTAAACAAAAATAAGAAAAAATAATTATTGATCATCTGTTCATTTTTCATTCTATGTCCAATAAAGAATAGGCTTGGTTCACTTACTTCAGAGTTTCTTACTGAATTCCCAAAAACTGTGATTCAGTCGAAACCTCCAATGGAGAAATGTACTGTTACAAGGTAGACTTTGGACTCAGTGTGACCTTTGTTCTGCTGTGTCCACATAAAATTGTGTCAAATACATTTATGTACATGTCTAAACATACAGGAACCTGTCAGAACAGAAGCCAAGAGGAGCTGACAACGTTTTCCTGTGCGCCCGGCAAAAGTGCACTGCCTGGGGCTTCCTGTGTGGCTGTATCCATAGTAAACATCGGGTTACCATGGAGCGGTGTTCACAGGAAGCACCCGATGTTAACGGTGTGCATTACAACAGGCTGGGCTCTGCTGTAACGGCATCCCGTTAACGTGAGTGCACTGTTCAGTGTGGCCCTAGCCTAACACTATGCGTTGCCTGGCAATAGACCTCTATATCAACCAAGAAAAATGATGGGAGTGATGGTGTACCACGGTCCGCTCTGCTCTGGGTTCAGAATAACTCACCAAGGAGCCAATCAACTTTTCATCCTCTTTACTCCTCCTATATCCCTGAGGAAGGTGCCGGGTGTGGCGCTGAAACGCGTAGGAGGAATAAAGAGGATGGAAAGTTGATTGGCTCCTTGGTGAGTTATTCTGAACCCAGAGCAGCGCGGACCGTGGTACACCATCACTCCCATCATTTTTCTTGGATCATACCACTATCCAGTGGTAGGTGGAGGTCCTGCAGCAGCTTGGAACATTGATTCCAAAACGCCTTCAAACCAGTTGTGGGGATCACAACTGGACCAGGTGAGCGGCTCTATAGCACCACCACACTACACTAGTGTCACTAGTGATAGGGCACTATTGCGCCTCTTGTCCCCCTCCCTTTTATATTCTTCTATATCAACCAGACGCTTATCGCAGCCACCGGCTCCACAGAGATCTGCAGGATATGTGCTTTTAATGAGCGCACAGGAAAAGCTGCAGACCGTGTTTCCTGTTCGCTTATCATAAGTGAATATCTTGTAGATCTCTGTGCAGCCGGTGGCTGTGATAAGCGTCCAGGCAGGGCATAGTGTTACATGCTGGTAACGCTATGTGCTGAGGCGACATTTTCTGCCGGATGCGCCAGGCTAGGGCAAGACACAAGTCTGATCCTAGCCTAGCTGCACCTAAATCTGCACCAAAAATGTATAAATAATGCATGCATTTTGTGGTGTGTTTTCCTGCCACAGGGTGCAGTTTAGCAGCTTTTTTTTGAGGCAGAACTTATCTGCACTCAAAAAGCGTCATCAGCACATAGGCTTAAGGTCTTTCCATAGTTCGGGAAATTTTAAGGTGCCAATAAATGGTGGCTGAAAAACTATTCCAGCAAATCTGCATTTTAAGAATCAAATGCTGCTTTTTTTCTTCTCAGCTTTCCACGTGGCCACATAGTAGTTTCTAATGTAATATGGGGAATGATAACATTTGGGACACATTGCATGGTGAACTTTGGTGTTCATTTTCTGCTGTTGCTCATTGTGAAAATCAGTATTAAAAAATTATGTGAAGCACTTGTGAGTTCAAAATACGCAAAATACTTACTACACCCCATTAGTAGGGTAGATTCTAAATCGGGGTCACTTGTGTTTTTTTTGTTGTTGCTGATTTGACACCTCCTTGTTAAATGGCACTAACATTGTATTCAAACCATATCTACATTCCAAAAGACAAATAGTGCTACTTCCATTCCAAAAGTAGCATACAACCACATATAGGACATTGCTACATTTGGTAGATATTTCTTAAACTTTTGGTTCAATTTTTACTTTGACCTCTTTTGAGAATTAAACATTTGAGACTAAAGTATAATTTTAGTTATGTAAATAAATTTTTCATTTTTATTGCCCAATCTTATAGCATTCTGTGATGCACCTGTAAGTTAAAAAGTGTTCACTGCACCTCTAGGTGAATTCTTGGCAGGGATTAGTTTCCAAAATTAAGGCTAGGGTCACATCTCCGTTTTTTTTTTTAAATCCTGATCCGGTTTTGAGCTTTCAAAAAGCTCAAAACCGGACCAGGAAACGCTCCTCATAGGAGCCAATGCTAAACACAGGATGAAGGCCACGGGGGGCGGGCATCATGTTTTCGTGGGCGGAGGCAGCAGCACACAGCCCCGCCCATGGAGTGATAATGAAACTACATAGAAGAACACGTAACTATGAGCCTAATTATGTAATGTAATACTTAGTTTATGCCACAATTAGGGAGACTTATAAAAGAGGGGTGCAGGGACCCTTCTATAGAGATACAGGGGGGGGGGAGTTAGGGGACCTACTCGGAGGAGCCCGTGGCATGGGGACATTGTAGGTGAAGCCTACTGGAGTGGGCGTCCGGTCTCTAGGGGGACTAAGCCCCCCTAGAGACCTCAAGCATTCTTTTATTTATTAAATTTCAATCTTTACAATACATAGAACAGTTTGCTCATCTCGGCAATAGCCGGGATGCGCAAACTATGCAGTTGCCGGATGGCTCAGGATTACACATCCTGAGCAATCCGGTTACTGCAGTGCGGTATTCTGCACAAATTTTAAAAAAAAATGTGTGTGACCGGTATTGCGTTCACTGCATCCGGATCTGGATGCGGTGAATGCAATTCAAGTTTTAAATGTGACCCTAGCCTAAGTCACTTGTGGGGATTTTCTGCAAATACAACAATCTTTTCAGCCACATTTGTGCTCCAAAATTGAAATAGCACTTTTTTCTTTTTGAGCTCTGTCATTTTTGACCACATAAGGTTCATTACTACCAATTATAAAAATCAAAAATTTTGGGTTCAAATTAAATCTTTCTGGAAAAAAAAATGTTTTTTCCATGTGTCAATGTTATAAAGCAGGGGTAGGGAACCTATGGCTAGCAAGCCAGATGTGGCTCTTTTGATGACTGCATCTGGCTTGCAGCCAAATCGGGTGCTTGCCGCCATATTCTGGGTGCCGCTTTGCCCGCTGCTGCTGTGCGGTCTTCCAGGTGCTGCTGTATGGTCTTCTGGGTGCCGCTGTGCGGTCTTTCGGGTGCCGCTGTGCCCGCCACCACTGTGCAGTCTTACGGGTGCCGCTCTCCCTGCTTCCGTACCAACACGGGTTAAGCCAATCAGATGCCAGCCGGTGCGGCCCAATCAGATTCCAGCATGTGATGTCATGCGCCACTGATTGGGCCACAGCTGCTGGCCACTGATTGGATTAACCCATGTGGGTACAGCAGCAAGGAGAGTGGGACCCGGAAGACCACACAGCGGTGGATTGCGGAGGATCGGGGAGTAAGTCTGTGTGTGTGTGTCTGTGTGGGTGTGTGTCTATGTGTCTGTGTGCGTGTGTGGCTCTGTGTGTGTCTATGTGTGTGTCTGTGTGTGTGTCTGTGTGTGTGTGTGTGTGTCTGTGTGTTTGTGTTTACTGGTACCAGCACAATGGTGGGGGCTGTAAAGGGCTACAAAAGGGATTATGGAGTATTGCATAGGGATAATGGGGGAACTGCATGGGGATGATGGGGGCACTGCATGGGGATGATGGGGATACTGCATGGGGATGATGGGGGTACTGCACGTGGATGATAGAAGTACTGCAAGGGAATGATGAGGATCCTGCATGCAGATGATGGGGGTACTGCAAGTGGATGATGGGGGTACCATATTGGGGGCTGCAATGGGGTGATGGGGAGAGACCATATTGGGGGCTGCAAAGGGATGCAAGGGGATGATGGGGGTACCATATTGAGAGCTGCAAGGGAATGATGGGGATGCCATATTGGGGGCTGCAAAGGTCTGTAAGGGGATTCATCATTGGTAGCAACAGCATAACGTTATTAAAAATAATTTAGAGACTTATTGTACTTTAAAAGTGTTGGTCTTACATAAAATACACACATTTACTTGTATTTAGTTCTAAAGATATTGTACGGCTCTCACAGAATTACATTTTAAAATATGTCGCGATAATTGCTCTCTCAGCCAAAAAGGTTCCTGACCCCTATTATAAAGTTATGTGTCATCTGTGCGGTCAAATTACTCACTGCACCTCTAAGGCCGGGTTCTCACATGGTGTATTTGCCATGTACTGTATTTATGCAGTGATGCTTTTTTGCTATCGTTTTGTGCAAAAAAAAACCCACTGCATTCAGACGCAGCACAGCCCATTTTATAATGTGGCCTATGGGAAAAGCGAGCCAAAAAAGGCACAAAGAATTGACATGGTAATTTTTTTTGCAGACGCACTTTGTAGTGAAAGTGCATCCGCAAAAAAACACTAGCATACATGGCATCTGAACACATTTCAGCAAAAGCCATAGCTTTAGCTGGAAGGTGTATCCAGCATTGCGTTTCACTGCATTTACGCTAGCGCTCAAAAGCACTTCATAAATGCAGGAATACGCAGCAAATACACCATGTGTGAACCCTGTTTTACTGAATGTCTTTAGGCATCTGCTTTCCAAAATGAGAAAACGTTTGGGGAGTTTCTATTGTTTTGGTATCTCAAGGATTATGTAACTATGATATGTGGTTTGCCATTCACAATTTATTCCAGCTCTAAAAATCCAATATTGCTACTTCCCTTCTTAGCCTTGTCATGTGCCCAAACATTAGTTTATAATTAGGTAAGACAGAATCTGGGCACTAACAACCTTACAGGCGAACTGTCAGACTTCTTTAATTGTAATAATCACCAGCCATCATGTCCATAGGGGTTTAAAAGTAATTAAAAATATTGCTCTCAATAACTGTGATAAGACTTTTGCCCAGAACTGGAAAAAATACAAGCTGAACGTTCAGTCAAATCTCTCGATCTTGTTTTGGAACAAAATATACGAGACTATGAAAAAATCACAAATGAATTATTGTCGTTAAGGCATGAACTTAAGTCCCGTTTGCAGAAAAATCAATGGGACAAAGTTATGAAAAAACTTGATGATAAGTTGATTCCTTTACAGGCTGACATCAAAAATAAGAAAAAAGAGAAATTTATCAGAAATAAATCCAATTATGAAGAAGGCAGAGTCTTTACATGGGGTAAAATCACCGGAACCCCTAACAAGAAGAAACAAAACCCCAATTTGGGCACACCAAAAACGCAGCAACTGCCCAAAACACCAAAATCTGTTAATAACCCTAATCTTGTTACATCTTTATCAATTGATTCAGAGTTTGAATCAGATTCAAGTAATGTAGATGCTCCACCAGCTAAAATACCATCTGAAATAGGAACCATGTCTATGATGATCCCTTTAGGCGCAGAATACGCAGAGGGAGAGGGAGACAAAAGTATCCCAACACAAGGCAAGCGGAAGCAAGTGTCCTGAAGGGATGGAATGCTTTCACTTTAAAGATCTTCAATTTGTCAAAGGGCCACGTCACACACACAGATAATTGTGCAGATATTGGTCAAAAATCTCTGGTTGCAGTGAAATCGTGGACACATTGTTCATTTCTACATGGCCACAAAATGGAGCTATGTGTCCATGATTTCACTGCAACCAGAGATCTGCGAACAATATCTGCACAATTATCTGTGTGTGTGACGTGGCCCAAAGGAAGAGTTAACACCTGCTATGGAGTCAGTCCTTCAAAAAAGACTGAACTTTTGTGCACCAGAGGAGTTCGACAATACAGATTTTAAAGCTGACCTGTTTAAATCTGTTAGGAAGATCCATCTATATAAATATTACACAAATCAAACAAATAAAAAAAATTCTATCACTAAGATCTCTGATAGTTCCATTACTGTAGGCCCATTGTTTTTTTTTTTAGAATGATGGTTCAAATGTTCATCTTTAATCTGATATTGAGGAATTATTGAGTATAATGACCAATAGTGTCTGGTTCGGGGTCCCTTACAGAGCAATTATCCAGATACATAGATTGGTTTTTGCACCCTTTTTTGAATGGGATTCCATGATATGTTTGCGATACTAGTTATTTTGTAAATACCATTGAGCAGATTGTTTAGCAAGAAAACTGCAAACTGGCTTCAATAGATGTTGAGAGCCTTTATACAAGGATCCCTCAGCATCAAGCAGTCAGCATTATTAAAAGAATAATGAAACTGCTTCTGTAGATCCAAAAATTATTGAGTTCATCTGTGACTGTTTAAAATGTATTCTTAATCACAATGCCTTTACTTTCTTACAATGTTGATATTTGCAGTGTGAGGGTACAGTGATGGGTACACCTGTCGCTTGTACCTTGCAAACGTATTTCTATCAGTATTGGAGGAAGAAATGGTTTACTCATTAAAAAATCCTTTTTTGAAAAATATAAAAACTGACATACGCTATGTGGACAATGTATTAGTGGTTTGGGATTGAAGTGAGACAGAATTCTCTTCTTTCATTCAATATTTGAACAATCAAAATACATTAAACACGTTATTCACTTCTATTTTTGGTGGGGACGAACTGCAATTTCTCGATGTTAAACATTACAGGGTATATTTTATCCTACTACTCCTTCTGAGAGCTCAATCACACCATGTATTAATTGGATGAATACCATTCAATTTTTTTTGATCATTCAAACCAATGATATTCAATGGGAAGTGCTGATTAACGTTTTTTTTTCTCACACTGATTTGATATGAAAGTCCAAGCACGCTGTGATTTGACTGTCAAATCAGATGCCTCTCACCCGTTAAAATCTATGGCTGTGTGGAAACCAATGGACTGCACTCAGATGACATTTGAGTGCAACCCTCATTCTGCAAGCTCACACAATGGAGAAGATGGATACAGTTTGTTCTCCTTTTCCGCCTCACATTGTGCTCCGATTCTCGCATCCAAGTGAATCAGATCACACTATGCTGACACTCAAATCAAACTCTGATCAGGATTTAATTGGTGTGTAATTAGCATACTAGATCAGACCACCCATTAACCATTTCTATCACAACGATGCCACCACAGCAGAACATCGTGAAGAACCTGTTAAAGCCACAGGATTTGACACTTCTAATAAACTTGCCAAATTTTGGGGCAGCTGCAGGCTGCAATGCTTACCTTGGGGATGTAAAAAATATCTGTCTCCACAGGGTGAGAATAAACCCCCCCCAGTCATGTGCTTAACTAAGTATCAAATTGGGGCACCCAATACCACCTTTTTTTTTGTAAATTATTCAATTAAATCATTAAAAACCCTGCATAAAGTCCTGTATTTACATTCTGCCAATACAAATCTTATACCCGCGTGTCTTTCTGCGAGAATCAAAAATTCAAGGGACCCCTATGCATTTTTTTTGAGGCATTGCAAAATCTAAGCCTGCTACACATGCAGCATGTTCTGGCTAAATTAAATATCTGACATCTTTGTTTAAGGCTATGTTAATATTGTGCTATAGCTTTGTCGATGCTCACATCTGAAGCTATGTAAAACAGAATTCAAATGATGTTTGCACTAATAGAGTCATTTACTTTAATGAAGCACATGAAGTCACTACATGCTCTGTTGGATATAATTTCATCACAATCCGCCTATTTCAGGCGGACACCAAAACGCAGTTGACCATGTTTTGATGCTTGCTAAAAAGAGGTGGATACTGCTGAAAATTATGCTCAAAGTAACTTCACCTACTTCATTAAAGTCAGTGGATCTGTTAATGCCAACATCAAAATCTCAGTTTCCACGACAATAAATGTAAGTTGTAATGGATCCATTGATGTGGAGATCAAATGTGTTGTTAACATAGCCTATCAATTGCTGCTGCTGGATCTTAGTTCCACATATAGATGTTACCCATTTATTTATAATTTTTGACACTGACATTTAAATGTAAACCACCACTACTCAACCATATCAACTTCCATCGATTTACCTCAATGTGGGGAACCAATAGGTTACCATGATAGTTGAGAGATTGTTGAATGCACATGCCACTGCAATCTTAGTACTCCTATGAAGTTTAGCCACAGTATGACATTTCCCCTATACACTGCCAATCATATATTATTATTATTATTATTATATTATTATTATTATTATTATATTTTTGTATAGCACCATTAGATTCCATGGTGCTTCACATAAGGAAAGAGTAACTGAGGATAGGTAATAATATATATATATGGACAGTCAAGTCATACATGTACAGGAGGGGAGAGAACCCTGTCTGTGAGGGCTCACAGTCTATGAGGGACGGTGGGGATACAGTAAGAGGGGGTAGTGCTGATTGTGAGACAGTGCGGTGGTCCGGTTCTCATTGTAGGTTGTAGGCTTGTCGGAAGAGATGGGTCCTCAGGTTTTTTTGAAGGTTCCTAGGGTAGGCGAGTGTCTAATGTGTTGGGGGAAAGAGTTCCAGAGTATAGTGAATGCATGGGATAAATCTTGTATGCAGTTGCGAGAAGAGGAAATAATAGGGGAGTAGAGAAGGAGCTCTTGGGAGGATCACAGGTTGCGTGATGGTAGGTATCGGGAGATCATGTCAGAGTGTGTGGAGGTGACTGGTTGTGGATGGCTTTGTATGTCATGGTTAGACATTTGAATCTCTGAGAATCTGAGAAGCAGGGAGCTAGTGAAGGGCTTGGCAGAGGGGAGAGACTGGGGAGTTGTGGGGAGACAGATGGTTTAGTTGGGCAGTGGATTTTAGGATAGATTGGAGAGGTGCGAGGGAGGTAGTGAGGAGGCCGGCTATAAGGAGGTTGCAGTAGTCAAGGCAGGAGATCATGAGAGCATGAACAAATGTTTAAACAATGTCACAGTCAAAGAAAGTGTGGATCTGGGAAATGTTTTTGAACTGGAGTCGGCAGGAGGTGGCGAGGGCTTGGATGTGAAGGAGAGTGAAGAGTCGAGGATTACCCGAGGCACATGGCGTGGAGGACTGGGAAGAGTAAGCAGTCACTGACAATGATGGATAGGTTTGGTAGAGGCGGAGAGCAATTTGAGGGGAAGACGATGAACTCAGTTTTGTCCATGTTCAGTTTGAGGAAGTGAGCAGAGAAGAAGAGATGACAACAGGCATTGTGGAATTTTGGATAGCAGAGAGTTGATGTCAGGCCCATATAGATAGATCTGGGTGTCATCAGGGTAGAGATGATACTGAAGGCCGTGGGACTCAATGAGTTGTCCTAGGCCGAGGGTGTGGATGGAGAAGAGTTGGGGTCTTAGAACACAGCTTTGGGGGACACTGACAGATAGGAGGTAGGGAGAAGAGGAGGTGTGGGAGTAGGAGGTGATGCTGAAAGTCCGGTCGGATCGATATGAGGAGATCCAGGAGAGGGCTAGGTCTGTTATGCCAAGAGATTCCAAAATCTGTAGTAGGAGGGAATGGTCTACGGTGTCAAAAGTGGCAGATAGGTCAAGGAGGAGGAGGACGGAGTAGTGTTGATTGCTCTTGGCAGTCAGTAGGTCGGTGGGGACTTTGGTTGGTTAGGAGGTTTTCAGTGGAGTGATGGGATTGGAAGCCGGATTGTAAGCGGCCAAAGAGGAAGAAGGAGGAGAGGTGGGAGGACAGTTCAGAATTGACATGTTGTTCAAGTTGTTTTGAGGCGAAGGGAAGAATAGATATGGGGCGGTAGTTAGAAATAGATGCTGGGTCGAGGTAGGGTTTTTTGAGGATGGGTGTATTCAAGGTGTGTTTGAAGGATGAGAGGAAGATGCCAGTAGTGAGTGATAAGTTGAAGAGGTGGGTTAGGGCAGGGATGAGAACTGTGGTGAGGTACGGGATGAGGTGGGAGGGGAGTGGGTCAAGGGCACAGGTGGTAAGGTGTGAACGTGACAGAAGGGAGGAGAGTTGATCCTCGGTCATGATGGAAAAGCTTCCTTTGGACAAAGAAGGCAGGATGGTAATGGGGAGGGCCAACGGGACAATGGGTCAAAGTTTTCTCTGATTTTGTCGATCTTCCGTTTGAACAAAGATGCAAAGTCATTGGCTGAAATGAGGGGAGAGGGAGGAGGTACAGGGGGATAGAGTAGAGAGTTAAAAGTTTTGAACAGTTGTTTGGGGTTGTGGGACAGGGCGGTTATTAGAGATGAGAAGTAGCCTTGTTTTGCGTTGGTGAGTGCGGTCTTGAAGTTAGTGAGGGACTGTTTGTACATGGCGAAGTGCACCACAGAGTGGGATTTCTTCCATCTCCGCTCGGGCCACCCTGGACGCCCAACGTAGCTCTTTAGTGAGGGGGGGGAGCCAGGGTTTCCTGTGTGTGTGGGTTTTGTTGTATGTGAAAAAGGCGGCCTGATTGAGGGCTGCAGTTATTGTGGTGTTATAGAGGGTGACAGCAGAGTTGGCGGCGTCATGGGAGGAAGCTAAGTCTGTGAGAGGGAGAAGGGAACCAGAGAATGAGTGGAAATCAATAAGTTTTAGGTTTCTGCGGAGATGAGTGAGTTTCCGGGGAGGGGGAGTGTGGTAGGAGGGGAGAGGGAGGAGAAAGTCAGCAGGTTGTGGTCGGATGGGGGGGGATGAGTTTGAGAGGTCAGTGAGGGAACATAAGCGTGGTGAAGACAACGTCGAGTGTGTGGCCATCTTTATGAGTGGTTGAGGAGGACCATTGGGAAAGCCCAAAGGAGGTGGTCAGTGATAGAAGTCTGGAGGCAGCAGGGTGGGGGGTGTCAATGGGGATGTTGAAATTGCCCATGATGATAGTGGGGATGTCAGAAGAAAGGAAGTGGAGAAGCCAAGTGGTGAAATGGTTGAGAAAGGTGGGGTAGATACAGAGGGGCGGTAGATGTCAGCAAGCTCAAGGTTGCAGGGTGAGAAGATGCAGATGGAGTGCACCTCGAAGGAGGGGAGGGAGGCAGTGTAATTGGGGTGAAGGAGCAGTTGTCGGACAGGAACAAACCGACACCTCCGTCGTGCATGTTGTTAGGACGGGGGTGTGGGAAAGAGTGAGTTCACTATAGGAGAGTGCAGAGGGGGAGGCTGTGTGAGAGGGGTGAGCAGGTTTGATGATGCAAGGAATGAGAGTTTGTTGGCGGTGAAGAGGTCATGGATGAATGAGAGTTTGTTGCATACCAAGTGAGCGTTTTAAAGTGCTCCAGGTAGAGGGATTGGGGGGGGTCTGGGTGAGTGGGTATAAGGTTATGGATAGGATGAGCGAGTCTAAATTACTCGGAATCGCTAGACCCGCACGAGTCCGAGCCCAGGACTCGGTACTCGTGGCGAGTCTAGCGAGTCCAATGTTAAAGAATAGGGAAATGGATTCGCGAGTCCCGAATAGATAATACAGGACTCGGATCGCAGACTCGCTAGGATTCGGAGATTGGATCAGGGCTGGCTGGAGCCTCTTCCCTGGGTGGCAGGTCCAGGCAGCTTGAGAACCGGGGGGGGGGGGGGGGGGGGGGTGGTGGGTGGGTGAGGGGGGGGGGCTGTGGCGGCGGCTTGAAAGGGGGGGGGGTGGTTACCTCTCAGCGGAAGAGCGCTGCGCAAACGATCGCGGATTTGGACCTTACTGAGCGAGTATCGCTAAAGACTCCCTTCCCGAGTCCGGAGTCCCTTAAGAATCGCCGAGTAACGAGTCCTAGCGAGTAGACTCGCTCATCCCTAGTTATGGAGGTTGAGTTTGTGTTACTAAACTATGAAAATTTTAAATTAATTAACCTGCATAAAATACCAGGAAAATAAAATAAAAACTAAAAGTGGATTTTTGTGCTCCACTCTCTTAAAAACATGCAGTAAAAAGAGAACAAAACATCATATCTATGCAGAACAATATCAATAAAATTGTCCACTCATCACACAACAGCTCAATGGCAGAATTGCATTTTCTTCAATATCTTATCCTATTTGGAATGTTTTCCACATTTTTTCATAAATTGTATGGTGAAATAAATTATGTAATTCAAAAGTACAACTTATCTAGCAAAAACAAAAGCCCTTATATGGCTATGTCAATAGAAAAATGATGTGAATCCTGTGTATATTGGTCATCATTATTTAACATGGTAAACTTTTTTTAATATTTAAATCTAGCTGTAAAAGGAACGACAAGTGGGAAAAAACAGGCGCTAGAGAGGAGAAATGAGAATATTTTTATAGGATAAAAAGATGTTAGTGTGGATTGAGCTGTGTAGTGCGCTTTGGGCTGTATTACCTCATTTTGAGCACTCCTTTAGTAGTAGACTGGGATCGGAGAGAGTGAAATCTTGAGAAAAGTCATGCAGCTGCTTATGACAGATACACTTTGCAATGTGTAAAATGGTGACGGTAGTGTTTTAGGGACATACAGACTTCCAGACATTCCAGTTGGACTTAAGGGAACCAACCACCTCAGATGACGTCTATAAGCAGTTAATACATGTCCTGCACCCTACCTACACCATTCCAGCTATGTTTTTGCTAAGAATATTGATAAAAGCAAACCGAAATAAACACTTTGTAAACTTACATGCCTGCGTACTTGAGGGTGTCTCCCTCGGGCTCTCGTACTAGAGGGCTGTGTCTTGTGCAGCATGAGTGGCTTCCCTACCCCTCCCTCTCTCTTTGCAGGACGTCACTGAAGGGCGTTATATTATCTTTGTGTGGGCGGGCACGCAAGGCAGCTCTCGTCCCTGCACGTCATCGGAGCGAGACAGAGTCACGTGCACTAGCATCGTCACTTCCTGTCGGCTCCGTGTACACACGAGCAGCTGATGGATGGATTGCATGTGAGGCTCAGACCAGCTCGGCGTTTGGTCTGAGCCTCACATGCAATCCATCCATCAGCTGCTCGTGTGTACACGGAGCCGACAGGAAGTGACGATGCTAGTGCACGTGACTCTGTCTCGCTCCGATGACGTGCAGGGACGAGAGCTGCCTTGCGTGCCCGCCCACACAAAGATAATATAACGCCCTTCAGTGACGTCCTGCAAAGAGAGAGGGAGGGGTAGGGAAGCCACTCATGCTGCACAAGACACAGCCCTCTAGTACGAGAGCCCGAGGGAGACGCCCTCAAGTACGCAGGCATGTAAGTTTACAAAGTGTTTATTTCGGTTTGCTTTTATCAATATTCTTAGCAAAAACATAGCTGGAATGGTGTAGGTAGGGTGCAGGGACATGTATTAACTGCTTATAGACGTCATCTGAGGTGGTTGGTTCCCTTTAATATCCATCATAGGCCCACGTCACACACACAGATATTTGTGCAGATATTGTTCGCAGTTCTCTGGTTGCAGTGAAATCATGGACATATTGTTCTATTTTGTGGCTGTATATAAATGGATTAATGTGTCCATAATTTCACTGCAACCAGAGATCTGTGAACAATATCTGCACAAATATCTGTGTGTGTGACGTGGGCCATATATTGATATGATCATTTCTACATAGAACCAATGACTTGATGAATAATCTAATATATAAAACCACAAGAGATTTGTGACGTCAGTTCCGTCACTTTGCACACACTTCCGTAACTTTGTCCCAGGGTACACCCGCTCAGGGTGGACCAAGATGGCCGCCCTAAGCGGGAGTACCCTGGCGACCCACACTACTCGGCACTCACCCCCCCAACCCACGTCCACACACACGTACACCCCTGACACAACACTATCGTACCCCTCCCCCCCACACACACTCACACACACACTCATACTCTCATGCAGACTACCAGTCTCCGGTATACTTACCCACCGCCATCCTGCTGCGCCGCTCCCGATTGGCCTCGTCCACGTCGCAACAGGCTCCGCCCACCTCCCGGGGCTCCCCAAGCTCCGCCCACCTCCCGGGGCTCCCACCAAGCTCCGCCCACCTCCCGGGGCTCCCGACACGCTCCGCCCACCTCGCAGGGCTCCCGCCACGCTCCGCCCACCTCACGGCGATCCCTCCAGGCTCCGCCCACCTTGCCCTGCTCCCGCCTGGCTCTGCCCACCTCGCCTGCGCTGACTACCGAGCCTCCGTCCTGCCCTGACCACCGAGCCTCCATCCTGGGCTGACCACCGAGTCTCCGTCCTGCGCTGACCACCGAGTCTCCGTCCTGCACTGACCACCGAGCCTCCATCCTCTGCTGACCACAGAGCCGCCGTCCTGGCCTGACCACCGAGCCTCCGTCCTGCGCTGACCACAGAGCCGCCGTCCTGGCCTGACTACCAACCCTCCGTCCTGCCCTGACCACCGACCCTCCGTCCTGGCCTGACCACTCAGCCTCCATCCTGCGCTGACCACTCAGCCTCCATCCTGCGCTGACCACTCAGCCTCCATCCTGCGCTGACCACTCAGCCTCCATCCTGCACTGACCACTCCATCATGTGCTGACCACTGAGCCTCCATCCTGCACTGACCACTGAGCTTTCATCCTGCGCTGTCCACTCTGCCCCATCCTGCGCTCAACACTCTGCCTCCATCCTGCTCTGACCACTCTGCCTCCATCTTGCGAATACACTCTGCCTCCATGCTGCACTGACCACTGAGCCACTGCGCAGTGCTAACCACTGAGCCAACGCACTGTGAAAACCACTGAGCCACAGCACTGTACAAACCACTAAGCCTTCACACCGTGAAAAACACTGAGCCATCAAATACAGTGCTAACCACTGAGCCACCGTATACAGTGCTAACCACTGAGCCACCATATACATTGAAAACCACTGAGCCATCATACTGTGCTAACCACTGAGCCATCATACTGTGCAAACCACTAAGCCTTCACACCGTGAAAACCACTGAGCCATCAAATACACTGCTAACCACTGAGCCACCATATACACTGAAAACCACTGAGCCATCATACTGTACTAACCACTGACCCACCGTATACAGTGCTAACCACTGACCCACCGTATACAGTGCTAACCACTGAGCCACCATATACAGTGCTAACCACTGAGCCAGCGTATACAATGCTAACCACTGAGCCACCGTATACAGTGCTAACCACTGAGCCACCGTATACAGTGCTAACCACTGAGCCACCGTATACAGTGCTAACCACTGAGCCACCATATACAGTGCTAACCACTGAGCCACCATATACAGTGCTAACCACTGAGCCACCATATACAGTGCTAACCACTGAGCCACCATATACAGTGCTAACCACTGAGCCACCATATACAGTGCCAACCACTGAGCCACCATATACAGTGCTAACCACTGAGCCACCGTATACAGTGCTAACCACTGAGCCACCATATACAGTGCTAACCACTGAGACACCGTATACAGTGCTAACCACTGAGCCACCATATACAGTGCTAACCACTGAGCCACCATATACAGTGCTAACTACTGAGCCACCGTATACAGTGCTAACCACTGAGCCACCATATACAGTGCTAACCACTGAGCCACCATATACAGTGCTAACCACTGAGCCACCATATACAGTGCTAACCACTGAGCCACCGTATACAGTGCTAACCACTGAGCCACCGTATACAGTGCTAACCACTGAGCCACCATATACAGTGCCAACCATTGAGCCACCATATACAGTGCTAACCACTGAGCCACCATATACAGTGCCAACCACTGAGCCACCGTAACAGTGCTAACCACTGAGCCACCGTATACTCTGCTACCCACTGAGCCACCTGTATACACACAATTCATTTCACCGCACTCCCCTAACTATTAGTAAATAAACTATATATGGATTCTAGACTACCCGATTCTTTAGAATCGGGCCGCCATCTAGTATTGAATAAACAGTCTGTAAAGGGCTGTCTGTAAAATGGTGTGGGGTATGAAGGCATTATATAAGCAAGTAAAATAAATAAATGAGTAGAATTAACATATATTTGCAGATCCTTTACTAGAACCAGAGCCCACTGCCTAAGTTTATAATTGATGTTCTATTTAATTTTTGTAGCACACACAAACTTTGTTTTAGGCTATATTTAGTGAACCAAGAAGAAAAAATATTTTTAGAAATAAAGTATTTTCTGATCAAAAGGTTCTAAAGTAAAGTAGAAGGAAACAAACAGAATTAATTTGTTTCAGTTATAGAAAAACTATAATGAATTTGCTTTAGTTGCATATTAATGAAAACATTTTTTTCAAACTTTTAAAAATGTATAACTTACCTGAATAACATTTAGGAGAAAGAGGGTTGCATTTTTTGTGCTGCCTAATATTTGTGTAATAAACCAGACATACCCTCCCTAAAATATAAATACTATATTGCACATACTGTCATGTATTTATAATGGGTCATTCCTTGGCCTTTTTGGCTTATGGCTTTATCTGACACAAATCTAAGAAATGCTATAAATGTTACTTTCTTTTGATATAGTAAAACATGCATAATCTAGGTGTTATAATACATTAAGATGTGGTTTTATGATTTTTCAATTACTTGATGTTGCAGAAAATATGGTGATATTCTTGTAATACTTATTTGATTAATATTTGTGTTAAGGAAAAACAAACCTAAAATGATTAATAAGGTCATAAAAGCATATTGTATCTCTGACTACTGAGAAGCCAAAGAGACAGACAGGCCAACTGCTGTAAAATATTAATGGTTTTCTCAGGGTTTATATACATTAATCCATATACTTTATTTTCTGCCTAATCCATTATGCGGTGTTCAACCAAGCAAGCCTCATCAATGTTCACTGCTGAGTAGCTACAAACCTATGATGACAGGGAACATTTTCTGAGTAATATACCTTTCTATTGTTTCTAGTTGACTGAATTTTATACTTCACTTGACAAACTTCACCACTGCACCGGAATGCTTTGTAATGTCTCTTTCATTTTCGGCATATCCCATCTTGCAACTTATCCCCAGTGGCACATTTAGTGACACACAGTTCTCTCCTGTCTTAAATTTGCCAAAAGCAAATAATGTGTAAGCTGCAGAGGGAAGGCATGTGGACGCCGGACAGGGAAAGCTGAAAACATTAGTATGTTGTTATTTTAAAAAGGGCCAGTCAGTTACCATGATATGTCTGTGTCCGTAAATAATTGTGTTCTCTATAATGTAACAATTCAAGAGAAATTTTCAGTATGGATAATAAGTGTAAGGTATAAATAAACTGACAACTGGCTGTTCTCACTGATTATCACAATTTTTTTCTTATATATCCTGCACCGTGAAAAATGGATAATGGGGGGTACATGTGCGCTGCCGTCCGGAGGATCACAGAAAGTGTCCAAGGAAGTTTGGATCAAGCAGTACTTTATTCTTGACGCGTTTCGTGAGCCCTCTGCTCACTACTTCAAGAGATACACACTTACAAACATGTGCAAACACAGGCAATAAAGGCAATAAATAGGAAGTCAACAGTTGTGACATATACAACGTATCAAAAACTTGTAAAAAAGAAGAAAAATAAAAGAAAAAAGAGATCTCATAACACCAACACCTTATCATTACACACAATAATCAAAAAACATCACTAAAATGCATCAATGTACCGGAATTTAAAAACAATTAGAGTTTGATAAAGTAAGTGCTTTTAGAAAATACTAAAAACCATAGATGATGTAATAGTTAGGCCTGGGTAGCAAACTGATTCCATTACACTAGTCCATTCTTAGGGAATAATGGAGGTGTATGGAGGTCCAGCACCCCAAACCAAATTAGAGACATTGTCATGGCCAGGAATGTAATTATCATTATCTGATGTATTCTTATCTTAGAAAACAATCTATTTCTTTACTAAGAAATCTTTAATATAAACATTTTTTGGGTGAGCAATGAGTAAAATAATTTAAAAAGGAAACAACTTCCCATTTAAAAGTCAGGAGACTTCCTATTTATTGGCGATGTTTGCACATGTTTGTAAGGGTGTATATCTCCTGAAAAAGTGAGCAGACGGCTCATGAAACACATCGAGAATAAAGTACTGCTTGATCCAAACGTCCTTGAACACTTTGCTTTTCTGTGACCTCCGGATGGCAGCGCACGTGTACACTCCCATTATCCATTTTCACGGTGTATCTTCTAACCGGGAGGAGTGCTTCAGCCGTTAAAACGCATATGGGGTTGTGACTGGCACAACCCTATAAGGCTATGGTACTTGATATCTTCTCATCTGCATTTAGATTGGTAAGACCGTGTGTACGTTTTTTTTTGCCTCTCTAGTTCACCTTCTTATATATCCTGACATTTTGAAAACTGATCAGTGATTGTTTATTGATCTTTACTAGTAGCTACTTACTAAGTATTAATACAGTATATTAGTAGTGAAGAATCATGCCTTTGGAATCCCGTTTGTAGGATATTGGCAATTAATTGCAGATCAGCGCTAATGACATATATGGCTGAGCTGCAATACTATGTATAGCATACTGACAACTTTGGTGCTTTGTCTGGAAAGAGCCAAAGAGTCAGTTGCAAACACAGAAGGTAGCTCTCAAACAAATAATTGTTCGACAAACAGTTATCTTCCCCAAATGCTCTTATGTTATCTATGAAAGCGCTACATCAAGACTTACCTGGTAATCAATATCTCCTGGTTGAAATGGTTGAAATTCAACAACGTGTATCCTTTGTTCCACCATTATCTGTTGGGGAGAGTCTGGAGGACCTATACATATCAGACTAATGTGTATAGTGACCTTTAGGGTTTGACTTTTTTTCCCATGATCATAAAGGTTCCATTGGTTGACCTTGCACTAATTATAGCCATTAATAGCAGTCTCATTGAAAGAGCAACCATCATTTTAATTTTTAGTTAATAAATCAATAGTACAAATGAAAATAATAAACTATGTAATATATCGGATTAGAGAAATTGGTACTTTCTCCTTCTGGACTGATCATTGTTTTTCAAAATTCTCAATTCACAAGTAAAATCTGTATTCAGTGAAGACAGAATGTTACATTACTGAATTAAAATTTTATTAGTATCAAGTTCATCTACTATCTCAGTAATGCAAACATCTGTTTTCAATGAAAACGCGTTTTACCTATGAGCTGAGAATTTTAATAATGAATGAGCAGCCCTGGAAAAGAAAAAGCAGATTTCTCTGATAAGAAATATTCTAAAGTTGCTAATTTTCATGTGTCCTCTCTCCCCTCTGTCACTGTGAGTTTGTTCCTTGTAATTTTAACTTGTTTGTATGTATCCCTTTCTCATGAACAGCACCATGGATTCAATGGTGCTCTATAAATATATAATAATAATATAATATTAATAAATGTGTGACAATGATTTATAAAATAAAACTTAAAATGACAATTACTCCTTAAAGATTGTGTTAGTCATTAGTAAATTACTTTGAAACACTCATGTCCTATCTATTTTACCAACTGATTTTTTTCCTGTTCATAAATAGGGTATCTGTGCATCTGGATCATCTAGCATTATTGGGCAAATGCTAATAATGCAGTTTTCTAACACTTTGTGTAATTATCCACAGGGATCAATGCTTGATATTTAAAATATAAAATAAGCAGTACAAGAAGTTTGATGCTTCAGTCCATTTAAAATGAAGTAATTTAGAGATGATATGAAATAAAAGACGAAAATCATTTCTGAGATTTGGAAATCTGTAAATCTTTGATGGTCAACTGTCATTTTATATAAATTGTTCCTAAATTACAGGTGCTACATAGTGTTTTGAATGGGTGAAGACCAATGCTCCAAACTTTACCGAATAGTAAATATATAACTTTGAAGGTCCTGCATAAACTGCGCACACAGATGGTTCATGGGTTCATTCCTATGTCTGTATAAATATACAGTTATAGAATGACAGCTATAGATGAATTTAAATATATATGTACATATATAATATGTATATATATTTACTATATATATGTACAATTTGATGTGTGTTCGTCGAATGTTCATCGAACGTTCGTCAAACCCATTGAACACCATTGAAAATTAATGTAATGAGTGGTTAACCCCTTAGTGACCACGGTTAATAGAGCCGCAGGAAGGGAAACCTGCGATGACGCAGCATGTGCGTTCAAGTTGGGAATTAACTTGTTTTCATGACGCATATGCTGCGTCACGGGTCGGGAAGGGGTTAACATTAGTACCGGGCGGGGGGAACACCTATAAGGAGGGGGGAGCGCAGCACCGGAAGCGGGGAGTGAAAAACACAGGCGGGAAGCCCTTATTTTTTATTACTTCATGAATTTCATGAAATAATACAAAAAAAATTTGTGGGGCTTCGCACTATTTCTATGTCCAGCCAGGTAAAGCTAGGCAGCTGGGGGCTGGAATCTGCAGCACAGGGAGGCCCAAGCTTTCTGGCCCCCTCCCCCGCTGCAAATTGCAGCCCGCAGCCACCCCAGAGGGATGGGGCGATGAGGGGACATCAGGGAGCGCAAAACTCAGCAGGAAAGCCGGCGGGGCAGTCTTCTTACTGCCGCCGGCTTCCTCGTCCTGCTCTTTCACTCCCTGGTGCTGCGCTCCCACCCAGTCCTGACTCAGGATCGGGATGGGAGACTGCGGGGGCAGAGGATCGGGCTGAATTATTGTTTAAAAGCTGGCGGCTTTTTACCGCCGGCTTTTAAACAATCATGCCCCCATTTCAGCTTTTTCCTCTGCCCCCAGACCACTTTATAGGGTCCTTTTTGGTGATCGAAGCGTTATCGAACATAACCTCGAACTGCCGAATTTGAAGCTATTGTTTGCATTTGTCGAATGACTCGAACACCACCCAAAAACAGCTGAATTTGAGATTGGCGAACATTTTGAATCGAACATCGCTCATCTCTAAATGTGACCTGGTCGTTTCCACATTGACAAGTTATATCTGTATTCCATCTCCAAATCTGACAGTCTCCAAGCTGAAACAAGAAAGTAGTTGATGGCATTTTAAAGGTTCACCTGAATAAACCTGTTTATTCAGTAAACAAATGTTGTATCTGATGAACGGATGCACCCTAAATTTATTGGCTGTCACACAATATAAGTATTTCTACCACGATCCATACAGATTGTCATCCATCAAATTAAATGTAGCACTTTCTACTATGATGTACTACGCAGCCAATCTCTCACAACTCGTTCTTCTAGAAATTAAACTGTCAAATCAACTGTATGTATGAAAAGAGTTAAAATTTCTGAGACCCTAGGGATCTGTCTGCATATATCACCATGTAAGCAACAGGCACATAATATACCATATGTTTAATGGGCATTAACATGACATGATGTTATGGCTCATTATAGACTGAAGTCTAGATTGAATAGGTACTGAGTTACTATAACATTTTATTCATTGTTGTTTGTCACTTAGTATATTTTTATTCTTAGCTAAAGTCGATGTCATTGACTGACATGGTGCTTAACATCAAGAAGATTCCAGATACAACAAAATCAATATGTCATTAAAGGAAGATTCTTTAACATTTGAACATGTGTCTCTTCAGAATTTGTTTTCTTAAACCTTTAGTTTGGAGACAGCATGCACTTGTTAAGTATATATTTTTTACTAAGACTCAGTGTAATATACATTACTGACCATGTTATGGTGGGTGTTAACAAACAGGGCTGAATTTATTGTGATGTTCTTTAACTGAAACTAAATTTGCTCCTTTTAAAGTGTTCCTTCCAAATATACTATGCTCTGGCACCTGTAGTTAATGTGCCTTAAGGTACCGTCACACGTAACAATATTGTTACCGATATCGTTCAAAAGTCATGTGTTCTGTGACGCTTGAACGATGTCGAAACGACATCATTGCGTGTGACGCTACAAACGATGAATGGTTTAATTTGAGGTCGTCTCCTCAAATCAATCGTTGGTACCCCGGTGGACACGCAGCATCGCTGCGTGTGACACCGGGAGACGACCGATAAGCCAGCTCCCAGCGCCTCTCTGCAAGCGCTGGGAGCTGGTATCCAAGGTAAACTGCGGGTAACTAGGCAACTAGGGACCTTAGTTACCCGCTGTGTACCTTGGATACCAGCCGGTGAGCGGAAAAGGCTGGTAACCAAGGTATACATCGGGTATCTAGGCAGCGCGCGCTGCCTCGATACCCACAGTTTACCTTGGAGACCAGCCTGCACCCGCTTACTGCAGGCTGGCAGCGGGAGAAAGACATCGTGGAAATGATATTTAAATCATTTCCACTATGTCTCTGGTCCATTGATCGCTGGTGAGTCTATCTGTGTGATAGCTCACCAGCGATCTGAACGATATTGTTAGCGATCGCGCGTGCATGTGATCGATCACAATATCGTTCATCGCATCGATGCGTGTCACGGCACCATTAGAGGAACACTGCTCAACCTATAAGTAATCCTGCTAAAAAGTCCATAGTCACTAAAATTCTTCTTAAAATACAGCTGTTGTAAGGCCAGCAAAGAGTTAAACAGACACAGTGTTGGCAGTAAAGGCCATTTTTAAGTCAATATTGATTTGAAAAATTACCTCTATGGCAAAAAATTGTGCTTTGCTCTTATGCCAGGTTAAAAATAAAACTATAATTGAAGAGGAATTCTGATGAATGGAAGACTTCTCTACCAAAGGAAAATTCTTGATTTACTGGTAGCATATTTTAAACTTTTGATAACATATATATAAATTCTCCAAAGTCCCATATAGTTTACAAAATGTTCTAAAGAAATGTCTTTATTGAAATTAAGCCAAAAGTGAAAAACAGATATACAAGCAAAGCACTGCAGTGGGTCCAAAAACATCCAAATCTTAGGTCATGAACCAAATACTTAGTGCTAGTGCCTACAGAATATAACCATAAGCCCAGAAATCCTGGTAAAATCAAAATATTGCAGTAATAAATAGGCTAAAAAAGCAGCAAAGCACCATCAAAAAGGCATGAAAATGATATAGTGCAAAAGATAAGACAGAATAGGAAGGATGAAAATGAATGCACTAATTAACATTCACCAAGTAAGTTATGTTTACGGAAAGACCACAGCATACCCCAATATCTTAGACTTTGTAAGGAGTAAAGAACATATGACAGTATCCCTGGATGTTCACATAAATGATCTGTCATATTTTTGTTACAAAATTGTACTCATAAAATAATGCTATACAAGCCTTACCTATTCATCAACATATAAATACAGGCACATATACACACATGTACTAAATACTTATCTACACACATATGCATATGCTAATGTATGCTCACACAATGACATAATTAAAGCAGCATGGGACCCGAGTAATACTACCTGAAATTGGCTGGTCTCTGCCACTCTGAACACCTTAGGAATTGGTTTGTGAGAATCACAAAAAGATGACCAATTCCATATAACACATGGATTAATGATGTCAAGATTCACCATTGGGCTTCCCAAAATGCCTTTCAGCTAGTGATGGGCGAATCCTAAATTACTCGGAATCGCTTGACTCTAGCGAGTCCGACCACAGGACTCGCTACTCGTTGCGAGTCTAGCGAGTCCAATGTTAATGAATGGGGAAGCGAGTAATAGGGAGTAGTGTGAGATTTAAAAATCGCAGATGTGTCTCGGAAGCTTCAGCCTGAAGCAATCCTAGTTTTGTCATTTATTTGCATTGGACTCGTTTACTTTGTAAGTAATCGCTGGGAAACTCGCACAGATAAGAGTCCTGTCTCCTCTGTGCTGGCTGCCAGCTCCAGGGTCCTAGAGCCCGCCTGCTGCCTGATGTAGCAGAGCTGAGATTGTTCTCAGTCTGCTCATTCCCTGTGTACAGACATGAATGTCTGTGCACAGAGATGATGTAGCAGAGCTGAGATTGTTCTCAGTCTGCTCATTCCCTGTGCATAGACATCTATATTTATGCACAGGGGATGTAGCAGAGAGGACATCGCGTTTTGGACTGCGTCGGACGGAAGAGGATTTTTTTCATTAAAGATGGAGCCCCTAATGGCTTTTTTTTTTATTTCTAATAAAAAATTTTCTTTGTGTTGTGTTTTTTTTTAAAACAATTTAATAGAAATTCATGGCGCTCATGTCTAATATTGGCGTGACCGCCATAAATTTCGGGCTTAGGGCCAGCTGATAATACAAAGCTGGCCCTAACCTCTTTATTACCCAGCGTGTCACCGCTACCAGGGCCGCTGGAAGAGCGGGGTTCAGCGCCAGAGGATGGCGCTTCAATGAACGCGCCATCTTCTGGGGCGGCTGCGGGCTGCAATTTGCAGCGGGGGGTGCCCAGAAAGCTTGGGCATCCCTGCGCTGCGGATTTCAGCCCCCAGCTGCTTATCTGTACCTGGCTAGACATAGAAATTGCGCGGAGCCTCACGCATTTTTTTTTTATTATTTCATGAAATTCTGAGATTCTGACTCTGACTCTGAGACTCTGACTCTGAGACTGAGACTCTGACTCTGAAATTCATGAAATAATAAAAAAAAAATGCGTGGGGCTCCGCGCAATTTCTATGTCTAGCCAGGTACAGCTAAGCAGCTGGGGGCTGGAATCCGCAGCGCAGGGATGCCCAAGCTTTCTGGGCACCCCCCGCTGCAAATTGCAGCCCGCAGCCGCCCCAGAAGATGGTGCGTTCTTTGAAGCGCCATCCTCTGGCGCTGAACCCCGCTCTTCCAGCGGCCCTGGTGGCGGTAGCACGCTGGGTAATAAAGGGGTTAATACCAGCTTTGTAATACAAGCTGGTATTAAGCCCGAGATTCTTAATGTCAGGCCACGTTTGACCCAGCCACTAAGAATCTCCAATAAAGGGTTAAAAAAAACACAGAGAAAATTTTTTATTTGAAATAAAAAAAAAAAGCCATTAGGGACTCCATCTTTAATTAAAAAAATCCTCTTCCGTCCGACGTAGTCCAAAACGCGATGTCCTCTCTGCTACATCCCCTGTGCATAGATAGATGTCTATGCACAGGGAATGAGCAGACTGAGAACAATCTCAGCACTGCTACATCATGTCTGTGAGCAGGCGGGCTCTAGGACCCTGGAGCTGCACAGAGTAGACAGCTGGACTCGGCTCGCAATGTAACAGCAGTTACTTTGCGAGTTTCCCTGCTATCACTGGCACAGTAGCCGAGTCTAATGCAAACAATGGCAATCCTAGTTTTGTCAGCGTTTCTGACAAAACTAGGATTGATATTTATTTGCACTGGACTCGTGCGAGTAATCACTGGGAAACTCGCAGAGTACCGAGTCCTGCGAGTCCCTCACTACTCGCCGAGTAACAAGTCCTAGCGAGTAGATTCGCCCATCCCTACTTTCAGCTATTATATAACATGACCTAGCACAGACAATTATGGGTACTATCACAGAGACTATAAACATGAGTGCATGGCAAACTGGCCATTTTAGAATTTTTCACCCTAGTGATAAGAGGTTCATTACACAAGTGGATAGAAGGTAAAATGTGATTGTGGCGTACAACTGCAGTGCTGAAACACACTGGAAATAGGGGTGGGAGTCTCAGACTAGGGTCACACTTGAGCCATTGAAGCGCTAAAAGCTATTGTTTTTCACAATTCTAAATTGTGGAAAACGGTAGCATAAACGCTTCCATAGGCTCTCTTGCAAAAAAAGCATGGTCCAAATGCAAAACGTTTAACACCATGCTAAAGCAACCAAAAACATGGTAAGCAACATATTTGGGGCGTTTGCAAAAACACATGCGTTTTTTTTTAACATGGGAGTCTATGGGAAACACATGTGTTTTTAATGCATGGTTCATATACAGTGCATTGTGAAAGTATTTGGCACCCTTGAACTTTTCAACCTTTTGCCACATTTCAGGCTTCAAACATAAAGATATAAATTCAAACATTTTTGTGACGAATCAACAACAATTGGGACAAAATTGTGAAGTGGAACAAAATTAATTGGATATGTTAAACTTTTTTAACAAATAAAACACTGAAAAGTGGGGTGTGCAATATAATTCGGCCCCCTTGAGTTAATACTTTGTAGCACCACCTTTTGCTGCAATTAATGCTGCAAGTCTCTTTGGGTATGTCTCTATCAGTTTTGCACATCGAGAAACTGAAATTCTTGCCCATTCTTCCTTGCAAAACAACTTGAGCTCAGTGAGGTTGCATGGAGAGCATTTGTGAACAGCATTTTTCAGCTCTCTCCACAGACTCTTGATTGGATTCAGTTCTGGACTTTGACTTCGCCATTCTATCACCTGGATACATTTATTTTTGAACCATTACATTGTAGATTTTGCTTTATGTTGGGATCATTGACTTGTTGGAAGATAAATCTCCGTCCCAGTCTTAGGTCTTTTGCAGACTTCAACAGGTTTTCTTCCACAATGGTCCTGTATTTGGCTCCGTCCATATTCCCATCAATTTTAACCATCTTCCTTGCTGAAGAAAAGCAGGCCCAAATCAAGATGCTGCCACCACCATGTTTGACAGTGGGATGGTGTTTTAAGCGTTATGAGCTATGTTGCTTTTAAGCCAAACATATCATTTTCCATTGTGGCCAAAAAGTTTTATTTTGGTTTCATCTGACCAGAGCACCTTATTCCACATGTTTGGTGTGTCTCCCAGGTGGCTTGTGGCAAACTTCAAATGAGACTTCTTATGGATATCTTTGAGAAATGGCTTTCTTCTTGCCACTCTTCTATAAAGGCCACTTTTGAGCAGTGTACGACTGATTGTTGTCCTATGGACAGACTCTCCCACCTCAGCTGTAGATCTATGCAGTTCATCCAGAGTGATCATGGGCCTTTTGGCTGCATCTCTGATCAGTCTTCTCCTTGTTCGAGATGAAAGTTTAGAGGGACAGCTGGGTCTTGGTAGATTTGCAGAGGTCTGATACTCCGTCCATTTGAATATGATCGCTTGCACAGTGCTTCTTGAGATGTTGGAAACTTGGGAAATCTTTTTGTATCCAAATCCGGATTTAAACTTCGCCACAACAGTATCTCGGACCTGCCTGGTGTGTTCCTTGGTCTTCATGATGCTCTCTGCACTTGAAACAGAACCCTGAGACTATCACAGAGCAGGTGCATTTATACGGAGACTTGATTACACACAGGTGGATTCGATTTATCATTACCAGTCATTTAGGGCAACATTGGATCATTCAGAGATCCTCACTGAACTTCTGGAGTGAGTTTGCTACACTGAAAGAAAAGGGGCCGAATAATATTGCACGCCCCACTTTGCAGTTTTGTTTTTTGTTAAACAAGTTTAAAATATCCAATAAATTTCATTCCACTTCACGATTGTGTCCCACTTGTTGTTGATTCTTCACAAAAAAATTAGAATTTATATCTTTATGTTTGAAGCCTGAAATGTGGCAAAAGGTTGAAAAGTTCAAGGGGGCCAAATACTTTCACAACACACTGTATGTACCATGCGTTAACGCTAACGTTAAAATGGCATAAAAATTGCAACAGAAAAAAACTGCAACCATTAACATTGGCATAAAAAAAACAGCCTCCCAAGTGTGACACTAGCCTCACTATTTGATTCCAGGTCTGGGGGATTAGCTATTCTCTTCATGGAGAGGAATCTGCCTTCCGGCATAAGGAGACAGATAAGCTGATAAGGAGACTTATAGTCGCAATGCTCCTCTGGGAAATATGCAAATTGTCACTTCAGTAAGGAAGTGAAAAACTCTAATGCCACCCAATAAGGGTAGCAAGAATAGCTAGTCACCCAGACCTAGTCTTAGCCTCTCATACCGCAAGATCAGAATTAACACACACTGCACTGATGAGGGGCAGTCACCCCAAAATGCAGCGTCTGCAGTTTGGGGTTCTGATCTGGCACAAATCCTAAGTCATATTAAAAGGCTTGTCAAAGGGTCGATTATGACTTTAAAGATTGCTACCATTATTGTGTGGCAGTTGAGTTTTTGCACTTCCTCACTGAAGTCACAATTTGCATATTTGAATCCAAAAATTTGATTGGAAGGTACTGTACCTGCAGAGTCAGAGTGACTGTGAATTAATAACCTTTAAATTGGTATTTATTTGGGATGTATAGCAGTAAGAGCAATTTAACAATACCAGGTTTTATTTTTTTTTGCATACTGAAAATTTACAAAGACCATGTAACCCATGCGTATTAGTGTACTCCACTCCCAAGCAATCAGGATACCCATGACATCGTGACAGGGGTCCAATCATTGCCATGCAACCCGAGGTTTTCATTGCAATGTCATGATGACCTCCGGGACATCCAGCTTTAGCAACACTCCAAGACTGTGCCAGGATTCTATCAGTGTAAAACTGGTTTTGGATCAGTGCAATAAAAGTTAATGTCCTTTTGAAGGACTAAGTAAAAAAAATTGAAATAATTGTAAGAATATGAAAAAGATCACAAAATAAAAAACATAAAATAAAAAAAATTAATAAAAGAAAAATTACACATATATGGCATCACCACACACGGAATTACCTGATTTATTAAACTATCAAAGTAGTTAAACCCTTCAGTGAATGTTGTAAAAAAAACTATGCTTTTTCAAACTCATACCATGGAAAAGAGTGGACTAAAATAGGATCAAAAAGTTGAATGTGAATAAAAATGGTATAGCTGAAAACTTAATATTGCCCTGTACACCATGTTCCAAATTATTATGCAAATTGGTTTTAAGGGTCATATGGTTTGTTTTCTTTTGTCAATGAAACCCATTGATGGTATTGTGTCTCAGGGTTCTTTGGATCACTGAAATCAATCTCAGATACCTGTGATAATTAGTTTGGCAGATGAGCCCAATAATAGGATAACTGGGTGTTCCACAATATTAAGCAGGCCAAAGTTTTCAAGTAACATGGGAAAGAAAAAGGATGTCTCTGCTGCCAAAAAGCAACAAATAGTGCAATACCTTGGACAAGGGATGAAAACATTAGATATTGCACGAAAACGTAAGCGTGATCATCGTACTGTGAAGAGATTTGTGTCTGATTCTGAGCACAGACGTGCTTGTGCAGATAAAGGCAGAATGATGAAAGTTTCTGCTAGGCAAGTTCATTGGATTAAGAGAGAAGCTGCTAAAAAGGCCTTACAAACCAGCAAACTGATATTTGAAGCTGCTGGTGCCTCTGGATTCCCTCGAACCTCAAGGTGTAGGATCCTTCAAAGGCTTGCTGTGGTGCATAAACCTACTATTCGGCCACCCCTAAACAGTGCTCACAAGCAGAAACGGTTGCAGTGGGCCCAGACATACATGAAGACTAATTTTCAAACAGTCTTGTTTACTGATGAGTTCTGAGCCACCCTGGATCATCAAGATGGATGGAGTAGTGGATGGTTGTTGGATAGCCACCATGTCTCAACAAGGCTGCGATGTCAGCAAGGAGGTGGAGGAGTCATGTTTTGGGCTGGAATCATTGAGAAACAGCTAGTAGGCCCCTTTAAGGTTCTTGAAGGTGTGAAAATGACCTCTGCAAAGTATATAGAGTTTCTGATTGAGAACTTTCTTCCATGGTACAAAAAGCAAAAAATTGTCTTCAGGAGCAAAATCATCTTTCTGCATGACAATGCACCATCTCATGCTGCAAAGAATACTTCTGTGTCATTGGCTGCTATGGGCATAAAAGAAGATAAACTCATGTTGTGGCCACCATCTTCCCCTGACCTCAACCCTATAGAGAACCTTTGAAGTATAATCAAGCAAAAGATCTATGAGGGTGGGAGTTTCTTCAATAAAATTCGATGAATACTCTAATGGGTGATGACTTTTATACTGTCATTTGCACCGACCATTTAGGAAAATCAGAAAAAAGAACATTTGCTTAATAATTTGCAACAAGGTGTAAAAAAAAGCCATATAGCTTGATCAGTGAAGAAATTAAAAAAGCTTTAGCTCTCAGAATACAGCAATGCAAAAACTATTTTTATATAAAATTGTTTTATGGTGTAAAAGCAGCAAAGCTTAAAAAATATATAAATGTGGTATCACTATAATTGTAAGAATAAAGCTGTCATCATTTTTTCATGATACGATGAACAGCATATAAAAAAAGCAATTCCTGAATTTCTGTTTCTTCTTGATCACAAGAGACAGAATAGAAAGTGATAAAAAGAAAAAGATGGCGCCCAAAATGGTGCCAATATAAACTCCAACTAATCCCACAAAAAAACAAGTCCTTACATGGATCTGTTGGTAGGAAATAAGAAAACTAGAGCTTTTAAAATTTGGTAAAGCAAAATTACCTTTATTTTTGTAAAAAAAAAAAAGTATATTTTAGTATAATAGTAGCCAAGCCTAAAAAAATATAATTCTGGTTGGAAAAAGTACAATTCTTTTTTGATGTGGTTTTGAACAGTTGGAGGGGTGCTGTTTTTAGAATGGTGTCACTTTTAGTTAATTTCTGTCATATAGACCTCTCAAAGTCATTTCAAATGTGATGTGTCCCTAAAAAAGTTGTTTTTTTTAATATTGGAGAAACATTATATTTTGAAAACTTACCTTCAATTACAGTTATTTAAGTATATTTATTATTTACACATTTAGGCCTACCATAATACTCTTTTATAAGCCGAGTTTTTCAGCCCAAAAATTGTGCTGAAAAGTCCTCCCCTCGGCTTATACACGGGTCAATACGGTAGGGGCTGTGGTGGGGTCTGTGTCCGGGGCTGGGAAGGCTGGAGGAGGCGGGGAGAGGCTGCTATATGAGTGCCCCATCACGTGGGGCCGCTCATTATATATGCACTGCTTCCCCCTGTCAATCAGCGGCAGGGGGAAGCAGTGCATATCTGCATATATGGCTCCCAAATGCTGGCACTCGCCCCCTCCGTTGTAAGGCCCCCCCCCGACTGCTGAACTTACCATCCCTGGTCTTCAGCACCGTAACGGTCCTCCGTGCTCCGCCCTCCATGCTCCCGTCCTCGGCAGAATCCGGGGTCATGTGACCGGTTGGTCGTATGACGTCATCACTACTGTGAAGGCCGGGGACCCCGGATGCAACCGAGGATGGGAGCACGGAGGACTGGCGCGGTGCAGAAGACCAGGGATGGTAAGTTAAGCAGCCGTAGGGGAAGCTTACAACGGAGGGGGGAGAGTGCCAGCATTTGGGGTCATATATGACACACTGCTGGGGCCTGTATATACCACTGGGGAGGCTGCTGTATACCACTGGAGCTGCTCTATATACTGCTAGGGCCTGTATATACCACTAGGGAAGCTGCTGTAATACTGCTGGGGCCTGTATATACCACTGGGGAGGCTGTTGTATACCACTGGGGCTGCTGTATATACTGCTGGGGCCTGTATATACCACTGGGGAGGCTGCTGTATACCACTGGGGCTGCTGTATATACTGCTGGGGCCTGTATATACCACTAGGGAAGCTGCTCGATATGAGGTAAAAAGGTATGATATAATGAGCGCTTGAGAAAGACAACTTTAGTGTCGAAACATGTTGTGGCGAGGAGACCTGTAACTTCTACTGTTCACAATAAACTTGAAAGGTAATATTCGATAAGAGCCCAGTGCCTGTTTCTGTCCCTAGCGCTCATTATATCATACCTTTTTACCTCATATCGTGCTCAATTCCTCCCTTTGGGGAGTGTGGTTTGAGAGCAGCTCTGGGACAGGATTTGGTCAACACAGAGGAGCTGCCCTTCCCTGGGCTCCTGATCTCTGGGAGAGACGTTGAAGTTCCATAAGGAAAGGCTTCTCTACACGTAGCAACGGATTTATGCCTGCGGTTAAATCTCACCTCAAATCATCAACCTCGTTGTGCAGGGGGCGCAACTAGAAAAGGTGAGTGACATATCAATATAACCCCTTGCTTCGGCTAATTTGCACAGTGTGGCGCAACAATTTTTTGGTTTTTCTTTACTAGGGAAGCTGCTGTAATACTGCTGGGGCCTGTATATACCACTGGGGAGGCTGTTGTATACCACTGGGGCTGCTGTATATACTGCTGGGGCCTGTATATACCACTGGGGAGGCTGCTGTAATACTGCTGGGGCCTGTATATACCACTGGGGATGCTGCTGCAATACTGATGGGGCCTGTATATACCACTGGGGAGGCTGCTGTATACTACCACTGGGGAGGCTGCTGTATATACCACTGGGGAGGCTGCTGTATACTACCACTGGGGAGGCTGCTGTATATACCACTGGGGAGGCTGCTGTATACCACTGGGGAGGCTGCTGTATACCACTGGGGAGGCTGCTGTATACCACTGGGGAGGCTGCTGTGTACCACTGGGGAGGCTGCTTTATACCACTGGGGCTGCTGTATATACCTCTGGGGCTGCTGTATATACCACTGGGGAGGCTGCTGTATATACCACTGAGGAGGCTGCTGTATACTACCACTGGGGAGGCTGCTGTATATCACTGGGGAGGCTGCTGTATACCACTGGGGAGGCTGCTGTATACCACTGGGGAGGCTGCTGTGTACCACTGGGGAGGTTGCTGTATACCACTGGGGAGGCTGCTGTATACTACCACTTGGGAGGCTGCTGTATACTACTACTGGGGAGGCTGCTGTATATACCACTGGGGAGGCTGCTTTATATCACTGGGGCTTCTGTATATACCTCTGGGGCTGCTGTATATACCACTGGGGAGGCTGCTGTATATACCACTGAGGAGGCTGCTGTATACTACCACTGGGGAGGCTACTTTATACTACCACTTGGGAGGCCTGTATACCACTGGGGGGCCTATATACCACACTGCTGCGGGCTGTATACCTGTGCTGGGGTCCACCCTCGGCTTATACACGAGTCAATAGGTTTTCCCAGGTTTTGGGGGCAAAAGTAGGGGGGTCAGCTTATACACGGGTCGGCTTATACACGAGTATATACGGTATTTGGATTCATGATAGCAACATGTAAAATTCATTTAGGAGTGAAATATTTAACATTTCATATGATGTACATTTCACAAATTAAATATCTTGCCTATTTTTCCACATCATAAAATAGCACATGAAAAAGAACATGGTGACCATACAGGAATATTACTGTGATTTATGTTTATTTTTTAACAAGCTTTTTCGCTTCATATACTATAGTAAACCTTTTAAAGATTATACATTTAATGTAGCCAGCTGAACAATTCCTTGCGCTTCTTTTTCCTTTTGGAATGAGTGCTCAGAGCTCCTTCTTGCTTAAACAGTTTTATAGCAATTTTGTTCCTATCCATAGACGAAAACTAATAAAATACATTTATAGTATAATATAATGAAGGTTAAACCCATAAACCATGGGTAAACGCATGGCATTTAAAACCTTTCACATTAAAAATATTTATGCTGCTCTTTTTTCTAAATCCAGCCACATTAGTAAGAAAAGACATAGAGTTCACAGATAAGACTGCAATGCCACCTACTTGCTCAGGGCTGATGTATGGAATAGCAATCTGAAAATTATCAGCTTCCAAGCAGAGACATATTGCAGATAACTGACTCTACTTAAAACACACAGCCATAAAAAAATTGGGAAAAAGAGAGATAGAGATAAAGATAGTGACAAAAAAGGTAGAGAGGGACAGAACGAGAGTGACAGAGAGATAAAATGAGAATCAATAAGATCAACAGAGAACTAGAGTAAGAGAGAACAGAAATAGAGAGAGACAGAAATAGAGCAAAGAGCTGAAGTCACACAGCCGTATGGCTCACATGAAGATCACATGGAATTTCCCAGACATGGCCGTAGGCTCTTCTGACCAGATTGTGCCAGCTTCATATATATCTACGTAGCTGACACGCTAAGGCCAAAAGAGCCATGGCCGGTCTGGCCAGTGCAATGCTGTCCTTACCTGAATTAAATGCTAGTGTGTCTCTAACCAAAAACAGTGGAAAAAGATTAATAGAGAGGGGGACAGCTTCAAGTATTTGTATGGAGCTGATATGCTCAGTCCAAGAGAGTTGCAGGCAGTCCGGGCAGTGCAATGCTGTCCTTATGCAAATCATACACTAGTATGTCTCCCGCCAAAAACAGAGGAAAAGAGTAATAGAGAGGGGGACAGTAAGGGACTGTGGAACAGAGACATAATCACTTAGAGAAATAGAGTGAGCACAAGAGACAGAGATAGAGGAAGAAACAGAGAGATAGTATGAAAGACAGAGATGGAGCAGCACATTTAAATAATGCAGTAGAGACAGAGACATAAATATCAAACAGAAAGCAATTGAGGTAGATAACGGATATAAACTTTGAACAAAGCTCCACTGTGCAGCATCATTCAATGCATATTGGCACCGCAGAAGAGCTCCTGAATACCAAGTGAATCTGGGCAGTGCAGCTCACTTCAATGTTTATTGAATATTGGCAGTTCTGTAGTGCTCAGCAGTAGATGCTACACTTTAAAATGAACTGTGATATGCAGTTTTGCTTAATGTTCATATGAAGGTGATGCTGGATTGGGAAAGTAGCTGAATGGTGGGAGACGTTAAATTGGAGCCTTGCTCATTGGATATTGATGACATCTCTACAGAAATCCTGATCTATAGTGAAAAGGCCAGAGATGTGATGCCTGATGGTTTAACCCTAGAACGCATATTGGCGGCCTTTTAGGCCTGAATGCTTACATTTTTGCTATTATCTGCAAAATTACTTTAGTTAGAATTTTGAAACTCCAGGTATTCCTCAAGTATGTCGTTGTTGTTCATATAATTTTTTTCATAGGCATTTTGGTGTAACAATGCTTGTTTGGTGAAAACTACATCTGTATGGATTGGGGGCCTTTTAGGCCCAAGCTATTTTTTTCATGTTCTCAGTAGTGTTTGTGTCTCAAATTACTTTATTTGTACTCAGTAATACTGGTGGAGGGGCCAGGTTGTGGATAATGACATGTGAGGATGTCATGTGATTTTTGGAGGGAGTGATAAGGCTATGACATCATCTCAGGTCCTTCTGAACACAGTAATGAGCTGTGTATAGTGTACTGACGACAGTATACACTGTGAGCTAATTGCTGAAGGACCTGTGATAAGATAAGCTGTTGAGAGGAAGTCTGATTCATTTTCAGTTTCTGTTTCTAAGAAGCTTGCAAAGGGTAGAGCTTGTGAGCCACAAAAATCCAGAGAATTGTACACCACCTAAAAGTATAAAAGAGCTGCTGAGGCTGAGAGGAAGAATGGGGACTTTACACTTACAGTGTGTCACACACAAGCAAAGAGTGGACAACCCTGATTGTGTTCATTGTTTTTTCTTTTAGTTTGCTAACATCTAGTCAGCAATGGCACACTCTTCCTCCATGCATCTTACTGAGCAAGAGATTGAAGCGATTATGTTTCAAAGCGATGATGAAAGTGAAGTATCTTTGTCTGATGAAGAATACCCGCCACCAGCTAATCAAACATCCTCATCCAGTGATTCTTCTGATGATGAAGAAGTGAATCCAGTGGATCCTCAAGAAGTGATAAGTAGAACATCCAAAACTAATGTTTTTTGGGACAGTAATCCTACATTAGTCGGACGTACTCCAATACACAATCATGTGAGACAGGCTCAAGGAGCTGTGGGAAGTCCCAGTTACTTTAACCCTAAAGATGTATTCTGTACTTATTTTTCTGACAATATTGCAGAAGAAGTAAGGTGATTCCCTGTAGGGTATATATAAAAAACAAACATGCGGTGCCAATCTCAGCGCGTTACCAATGTAACTCTCTGGTGCCCTTTTAATGAAGTTTTATGCACTCACCTCTTGCCATAAAACTTCAAGCATATGGTTTTTCCAAAGCCTCCTCACGCTTTGGATATTTATCCGGGTCTGCTACTCGCCTTGAATTGATCCTTGTATTGGGTCCTGCCACGGATTCCCACAGGCATAAAGGTTCAATAGGAGGTGATCCAATTCTATAGTGGCCGCGCTCCCCGTGGTAATGATTTTAAGAACTTCTTGTCCACAAAAAATGTTATTCCTCAAAACATGTGAGAATATAAAAAATGGATACAACGCGTTTCGGCGGAGACAACCGCTTTCCTCAGGTATCTAAATAAAAATACATCTGACACTTTGCTTTATAGGTAAAAGATAATTACAGCTTGCTAGGTAATGACATGAGGGTGTGGGTATATTGATAAATGTTCTTAGTGGTTTTTTAGCGTAGTGATTGCTGTTTGTGGGTGTTTGTTTTTACTATGTAATGAAGCACTATAGCTGAAGCGGACAATGAGACTGATTGGACAGGTGTGGTTATACCCACACCCTCATGTCATTACCTAGCAAGCTGTAATTATCTTTTACCTATAAAGCAAAGTGTCAGATGTATTTTTATTTAGATACCTGAGGAAGGCGGTTGTCTCCGCCGAAACGCGTTGTATCCGTTTTTTATATTCTCACATGTTTTGAGGCATAACATTTTTTGTGGACAAGAAGTTCTTAAAATCATTACCACGGGGAGCGCGGCCACTATAGAATTGGATCACCTCCTATTGAATATTGCAGAAGAGGTCCTTTTATGTTCAAACCTAGAAGGAAGACGTATCGCTTCTGCAAAAAATAAGTCCTGGAAAAATATCTCAAAGAGGAAATGTATGCATATATTGGACTTTTACTGCTGGCAGGGAGTCAAAAATCGTATGATGTCCCAATATGAGAATTATTTCTGGACCCACTTTCTAATCCACACTATAAAGCGACAATGGCAGTGGGCAGACATGAGGAAATTAGAAGAATCATTCGCTTTGATGATAACTAAGCGAACTCGTGCAGCGAGGTTTGAAACAGACAAATTAGCCGTTATCAGTTATATCTGGAACATATTTATCAAAAATTGCACAAAACATTACAATCCTAGTACTAATGTTACTGTAGATGAGCAACTTGTACTGTTCAGAGGACGCCGCAAGTTCATACAATACATGCCCAGCAAGCCAGCCAAGTACGGAATAAAAATCTTCTGGATGTGTGATTCTGCAAATTATTATGTCATAAATGGCGTAATCTACTGTGGAAAAGAGATTGGTGCACCAGTTCAGAAGGATCTGGGGTCTGAAATAGTAAAAACTCTTGCCATTCCAATATTCAATAAAGGTAGAAACATCTCCATGGACAATTGTTTCACCAATGTTGAACTAGGCAATATTCTGCTTGCAAAAGCTATTACACTTGTTGGTACTGTAAAGTAAAACAGATGAGAAATTCCATCAGCACTCAAACACAATCGGCAGCGAGCACTTTATGAGAGTGTCTTTGGATTCAATGACAAAGCGACTTCAGTATCTTACAAGGCGAAGAAGGAGAAATTTGTGATTTTACTCAGTACCATGCATCACGATTGCAGTGTTGACAGCAATGACAAGAGATTGAAACCAGAAATCCTCCTGCATTACAATACAACAAAAGGAACAGCCGGTCGAGGGTGCATACTGCTGTGTGAGATGTGAGTATGTTGTGCATTTGGAAGCCCAGATACGGGATCTAAATGAGCAACTGACAATGCTGAGATCCATAGACAATATGGAAAGGAGTCTGCTGCTCACTGGACAGCTGCTCAATGGGATAGATGTGGGGGAAGATGGTAGTATGGAGCTGCAGGACCGTGAGGTAGCTAGCTGGGTGACAGTTAGAAGGCGGGGAAGAGGGAAGTGTGCCAGGGAGGCTAGCCTTGATCTGGCACACCCCAATAAATTTGCTATGTTGGCAGATGAGGGGGGTGTAAATTCAGGGATAGTACTGCTGCAGCAGAGCATTACCTCTGAAAGCCAGAGGAGTGTCTGCTCCAGTAAGGGGGAAAATAGGAGAGAAGGGCAGGCCAGAAAGGTGCTGGTAGTGGGGGACTCAATTATTAGGGGAACAGATAGGGCAATCTGTCACAAAGACAGGGATCGTCGAACAGTGTGCTGCCTACCTGGCACACGAGTACGGCACATCGCTGATTGGGTTGACAGATTACTGGGAGGGGCTGGTGAGGACCCAGCGGTCATGGTGCACAATGGCACAAATGATAAAGTTAGAGGTAAGTGGAAGGTCCTGAAAGATGATTTCAGGGAATTAGGCTGCAAGCTTAAGGCAAGGACCTCTAAGGTAGTATTCTTTGAAATACTGCCTGACCACGTGCCACACCAGAGAGGCAACGGGAGATTAGGAAGATAAATACGTGGCTCAGGAATTGGTGTAGGAAGGAGGGGTTTGGGTTCCTGAAGAACTGGGCCAACTTCTCTGTTGGCTACAGGTTCTATGCTAGGGACGGGCCGCACCTCAATGGGGAGGGGGCAGCTGTGCTGGAGGAGAAAATGGCTAGAAGGTTGGAGGAGTGTTTAAACTACGGATTGGGGGGAGGGTATTCATTGTATTGGAGGAGAAGATAGTGTAATTAGTAACCTGGGCACAAGTAATAAAATTGGGGGTGGCATGGGGGTGGGGTTAGAACAGTCAATACAGTAGGAAGGAATAGAAGTAAAGAGAGATGCATAAAGTGCATGTACACTAATGCCAGAAGCCTCTCCAACAAAATGGAGGAATTAGAATTGATTTTGTTGGAAAATAATTATGACATGTTGGGGATTTCGGAGACATGGCTGGATGAGAGCAATGACTGGGCTGTTAATTTGCAGGGCTATAGTCTGTTTAGAAATGACCGCAGAAATAAGCGAGGAGGAGGTGTATGTTTATACGTAAAATCATCCTTAAAACCCATCCTGCGTGATAATATAGGTGAATCTAATGGAAATGTAGAGTCTCTGTGGGTGGAGATAAGGGGAGGGGGAAAAAATAATAAATTACTGAGAGGGGTTTGTTATAAGTCCCCAACAATAATGGAAGTGGAGGAGAATATCCTCATAAAGCAAATAGATGAAGTAGCGACTCAGGGAGAAGTCATTATTATGGGGGACTTCAACTACCCTGAAATACATGGGGGATCAGAAACCTGCAGTTCCAGCAAAGGTAATAGGTTTTTGAAAACTATGAGAGACAATTACCTTTCACAACTGGTTCAGAACCCAACAAGAAAGGGGGCACTGTTAGACCTAATATTAACCAACAGGCCAGACAGCATATAAAATATACGGGTTGGAGGTCACTTGGGTAATAGTGATCATAACATAATAAGTTTTCAAGTATCCTTTACTAAAATGTGTAGTAAAGGGGCTACAAGGACACTAAACTTCAGGAAGGCATATTTCCAAAGGTTGAGAGATGATCTTAGTGCAATAAACTGGGACGATGTCCTGAGACATAAAAGTACACAAAGCAAATGGGAGACGTTTATTAGCATCCTGAATAGGACCTGTGCACAATACATACCCTATGGGAATAAGCATGCTAGAAATAGGAGGAAACCACTATGGCTAAATAAAGCGGTAAGAGGCGCAATAAGTGACAAAAAGAAAGCATTTAGGGAATTAAAGCAAGTAGGTAGTGATGAAGCACTAAATGAATACAGAAAATTAAATAACATCTGTAAAAAGCAAATCAAGGAAGCAAAGATTGAGACAGAGAGACTCATTGCCAGAGAAAGTAAAAATAATCCCAAAATATTTTTTAACTACATAAATAGTAAGAAACTAAAAAATGATGGTGTTGGCCCCTTTAAAAATAGTCTGGGTGAAATGGTGGATGAGGATGAGGAAAAAGCCAGTATGCTAAATGACTTTTTTTCAACAGTATTTACACGAGAAAATCCCATGACAGACAATATGATCAGTGATAACAAAAACTCTCAATTAAATGTCACCTGCTTAACCCAGCAGGAAGTATGGCATCGTCTAAAAATCACTAAAATTGACAAATCCCGGGCCCGGATGGGATACATCCTAGAGTGCTGCAGGAATTAAGTACTGTCATAGATAGACCATTATTTTTAATATTTAAAGATTCCATAATAAACAGGGTCTGTACCACAGGACTGGCGTATAGCAAATGTGGTGCCAATATTCAAAAAGGGGACAAAAACTGAACTTGGAAATTATAGGCCAGTAAGCTTAACCTCTATTGTGGGTAAAATCCTAGAGGGTTTTCTAAGAGATGCTATACTGGAGTATCTAAAGAAAAATAACCTCATGACCCAATGTCAACATGGGTTTATGAGGGACTGTTCCTGTCAAACTAATCTGAAAGCTTCTATGAAGAAGTAAGTACTGGACTGGACCAAAGAAATGCAGCGGATGTGGTGTAAATGGACTTTTCAAAAGCTTTTGATACGGTGCCACACAAAAGATTGATACATAAAATGAGAGCAATGGGGATGGGGAAAATATGTGTAAGTGGGTTAATAACTGGCTTAGTGATAGGAAACAAAGGGTGGTCATTAAGGGAACACACTCAGAATAGGTCACAGTTAATAGTGGGGTACCACAGGGGTCAGTGTTGGGCCCGCTTCTTTTTAATATATTTATTTATTAATTACCTTGTAGGGGGCATACAGAGTAGAATCTCAATATTTGCAGATGACACTAAACTCTGCAGGGTAATCAATACAGAGGAGGACAATTTTATATTACAGAAGGCTTGGGCTGATAAATGGCAAATTAGCTTTAATGGGGATAAATGTAAAGTCATGCACTTGGGCAGAGGAAACAAAAGGTATAATTATGTGCTTAATAAAACACTGGGCAAAACTATCATTGAAAAAGACCTGGGTGTATTGGTAGATGACAAACTCACATTTAGTGGCCAGTGTCACGCAGCTGCTGCAAAGGCAAATAAAATAATGGGATGCATTAAACGAGGCATAGATGCTCATGAGGAGAACATAATTTTACCTCTATACAAGTCATTAGTGAGACCACACTTAGAATACTGTGTACAATTCTGGTCTCTGGTGTATAAGAAAGACATAGCTGAACTAGAGCGGGTCCAGAGAAGAGCGACCAAGATTATTAGAGGACTGAGGGGTATGCAATACCAAGACAGGTTATTAAACTTGGGGTTATTTAGCTTGGAAAAACGAAGGCTTAGGGGTGATCTTATAATAATAATAATGTATAAATATATGAGGGGACAGTACAGAGAACTTTCTAATGATCTCTTTACTCTTCGGCCTGAGACGGGGACAAGGGGACATCCTCTACGTCTGGAGGAAAGAAGGTTTAATCATAATCACAGACGCAGATTCTTTACTGTAAGAGCAGTGAGACTATGGAACTCTCTGCCACATGATGTTGTAATGAGTGACTCACTACTAACATTTAAGAAGGGCCTGGATGCCTTTCTTGAAAACTATAATATTACCAGTTATATATACTAGATTCTTTGATAGGGCGTTGATCCAGGGAACTAGTCTGATTGCCATATCTGCAGTCAGGAAATAATTTTTTCCCCAATGTGGAGCTTAGTGTTGCCACATTTTTTTTTGCCTTCCTCTGGATCAACATGTTAGGCTATGGGTTGAACTAGATGGGCTTAAAGTCTTTCTTCAACCTTAAAAACTATGTTACTATGTTACTATGTTACTTTAAAATGGATGAGATGGTGGGAGAATATTCGTGTAAGAGGCAACCAAAACGATGGCCTGTAAGTACTATTTTCAAATATGCTTGATGTAGCAACCCTAAATTCCTTCATTATTTATACAGAAACTCATCCGGAATTTCATGCACAGAGGATGGACATGAGATGCATATTCTTAAAGGACCTTTGTCATGAACTTGTAATGTCTCACATGATCGAGCGAAGCAAACAGTGTGGCGTACAGTTTCAGATTATTCCAGAGCCAGGAGAAAGAAAACGAAAGCGTTGTTTCATGTGTCCAAGAAACATAGAGAGGAAAACTGAGCGATATTGTTCTACTTGTAAGGAAAATGTTTGCAAAGAACAATCTTCTGAAAAAATAACATGAAATAATTGTTTGGAAGACTAATATAATAGAAAAGAAAGTTAGAATACAAATGTAGCTGGGCTAGTTTGCTATAGATTTCTATGCGTTTTTGTGTGTGTTTTCATATCTTCGTGTTAAATTTGGAAAAATAAGATTTTTTGGTGTTTTCTGTGAAAAATTATAATGAAAATTTTGTCCACTAGTCATATTTAATTTAGCAATTTTGAAATAAACTTGTGAAAGTTATTTAAGTGTGTTTTTCTATATTATTTGCATCGGGGCATAAAAGGCCCCCAATACGTTGATATGTATATTTTTAACGTCATGCGTTCTAGGGGTAAATAAGAGAACTGGGTGGCAGACGGAAAGATCAATCGGGAGGTGAGTGAGTGTATTAGCTTTTTTTATGTTTTGTAACACCCCATATATGGAACCAGGGGTTGTAGGAAAGTCAATCAAAAGAAAGCAGACTTTTTGAATGGTTCTTAAGTTTTACATATATATATATATATATATATATATATATATATATATAGACACCAAAGAAAATGGTGGATGTGGTCAATCCCATTTGTCTTTACATGGACCTTTTTCAGCTGGCTTTTGGACTTAACATATGAAAGACAAGGCTGTATTGGTCCTTTGAAGCTGATTGACACATTCGTTTTTTAAAGAAGAGGATGCATTGCCATGCAAAAGTATTGACGTCCTTGACATTTTCCGTGTTTTGCTACCTCATGATGTGGAATTTCACAGGTTTTTTTGAGTGTTTGCATCTGTTCATGTAAAGAACATGCCTACAACTGTGAAAAGTTTTTCTTTATTGTGAAGCAAATAACAAATAGTAACTGAAAATGTCTGTGTGCATAACTACCTAGGCCCCTGAAGTCAGTATTTTGTAGAACTTCTTTTTTTGGCAATTACAGCTGCAAGTCCTTTGATAAGACTCTATGAGCTTTCGACATCTTGTCACTGGAAATTTGACCCATTCTTCAAGGCGAAACTGCACCAATTTCTTCAAGTTAGAAGGTTTCCTCTGGTGAACAGAAATTTTCAAGTCTGACCATAGATTCTCAATTGGATTAAGGTCTGGGCTTTGATTGGCCACTCCAGTACATCTACACATTTTTCATTAAACCATTCGAATGTTCTCGCTTCCTAAAATTCAATGTAGACAAAATCGAACTCATCATCTTTCCTCCATCTCACACACCATCCTTACCAGATCTACTATCACAATAAATGAATAAATGACATCACACTTTGCCCTGCACCTGAAGTCAGCTGCCTCAGAGTAACCCTTAACTCTGCGCTGTCCTTCAAACTGTACATCCAAGCCCTTGCCACCTCCTGCCGCCTCCAACTGAAAAACATTTCCAGAATCCATTCCCTTCCTCAACCCTCAATCTGCTAAACTACTAGTGCATGCCCTCATAATCTCCCGTCTTGGTTACTGCAACCTCTTCCTCTGAGGCCTCCCTGCTAACACTCTTACACCTCTCCAATCTGTCCTTAACTCTGCTGCTTGACTAATCCACCTCTCTAGTCGGTATTCCTCCACTTCTCCCTCTGCAAATCCATCCACTGGCTTCCAATTCACCAGTGTAACCAATTCAAACTAACATTGATTTACAATGCCATCCACAATCTGTCCACCACAAATATCTCTGAACTAATCTCCCGATATCATCCAACTCATAATCTTCGATCCTCCGAAGACCTCCTCCTTTCCTCCACACTTGTACGTTCCTTATATAACCGCCTGCAAGACTTCACCCGAGCATCCCCCATTCTCTGGAATGCTGCACCCCAAAACGTCGGACTGTGCCCCACACTTGGAACCTTAAAGCGGAACCTGAAAACCCATCTCTTCAGAACAGTCTACAGCCTGCAATGACCACACTGCCCCCTCACCACCACTGGACTCGGTTCTCCATCACCATTGGACCTGGCACTCCACCACCACCAGAGCAGACCTAACCTACCGTCTCTCTCCCCACTGCCCTATAGAATGTAAGCCCACAAGAGCAGGGTCCTTTCTCCTCTCTGTATCAGTCTGTCACTGTTAGCTTGTCTATTGTATTTTTAAATTGTTTGTATGTAACCCTTTCTCATGGACAGAACCATGGAATCAATAGTGCTCTATAAATAATAATAATAATAATGATAATAATAATAATAATAATAGTATTGCTTTAGCAGTATGCTTTGGGTTATTGTTTTGTTGGAAGATGAACCTCTGTCCCTGTCTCAAATCATTGATAGACTTATGCAGGTTTTGCGCGAGAACATCCCTGTGTTTCACACCATCTATCTTCCCTTTGGCTAGGACCATTTACCCTGTCCCTGCTGATGAAAAGCATCCCTACATTATGATGCTGCCTTAAGTATGTTTTCCTGTAGGGATGGTATTCTTGGGGTGATGAGCTGTGTTGGTTTGATGCCAGACATAGCGTTTATCATGGTGGTCAAAGAGTTAAATTTTAGTCTCCTCTGACCACACCACCTTCTGCCATACATTTGGGAGTTTCCGACATGCCTTTTGGCAAAATCAAAATGAACCTTCCAATTTTTGGCTGATTGAAAAGGCTTTTTTATGGCCACTCTTCCGAAAAGGCCAGTTCCATATAGAGTGTAAAGTTTATTATAGTTGTGAGGACAGATAATCTAGTCTTTGCTTGAGAAATCTGCAGCTCCTTCAGAATTAACTTTGGTCTCTGTACTGCCCCACTGATTAATGCCCTCAATGTCTGGGCTGAGTTTTTATACTCTCTTAGCAAGTTTTGTTGAGGTACCATGTTCTTTTCATTTGATAATAATGCATTTGATGGTGCTTCGGGGATCTGCAGACATTGGGATATTTTAGTACCAAATCTTGACTTTCACTTGTCAACAACTTTGCCTCTGACTTGTTTGAGAAGTCTTGCTAAGGCGGCCGTCACACGCTGAGATATCTCTAGCGATATTGTAAGCGATCACGTGCACGCGCAATCGCTTACAATATCGCTCACATCGCTGGTGAGCTGTCACACAGACAGACTCACCAGTGATGTGGAGCCGCGATCTCGCTGGTAACTATGGTACACATCGGGTAACTAGGCGCCGCGCGTCGCTTAGTTACCCGACGTGTACCATAGTTACCATCTCCCAGCATAGGCTCTGCGCTGGGAGATCGTTCATCGTGGTGTCATACACCACGATGAAGCAGATCGTGGCATCGTTCATTGCTAGATCTGAGCTCCGTAGCTCAGATCAGCGATGTCACGATCAAGCGATTTCACATCGTAAATCGCTTGATTACATGCAACGATTTCTTGCCCGATATCGCTTAAGCGATCAAAAAGGAGATCGCTTAAACGATATCGGGCAAGAAATCGTCCCGTGTGACGGCCGCCTTAATGGTGTTGCAGCCTTTGTGGCCTTTCAGAAAAGGTGTGTATATACTGATACATAACGTGACACTTAGATTGCACACAGGAGAACTTCCTTTCACAAAGCATGTAATTTATGATTTCTTGCACCAGAAATTTTTAGGGACTTCAAAGCAAAATGTGTGAATACATATTATATGCACAATTAAATTTTTATTAATTTTAACCCATATTTTAAATTTTCGCCTAAATATTTTTCACTTCACTTTCCCAACTTAGACAATTTAATACTTATGCATCCCACACAAATCGAATTACAAAAATATTTAAATACGAGTAACAAAGTAGTTAGAAAGCCAAAGAGAGTTAATACTTTTGGAAGGCGCTGTATCAGATTTTCTGAATTAATTAGGAAGTTTATGCCGCTAATGAATGTCATGCCTCTGGCTCTAACATGCCTTCTCATCAAGGCCAGCATTAATCATGCTCGTCTTGATGAATTGTAGTCATAGTGTTTTGGACTTTGCAAAGGCATTTGATGGTGTCCCCTACATATGCCTAATTGGTCATTTAAAGTCTATAGGGTTAGAAAGTAAAGTTTGTAATTGGACTAGCAACTAGCTCAAAGTAAACATCCAGAGAGTTGTGGTTAATTTCTGCTACTTTGAGCAATCTCCGGTTATAAGGGGTGTAGCTCAAGGTTCAGTCTTGGGTCTGCATTATTCAAATAATTTAATAATGATAGAAATACAGATTAAATGTTTTGTATCTGTTTTTGCAGTTGATACCAAACTATGTAGCATAATGCAATGCATGAAAGATACTCATAAATTACATGCTTACTTTGAGAAACATAATGTTTGAGTATTCACATGGCAGACAAGGTTGAATGTGGACATATGTAAACGCTCATGGACACTAATATGAATGTATTATATTTTCCAGGTGGAGTAAAACTGGGATAGTCACTTCCATAGAAGGATCTGGTTGTACTTGTAAATTACTGTCTGAATAACAGAATGCAATGATAATCAGCAGCTTATAAAGCCAGTGGGATATTATCATGTATTAAAAAAGGCAGGAACTTATTGAACAAAGACATAATCCTACCTTTTCATAAATCATTATTGAAACCTCATCTGCACTATACAGTTTCGTTCTAGGAACCAGTTAATAGAAATGATGCCCTGAAATTAAGAAATGCAGAAAGTAGTATGATTATGGACTTTTCAAAAGCTTTTGATACGATGCCACACAAAAGTTGATACATAAAATAAGAGCAATGGGGATAGGGGAAAATATGTGTAACTGGGTTAAGAACTGACTTAGTGATAGGAAACAAAGGGTGGTCATTAATGGAACACACTCAGAATGGGTCACAGTTAACAGTGGGGTACCACAGGGGTCAGTATTGGGCCCACTTCTTTTTAATATATTTATTAATGACCTTGTAGGGGGCATACAGAGTAGAATCTCAATATTTGCAGATGACACTAAACTCTGCAGGTTAATCAATACAGAGGAGGGCAATTTTATATTACAGGAGGATTTATGTAAACTAGAAGCTTGGGCTGATAAAGGGCAAATGAACTTTAATGGGGATAAATGTAAGGTCATGCACTTGGGCAGAGGAAATAAAATGTATAATTATGCGCTTAAATATAAAACACTGGCAAAACTATCACTGAAAATGACCTAGGTATATGTGTAGACAACAAACTCACATTTAGTGACCAGTGTCAGGCAGCTGCTGCAAAGGCAAATAAAATAATGGGATGCATTAAAAGAGGCATAGATGCTCATGAGGAGAACACAATTTTACCTCTATACAAGTCACTAGTGCGACCACACTTAGAATACTGTGTACAATTCTGGTCTCCGGTGTATAAGAAAGACATAGCTGAACTAGATCGGGTCCAGAGAAGAGCGACCAAAGTCATTAGAGGACTGAGGGGTCGGCAATACCAAGACAGGTTATTAAACTTGGGGTTATTTAGCTTGGAAAAACAAAGGCTTAGGGTGATCTTATATTAATGCATAAATATATGTACAGTACAGAGACCTTTTTAATGACCTTTTTACTCTTAGGCCTGAGACGGGGACATGGGGAGGAAAGAAAGTTTAATCATAATCACAGACGTGGATTCTTTACTGTAAGAGCAGTGAGACTATGGAATTCTCTGCCACATGATGTTGTAATGAGTGAGTCACTAATAAAATTTAAGAAGGGCCTAGATGCATTTCTTGAAAAGTATAATATTACAGGTTATATATACTAGATTCTTGAGTTGATCCAGGGAATTAGTCTGATTGCCATATGTGGAGTCAGGAAGGAATGTTTTCCCCCAGTTTAGAGCTTAGTGTTGCCACATGGTTTTTTTTTTGCCTTTCTCTGGATTAACATGTTAGGCTATGGGTTGAACTAGATTGACTTAAGGCCCAGTTACACACACAGATAATTGTGCAGAGATTGTTCGCAGATCTCTGGTTGCGGTGAAATCATGGACACATTGTTCCATTTTGTGGCCGTGTACAAATGTAACAATGTGTCCATGATTTCACTGCAACCATAAATCTGCAAACAAACTCTGCACAATTATCTGTGTGTGTAACTGGGCCTTTAAAGTCTTCCTTCAACCTTAAAAACTTTGTTACTATATTACTATGTAATCCAGCGACTGTGGGCAGTAGAATTATTTAATTTTAATCATGATTAAGGCTTCCTATAGCTGAAATGGGTACGACTGTTGTTCCTAAAGCCTAGCCATGTGGCTGCAACATGCTGCACTGTATTTTAATGTCCATAAAATAAACTGGACATTTAAAAAAAAAAAATCTACTGCCCACAGTCTCTGAATTAATCATACTACTTTCTGCATTATCTTCAATCTGCATGGAGCCAAAGGCAAATCCGTGCGCAGGGGGAGAATCCAAAATGAAGGAGGATGACAGAGAAGGGGTGAGCTGAGTTTCATCTATTATTTTTGTCAAGTACTGAAATTAGGAAAGGTGCAATAATTAGCCAGAAAAAAGAAGAGAAGCCTAGATGATCTTAGCTATGTGGAAAGACAAATAAGTAAATGTATTTAGTCTTGAGAACTGCCATCTATGACGAGACATGATTAATTTGTACAACTGCATAAATGACTAGTGCAAAAAGTATAGTCACCAATGGTTTCATGTAAAACCACCATAAAAGACAAGGGGACACTCACTATGTCTGGATAAAAAATTTCAGCCTACAAAAGAGACAAATCTCTTTTGACCATAAAAACTATTGCTCTTGGAATAATGTACGTCAAGAGCTGGTTATAGCCGGAAACATTGATGATTTCAAAATTGGCATGGCTGCTTTTTTAGAAGAAAATAATGTAAATGCTTATGTAATTAAATAAAATTATGTTCTGAATGTTAGGTGCAGTGGATTGGTATCAGGAGGGAAAATATTAACTCATTTGGAATGGACTGTATCATGCATTGTCGCTGTCCATGTGCCTCGTACCATTGTCCTTTCCCATCAATTGGATGAACTTAATGAAAATGTGTCTTTTTTTCAGCCATTTAAACTCTGCAACTAATTATTCTCTGAATAACACAATGAAACATTTTTTAGGTGGGCTTCAACACATTGATATTTGTATTGTAATATTTCTGGTTACTAATACAAACTACCAATTTAAAACAGTAGGAACTTTAGGCTTCTTTCATTTTTTCCTGTTTCCATATTGTTTCTTCAATTCTTTGTTTAGGTCATCTTCCTTCATATATAATATTTCAACTAAAGTTTTACTAACCTTGTTATACATAGTACTACAACACAGATGATGGCAATCTGAATTGTACCAATCACTGCTGCTATTAAGACATACTGGAAACGTACAGGGCCTGGAACTACGTATAATACATTAAAGTCCTTCTTTTCGCACTTTGATCCACTGTATCCTGCATCACACCTACAGAGGTAAAAACAAAATTATTAGTGGATATAATCAAATTCATACTGCTCACATTATTTATCAAGCTACAAAAAAGTAAATTGTACTGATATAAACATACAATATATTATATAATATACGATAAAAATAATACCACACTTTTCTGAATATCAATCGTAGAAAATTATAAGACACTAGAAAATAGGAACAAATATTTTACACTAATTAAAACGACCCTTGGTGGTCTGAACAAATTGAGGATAATACTAATAATTGCTTTGATGACCTTTTTTTGTTGTCTTAGGATAAGATTAACTGTTTGCAGCACTAACCCAGCCCATCCTTGATGTAGAAGAAAAAGAGGAGTCTTGTGATTGCAATTTTTACTATCAGATAGTATATTACTTGATCTTAAAATATGATAACTAAGAAGATGGCTGAAAAAGCGTGTCAAGATATTATGTATACCAATATAAATTTTTTACAAAATGTCATGAATGCTGACAAACACCAAAGCATATAAAAACATATGAAACATACCAAAATTATTGTAAGAATGGTTTGAGAACACAAATAATATAATATGGAGCAGCACGTGACTGCAAATACCAACATGAATTCAGCTTTTCTTGTGAGTTGTGTTGACTTGATCAGGAGTGGTAATGCTGAATGGCATGCTACCCATCACTACAGCAGAGTTTGGCCATGTTCACACACATGCGTTTTTTTGACCACCTCTGCGTTTTTGGGCTGTTAAAAAAAACGCAGGTGCGTTAACGCAGGGTACATTTGAGTGTAGCTGCGTTTTTCAGCTCCATTTGCGTTTTTTACCCCTAGTCCAAAAAACGCTGCATGCAGCGTTTTTGGGTGCTGTAAAAAAACGCATGTGCGTTTTTCAAAAAACGCATGCGTTTTTTTAACATGGGGCACTATGGGAAACGCATGCAAAAACGCATGGTACATTAGTACCTTTTAGTGCCATTCAAAAACGCATGCGTTTCCCATAGGGGCCCATGTTAAAAAACGCATGCGTTTTTGAAAAAACGCATATGCGTTTTTTTAACATGGGGGCCCTATGGGAAACACATGCGTTTTTAAAAGGCACATTTATGCACCCTGCGTTAACGCTTGCGTTTTTGCCTGCGTTTTTGGTGAAAAAATGACTAAGTCCAAAAACGTGGCAAATCCTTTCAGACACACAAGGGACATTTTTTAGCACTCTTAAAAAAACGCAAGTGCTTTTAAGAGTGCTAAAAAAAAACGCAAATTGTGTGTGAACATAGCCTTTGGCACATTCACATACAGCTGACATGTAGTTCCTGATCATCAGCTATTGCATAATTTCACTTTGTACATTACATAATATTAATATGTAATGGATAGTGACTAGGTCATACACAACTAGACAATACCAAATAAAGTAGCCTGCTCCTCCCTTTCCAAAGTTCTGATCTTACCTCTCAATGGAACATAATTTCAGCACCTCAATGAAGCACCCCCATCAAAGTTTTTATCTTCTTAATATATTGAAGTCATCATATTACATAGCACTGTGTACTTACCATTGTTAATTTTGCCTTTCTACCCAGTTAATTCCTCATTTTTCCATTAGATCTATGTTAGCTCATGATTGAAAACAGATTAGTTGAAACCTTCTAACTAAGTTCTGTAGAGAAACTAGAAGTCTATTTTTCCTGCGTAAGTAAACTCCATAATTAGCTGCTTTGCTCCTCCTACTTGCCAGAAAATTTGCCGTGATTACTCCTATAGGAAAATAGACTTCCTGTTTCTATATAGCGTTTAGAAGAATTCAGCTAGTCTGTTTTTAATGATGTGATGTGATAGACCTAATGAAAAAGAAAAGAATTAGCCAGGTAGAAAGCCAATGAGAGCAAATGTGAGTACACAGTCCTATGTAATATATTGATCATAATATATTAAAAGGATAAACAATTTGATGGTAATGCATTTTAAGCCTTCTGTTTCCTTCATAAATCTGCTCAGCTCCCACCACAATGGTCAGTTTGTTCAACACTGCTGCAGGAGGAAAGGGGAGAGCACTGTTGTCTCTTTTATACATGATATTGGGTTGAAACTACCTGTGGAAAGCAAGGTTTTTTCTTTCTAAAGAGTATATATTCTGATCCAAACAAATGGTAAAAAATGCATGATTTAGCCATCTTTATGTTAAGATAAGTCTATGAGTAATGCTGCTTTCACACTGGCTATTTGCAAATTCATATGGATCCTTGTTGTGCAAGGAATTTGTATGTTCTGCCTGTGCTCGAGTGGGTTTCGTATGGATGCTCCATTTTCATCCCACACTCAAAATAAATACTTATAGGGAATTTAGATTGTGAGCCCCAAATAGGGACAGTGATGATGAGGATGGCTGTAAAGCACTGTACAAATAACGGCATTATTTACAGTGGCAAACAAAGGATTTTCATTTATTTTTTTTTTTTAAAGTGTGATTACTCCTGTCTGTTTTTCTTGGTCATCATACATGACCTTAATTTTAACTAAAATGCTTTCGAATATAGCTATGGTCATTTAATTAAAGAAAACTGACCTCCAAAAGCTTTGCATATATTATTTATTGATCACAACATAAAGAGTAATTCATTGTTTACAATGCCATAACTTAAATTTTTGAGGCATTAACCTTTTACGTTACTTTAATTTTTGCACCGTACCGAAGAGGCATTGAAGCCACTAGGAAATTTAATACATGTTGAGAGATCTTGCTCCTTTCCATGTGCAAATCTGCAAACAATTCATCTTTACTGCTAAGGGTACAGGCCCCAGCTCGTCACTGTAACTTATACCAAAGGTGCTATATAGGGTTTAAATTGGGTGATATGCTTGTCCATTGCAATAGGCAAGAATATTTCTTTGCTAACCAGTTTTTTACTAATTTGGATGTGTGCTTAGGATCATTATCTTGGTGGAATTTTCAGACACTTCCTAATTTGGTTTAACCATATGGCAACATTACATTCTCCAGTATATCCTTGTACATGGTAGCATTCATATTTCCATCAATTCTATGCAAAGAGCCAATGGCAGATTCAGAAAACCAGCCCCAAATCATGACATTGCCACCACCATGTTTCACTATAGGTGTTTGGTACCTTACATTATGACGTTTTCCAATTGGGTGATATATAGTGCTTGCCATTATTATTACCAAACAGATTGAACTTGGATTCATCTGACCACAACACCTTAGACCAAACTGTCTCTTTACATTGGCTGTGTTCTTTAGCAAACTCAAGTTGGACCTTCTGATACTTTGCAGCGATAAAAGGCTTCCTGACTGGATCTCGTGCAGCCAACCCTACTGCTCTTAGCCATCGTACCACAGTTTGGTGACTCACTTTGACACTATATTCTTCATTCATTTGACTCTGAAACAGTTAAATTACATAGTTACTTCTTTTTGGCTTTTGCCTGACTTCACTCTCCGAAAAATAAGGTTCCTGACATCGGGTGATACATTTGGCTTTGTCTTTGTCATCTTATAACCGAGAAACATAGAAAAAAAAAAACTAATCTTTTTAGGCGAAATTAGACTACCCATGACAAAATATGCAAGACTATTGGCCAATCAAATGTTGAAAATTAACACATAAAGGGATAAAAATAATGTCAAACACAATTTTCATCCTTAGAGCTAACAACCATCACAACAACCAGACAGAAGTAATCAAATTTAAGAAAAAAATGCAAAACATTTGGTCACCACTCTAACTGAATAATAATAATAATAATTATTATTATTATTATCCCCCCGACTGGGTGACACCTTGTTGTTGGTGGTGGGCTTAACAGCTCCAGTGATGTTGGGAGCTGTGCTGGTGGTAGTGTAAACTACCAGCAGGTCTAACCATGCCAGAGTGGTCTCAACTGAGAAGCAGGACTAAGTGCCCCCAACCCATTTAACTATGCTGAAACAAAATATAAAGAAGTCCATACTGGCTCGGTCGTCACCCACGTCACTTGGTATTGCAACATTGATGATCTAGACTTCTTTTTTCTTACAATCATAGGGTACGGAGCATTGTTTATCAAAACCAGGGGATACCAACTTATTTATAATAAAAATATATCTTTTATTCGTATCAAAAGTTAAAAATAAACACGACCACAATTTAGACAAACATATACATACATATATATATATAGTGGGGAACCATGCACAAGGTAATGTACATATATTTATTAACCAGAGAAAGGAAGGGTCACACACTTTTTACCCCAAAGGACTCCAAAAGTGTCATCCCTAGGGAAGTATCGTAATGCATACAATTACAAATGCTCTAATGTCTCATGTCTGGGAACCCAGATACTGGATTGAAGGTCTCCGGCACACGACAGTTCAAAACCCTGTTTGATACTGCTACCAGGTTTTGAAATGTGTTTCTCTCTTGTTTCACAAAGCTATTTCTCTATTGTTCTACCCCTATGAGACATTAGAGCATTTGTAATTGTATGCATTACGATACTCCCCTAGGGATGACACTTTTGGAGTCCTTTGGGGTAAAAAGAGTGTGACCCTTCCTCTCTCTGGTTAATAAATATATGTACATTACCTTGTGCATGGTTCCCCACTCTATATATATATATGTATGTATATGTTTGTCTAAATTGTGGTTGTGTTATTTTTAACTTTTGATTTGAATAAAAGATATATTTTTATTATAAATAGGTTGGTATCCCCTGGTTTTGATAAACATTATAGTCTGTTACCTCCTATAAATATTAATTTTGGTTAATCTAATCCGGAGCATTGTGTTTCAATACTTTGTCAGTCTGAATTCGAAAGTCCATAGTAGTTTTGCATGTTCATTTTCAGTAACCTTTTCAGGTTTATGATCCCACCAGTTCTTTGTGACAGGAAGATGGTAATTATGGCACAAGTTCCAGTGAATCATCTGAGCAACTGTATTATGCCTTTGCATGCAGTCTACTTGCTTGATCTTCTTGCAGCAGTTCAGTATATGATTTATTGTTTTCATCTGCTTCCTTCTAGAGTCAACATTTAGTGTCTGTAGTTGATTTTTTATTTCTGGCTTTAATTGCATTGTGCAAATGGCTTATTCTTGGGCTGCTAGAATTAAGTTCTCTGTCTCCTTTTTCAATGTTCCATTGGTAAGCCACAACCAGGCCTTTTCCTTGTCGACTTTACCCTTGATTTTCTTTAGGAAATGCCCATGGAGAGCTTACTTTTTCCAGTTTTCTCTTTTGCTTTGTACTGCGTTGTTACAGTATTTGCCTTTTGTCTGCTGTACTTAAAGCAGTTTTCTGTTGTTAACTTCCATCAAGGCTTATTCTCCACTATCATTCACATAATCTGTCAGTCCATGTTTCTCTTCTTCTTCAGTTTGCGTCACTTGCAAAAGTTCTGTTTTTCTTAGCAGGTAAAGTCTGTCGACATCACTACGTGGATACAATGAGTAGTGGATTGTCAGAAGTTTTCTTGTTTTTCTGTCCAGGCCATCCAGCTCTGAGTCCAGTTCTCAATTCCAGCAGTGTATTCAATGACAGAAACAGCCCAGGTGTTTATGGCCTTGATGTTGTTCCCGCCATTTAATTTGCTTTTCAAAATTGACCTGACCCTTTGGACATATTCCTTACTAACTACATTTTTCAAATGTCCGTGCTTGACGTTATCCAGCTGTAATATTCCCAGGTATTTATAGGCTTCAGGCTGGTGGCATTTTATGGTTATTCCCTTAAGCATTTCTATGCCTTCACTGTCAATTGTTATTATTATGCTCTTTTTCTGCATTACACAGGCATGCCCAGACTTGAGCATCACCTCCAATGAGTGCTGCATTCCATGCATTGCTTAGTGTAAACTTGGATTTGATAACTATACCGAGCCAAAAAGGGTTGCAGTAGGGGTATGTTAATGGATAAGGATCTTCTTTTGCAATTTGTAAGTTTATATAAAGTAAACTTTATAGGTAGTTATGGATCATGAAACACCTCAATAGAACACAATTGACAATAATGTTTTAGAAAGTTGGTGTAACTTAAATTTAGCAGTGTATTTATTATTATTTTAATTTATAAAACTTTTAATGAAATATTTTAGTGATTAAGGAGTTAACAACCGGGCACCATGCGATGTCTGAAGGACCCTTCTGACTACATTGGTCCTGATAATCAGCTTCTGTGCGCACCTGGAACTTGTGTTGCATGCTAGTTTACAGACCTCAGCTTTATGGAATGAAGGAAGGAGGGGCACTCACTATTTGCTGTAGTTCCGTTTATTCAATCAAACCTGCGGACAGGATGATCAATGTAGTGAGAGAGAGTGAGGAGTAGGCAGAGGACGTCTCGCCGTTTCGCGGGATTACCAAAATCAGGACCCGTTGAAGCCATAATCCCACAAAACAGCAAGTCGTCGTACACCGACTCCTCACTCCCTCTCACCACATTGATCATCCTGTCCGCAGGTTTGATTGAATAAATGGAACTATAGCAAATTGTGAGTGACGCTCCTTCATTCCAAAGAAATATTTTAGTTTTCCATGAAATTTCTGACAAGAATTACATTTTCATTGAATTTCTTTGTATAGAGGATTTGTTTGGGTCAAGGTATCACAAAGAAACAAGGATAATTGCAGTAGGCTTAGAGTAATAGCGTAACATAAATGTTAATTCTATTACTTTATCCACACTTTATACTGTATATTCAAGTGTCTTTCATCACAGCAATTAATTATATACACATTTCCTTTAGTTTTTGTTCTCAATCTTTCCAAATCATTAAGAAAACACCAGAGTAGAAAGGATCTTTTCTATAAAAATGTATTGCCCTTGAAACTGTGAAAACATGATATTGATTGGAAGACATTGGCAACAAAGTCACTATGCATTGCTAGATTTTAACCACAGATCAACTATATAATTTTCTAAGGCATCTGTCTGAAGCCGAAATCGCGCGCCAGACAGAGGCCGCTCATTGGTGGCCGCCAGAGGCGGCCACCAATGAGCGCAGACTATGCAAATAGACGCACGAATTCAAATCCTGGCGACAGACAGTGCTTTTTTTTGCGACGGTATGGTGTACTGGAAAATGTGAACTGGGGGAGGCAGGTGGAGGCTGCAGGAGGGAGCGGGAGATCTCCTGCTCCCGCTCATATAATATGTATAGCTGCTCTCCGTCACCATAGTGCTGAAACCGCACCATGGTGATGGGCAGGGAAATCGGCGCATATTATAAGGTCCTGTGCCCCCCTGTGATGGCACATGCCACCCCTATGTTAGATATAGCCCCAATGCTGCTGCCATAGTGAAATAATAAATTCTATACTTACCTCCTGGCTCCTCCTCCAGCACTGATCTCCCGGTGTCTCTCCGGTCTCCCTGCTGCTGCTGTGATCGCACGCAGAGATGATGTCACTCTTTGCTGTGCCGATCACATGACTGCACAGAACCAGGAAGTGGAGGAGCTCTGCAGCATCGTCTCTGCCCAATCACAGCACGAGGGAGACCGGGAGATCAGCACTGGAGGAGGGGAGAATAAAGCAGCATGGGGGCCATATCTAACACAGGGGTCATGTACCACATGTGCCATGCATAGGGTACATGTGCAATGCAGAAGGGACATGTGCAATGCATAGGGGACGTATGCAACGCATAGGGGACGTGCCATGCATAGGGGACGTGTGCCATGCATAGGGGACATGTGCAATGCATAGGGGATGTGTGCCACGCATAGGGGATGTGTGCCACACATAGGGGACGTGTGCCACGCATAGGGGACGTGTGCCACGCATAGGGGACGTGTGCCATGCATAGGGGACGCGTGCCATGCATGGGGGACATGTGCCATGCATAGGGGACGTGTGACATGCATAATAGATGTGTTTCCATGCATAATGGACACGTGCCATGCATAATGGATGTGTGCCATGCATAAGGGACGTGTGCAATGCATAGGGGACATGTGCCATGCATAAGACGTGTGCAATGCATAGGGACTGTGCCATGCATAATGGACGTGTGCCATGCATAGGGGACGTGTCCCATTCATAGGGGACGTGTGCCATGCATAGGGGACATTTGCCATGCATAGGGGACATGTGCCATGTATAATGGACATGTGCCATGCATAGGGGACATGTGCCATGCATATGTCACGTGTGCCATGCATAGGGGATGTATGCCATGCATAATGGACGTGTGCCATGCATAATGGACATGTGCCATGCATAGGGGACGTGTGCCATGTATAGGGGATGTTTGCCATGCATAATGGACGTGTGCCATGCATAATGGATGTGTGCCATGCATAATGGATGTGTGCCATGCATAGGCAGGGCCGCACTGTCCAATGGTCAATATGAGCCTTTCGACTCAGGCGGCAAGGAGGCAGGGGGAGCCGCAGAGCAGCCGGCTCCCTGTGTGACGTGCGCCGGCTACATAAGGTAAAATCACTAGCGGCAGCTACCAACAGCATCCCGCCTCCCTGCTCCTCTCCCACGGCCACCGACAGCAACCCAACCCCACCCACCCGCGGCCGCCGACACCAACCCCACCCCACCCGTGGCTGCCGACAGCAATTCCCCACCGCTCCTCACCTGTGGACACCAACAGCAACCCCCCCACATGGCTGTGACATCACCAGGGTCCTTAAGCTAAACGCGCACAGCACCAGGAGACAGGTAGTGCAGACCACTTACACCCACACACCCTGCACTCACACTCACCCACCACTCACACTTACCCTGCACTCACGTCACACTCTGCCCTGCACTCACATCACACTCTGCCCTGCACTCACGTCACACTCTGTCCTGCACTCACGTCACAATCTGTCCTTCACTCACGTCACACTCTGTCCTGCACTCACGTCATACTCTGCCCAGCACTCACGTCACACTCTGCCCTGCACTCACGTCACACTCTGCCCTGCACTCACATCACACTATGTCCAGCACTTACATCACACTTAGCACTCATGTCACACTCAACTTGCACTCACCTCACACTTAGCCCTACACTCACGTTGCTCTGACCTCACACTTAGCCCTACACTCACCTTGCACTCACCTCACACTCACCTCACACTGTCTCTAATGCAAAACCGTGTCGCTGATTGTTCGCGGCTGGCTGGGCGTGACCAATCAGCAATGCGGGATTGCCGTTACAGCGAAACAGGCACAGTCGGCCTGGTCTCCCGACCTCTGCTCAGTCTCCTGCCCGCTGCTCACCTGCTCCACACTCCCTCCCGGCCTCCGCTCCATGCTCCATCAACCCGACGCTCACCCAGCCATTCTTCTTCTTCTTTTCGTGGCATAGACTCCAGAAGTTCAAAGGCCGCAGGGGGTGGCATGGAGCTACCAAAGGGGGCGTTGTAATGGCCGTGAACAAGGGCACGCACACCATATCAGGGCTATGCGCTTGGACACTCCTACTATGATGCCCCCTGTTAACTCTGCCTCCTGAGGCCTTGGAATTGTTGACATCTATACTGGAGGAAGAAGAAGAAGACATGCTAGGGTGAGAGGCGGCTGTACAGAAGCCTGCAGCGGGTGAGAACTGAGGGGGCCACCGCTGCACACTCGCACAACCGCACCGCCGTACACCCGCACCACCGCACACCCACATATTCTAGAATACCCGATGCGTTAGAATCGGGCCACCATCTAGTAATATATAAACTGTGTCAATTAATACATCAGTCTGTAATCTAAAAGTTACAGGTCCCAGGAAATGGCAACACAAACATTTTTTTATTTACTAGGTTTGGATTTTTTGTTAACCCTTAAAATATAAAAAAAACTTCAAATTTGGTGTCTCTGTATTCATATTAACCTGGATAATCATAATACAAAGTAATGTTTTGTTCAGAATAAAAAGCATAGAAATAAAACCCATAAAAAATTAATGGTAGAATTGTGGGGTTATTTTACATTTCATCCCACTTTGAATTTGATTCATGCTTTCATTACATTGTATTGGAAAATAAAATATGTTGTTCAAAACACATTCTGTAAAAAAATAATCACTTCTATGGCTATGTCAATGACAAAATGAAAAAGTTATGGCTTTTGTAAAAAGTGAAGGAAAAAAACAAGAGCAAAAATGAAAAAAGCTCAAATATTAAGGGAGCAGATTGGAAAAATGTGATATACTATTACTTCAGTGCCGAATATACTGTAAAATAATTATGATATTTTAGCTATCCTTGCTTTATTCAATAGGGACAATTGTTAGAGGAGTTTCCATTCACGCCCAATTAGAGTGTATGTAGGTCACAGAGCATAGAGAGTGCTGCCATGATCTGTTCAACCAAAAGCATGAAAAGAAATTATTACATTAAATTGAGACATTTAATTGTACAGTTCTGTTTTGCCACACTGGTTTAAATTTTCAAACTGGAGAAATATACAGTGCCTTGAGAAAGTATTTGGCCCCCTTGAACTTTTCAACCTTTTGTCAGATTTCAGGCTTCAAACATAAAGATACAAATTCTAATTTTTTTGTGAAGAATCAACAACAAATGGGACACAATTGTGAAGTGGAACAAAATATATTGCATATTTTAAACTTTTTTAATAAATAAAAAACTGAAAAATGGGGCGTGCATTATTATTCACCCCTTTTCTTTTAGTACAGCAAACTCACTCCAGAAGTTCAGTGAGGATCTCTGAATTATCCAATCTTGTCCTAAATGACTGGTAATGATAAATAGAATCCACCTGTGTGTAATCAAGAAATGCACCTGCTCTATGATAGTCTCAAGGCCACTTCACACACACAGATATCTGAGTCCAATATCTGAACAGATCTCTGGTTGCAGTGAAATCATGGATACATTGTTCCATTTTGTGGCTGTGTACAACATGGAGCAATGTATCCATGATTTCACTGCAACCAGAGATCTGTTCAGATATTGGACTCAGATATCTGTGTGTGTGAAGTGGCCTTCAGAGTTCTATTTCAAGTGCAGGGAGCATCATGAAGACCAAGGAACACACCAGGCAGGTCCGAGATACTGTTGTGGCGAAGTTTAAAGCCAGATTTGGATACAAAAAGATTTCCCAAGTTTTAAACATCTCAAAGAGCACTGTGCAAGCGATCATATTGAAATGAAAGGAGTATCAGACCACTGCAAATCTACCGGCCGTCCCTCTAAACTTTCATCTCAAACAAGGAGAAGACTGATCAGAGATGCGGCCAAAAGGCCCATGATCACTGTGGATGAACTGCACAGATCTACAGCTGAGGTGGGAGAGTCTGGGACAACAATCAGTCGACACTGCACAAATCTGGCCTTATGGAAAAATGGCAAGAAGAAAGCCATTTCTCAAAGATATCTATAAAAAGTCTCATTTGAAGTCTGCTACAAGTCACCTGGGAGACACACCAAACATGTGGAATAAGGTGCTCTGGTCAGATAAAACCAAATTCTAACTTTTTGGCCACAATGCAAAATTATATGTTTGGCTAAAAAGCAACACAGCTCATCACCCTCAACACACCATCCCCACTGTCAAACATGGTGGTGGCAGCATCGTGATTTGGGCCTGCTTTTCTTCAGCAGGGACAGGGAAGATGGTTAAAATTGATGGGAATATGGACGGAGCCAAATACAGGACCATTCTGGAAGAAAACCTGTTGGAGTCTGCAAAGGACCTCAGACTAGGACGGAGAGTTATCTTCCAACAAGACAATGATCCCAAACATAAAGCAAAATCTACCAAAAGGTGGCGCTACAAAGTATTAACTCAAGGGGGCCAAATAATACTGCACGCCCCACTTTTCAGTTTTTTATTTGTTAAAAAAGTTTAAAATATCCAATAAATTTCGTTCTACTTCACGGTTGTGTCCCACTTGTTGATTCTTCACAAAAAAATTTGAATTTATATCTTTATGTTTGAAGCCTGAAATATGGCAAAAGGTTGAAAAGTTCAAGGGGGCTGAATACTTTCACAAGGTACTGTACATGCCACATTAACATTGTGGTTAGCTTGTTGTTGCATTTGCCTTTTTGGCCCTCATGTATACCCTAACTAGCAGTTCTGATGGATTCCATATCTTTGTAGATTTGGGGAAAGTGCCATAAAAAATCTGGAAACGTAATACTCTTGTGTTCAAAATGTATAGAAAGATAAAAGTTGACACTAGCATCGAACATGGTAGTGTGAGAGAACAGGGATATTGTACCACAGGCAGGGCTGAGGAGTCAGAGTCGTGGAGTCAGAGCTCATTTTGGTAGTGTCAAAATCGGAGTTGGAGTAGGTAGAAAATGGACCATCTCTTACTCCTAAAATACATAATTTATTGGATGCAGTAGTTGAATGCAGAATCTGCTGAATATTATTATTATGAATTATTATTTTCTATCTAACTAGCTTGATTATTGTATCATAATAATGATTAAAAGCCTGATGTTATCATTGCACTACAATAAATGTATCACTTAAATATGAGTCATCTATGAGGGAGTTGGAGTTGTGGAGTCGGAGTTGGAGTCAAAGTTTGGGAAACTGAGGAGTTGGAGTCGGTGGGTTGGCTTACCGACTCCATAGCCCTTAATACCAAACTAAGTGTGTAAGCAGGTCACACTTACCTTCCTTTGCCTCCAACAAAAATATTAGTGGGGAGGAAGTGAAGGGTGTAATTGGAAATAAATCACATAATTCATCTCAGTCACAGCAGTAATGTTATCTTCTACAGTGACACCAAAGCTTGACTCATTTCTCTGATCACTCCTTTCTGGGCATGTAAAATATAATCTTTGTAAATAGGTGAATTTAATTTCTGTCAATGACACCTTCATTTGTGCTGCAATTTTCTAAATCACAGCAGTGATTAAAGTGAACAAATCCCCAGGCTTTAACCACCTGTAATGGTGATTGACCAATGCATCGGACATCACTAGTTGTTTTTTTTAATTCCTCCCCTGTGGGCTTGTCTTTCTGCTGTAAGCCAAACCTCCTCCACCCAGGATGAGTCTGAATGAGTGGGAGGGGGAGGGGGGATTGGCTTACAGCAGAAAGACAAACCCACAGGTGAGAAATAAAAAAACCAATAGTGATGTCATGCTGCACATGTCAGTCAACTGCTGCACTGATTTACAGGTGGTTAAATCCTGGTGGCTGGTTCTCTTTAATAAAGATACTTAACCAGAAAACCATTTGGTGGTTAAGGAAGAATTTATTTAAAAAATATTTATTTGAAAAGAGGAAAAGTCAGCCTTTTCATTTGGATGACATGGGCTAGAGAAGGAATCATTTCAAACAAATAGTTGTATTGACGGCTGTCTGAGCCATGGTGGTATGGGCAGTGGTAAAAGCACTTGCAAAGAGAGTACAAAACTTTAATTGGGAATAAGGCAGGTAGCAAGGTGCTGAGGCCATTTTCAACACAAAGGCAATTGTCAGTGAGTCAGTGATGATGATAACTATGGAGTGATGGGTGCAGAGGTGGTGATAACATCAAAGTATAAGGGTGCTGGCACAGTATGACACAGAGGAGGTGACATGTAGCTGAAATAGAACTAGGCCGTAATCTGCTTCTTCTGCAGTTAGGTCTTTAGCAGGTAATACCACATGTGTTTTTGATGGAGGAAAAAAAGCAATGTGCATCACATCTCATACAGAATAGAAACTATGGCTGTGCATAAGTACATGGTGCAAGTCCATTTGCAATCAGAGCAATCTTTAAATTGTCTTCCTTCCCAATCTCCTTCTCTCGTCTTTCTGTCAGCCAGGCCCAATCCTTATATATTACTTAGTGTCATCATGACCATCCATCATGATCACCTATTATATTTTGCCCTCCGTGGTCACCTCCCTGCACCCTGTCTATCCTTGAAAATCTGGATTAAAAGACCACCCTGCGCATAACGGTGAGTGCTGTCTCTTTCTTCAAATCGCTGTATAACGTCCTGGTGCTTTGGATGTGCACCGCCGGAGGGGAACCCGCCAGGGATGATATCCCGGTACATGATTGTTGATACCGCTTAGTGCCCTGAATTTTCTTTTTTCTGGATTGACTTTCTAATTATTTATTTATTTTCAGAATTGCAAACCTTTTGTGAATCCCAGAAGATGGATTTACATCCCTAATTGACAAGTCATTACTTCCACACTTTCAAACAACTAACCTGTACCTTAAATAAAAAGATAATTTTTGACAGCTTGTGAGAAAGCTTTAATTTTAGGGTGGAAACAAACTGGCGTGAAAAAAAAAGGTCCGATTGTCGTTCAAAAGAGTCGGATGAGTGTTATACGATTTTTGCTCCATTTTGCATCCAACTGCTATGCGAGTGTCTGACATTTTCTGGGATCACATCCGAGTGCTGTTTGTGTGTTGTCCATGTGTAATGCGATTTTAACATGGCATTTCTCATGCTGTATAAAGTGAGAAAAGAGTTGAAAGTGTAGAGTGATTGAATACAATAGACAGGATATATAGGATAGAATAGGTAGATCGGGTTCACCTATCTCCCGCTGCTACTTTCAGGGCTGCCTTTTAAGCAAATTACATATTCACTGCACTGTCAGACAAACAGCCAATCAGAGAAGCTCTCAAACAGTGTGAGCTTCTCTGATTGGTCGTTTGTCTGACAGTGCAGTGAATATGTAATTAGCTTCATAGGCAGCCGGAAAGTAGCAGCAGGAGACAGGTGAACCTATTCTATCTATCCGGTCTACTCTTTTTCCAGCGAAAACACCATGTTAATATTGCTCTCCCTACACTGTCCCTGTGCTGTCCGTGTGATGTCCGTGTGCTGTCAGTGATTTTTGTTGGACCCACAGACTTCAATTGGGGAGTCTCGCACGTGAATCGCATACTGTTGCAGCATGTTGCGACTGCTTTCTCGGACAATAAAAAAATGCCCGACACTCGCAAATGTGCTCTCAGACATTGGGTAACAATGGTCTGACTGCAATGCGAGAAAAACTCACATTGCAGTCGTCCAACTTTCACGCCAGTGTGTCCGTACATTTAGGCTGTTAATACTGCCAAGACAGGGATAATGCGTGCACCATCCCTTGTGAATATTTTCACAGCCTTTTCCACTTGCACCATGTTGTATAAATATAAGCAAGATAGGCATCTGCCCCTAAAACAGAGATAATTTTATACTCTCTTCACAATTGAACCATTTTCAAAATGTCTGTAGTGCATTATGTTGTTAAAAAGACTGATGGTTCCTGATGTTGTAATCTTTTTTTCCCCTTGATAGATTGATTGAGGTCCTTTACATTTCTGCATGAAATAAATAGAAAGAAGTACAAAACAGTCCTGGGAGATATCAGGATATTACGGTATATCTTTCTAGACAACTATAGGTTTAGCAGCCTTTAAAATGGCGGCAAATCAATAGAATAAACACAAATAAACATTTTTTAAAATTCTGCTGTGAATTACACTTTTGAAACAATTAATCATCTCTAATAAAAAAATTGGTACTTTCAAGTTCATACCCCAGTGGTCGTCACTTGAAAGAGGAAGGGCACAGTGTCTGCTGGGTTATTGCAGCTCTACACTGTACGAAGTTAGGAATTTCAATTTGCACTCCACCGGAGGCTAGTATTCCAGTCTCAGTTAGAGGGGAAATCATAAATGAAATATTTTAAAGATGATATGCCCCCTCCAAAAGTATTTAATCACTTTTAGCAGAGCAAAAATTATTAGATGAATAAAAAGAAGAAATAAAAATGAAATGCAATAAAAAATTAAATAAAGCAAAATTTTAAAAGCTATAGAAACTAACAATCAGATGTTGTCCTCCCGCTGCCGTAGAAAAAAGCATAATTGTAATGGAAAGGGAAGCGCAATTTGAAACATACTTTAAAAGTCTTCTAAGGCTTGAAAAAAAAGAAAAGAAAAATGTGAAAATGAGGCAAGATTAGTTTTTTCTTTATGATTTCCCCTTCTATTGAATTAACCTATTCATGAACAATGACATATATTTACTGCATAGGCCATGTATTTACCTTCAAATCAGGGTCACATAATGAGCCTACATCTTTCCTGCCACTTGACAGTAGTCAAAAAGTGCCTCTAAAGAAGCGCGGGTGGATTGGGGATGCACCAGCAGCTGTCAACCAGTTAAATGTTAATCATTGACAGAGGCATTTATCATACCCTGACGGAAAGCACACCACTAATTTCACCCATCGATTACCCCCACCGCATGATCTCAAGGCGCTGATGGGTTTTACTGACATCCAGGGGCAAACTAATAATGTCCATGTCTATCATTATGATCCTCCTGTGAACACCGGTTGCGACCCGGTATTCACAAGAGATTATTTCAGCTATACAGAGCAGTGCTAATACATTATTCTGTATAGCACAGGCAATTGGATGATTGCAGCTTTAATTTCCCCTTTTAGTACTACTGCTACTACTATTGGATCCAATAATAAGTAACAAAAAGGTTTGAAAAAATATATAAAAAATAAAAAAACACAAAAGTTCAAATCACTTCCCTTTAGCCCCATTAAAAAATAAAATAATGGAAAAAATAAAAACAAATATATTTGGTATTGCCAGTTTGAGAAATGTCCGATGTATCAAAACATGAAATAAATTAATCTGATCAGTAAACTACATAATGAGCAAAAAAATCAAAACAGAATTAGAGTTTTTTATAGTCAATGAAACATTGCAATAAAATGCAAGAAGAGGTGATCAAAATATTATAGCTACCCAAAAATGATTAGAATAAAGCTCAGCTTAGACCGGCTTCACATCATGTTTTTCTGCTGTCAGGCTGTGTCCGGTGTTTTGCTGGATGCACCAGACACAGCCTGACAGCTCTGCCCAGAACAGAACCGGAGGGTTAATATGCCCTCTGGTCCTGTTTTCTGCCGGAATAGGCAGTGTGCGGCTGATGCTGCAGTCCAGTCCTGAAATTTCCCCGCTAGCCGCGGTTCTAAAATTTTAGTCGGGAGCTCTCCAGGTGCTGAAGATCGCCGCTGGCCGCCACTGGACTTCAGCACCCGGCGTCCGATTCTCTGTTCGATTTTGTCAGATTTGTGCCCCTGTCCCAAAAATCCTGCAAGCTGTGATTTTGCGTCCCGGACAAAAATCGAATGCAGCCTGATGCTCCCGGACAGGAACGAAACCGGATGGCAAATCACTGCCATCCGGCACCCGTAGGCATACATTAGTACAAAATCTCATCCGGGGCTGTCAGGTACTCACCTTGGATAGCCCCGAATCCGAAAAAAAACATGGTGTGACCAGATTCCAAAAATGAATGTTATGGGTCTTGGAAAATGGCAACAAAATTAACATTACTGACCTAGGGAATCACACTGCAGGTCTGTTTTACCATATTTTGAGAACATGGTAAATAAAAAAAAAAAACATTGTGGAATTCCACTTTTCTTGCAAAATTGTTTCCATTTTCCAGTAACCCTATGTAGCAGAATGAATAGTGTCATTAACAAGTACAACTTGTCATGCAAAAATCAAGCTCTCATATGGCCTTATTGTCAGAAAAATAAAAACGTTATGGCTCTTGTTTAGTGATGGGTGAACCCAAACTGTAAACCTGAACCGCCAAAAATGGTGATATCACTCAATGAGTCACTGAGTGTGGCCTCCTCTATGTGAGGGAGACCACAATGCAGGTCAAAGCTCGTATAGGTAAACATAAAAGTACAATCCGGACGGGTTTGATAGAGCTACTCGTCCCCAGACATTTCTCTTATATGGGCCATACAGTTAAACAATTAAGATTTAGGGTGATAGATGATGTGCCTCCACTTAGGAGGGGGTTTGGTCGAGTAGCCCTTCTCAAAAGGAAGGAGCTGAGGTGGATATTTGAATTAGATACCCTGTCGTCTAGGGGTTGAACATCGATTATGACCAACGGAGCTGTCTACTTAGATAGATTTACTAATTTATTTTCTTGCTTTCTTATCATTTGTTTGTTTTTTAATATGTGATTTTAATTTTATTCCAAATTTTTATCCCAGATTGGAACATCAGCTACTCCCCGGGAAGTTATATTCATCCATATATCCTTTGTAATATCCCTATGTAGGGGTTTATAGACTTGATATAAGATAAACAATCGGGTAGCCCCAATATGATGTATATATTTGTGCGGGACACTGATATAAAGAAGCCACTTTGGGGTTGTCACTCATGGGTTAGACCTGGATAATTTAAGTTGATGTTATTGGTTATGTATTAATGAGGAAAGCTGCATGTGCATGTATATGGTGTGACAGTAGTATGGTAAGTGGATATGCCACATTTTGTATCTGAGCATTATCTGCTTATTTGATAGATACATCGTTTTATAATGGTAGTAATATCAAGTAGTTGAAACTAGAAAAGATCGATCCTTGTTGGATTTTGATTATAGATACATTGTGGTTAAGGGTTGACTACAGCCAACTAATTTTGATGTCACTACTGTATATTATTAGGTATAGCTGCACCTACGTGATAGGTTATTGTATTGCGGTGTGATTTACCATACTATGTGTCTGTAACTGGGGATGTATTTGCATCACTCATCTGTGATGGATGATGCACGATGTATGCAATGATGTAAGCACTCTAACATATTATGTAGTTCGTGCAAAAATGATTTGTGTAAACTAACTAGTTTTTTTGATCATTGCTACTTTTTGAGATACTATACATTATGTCATCTAATTGAATTATGTGTAATCTGATTAAAAACATTGCATGCCCCTTTTTTTTCTATCTCCGGGACTTATGCGATTATTGCTGCGCTATTTGCGTTGTATAAACTGGGAGAGCGTCATACGCTGATAACGTGAGTACTATTGAGTGGCAGGCGACACAACATATTGTGAGAGGACGCCGGTGCATGCCCAGAATGAACTGGAAGCTATGGATGGAGATCGGGTTGTGATAGGCTGCTTCAATCTGGTGACTCTGATGAGGTAATAGATCACCATGACAACTGATAATGCAACTCTGTGATTGGCCAGAGACTGATTGAAGCTTAGAGACTGTATGCATGGCAAGTCGCCTCCCAGTTTTTGTACAATTTAGATAGGACTGATGAGCATGGGAATCCGTGACGTGGATCATCAGCTTAAATGTCTTGGCCAATACATGAACCAATATCCCATTTATAAAAGTGTTTAGTTTATGTATCAGTGTGAATGGTGCTCTGCGCAGGCCCATTGTATGCATGGCAAGTCGCCTCCCACACCTTGCTGGTTGAGGTGATTAATTATCCTGCACCTGGGCTTGCTTCACATTTGGGCTCTGACTGCATCCTGCAAGTGCATTTGGTTTCTGGTTTTGGCATGGATGGTAAGGTTTTTTGATGCTGCTTATTTTCTCGTAGTTTTTGTACAATTTAGATAGGACTGATGAGCATGGGAATCCGTGATGTGGATCATCAGCTTAAATGTCTTGGCCAATACATGAACCAATATCCCATTTATAAAAGTTTTTTGTTAATCATATAAAAAACTTTTTGCACTTTTTTATCTATCCAGGGTGCAGTTGGGCCCCTAGGGGTGCCATTCATCTAGTGGTGCAGAGGTATTGTACTGTGCAGCCCAATGCTCAGGCAGCAGAGCGGTTGGGTAGCTTTCAGACACGCTGCATCATATGTATCAGTGTGAATGGTGCTCTATGCAGGCCCATTGCACGCATGGCAAGTCGCCTCCCACACCTCGCTGCTTGAAGTGATTTATTAGCCTGCACCTGGGCTTGCTTCACATTTGGGCTCTGAATGCATCCTGTAAGTGCATTTGGTTTCTGGTTTTGGCATGGATGGTAAGGTTTTTTGATGCTGCTTATTTTCTAGTAGTTTTTGTACAATTAGATAGGACTGATGAGCATGGGAATCCGTGACGAGGATCATCAGCTTAAATGTGTTGGCCAATACATGAACCAATATCCCATTTATAAAAGTTTTTTGTTAATCATATAAAAAACTTTTTGCACTTTTTTATCTATCCAGGGTGCAGTTGGGCCCCTAGGGGCGCCATTCATCTAGTGGTGCAGATTTATTGTACTGTGCAGCCCAATGCTCAGGCAGCAGAGCAGTTGGGTAGCTTTCAGACACTCTGCATCATATGTATCAGTGTGAATGGTGCTCTATGCAGGCCCATTGCACGCATGGCAAGTCGCCTCCCACATCTCGCTGCTTGAAATGATTTATTAGCCTGCACCTGGGCTTGCTTCACATTTGGGCTCTGACTGCATCCTGTAAGTGCATTTGGTTTCTGGTTTTGGCATGGATGGTAAGGTTTTTTTGATGCTGCTTATTTTCTAGTAGTTTTTGTACAATTAGATAGGACTGATGAGCATGGGAATCCGTGACGTGGATCATCAGCTTAAATGTCTTGGCCAATACATGAACCAATATCTCATTTATAAAAGTTTTTTGTTTATCATATAAAAAACTTTTTGCACTTTTTTATCTATCCAGGGTGCAGTTTGGCCCCTAGGGGCGCCATTCATCTAGTGGTGCAGAGGTATTGTACTGTGCAGCCCAATGCTCAGGCATCAGAGCGGTTGGGTAGCTTTCAGACACTCTGCATCATATGTATCAGTGCAAATGGTGCTCTATGCAGGCCCATTGTATGCATGGCAAGTCACCTCCCACACCTTGCTGGTTGAGGTGATTAATTAGCCTGCACCTGGCCTTGCTTCACATTTGGGCTCTGACTGTATCCTGTAAGTGCATTTGGTTTCTGCTTTTGGCATGGATGGTAAGGTTTTTTGATGCTGCTTATTTTCTAGCAGTTTTTGTAAAGCTTAGAGACTGCTTTCTAAGATTGTAGGACTGTAATGATGTTGATGAGTGATCGACTTATACTGAAAGTGTGGATCTAATGCTCTGATATAGGGGAAGTATAAGATGGATTATTATATACTCTGTTTGGGGTGTTTTTAATATTGTTTACATTTTGTGAAATTGTGATTGGTGTACTTATTTTTGGGGAGGAGTTTGCACTATATAAGGACGTTAAGGCAATAGGAGGGTTATACACTTGATAAAGGTCTGCTGACCAAAACGTTGTGTGTTATTTTGAATGACAGAATAAAGCATTGAGGATAATACCAGCTGAAGAGGCGCTGCTTTCTCTTTATATATATGGATGTACTGTGATCCAGGTGGGTCTCCCTTGATGAGGACGTGCATCTCGCTATTTGGGGGTCAAGAGGAGCCCTTATTTCACGGGGTGCTGTGGACACCACCATTTTTAGTCTTTTTGTGCTGTCTGACTTCCCTTTCATTCATGTCCACCTTAGGCTAGGGTCAGACCTGCGTCTGCCCCTAGCCTGGCGGATCCAGCATAAACTTAGAAAATTTCTACCTCAGCACATAGCGTTACCAGAAGGTAACGCTATGTGCTGCCTGACTATCGATCCCTATGGCAACCGAATGCTTACTGCAGCCACCAGCTCCACAGGATATGTGCTTTTGCAGAGCGCACAGGAAACACTGTTTGCAGCATTTTCCTGTGTGCTCTGCAAAAGCGCATATCTTGGTGATCTATGTGGAGCTGGAGGCTGCAATAAGCGTCCGGTTGCTATAGGGATCAATAGTCAGGCAGCGCATAGCCCCAGGATGTGTGCTTTTGGACAGTGCACAGGAAAATGCTGCCGACAGCATTTCCTGTCCGCTCAGCTAAAGCGCACTTCCTGGAGGTAAACACCGGGTTATTATGGGGGCTTCATTGTCTGGCAGCGCATAGAGTTAATGCTATGCGCTGAAGCAAAAATTTCTAAGTATTTAATGCTTGCATCGTGCTAGGGCCACAACGCAAATGTGACCCTAGCCTTTTTGAGGGAACCAATGAAAGGTATTCAGTGCTTCCATCACTTAACGAAAGTAAAATCTGCTGGACTATCATTTAAGTCATTACATATTGTATATAAGAAACTTCAATGGTAGTTAAAGAGGACATTTTACACATTTTAAACATATAATCTGTACATTCCTGCATATAGCAGGAGGAATTATTATTATTTATTCTTAGAATAATTTTTTCCATGGCGCTTTACATGTGAAAATGAGTATATATAATGAAGACAAGTAAAAAATAATCATGATCAATATAAGGTACAGACATTTAAAGGAGGAGAGAGGACCCTGCCCACGAGGGCTCACAGTCTACATGGAATGGACGAGGATACAGTTGGTGAGGGTAGAGCTGATCATGTAGCAGGATAGTGAACTGAGGTTTTCTGCTGGTTGTAGGCTTGTAAGAAGAGGTTTGCCTTTAGGATCCTTTGGAAAGGATGGCAGGAGAGAGTGTCTGATGTCTTGGAGCAGAGAGTTCCAGAGTATGGGCATGCACAGAGAAATCTTTTGACCCGTGATGGGATTGTACTCTGTTACCACTTTTTCTAACTTGCCCATACAAAAGGAGGTTTTAACCCAGGTAGAGGCAGAAATTGAAGGTTTGGGACCCAGTCAAAGAGACACACCTCGACGTGACAACTAAGGGGTTTAATGATATGGCCATATTTTTAAAGCTAAGTATCTCAATTTTTGTATTCTTGCTTATCTGAAATAATTTTGTATATTTTTATGGTCAGAGCAGAGTGCAGCTTCTCTTTTTTAGTGCTACAATTGTTGTTTGGCTTCGCACCTGTGTACACTGATAGAAAGAGTGTCACAGTTTTTTTCTCTAGTATATAACATGGGTTCACACCCATTACTGCACACCCTTCCCTTGCCCTGTTGACCTGTGATGTGATTGTTCTCTGTTATCACTTTTTCTAACTTGCTCATACAAAAGGAGGTTTTAACCAAGGTAGAGGCAGAAATTGAAGGTTAGGAACCCAGTCCAAGAGACACGCCTCGATGTGGCGACTGGGAGGTTTAAGGATATGGCCATATTTTTTAAAGCTGTGTCCTAATTTTTGTATTCTTGCTTATCTGAAATAATTTTGATATTTTTGTGGTTAGAGCAGTGGGCAGCTTCTCTTTTTAGTGCTACAATTGTTGTTTGGCTTCGCACCTGTGCACACTGATAGAATGAGTGTCACAGTTTTTTTCCTCACAGGAGAAATCTTTTATACAAAAGCAAGAAGAGGAGATAAGAGGTGAGGAAAGGAGATCTTTTGAGAATCGGAGTTTACGTGCAGGTAAGTACCAGAAGACTAATTCACAGATGTTTGGAGGAGACAGGTTGCAGATGGCTTTGTATGTCGTGATTAGGGTTTGAAATGGAGTATTTGGGCAATAGGAATCCAGTGAAAGGATTGTCAAAGAGGAGAGGCCAGGGAATAGCAGGAGGACAGGTGGATTAGTCAGATAGCAGAGTTTATGATAGATTGTAAGGGTGTGACAATGTTAGAAGGGAGGCCACAAAGAAGGAAATTGCAGTAGGCCAGGCAGGAGATTAAGAGGGCCTGGACTAGTGTTTTTGCAGATCCTTGTGTGACAAAATGGACCCCTTTAATGTATAACCTATGAGGATTTCTTTTTTATCCAGACAATATTGTTTTTTATGGTTTGTAAATTTGTAATATGCCACTCATGGGTTAAGTTCTTAAAATCTAGCCAGACAGTATTTTGTATTTTGTTTACCCATTGTTCCTAGAGCCTTGTAGATGCTTGGTGATGTTGACGTGTGTAATTTAATCATCTTGCCTCTTTGTATTGTATGTTATTTCCTACCTTGTGATAAGCAACTCATTGTAAATACAAGTCTTGTAGATGTTTGGTGATGTGGACATGTATTGCAATTATCTCTCTTCTGTAAGGTCATAGGGACTTAATCTTGTTAGAATGCCATTTTATCACTATGTGGATTGTTGATTCTATGTAAATGGCCTCATCCACCATTGTTTAATGTCATGGATTGCAGACTAAATGTATCCTACTAACATTCCATTGTATTGCAATGTCAATCAGTATGTGCGTCTCCCTTGCCAGGACTGCAATACTACTAAAAATGTGTTATATGAGGCTTGAGATCCAGCCAATGAGAAGACAGTTTTATTCCACCAATCGTAAAGTCCCCAATATCCTGCAATGAGGGCTGAGGGTATATAATGAGGACTGTTCTTTTTGACCAGCAGAGAGGATACAGGCAGCTAATCTAGGATCTTCGGATCTGATTGGCCGGCCATAACCTTAGGCCTAGGCATTTTGGTGCTGACCGAGGGGATCAAACTTGGATTATATTCTACAAGGACTTCAGCATCGAATGTTTGGCTTCGGCTGGGGATAACAAATACTGCATAAGGACGCAACCCAGGTTTGGAAATCCAGTCACCTGGCTACAGACTTTGCTGTGCTATATTCTAAACCCTGGTGAGCCAGCAGAAGGGTGAGACTCTGTTTGCCTGTTACATTGTGTGTTTTGCTGGTTATGTGTTATATGCTGTTAACTGTTTGGGGAACCAATAAAGCCTAAATATTGTGATTCCCTCACCCTGTGTTGTCTAAGTAGTGGTCCACCCACTCCCCTGACTGACGTCGCGTCAATGCATATGATGCGTGCAAATGAATTACCGCCGCCTCTCTCCGGGCCGCGATTCCGGAAATGACGCGGGCGCCAACCAGAGACCTTACACATTGGTTGGCGCCACGTCACCGGAAGTGACGCTGGGAGTGTCCCGGCCCGCCTGCACACATCCTCCCTGTGCGTGTTGCCTCCGCCGGGAGCTACCGGATGCTATGGGTGATACACAATTATACTTCACCTGGCATTACTATATAAAAGAGCCTCACCTTGATTTCATCACCAGCTCCTGACGAAGCCTCCGGGCGATACGCGTGGGGCCTGGCCGTCTCCTTCCCCCCTCTCTGTGGGCACCCTGTTACAGCCATTGTGGTAACCTGTTCATTTATATAATCTCTCTGGGAATCTTATGTTCTTGTAGGTGGTCACCCTAAGCATATAATTGGACACTATCCTATTGGAAACTGCGGAACACTGCTGAATATTGGTTTATAACTGTGTCCTTTCTGTACTTGTATGTGGCCACTACTTGTTTTTCAACTGTGTACCTGCATGTGGCTATTAATTGCTGTTTATTGTGTTGATATGCATCATACTTCTGCCCTTTTGACAACACTGCTGTTTTTTCCACATGTTTTGGTCTGATTCCCTGACATACTGTAATATACTGTGATATGTTTTACAATTGTTATGGACTATAGGTCATTATCTTTACTATAGATGCATGACCCCTTATTGTATTATTGTTCAATACTGTGTTCAAAATTTGATGTCATAAACCTCCTGTAACACATGTGAATAATTTCTTTTTGACCTTTGGTCTTTATTCTGTGATGTAAGTGCCTGTACAGAGGTAGGGTTGGTCCGGACCAGTTTTGTTTTAATTGTTTTTATATGCTTATCTGTGGCTCTTTTTGCCATTACACTTCATTATTTAATAAATTTTCACGTGCATCATAAAAATACTCTTGGTTGTGCTTTGCTATACAGGGGTACCTTTTTCTTCTTTCGCCCACGGTTAAGGAGCAAGGGTGTTCAGTTTGGGGATGAGCCCTGGTCCATGTTGTCCTTCTAAAGGCAGCTTGGCCAGCGGACGAGAGCACCCACTGACTCCCATGTCTCTACACTTTGGTCAAGGAATGTACGGATCCAGAAAATATTTTTGAGTTGGAGTTAGCAGGAGGTGAAAAGGGTTTGAATATATGGCTTGAAGGAGAGAGTAGAGTCAAAGGTTATCCCAATGCAATGTTATTGAGGAGAGTCATTGAGCCATTGAATTTGATGAATATGTATGTTGGGGGGGTTGAGTGAGGAGGTGGAAAGATGATTAATTCAATTTTGACCATATTAAGTTTTAGAACTCGAGCAGAGACAAAGGATGAAATAGCGGACAGATATTGTGGCATTCTGGTAAGTAAGGAGATGATATCAGGTCCAGAGAGGTAGATCTGCGTGTGATCTGTGTAGAGATGATACTGAAAGCCATGAGACTCTATAACCTGTCTAAAGCCCCCGTCACACTAAGCGAGATCGCTGCTAAGTCAAAAATTTGGTGACACAACAGCGACCTCACCAGCGATCTTGCTATGTTTGACACTTAGCAGCGACCAGTCCCCCTGCTATGAGATCGCTGGTCATGTCAGAGTCGCCTGGACCATTTTTTGATCGTTGGGGTCCCGCTTGACAGGGACAATGATCAATTACCTCAATACTACAGGTCTGAGAAACAGGGTCCCAACGACCTCCGTATCATTCTGAATCATTGCTGCATCGCTTGGGAGATCTGACTGTTTGACATCTCACCAGCGACCACATAGTGATGCACCAGCGATCCCTACCAGGTCGTATCATTGTCGGGATCGCTGCTGTGTCGCCAAGTGTGATGGGGGCTTTAGGCAAAAGGTGTAGATGATTAACAGCAGGGGTGCAAGAACTGAACCTTGTGGGATATCAACAGAAGAGTGAGATGAGGAGGAGGTGTGAGAGTGTGAGATGCTGAAAGTCTGGTCGGTTAGGTATAAAGAGATCCAAGATAGAGCCAAGTCTGTGATATCAAGAGATGAGAGAATCTGTAGTAGGAGGGAATGTTCCACAGTGTCAAAGGCAGAGGACAGGTCCAGGAAGAGGAGGACAGATTAGTGTCACTTGGCTTTGGTGGTTAGTAGGTCATTGGTGACTTTAGTTAGGGCAAGTTTAGTTGAATGATGAGGTCTGAAGGCAAACTGTAACCTAGTGCACAGGTGATGAGATGTTATTTGGATAGTAGAGAGGAAAGTTGATCTTCTGTCATGATGGAATAACTGATTTTGGAGGAAGAAGGCTCAGTAGTTAAGAGAAGGGGTTGTGGGGTCCGGGGCCAAATCTTTTTTTGAGATTATCAATCTTCTGCTTGAAGAATAGAGCAAAGTCTTCAGCTGAGATAAGTAATAAAGGAGGAGGTGCTGGGAGAGTGGAGATAATTGAAAGTGTTGAATAGCTGTTTAGGGTTGTGAGACAGGGAGAATTTAAAAGATAAAAAATAAGTTTATTTTGCAGCAGTGAGTGTGGATTTGAAGTTGGTGAGGGACTGCTTATATGTGATGAAGTGCTAGGTAAAATAGGATCTCTTCCATCTCCGCTCAGCAACTGGCCTCAGTTCTTCAGCCAGACTAATGTGCCAAGGTTGTCTGTTGATTGTGTGGGTTTTGAATGCATGAGGGAGGCAGACAATTTGAGAGCTGTAGTTATTGTTGCATTATATAAAGTAGCAGCGGTATTTGCATTGTGTAATGTAAATGTAAATATATGGAAATAAAAATGCATTATTATGTTATTATTTTCTCCACCCCTTTGTGTAGATACAAAGTGATGGCATTACTGGCAACTGATGTGTTATATTTTTATATATATATGTCTCAGCAGGGAAATGTTAAGAGGATAAAACTTAACTTTTACTGTTATTAATTAAAAAGACTAGATTGTCTAATAAAACTATACAACCAAAAAACAGAAAAAAGGTGCTCAGTATCACACCAGTGTAGATTTTAAAAGGATCATTATAATCACCCAAAGACCACAAATGATTGATATGACTATCAACCAATTTTCTCTCATATAGCCAAATATCAAACCTTTCTATATCTGAATGCCACACACAAAATGATCAAATTACTCCCACTAGTTGTCAGACCAAATATATATGTTATGAACAACAACCCTTCCTCCCACTTATGTGGAATGATCTCACCGGGTTGTCTTCACTGGTTCACATACGTTTGAGTCCTTCAAACACTGGATGCTAGTGACGTCCAGGCTCGATTGGGCTCAATTAGATGTTCAAATTGCCAGTTATCTTTCAACTAGGTGTGTCACTACTTTTAGCCATGTGACGTCTACTTTCAACTCACTATGACACTATCTAATCTTAAAATGTTTAAGCTTCACGTAACCACACTTACATAATGCTGACCTGCTCAATGAGTTTTTCAGTTTATTCATAAAGGAAAGCGTCAACTCCCCCCCTCGCCATGACATTCCCTTTTTATTGGACAGTGTTATAGTGCATAGAAAAACCACACCCACAGAGCTGAAACAAAGGAAACACCTAGTTTAATGATAAGGGATTTAAGACATTAGACACCATTAATGTTAACATCCTGTAAATAAAATAAAAATAAAATAAAATAAAAATCAGAGCATATTCTTTAAAGTATTTTCCTGCTACTTTGTGCAGAAATGTACAATTTACAAAGTCACAAGCTTTGAGAGGTCTTCCTTTAACTGTACCTACTGATATTTCATTAAATCAGAATAATTTCATACCTGCAATATGGCTCCGGCAGGTTGTTTGAATGCTCACATTTGCCGTGTTTGCAGAAGCCATCATGTGCGTCTGTACAGGAAATATGGACCCCTCTAGCACTTTCTTCTAATTTATTTGCATTCTCTGAAAAAAAAAAAGAAAGTATTAGTAAATAAGTTGTACCATCATAAAAAGTTCAATAGTTTTACTCTGTACATTGTTATTAATTTACACATAATTATTAGGCTGCTCACAAAGTTTACATAGAAGACATAATATACCTGAGTTCATTGAGTCCATATTGTACATCCCCTGGACCTAATATTTTCTCAGTTTAAAAAGTAAAAGGTGCAATCTGATTGTCAATTTCTGAGTTTTTAGTCAAATGAACTCATTGGTTACCATGTACTACTACTAAACCCTCCATTAAACCAGTGTTGTTACATCTTCCATATTTTGCACTCGCCATTGGTCCATTTTAATGGACAGTTACTTTACATGCTATAGACTTGTCAGGTGACAGTTACATCTCCATATTGTGCCATTAATACCCCACCTAGAAGTTCATTCTAAGAACATTTGGTCCAATATTCTTTCTTTTTGGCAAAATGTTCATGTTTCCTGCTGATATAAAGCAGCTCCACACCACAAGGCTTTGTGCCCACAACCTCTTTTAGATGCCCTCATCCCTATTGAGTTTTGTACAAGGAAGACACTTCCGGAATGACTGAAGTGCATTTCATGGAGTTATTTTGGTTGTTTCATTGCATTTTTCATGATCACTTTGCTGCAGGAACACTTTTAACACTAATATTATATTAACTAGTGAGTGTTTTCCAAGCTGCCTATAGAATGGCCTGGTCACTTCTTTTAGCCACTATGCTACTTTGGAAACCTGCAGCGGTTAATCGGACATGTGAACAAGTTGTTTTTACTAGGGATGAGCGAGTCTACTCGCTAGGACTCGTTACTCGGCGATTCTTAAGGGACTCGCTGGACTCGGGAATCGGCGAGTCTTTTAGGGAATACTCGCTCAGTAACGAGTCCAAATCGGGCGTCGCTTTGCGGTTCTCAAGGCTGCCTGGACCCGACAGCACCCCCCCCCCGGTTTTCAAGGCTGCCTGGACCCGACAGCACCCCCCCCCCCCCCCCCCCGGTTCTCAAGGCTGCCTGGACCCGACAGCACCCCGGTTCTCAACCAGGGCCGGGGATACCTAACTGAGCCCCTGAGTCCAATGCTCCGAATCCTAGCGAGTCTGCGATTCCGAGTCCTGTATTATCTATTCGGGACTCGCGAATCCATATTCCCTATTCTTTAACATTGGACTCGCTAGACTCGCCACGAGTACCGAGTCCTGGGCTCGGACTCGTGCGGGTCTAGCGATTCCGAGTAATTTAGGACTCGCTCATCCCTAGTTTTTACATTTCAGTGTGTCTGTCCATTCTTTGGAGTGTTTATATGGCACTTTTTCAGGTGAGTTTCAGGACGTTCTTGGCTTCAAAAGATGTCACATGTGCATACCCTAAAGTGTCCCTGCTTCACCATGAGTATGGTGGATTGCAGATATTGTTAGATTTGTGTCAGATGAATTTCCTTGAGCTTATGACTTGTCCTGATCTCTACTGACCATCACACTTTTTCTCACATTGTAAAGATATCACTATCATTCTTTTTCTCAATCTAAGATGTGCTTTGATATGATTCCGGATTTTTTTTCTACATAATGGTTTCCTTTCACCTTCCTTACAGGCCGTGTTATGGAGAGCTTTTTATATGATTGACTTCACTCTCAGCTACAGAACTCTGTTGCTGCTTCAAAGTAATTGTTAGCCTCTGAGTGACCCTCACAGGGCTCCTGGATGATTGTATATGGAGCTTTGAGAGACAGCACAGTTGATCTGATAGAGATTTCACGTCCAAATTATTGAAACAACAGTACGTGAGACAATTGACTGTTAACACTTGGATATTTATACTTTCTTTTATACTTTTCTAAGAAAAAAAGAACTTTACCAATGTGAGAAATTGTATCAGCAGGTTAAGTACAAGCTAAGTCATTCTACTTAGCTCTAAACTTGTATACTGTACACAATCCAGGTTGTAGTCAGGACATCCTTAGGCTATGGCACAAGCAGCATTTTTGTTGTGTTTTTATCTGCCGCCAATACCTGCTTTATTAGCAGTATAAAGCCTATGTTCAAGACACCCAGTTTTCAGTGTTTTTGTGGCATTTTGTGCATTTTTTAGCAGCTTGAAGATTACATGTGCTTTGTCTACAGTACACATTTAATAAAGCTTTATTTATATAGCGCCAACATATTCCGCAGCGCTTTACAATGTAGGGTTAGAGTACAGAAAATATACAGTAAGTAATTACAGTAGAGAACGAATACAGTACAATAATTGGATACAAAACAATAGGCATAGAATCAATATAAAGAAGAAAATACAATAAATAAAGCAAGAAATGAAGGTGACCCTGCTCAAAGGAGCTTACAATCTACAACGGGATAGGGGTTGCACAAGGTACAGGGGCTTATTGCACTAATGGTCCAGGCATCTTGAGGAAATGGGGCATAGGACTAAGCTTACATGGATGGTCATTATACAGTCTGTGTAGACCTTTTTGGTTTGGTGGAGATTGTAGAAGAGTAATGTCCAGAGGGATAGGCCATACACTATCTACAGTACAAAGGACTTCTATTAGGGTGTATGATAGGCCGCCTTAAAAAGATGCGTTTTTAGGGATCGTCTGAAGCCATGCAAGTTGTGGATAGTCCTGATTTCTTGGGGTAAAGCATTCCAGAGGATTTTATAGTTTTATTTGACAAAAATGACACAAAAATGTATAAAGGGAACTTGTCATGTCATTTTTAAAAATGATCCATTTATTTATCATAAAAAAGTAATTTTGATGCTTAGATGTTATCATTATACCTGCACAAACAATTGAGGGGTGAATACTTCAACTGGAAATAGTCATGTCAATCCACTTGTGTCATTCAGGTTTTTAAACGTAGTAACGCCCCCTGCAGTGTAATATATTGACATCAATCACTGAAAGTCCTCTGGTGGTTGAAGACCTGTGATGATGTTCCAACCATGTGACCATAATGGATGGAGCTAGGCAGGCCTGAAGTAAAAGACCCTTTTGTGCTTAGCTCCATCCATTATGGCCACATGATCGTGACATCACCATAGGTCCTGCAGGTCTTGCAATCAATTACAATGCAGGGGACATGACAAATAAAAAAAAAAATATCATGAACGAACTTGAGTGACAGTAACCAAAAGTCCCTCCCCTATGACTGTAGACATGTATGTGTCCAGTCACTTCAGCATATAATGTCTTTTTTTTAAAATAAATAAGTGGAATTTTGTTTTCGGGAAACCATGTTAGGCTGGTTTCACACTTCAGATTTTTTCAAAATAGGTAAGACCAGGTTTTTCAGCAACAATATGATCCTTTCAGGATCCAAGTTTTTGTTCATTCACTTTAATGGTTTGAACCGGACAGAACCTGATCTGGTTTTGCCTGCCATGTATCCCTATGGCGCCAGATTGGTCTCATTTGGCCATCCGGTTTTATGTTTTGTGTGCCAGATTTGTTTTTGTCCGGTTTTCACCGTGCCCAAAATCAGAGACTGCAGTGGTTTTTGGCTCAAATAAAAAAAATCGGACAAAATCGGAAAGTCTGGTTCCGGGGCAATCTGGCGCCTACAACATGGGAGTCTATGGGAGCTAGATCTGTGAAAAAATTGGATCATTTCCCAGATCCAATTTTAAGCACAGAGGGTGCTCAGAAATCCTACCGTGCAAACTTCAGCACCATGGACAGCACTAGGTCCAGCAAAGGCAGTGATTTCAGCACCAAGGACAGTGGCAAAGCAGACACAGGCAGACTTCAGCACCATGGACAGGGGCAGAAACCGATTCCTGCAAAAAACAGGATCTGGGACCATATTAGGCCACACTTTCTGCATATCCTGTGCTGTCAGCTTCTGTCAGTGTGGATCCTGCAAAAAATAGATTCCACTCTGACAGACAAAAACCGTGATGTGAAGTTAGCCTTAGTAATGCACATTGCATCATTTAAAACACATTTGGGTCTGTTTAATATCACAAAATGACATGACAAGTTCCCTTTAAAAAAAAAAATCACTTTTTACATTACTAACTGAAAAGCAACCAGAAAATAATATACAAAAATCTAACAACTCTACATCTTTCATTTCAGGGCTAAAATGCCTGATCCCAGTAAGACCAAGCAGGACATCCTGTAGAGCTATCCGATGCATAAACTGATTTTAGGAAGTTAAAGATATTGGCCCACAACAAGCATTAAATGTATTTATACCAATTCATGGTATAACCCCATTAATGGGAATTTCTCAGCAAGATCAGATTGACAGATTTTTAAACACCATTTATTAACTGTTAAGAGTACACATATCTGCTTTTAATGTAGTGATTATTGTATGAAAAAAAACAAGTTTTAATTATCACTGTACCTTTTGGATTATAAGACGCACCTGATGGTTAGATGCATCCAAGGGTGAATAACAGAAAATAGAAAAATATTATTACAGTACTATTAAAACTACCCAGGTGATATTAAGATGTGGAGGAGGTAATGTTAGTTGGCTTTGTGCTCCTTACTTGTTGCTCTATGGTACAAAAAGGGTAATTAATTATTTTAAAGTGGTGGAAGTATATTAGGAGGGTTGTAGCAAAAAATAAAGGGCCTTACATAGTACATATGTCTAGTCTCCACAGACTCTATTTACATAGTACATATGTCATTCGAGGACAATCCGATAAATGCCAAGAGAGGCAATGAAGAAGATAGAGATTCATCTCTCCATCTTTTTGCACCAGTGAGAGAATTGTATCACAGTATAATGACACTTGGCTCATGCTCACAGTAGAAGTGAGATTAGTGACATTGCCTATAGCATCCTCTGATGTCAGATGCTATACACCACACCAGTGTAACCCCAGACTTAGTCTAATTTCAGATGAGTGCGTAACAAAATCATCATATTTCCAACCAGAATAAAACTGATTTTTCATCAGCATTGTTATCCACATGGAAGCCTTTTTATATATCAGCAGTTAAAATTTTACAACATAAAATACAGTTTCCTTTATTAAAAAAATTCCAATGCATGTGTAAAAGTTGAATGGTATACACTAAATTCTTATGGGATCACACTTTTTTTGCATACCAATTTGCTGTAATAGGTGAGTCTCATTCAAAATATAGAAGAGACTAGAGCATGCTGCAGTTTTCTTAAGCAGACATATAGTATTTATATATAAAAAAAATTAAAAATAAAAAGATGCTGTGAACAGTTCTATAGAATAACATGGACCAGAGTAATGTCCTTCATAAGGCTCCAATGATAGGAATAGTCTTAATTTAGTGGTAATTTTTATGGTGTTAACCAAGGGGGATGGCTCACACCTAAATACACTGACCCACAGAATTCTGATGAAGACCATGAAAATTAGCAGCAACAAATAAAGAGACAAATAAAAAGGTCCATTTATCTGGATACTTCATCATGCACAGTGCGCATGCTCTGAAGCCAGCAATATACACCAAACTGCGCAATGCGCAGGACCAGAGATAGACACAGCCGGCACAACATACCTAGAAGCAAAGTAGCTGACAGCTCCCTTTAATCTGTTTTTTTCCAATGATAAGTGTAAGTCCTTTTTTATATTCTGAATTCACATCTTTATTTTGCAGAAGTATTTGTAAGCCAAAACCAGAAGTGAAACAGATTTTTTAGCAAATTAGTAATTGTGGGGCAACATGTCTTTTTTTATCTATATTGCATCATTTGTTGATATAGTGTTGCTCTAGTAGTACTGCCTTGTAAAATAGCCTCCTTCTGGCAGTGAACACAGAATCTTTATGGCATATGAAAAGCAATCATATACTGACATGTCATGTGTCAAGCATGTCACTCTCCACAAGGAGACATTATCCCTTAGATTCCAGTCTAAAGGGCCCGTTCCACGCTATGATATAGTCAACGATATCGTTTGTACATCACGGCTTTTTGGGTGGTGCAATGACTTCATAACGACATTGTTGCGTGTGACAGGTATAAACGATCAACGATAAGTCGGCTGATCGTTCATCGGAGGTTTGTGATCAGGACTTTAAACCAAGTGATCCGTCCAACCTGCAGCATAATTGTGTGTGACACCGTGATAATGATGTCGCTAACGACCTCGCCTATTCAGAACTGAAGGCACTGTAGGAACTGTAGGCGATCAAATGACCGCAAGTATCGTTCGCTTGTCGCGAAATCGTTGCTGCATCGTTACCCATATCTATACATGTGACACTTTACTAGCGATCATTGAACGAGGTTCAAGCGATGTAGGTTAAGTATGATCGTTGGTTGGATCGTTCGACCATTGAAGCGTGTAACAGGGCCTTTAGCCTCTCACCTAGCCAAATCAGATCTTGTACTTTGCATTGACGAGGGGCAAACACCCTAAAACACGGTGTCTGCAAATTGAGATTCTGGTTTGGCTTTTATTACAAGTCATATGACAAGGCTCGTAAAAGGGTCAATAATGACTTTAAGGATTGCTACTTCCAATTGGTGGCACCAGAGTTCAATTCCTCTTTCTCTCTAAAGAGGCAATTTACATATGGATTATAGGATTCTTATCTTTTCTGAGCTCCTATCATACACATACATGGACACAGATGTAATATGCCCTACACTTACATATTATATACATTTTAGATGAATGTGTGCTCCACACACAGTAATTCACTGTAATTTCCATCCCTTTTTTAGCTTTCACTTTATAAATATTGTAGACAGATGGAATTAAATATTCAGAATATTATGGAATATTTATTTGTAGGACACACGATACATGGTCTTCCTTTTAGCACAAGCGGTGTCATGTCCTACATAATTTCACATCCCAGCAGTATTATTCCCTGGTGGCTTCAAGCTCCGTATTTGGCAGAGGTAGAAAACCAGTCATGTTAATAGAAACTGTCAGGTGATATCTGCAACAAGATAGCATTGTAGTTGGCTCCAAGGCACAAAATAGGATGACAAAAATGTGATAGACATTTATACGGTGTAACCAATTAGGAGAACTTATTTGTGGTTGATATTACGGCAGCTACTATTGTTGCTGCAGTGCAAGTAAGAGATTGAACTAGCAGTATCATATTTTTTAAATATTTTCTATATTACAGGTCTGTTTTATATTAGACTACATTAATATTATACTTTTAGTTAACATTCAGCGTATATGCCAGAGAGCATGGTGTTTATGCTCTTCAGTATGTATATACTGTACTATACTGGAGAGTAATCCTGCAGTCTGTGCTGAAGAGAACATAAGCAGAAATCGTAATATAACTTGTGAAACAGCATTACATTGTACAGCTCTGGGATAAGTTGACTTCATATAGTAAATACATAATATGGAGAGGACAGTCAGGTCACTTTATCTACATTTTGAAGAGTTAAAGTAAGTGCTCTGAAAGGAAATTTCCACCTCTAGAATCTAATCTTCATTACCCCAAATCCCCCATTTCAACTTTAAAATGCACCTACATTTGTGACTCTTTGTCAGTCTTCTGGAGACCTGCCATGTGACCTGAATTACCATTGGAAGATCTGAATATCACATCGACCTGTCACTCTGCCTATGAACAAGCATGATACCCTCACATGGCTCCCTACCATCCCAGAACTCAATCTGAGGAGATGGCATGGTGTTTCGGGAGATCTGGGCTATATCCCCTTTCACTTGCAGTTTTCATTTGCAAAGTCTCCACTCTTTGCTGAGAGCTACTCCTTATATTCCTCCAGAATCATCTGTGCTCACCATATACTTGCATAATTAACTCATTCTTCACTTTTTCAATTGTGAAGCTCCCCAACCTCTTGTAAGGCAGTCAGCAGTTGTATCAAGAGCTATGGGCTGAAATGCCAAGAAAATAATTTTCTCTAGTGGAATGTGACTGGTATTCTTCATTACAAACATATTGTACAGGTACATAAAGCTGCATCTCTATACACTAGTGCAAATGTAAGCACCTGTATGCTAGAGATCAAATAGCATACAAGTGAATAGATTCTTTATCTTCCTATAAAATTACAAAAAAATAATTAAACACAAATACAATAATGAGATTTTTAATAAACATTAAATAAATATCACAATTAAAGGGAACCTGTCACCTGGATCTAAACCGCTACACTATCACTACCTGTCCCTGCACCTTCCTAGCTGCTCCCTATCTATCCCTCTCTGAGCTAAATCCGCCCTATAAAACTGCAGAAAAATAACTTATAACTTACAGAAGTCCCTGAGGCTGGGGACTGAGAAGGCGTCCCAGGCTCCATTCAGCCCCTCCTCCATGCAGCAGCACACGCCCCACTGGGCGGCATTATTCTTTCTTCATCGCCGCCTCCTCCATTTGGAATCTGTGCTTTACACCTATCATGTTGTGGTGATGCGACCTCGATGTGTCCCCTGACTGAGACATAGCATATGGGAGATTGTATCTTATGCTCAGTAGCAGCACAAAGAGACCCCAGGCAACATACAGGGGCCCCAGGCAGTACTAGGGGCCACAAGCTACACACAGGATCCCAGGCTACACACAGGGGCCCCATGCAGCATACAAGGACCCCAGGCAGTGCACGGGGCCCCAGGCAGTGCACGGGGCCCCAGGCAGCACAAAGTGGCCCCAGGCAGCACAAAGTGGCCCCAGGCAACATACAGGGGCCCCAGGCAGTACTAGGGGCCCCAGGCTACACACAGGGTCCCAGTCTACATACAGGGGCCCCATGCAGCATACAAGGGCCCCAGGCAGTACAAAGGGGTCCCAGGCAGCGCATGGGGGCCAGAGGCAGCACACAGGGGCCCCAGGCAGCACAAAGTGGCCCCGGGTGGCCCACTGCCTGGGGCCCCTGTATATTGCCTGTGGTCACTTTGTGCTGCCTGGGGCCCCTGTGTGCTGCCTGGAGCCCTTGTATGCTGCATGGAGCCCTTGTGTGTAGCCTGGGATCCTATGTGTAGCCTGGGGCCCCTGGTACTGCCTGGGGCCCCTGTATGTTGCCTGGGGCCACTTTGTGCTGCCTGGGGCCCTGTGCACTGCCTGGGGCCCTGTGCACTGCCTGGGGCCCTTGTATGCTGCATGGGGCCCCTGTGTGTAGCCTGGGATCCTGTGTGTAGCCTGGGGCCCCTGGTACTGCATGGGGCCCCTGTATGTTGCCTGGGGCCACTTTGTGCTGCCTGGGGCCCTGTGCACTGCCTGGGGCCCTTGTATGCTGGCTGGGGCCCCTGTGTGTAGCCTGGGATCCTGTGTGTAGCCTGGGGCCCCTAGTACTGCCTGGGGCCCCTGTATGTTGCCTGGGGTCACTTTGTGCTGCCTGGGGCCACTTTGTGCTGCCTGGGGCCCTGTGCACTGCCTGGGGCCCTGTGCACTGCCTGGGGCCCCGTGTTCTGCCTGAGGCCCTTGTATGCTGGCTGGGGCCCCTGTGTGTAGCCTGGGATCCTGTGTGTAGCCTGGGGCCCCTGTGTGCTGCCTCGGGCCCCCATGCACTGCCTGGGGCCCCTAGTACTGCCTGGGGCCCCTGTATGTTGCGTAGGGCCACTTTCTGCTGCCTGGGGCCACATTGTGCTGCCTCGGCCCCTCATGCATTGCTTGGGGCCCTGTGCACAGCTTGGGGCCCTGATCTACAGCTGCTGTGGTATACGGAGAGTTATAATCAGGCCTAGGCCTGTTTATACCCCGGGGTATAGTTTGGGCTAGGCCAGAATATACCAAGGGTATATTCTGGCCCAGGGGGTATATTCTGGGCTAGCCCAGTTTATACTTCGGGTATATTCTGGTCGGGGGGTTAGTCTGACCTGTTACATCGGAATCTGGAGGTCTGTGAATACCTGAACTGTGCCATTAACCTGTGTGCTGTGTGAGTAAATACCTGAGTCACTGCCTTCTGTCGTGCCGATCCTAACCGCTACCTTACAGTGTAAAGTAGGTGGGAGATTCCAAATGGAGGAGGCGGCGATGAAGAAAGAATAACGCCGCCCAGCGGGGCGTGTGCTGCTGCATGGAGGAGGGGCTGAATGGAGCCTGGCGCCGCCTTCTCAGTCCCCAGCCTCAGGGACTGCTGTAAGTTATAAGTTATTTTTCTGCACTTTTATAGGGCGGATTTAGCTCAGAGAGGGATAGATAGGGAGCAGCTAGGAAAGTGCAGGGACAGGTAGTGATAGTGTAGGGGCTTAGATCCAGGTGACAGGTTCCCTTTAAGCAAATGACATAGACATATTTAGTATACTAGTAATAATACTAACCTTTATAATACAGTGAACAGATTATTTACATTGATCAGTAAGTGATTTAGAGGGAACCTGTCAGCTATCATTGTCTGCACATGCAGCTTCAGAGTACTATTCTAAGCATACCTGTCTGAGCTAATGCTATGTTAATGAGGAAAAAATGCATTTATACACTAAGGCTGGGGTCACACTTGTGTCTAAATATTGAAATCCTGATCCGGTTTTGAACTGTCAAAAAACTCAAAACCGGATCAGGAACTGCTGCCTATAGGAGCCCATTATAGTAACCGGATTGCAATACATGCAATCCGGTTACCGGCTCTGGTTTTGCAGCCTGCGTGAAAAATCATGCAGGCTGCATTTTTCGCAGCGATATTCCTGCCGCTGCCTTTTTGTTATAATGGGCTCCTATGGGAGCCCATGCGGCTGCCGCAAGGCATATGTGTATGCCTGCGGCAGCCGGCAGCATTGTTCATCCCTGCTGCCGCAGGGGGTTGTAGGTCACCACCAGCGGTACACAATTATATTCCACTTTTTCTCTGTATTGAAGTAACTGACTTTTAGGGTTCTTTGTTGCTCTAATGTACTAATCATCAATGGATGTGGGATGGTAGCCTTGGATTAATAATGTCTTCTTAACCCTCCATCAGGCACACCTCTGGCACTCTAAAGTTCGGCACAGTATGCCTGACAGGCGCACGTTAGAAAACACCCAATAATATTTAAGTCTATGAATTTGAGGACTCTAAAGATACCGTCACAAGCTTCAACATCGCCGGCAACATTGCCCAAAAGTATCGTATCATCGCTATTGCCGTTGAAATCACTCATACGTTGATACGTGTAACAGGACGATTCAACGACGATAAGTTGCTCGAGCGGAGTTGCCAGGTTTCAGGACATTGTTGTGAAACTTGGTGATGTTGCTCCTGTGATGTCTGCTAGTATTTGCTCTGTGTGACACGGCGATAGCAATTTTGGAAGCAATTTCAGAGATCGTTCAAGCAATCCCGTAGGCGTGTCTGGGCGTAGTTTCAATCTCAGCTCGTGTGTGGCGATTGGTGGCTTCTACTGCGTTCCGATTGGTAGTCCTTCTCCAAGGCGCCATATGTGATGATCTTGCATTCATCAGCAGAGTCATCTTCTCCAGCTTGCAGAAAGGCACTGCAACAAGGAGCATCATTGAAGTATGCAGGCCATTGATATTGCGTGTATATTTGCACATCTTGTTCAAAGTAATAATGACGCATCCTCTGCAGTTGTGCCCTGCTTGTGAAAGATAAATATATATGTTGACGTTCACATTGTTGTGGATGTAATGTTGAGGTATGCAAGTGTACATGTTGTGCATATGCAAGACACAACCCACAATCAGCAGCAACAGCACATCTAGGGTGATTGTGCTTGTCAGTGAGCACCACTAGGAGGATGGTGTAGCCTTTTTTTAGAAAACAACCACAGGAGTGGTTTTTCACAATGTATCTGAAATGTTAATGTGATTGAAACTTGTCACACTTGAAATTTAATGTTCACCAGTTTTTTGCCCCAAAAAAAAAATATTAACTCCAATTTGATGGAAGAAGGGTTCTTTCTTTGTTCGCTGTTGTGATGACACATATTTAACAACATTTTGGAGTATCTCAAGATATTTATTGTGCGCACATAGGCTGGGGTTACACTTTCAAAGGCAATTGCGGTTGGCGCCTCCAGATCTGGATGTGGTAACCGCAATTGCCTTCACACACATTTTTAAGGAACAATGTGAACCGCAATCCGGTAACCGGATTGCTCCGGCTGTGTAATCCGGAGCAATGCGGTTACCGACTACTTTGCCGCAGGGATGAACAAAGTATTAACTGTTCAATAAAACATGAAATATTAATATTAGTTGTGTGCAACATGTCTCTAGGGAGTGCCACCCCCCCTAGAATAAAAAGGGAAATGGAGCGCACATAGAGTAATTTCCTTTTGTACCAATAACCTCAGTGCCCCTCTTTAGTGGAAGGACTCACCTGATTTGGTTGTGCAAGTCACAACCAACTAACTCCGCTGTAGATGATGGACTTTTTATTGTGTTTAACCCCTCCCCGAACTATGACGTAGGAGGACGTCATGTGCCGGTAAGGGGTGTTTGATATGAGCTCCGGCACGGATCTCACATCAAAGCCCCGACATCTCAGCTTATCTCATCAGCTGAGATGTCGGGGTAACAGCGCCGATCGGATCCGGGATCCGATCGGAGTTGTTAACCCCTTGGATCCCGCTGTCAATCACTGACAGCGGGATGCAAGGTGGCTGCGGTAGGGAACGCGCTGTTCCCCGCCTGCTCTGGAGATCCCGCAATTGTATCGCGGGATCTCCGGCGCTCACGTGACAGCCCGGGGTCCTGGCTAGACCCCAGATGCTGTCACAGCGAAGTTTCCTGCTGTGGTTGACAGGCGCTGCAAACCACAGCAGGTCCGCGATTCTGGGAGATACAGATGAGCTGCAGCTCATCTGTATCTCCCAGAAGCGATCGGACTATGCAGCAAGGTGCCTCTTAAAGAGGCAGTGTAAAAATAAGAGTGCATGAAAAAATAAAGTTTTTAAGAACCTGTAAAAAAGAAAAAAAATATAAAAGTTCAAATCACCCCCCTTTTCCCCCAATCACAAAAAAGTATATATATATAAAAAAAAAATACACGTTTGGTATCGGCGCATTCAGAATCGCCCGATCTATCATCATATTAATCCGTTAATAAGAGCCCTAAACTCTGTAACGGAAAAAATGGTCAAAACACCAAAATTCCATTTTTTTTGGTCGCCGCGTTATTGCTATAAAATGTAATAATGGGCGATGAAAAGTGCGGATCCCCCCAAAAATGGTATCATTAGAAACGATAGCTCAAGATGGAAAAAATAAGCCATCATACAGCCCCATATCCCGAAAAATGAGAGCGCTACAGGTTGCAGAACATGGTGCAAAAAGTCAGTTTTGTTTTTTTTTTTCAAACGTCTGAACTTTTTTTCACCACCTAGATACCAATAAAGGTATACATGTTGGGTGTCTACGAACTCGTACCGAAGTGAGGCATCACCCCGTCATGTTGGTTTTACCATGTAGTGAACATGGCGACTAAAATATCCAAAAAAGAAATGTGTCATTGAACTTTTTTTCCAATTTTATAGCATTTAGAATTTCTTTGCAATTTCCCTGTACACTATATGGTAAAATAAATTATTGCATATGAAAGTACAACTCATCCCGCAAACAACGAGCCATCATATGTCTATATTGACAGAAAAATAAATAAGTTATGGCTCTTGGAAGCAGGGGAGCAAATAACGAAAATGAAAAATGAAAAATTCCCGGGACATGAAGGGGTTAAGGTGGAAGCTGTCCCATCTGAGGTAGGACAGTCAGTTGGTTTCTAATACACTGATGTCTGGATTGAAACATTTTTAATTTTTATGGTGATATCCAAGAAGTTGATTTCCATTTTAGAGTGGTCCAATGTCAAGTTTATAGTGGGATGAAATGTATTGAATTTGTCATGGAATTTTAGAAGTTCCTGTTCAGACTCTGTCCAGATTATTAAGATATCCTCAATGTAATGGAAATAGGCCAAAGTTTTAATGGTGCAGGATGCTAAAAAGGAATTTTCCAGTTTAGCCATTAAAAAGTTGGCATACTGGGGTGCTATTTTGCTGTCCATAGCAGTGTCAGTGCATTATAGAGATAGCTCCTTGCTGAAAGGTAAAAAGTTATGTTTGTAGATAGATCTGGTGAGCCTTAATACAGACTCTAAAATGATCCCAATTGCTTCTAGAAACATTTGGCAGAAAGTTAGTCCTTCTGTACGTGGGAAGTTTGAATATAGGGATTCCACATCCATTGTGGCTAAGATGACAACCTTGGGGGTATATAGCTGTCTTCTTTTCCAGTGGTATAAGGACATTTTCCACCCACAGTGAGATTTTTTCAGTGAGTGTTCCTACCCTTGAGATGACTGACCTCACTGGACTACACAACTAATGAATTTTGGGAAGCATATATAGAAAATTAATATCCTAAAATCCTCATGTATAAAGACCAGAAGGTTTGTAGAATCTGTAAACAGACCTGTGATGACTCCCTCATATATATTGGAGTTGGGTCATCATCCAGTTGGGAATATATTGGCACAACATAAGCCACAGAAAATAAGAAAAAACAATTAATACAAAGCACCAAGGTTTCAATGAAGGGTAGTTTTGCATGGATCATGCTATTTAGTGGTTTAAAAGATACCTTTCAATTTAAAGCAACATTACCAACAATTTTGTAGAATTCTTTTATGTCATTTTTCATTATTTAAAAAAGTCTTAGAAGACAAATATTATTAATTCGTGTTATTATAATCATTAAATATTAATATTAGATTTCAGCTTAGTGTGTTGATTAGTCAAACAAGTATAGGAAACAGAAATTTACATCAAGGAGATCCAGAGCCGACAGACAGGATGAATAGTAGAGAAAGTCCAGCACCAGCACATAGATAAGGAGAATAGTAGGCCACTTAAATGGCCATCAAATGTTAAATATTAGCTTTATTAATTATCCATAAAATCACATAAATCACTTGTTTCTGCATTTCAGGCCACTGCATAGTGACTATGACTATGACCCCTTGCAGTGGCCTGAAGCCCATTTTTTTTCATCCAGAAAGAAATGGTTCATGTTTGTTTTGCTTCCTGTATACCTACCATCCATGTGCAATTAGTATATCATACAAATGTCCAATTTTGATATACCTATAACATCTGTGTGGCTACCATTTTACACATAATTTGTAACATTTATACTGTGACAAAATATGGTCCCACTAAATATTGATTTTATATAGATTTCTATTTTAAGTCACTTTGCATTTTGCTAACTGATAAAAATGTGCTACTTATACTTCTTTTTGTGAAAACATTTTTTAGTTTGCAGCATTTTGTTCCACATTTGCCGAAAATCAGTGTTGTTAATATAGTCCTTTGGGACCAGGGCCTCCACTAGCATGTTGGCCAAATGTATGGTCCCCCAAAATGAATGGTCCCCTTTAATATTATTCACCATTATATGATATTATCTCCCATCCTGGGCCCCTTTTTAAAATAATGTCCCCATCCTGTGCTCTTGCTGGAATAATGTCCCCTATCCTTGGCCCTTGCTGCAATAATGTTTCCCATCCTGGGCCTCTTCTTGTAATAATATCCTTCATCCATGGCCCCTTCCTGTAATAATGTCCCCCATACTAGGCCCCTTCCTGTAAAAATGTGTCCCATCATGGGTCTTTGCTGTAATAATGTTCACCATTCTGGATATTTGATGAAATAATGTCACACATAGCAGGTTGTTGTTCTAATAATGTCCCCTGTCCTGCCGCTCTCATCCAGCACATGTAACTAAAATAAACAAATGATTCTTCTTACACATATACCCTGCCTCTGATTGACTAGTTGACTCTATAACAATAGCAGTGCAGAGAACTGGTGACTCTCTGCACCAACATACACTTCAGCTGAAGCAATATAACACTGGTGTTGACAGGCACTCTGAGTCTATGTTCCCAGTCCTGTTCACACTCTCTTCATTACACCCCTACCTAAAAATGTTGCTTGGTACTACATGTTATTACTTAATTTGTCTCCCAAGATCTCTGAGAAGCCTATTCTTTTTTATTGCTCAATTTTTCCAGTATAATGCCAATGTTTCTGTTTTCTGCATAGCACTTACTGAGTGCAGGCAAAGAATAACACTGAAGTGGTGATAACAGCTTATATATATTTTTGATATTCTCAGGGTCTATGGTTGTGTCTAACAGCTAGAGACTTGGATTAAAGCTTGTACTAAATTGCAGCCATAGGAGCTTTAACCCCTTCCCAACATCTGACGTGCCTATATGATATATGTTATATTCCTGACTTTGATTTGGGCTCAGTATTTAACAGCATCATTTCACATGCACCAGCATGGATGCGCTCCACTCTATGTACCTATCGATGATATGATTCCAGTCCACCAATGGTTTCCCATGACAGTCAGATGACTGCTAAAGAACTAGATCCTTGTCATGATGTTTCTCCTGTGAAAGTAAGCATTTAGCTGACACTAGTAGGAGATCATGATTATTGTTAAACATAGCAGTGCTGCAGAACTGCTATGCATAGTAGAATCAATCAGATAATCGCAGGCTCAAGTCCCCTAAGGGATTTACAAATACAGTAAAAAGTGAAAAAATGTTTTAAAAATAAAAAAAAAGTAAAATTTCAAATCATTCCACTTTTGCCCCATTAAAAATAAATCAATAAAAAGATACATACTTGGCATCACTGCAGTGGTAAATGTCTGATCTATAAAAATATAAAATAAATTAATTTAATTGGTAAATAAGTCGTAATGAGAAAAAAAAACGCCAGAATTAAGTTTTTTTGCCTGCCATAAGAGTACAATGAAATGCAATAAGAGGTAATCAAAACATTATTGTATATCTACTCCAAAGTGGTATCAGTAAAAACATCATCTCCGAGTACAAAAAAAGAAGCCTTCACACAGCCCCATATTAGGAAAACTGAAAAAGTTACCGGTCTCAGAATACGGCAATACAACAAAAGCTATTTATTTTTACAAAATTTCTCATTTATTTTACCACCAAAATATAAAAAAAGACTATGCATGTTTGGTATGTTTTCAAGTAAGGTTTCATATAGTAAACATTGTGAAGTTTAAAGAAACTTGGAATTTTTTTCATGCATTATAGGGCATCACATGATAAAATTAATAGTGTCATTCAAAAGTACAAGTTATACTACAAAAAACAAGTCCTCATGTGGATATGTGCATGAAACATTAAAGAAGTTATGGCTCTTGAAAGAAGGAAAGGAAAGAACGAATGCAAAAAAATGGATTTATGAAGGGGTTAAACTCATACAGTAATTTTACAATGGTGTAAGGGTAAAGCCCAGGTCCAAAGCATTATCAGTTTAATATACCGTTAGTGATGGGCGAATCCTAAATTACTCGGAATCGCTTGACTCTAGCAAGTCCGAGCACAGGACTCGCTATGCGTTGCGAATCTAGCGAGTCCAATGTTAATGAATGGGGAAGCGAGTAATAGCGAGTAGTGTGAGATTTACAAATCGCAGATGTGTCTCGGAAGCTTCAGCCTGAAGCAATTCTAGTTTTGTCATTTATTTGCATTGGACTCGTTTACTTTGCAAGTAATCGCTGCTGGGAAACTCGCACAGATAAGAGTCCTGTCTGCTCTGTGTGCTGGCTGCCACAGCTCCAGGGTCCTAGAGCCCGCCTGCTGCCTGATGTAGCAGAGCTGAGATTGTTCTCAGTCTGCTCATTCCCTGTGCATATAATGAGATATAGAAATTGGTTGCGCCACGCTGCTTTATGTTTTATGTCCACCCTCTGTTAAGTCACCGTTACACTCACCTTTTCCTGTTGTGCTGTCTGCACAACAGGGGGGCTCACGTAGTGAGTGCACGGGGTCTCTCTCTGGACGGTGTGGATTTCTTTCCCTTTTTCCTCGGTGTCCGCCTGTGTAATTTCACGTGATCCGTCACGTGTTTTCCTCTCCTCTGTTAGATTTGTCTTCTCTTCCGGAGCTGCTCCACCGCTCTCCCCATAGGGAGATGGATATGCAGGCAATGGAATAAAACGATGTTTGGGTGAGCGATGGGATATGAAGACAGCTACACTTCAACAAGTATTTTACCTGTAAGTTTATTGTTCAAATCACACTAGGTCCTCTCCCACAACATGTTTCGACGCTCAGGGCGTCTTCCTCAAGTGGAACCACTTGAGGAAGACGCCCTGAGCGTCGAAACATGTTGTGGGAGAGGACCTAGTGTGATTTGAACAATAAACTTACAGGTAAAATACTTGTTGAAGTGTAGCTGTCTTCATATCCCAGCGCTCACCCAAACATCGTTTTATTCCATTGCCTGCATTCCCTGTGCATAGACATCTATATCTATGCACAGGGATGAGCAGAGAGGACATCGCGTTTTGGACTGCGTCGGACGGAAGAGGATTTTTTTAATTAAAGATGGAGTCCCTAATGGCTTTTTTTTTAATTTCTAATAAAAATTTTTCTCTGTGTTGTGTTTTTTTTAAAACAATTTAATAGAAATTCATGGCGGTCATGTCTAATATTGGCATGACCGTCATAAATTTCGGGCTTAGGGCCAGCTGATAATACAAAGCTGGCCCTAACCTCTTTATTACCCAGCGTGCCACCGCCACCAGGGCCGCTGGAAGAGCGGGGTTCAGCGCCAGAGGATGGCGCTTCAATGAATGCACCATCTTCTGGGGCAGCAGCGGGCTGCAATTTGCAGCGGGGGGTGCCCAGAAAGCTTGGGCATCCCTGCGCTGCGGATTCCAGCCCCCATCTGCTTAGCTGTACCTGGCTAGACATAGAAATTGCGCGGAGCCCCACACATTTTTTTTAAATTATTTCATGAAATTCTGAGACTCTGACTCTGAGACTCTGAGACTCTGAGACTCTGACTCTGAGACTCTGACTCTGACTCTGAGACTCTGACTCTGAGACTCTGACTCTGAGACTCTGACTCTGAGACTCTGACTCTGAAATTCATGAAATAATAAAAAAAAAATGCGTGGGGGCTCCGCGCAATTTCTATGTCTAGCCAGGTACAGCTAAGCAGCTGGGGGCTGGAATCCACAGCGCAGGGATGCCCAAGCTTTCTGGGCACCCCCCGCTGCAAATTGCAACCCGCAGCCGCCCCAGAAGATGGCGCGTTCATTGAAGCGCCATCCTCTGGCGCTGAACCCCGCTCTTCCAGCGGCCCTGGTGGCGGTGGCACGCTGGGTAATAAAGGGGTTAATACCAGCTTTGTTATACAAGCTGGTATTAAGCCCGAGATTCTTAATGTCAGGCCACGTTTGACCCAGCCACTAAGAATCTCCAATAAAGGGTTAAAAAAACACAACATGGAGAAAAATTTTCATTTGAAATAAAAAAAAAGCCATTAGGGACTCCATCTTTAATTAAAAAAATCCTCTTCCGTCCGACGTAGTCCAAAACGCGATGTCCTCTCTGCTACATCCCCTGTGCATAGATATAGATGTCTATGCACAGGGAATGAGCAGACTGAGAACAATCTCAGCACTGCTACATCATCTCTGTGAACAGAGAAGACAGCTGGACTCGGCTCGCAATTTAACAACAGTTATTTGCGAGTTTCCCTGCTATCACTGGCACAGTAGCCGAGCCTAATGCAAACAATGGCAATCCTAGTTTTGTCAGCGTTTGCTATTGATTTGCATTGGACTCGTGCGAGTAAACGCTGGGAAACTCGCAGAGTACCGAGTCCTGCGAGTCCCTTACTACTCGCCGAGTAACGAGTCCTAGCGAGTAGATTCGCCCATCCCTATATACCGTATATACTTGTGTATAAGCCGACCCGTGTATAAGCCGACCCCCCTACTTTTGCCCCCAAAACCTGGGAAAACCTATTGACTCGTGTATAAGCCGAGTGTGGACCCCAGCACAGGTATACAGCCCCCAGCAGTGTGGTATACAGCAGCCTCCCCAGTGGTATATACAGGCCCCAGCAGTGTTACAGCAGCAGCCCCAGCGGTGTATACAGCAGCAGCCCCAGTGGTGTATACAGCAGCCTCCCCAGTGGTATATACAGCAGCAGCCCCAGAGGTATATACAGCAGCAGCCCAAGTAGTGTATACAGCAAAGCCCCAGTGGTATATACAGCAGCAGCCCCAGTGGTATATACAGCAGCAGCCCCAGAGGTATATACAGTAGCAGCCCCAATGGTGTATACAGCAACAGCCCCAGTGGTATATACAGCAGCAGCCCCAGTGGTGTATACAGCAGCAGTCCCAGTGGTGTATACAGCAGCAGCCCCAGTGGTGTATACAGCAGCAGCCCCAGTGGTATATACAGCAGCAGCCCCAGAGGTATATACAGCAGCAGCCCCAGTGGTGTATACAGCAACAGCCCCAGTGGTATATACAGCAGCAGCCCCAGTGGTGTATACAGCAGCAGCCCCAGAGGTATATACAGCAGCAGCCCCAGAGGTATATACAGTAGCAGCCCCAGTGGTGTATACAGCAACAGCCCCAGTGGTATATACAGCAGCAGCCCCAGTGGTGTATACAGCAGCAGCCCCAGTGGTGTATACAGCAGCAGCCCCAGTGGTATATACAGCAGCAGCCCCAGAGGTATATACAGCAGCAGCCCCAGTGGTGTATACAGCAACAGCCCCAGTGGTATATACAGCAACAGCCCCAGTGGTGTATACAGCAGCAGCCCCAGAGGTATATACAACAGCAGCCCCAGAGGTATATACAGTAGCAGCCCCAGTGGTGTATACAGCAGCAGCCCCAGTGGTATATACAGCAGCAGCCCCAGTGGTGTATACAGCAGCAGCCCCAGAGGTATATACAGCAGCAGCCCCAGTGGTGTATACAGCAGCAGCCCCAGTGGTGTATACAGCAGCAGCCCCAGTGGTACACAGGTGCCCCCCATGAGTATACAGGCCCCCCCATCAGTATATAGGGCTCCCCCCTTGCTGCGGTAAACCTGTAAAGTAATAGATGATTATACTTATCCCTGTCGCTGTCCCGCCGCCGCCATCGCGCTCCTAAGCCGCCATCGCGATCCTCCAGCTTCATTCGTCTTCCTCCTCCGGTGTGGGTGCAGGCAATGACGTCATTGTCTGTGCGCCAGAGAAGGAAGACGGATGAAGCTGGATGCAGCCGGAGGAGCGCGATGACGGCGGCAGCGACAGCGTCGGGGATAAGTATAATCATCTATTGCTTTACAGGTTTACCGCAGCAAGGGGGGCCCTGTATACTGATGGGGGGGGCCTGTATACTCATGGGGGGGCGCCTGTGTACCACTAGGGCGTATGACTCGCGTATAAGCCGAGGGGGGTACTTTTCAGCCCAATTTTTGGGCTGAAAAACTCGGCTTATACGCGAGTATATACGGTACTTTGTTGCTATTGGGTTAATTAAAACATACAATTTCTTAAAAAAGAAACCAAAGTCAACTTACCTGTCCGACGCATGGTCAGAGGGCTCAAGGGTAGAACAGCATGAATTCCAAAGGAGACCAGCACATCATCCATAAAACAAATATAATTTATTAATTCATGTTAAAATCTTAGTAGAAAAATAGGATTACGGACTGCAGAGGTCAGAAACAAGTTGCTTTTGATGGTTCCTTCTGTGCCTTGAACATTCTGTGCATATTCTCCTATTCTTCTACTTTGATTCCAATATGGATCAATAAATTATATTTTTTAAGGATAAGACAAGTGCTGGTCTCTTTTGGAATATACACTGTCACACTACTTCTTAGCACATATACACCGCTGGTAAAGTTATATGACAAGAGAAAGAAAACACATCAGCAGTTCTCTTATATAGATAAAATAGCTAAGATTTTTCTTCTGAGATTTTTATGTTGAATAGGAAATAGTTCAAATCTGTAATGGATTTTGGAAAAACATCTAAACTGTGAATTATTTTGATAAGGCAGGTTGCCTTGTGCTTCCACAGAGAGATTGCTGGGCTTAAATCTCAAGTAATTCCAGCTCTTATTATTGTGAACATTTATGAAAGGACACTAAAACCTTGTAAGTTCAAACCTTCAGAATTTGCAGTCATACATAAAAGCAGACTATGTGCTCCATTTGAGTAAAACTTTTATTCTTTTTTAGCTGGACAACTAAAGATATTATTATTTAAACTTAGAATTTACTTTCATGAAATTCATTGATGCAAGCTGGGTAAAAAAAACATTCTATACCTGCCTAATGAAAGTATAAGACAATTCATGTTTCATCAATTCACTGAGAACAGTTTAACTGATGTGACACACAATGGGGTGGATTTACTAATCCTAATTATAATGTAGACAGCAAATGTAGACTAGAAAACTAAAAAGAGACAAATTTACCACACTGGCTCATGGTAGATGATAAAGTTGCTACATCTTTAGACCCTATCGTCTAAACTTATGCCACCTTATAGCCTGCTTGCTTTGCTTAAATGATGACACTATTTGCTACACATTTTTGGAATTTTAAGCCATGCTCTTCTACACTCATTAACTCAAGGAATTTAATTAATATCCCTTGCATCCTGTCTCCTTCAACTGTGCCCTTTGGAACCCTCGCTCAGCATGTAACAAACTCTCCTACTTCCACAACTTTTACCTTTCACATAACATTAACCTCTTTGCTCTACAGAGACCTGAATTCAACAGCCACACACTACCGCTGCTACTGCTCTTTCATATGGTGGCCTCCAATTTTCTCATACCTCTAGACCTGAGAACAGACCAGGAGGAGGTGTTGGACTGCTGCTCTCATCAAATTGTGTTTTTCAGGTTATTCCACCTGTCCACTCACTTATATTCTCTTCTTTTGAAGTCCACACTGTAAAATTTTACAGGCCCCTCTCCCTCTGACTGGCAGCGGTTTATTGCCCTCCAGGCCCTCTATCTACAACAATTTCTTGATTACTTTGTCACCTCACTTCCACAATATCTAGCCTGCAACCATCCTACTCTCATCATGGGGGACTTTAACATTCCTATAGACAATCCCATCTGCTCATCCGTCTGTCATCTTTTATCCCTAACCTGCTCTCTCTGCCTTTCACAATTTCCTAACTCTGCCGCACATTAAGATGGGAATATATTGGACCTGATCTTTTACCAACTCTGCTCAGTGCATGATTTTACTAATTCTCCTCTTCAGCTCTCTGACCACAACTTTCTTTCATTCTCAGTCAAGAACTGTCAACCCTTCAAGGACACCCCCTACTTGTTCACCCATAGGAATATACATGCCATTAACACTCAGAAACGTATAAAAAGTTTACAGTCTTCACTGGCCCCAATCTCCTCTCTCATGTCCTGACTCTGTTCCCATACGCTATAATGAAACACTGCAAAGTGCCCTGAATGAAGCTGCACCTCCTACACTTAGAACAACTCAGCACTGACATCGGCAACCCTGGAACACACTGCAAACACGGTCTCTCCAGCAGTGGTCCAGGTGCGCAGAAGGTCTGTGAAAAAAGTCAAACCTGGCTGAAGAGTTTATCCATTACCACCCTTCACCTCTCCAAACAAGCTTACTACAACACCCTTATCACATCACTAACCAACAGTCCTAAATTACTCTTTGACACCTTCTCCCTCCCTCTTCCGTCCAAGAGTACAGACCCCAACCACCAACCTCAGTGCTGACGATCTAGCCAACTATTTTAAAGACAAAATTGACCACATACAACACGAAATTTCCCCAAAAGCCTTAGAACATCATGCATTTTCTTTCCTCTTGCTCTTCATCCAATTCACTTTCGGTCTTTGATCTGGTCACAGAGGTAGAAGTCACCCGGCTTCTCCGCCCTACTACCTGCACCAGCGACCTTATTCCCTCACATATCTTTCAATCCCTTTCCACAGCTGTCATATCTCACCTAACTAAAATATTTAATCTTTCCCTCTCAACTGGTGTTTTACCTTCCTCCTTCAAACATGCTAGTGTGGCGCCCCTCTGGAGGGACGCCACAGGGAGGTACTACATCCTAAATAGAAAGTATGGTGCTTTCATAGTCACAGGTGGAGAGGGGAACTGCAGAGTCTGTCTATAAAACTACAACAAGCCCAGCCATAGACACCTTAGTACCAGGGACTGTATATTCAGTAGGTCCCAGGGCGGTGGAGCTTATCTGAGCGGGAGACATGACATCAGTGACAGTTGACACCAGCCAGTCAGACGGTGAGAGGAACTGAAAGAAGACAGACGCAGCGGAGACAGCAGCTCTGACAGGAGGGTGCCTAAAACCTAAAGAGGTACCCAGACAAGAAAGGGGGCATCGAAGACTTGGTGCCAGCCATCTGGAGTGTCTAGGTTACCACCCGTGTACCGGAACCAAGGTGGTTTGCGAGGTTTATCCCAAACCACTGACCGGTAGGCTGTGATCCTTATAAGAAGGAGTCACAACACCCATCAAGAAGTCCAACATATGTCCCATAGCCGGGTTCAAGATGCTGAAAAGTGAAAAGAGACTTAAAGCAATAGACCCCGAGGACCAGAGACTAGACTTGTGAGTGGGGAAGTAAAGAGCCAAAAGAGCCCTTAAGAGCAGGACCGAGGAAAGTGATGAAAAGTGTCTCAGACAGACTCTGTGGTGAACCTCAAAGCCTTTGGCATCTAACCCCTGGAAACTGGACTGTACCATGTATCTTAAATATCTGCCTGGGACCAGTAAAAAAAAAACTGTTTGAGCTGATCTGGACTCTGTCTCTAGTCAATCCATAACCTAAAATGTCTCAACAACACCTGAGAGGTAAAGACTACTACTCCCCTCATCCACCCCGCTGCCCTGAGGTAAAGCTCCTCCTGTGGGGAGCTGTACTACCCAAAGCTGCATCACCATCATCTCAGCGGCCGGCTGCGGCGCTGGTAATTACATTACCGGGTACCACAGGTGGCGTCATGTACAATAATCCCCGATCCCAAATAGTTTTCCCTTAAAGCCATTGAGTGTCCAGGGCACGAGACCGGGACCCGACCAGCCGCGATACTCACTGAAGTAGCAACCTGTCTCGATATCCGAGACCTGTCGACCGACTCACTATGGATGGGCGAATCTACTCGCTAGGACTCGTTACTCGGCGAGTAGTAAGGGACTCGCAGGACTCTGTACTCTGCGAGTTTCCCAGCGATTACTCGCACAGCAACGAGTCCAATGCAAATCAATATCAATCCTAGTTTTGTCAGAGACTCTGACTTGCATTGGTCTGATTACTGTGCGAGTAATCTCTGGGAAACTCGCAAAGTAACAGCCGAGTCCAGCTGTCTGCTCTGTGTGCAGGCTGCGCAGCTCCAGGGTCCTAGAGCCCGCCTGCTCACAGAGATGATGTAGCAGAGCTGCGATTGTTCTCAGTCTGCTCATTCCCTGTGCATAGACATCTATATCTATGCACAGGGGATGTAGCAGAGAGGACATCGCGTTTTGGACTACGTCGGACGGAAGAGGATTTTTTTAAGTAAAGATGGAGCCCCTAATGGCTTTTTTTTTTTATTTCTAATAAAAAATTTTCTTTGTGTTGTGTTTTTTTAACCCTTTATTGGAGATTCTTAGTGGCTGGGTCAAACGTGGCCTGACATTAAGAATCTCGGGCTTAACACCAGCTTGTATAACAAAGCTGGTATTAACCCCTTTATTACCCAGCGTGCCACCGCCACCAGGGCCGCTGGAAGAGCGGGGTTCAGCGCCAGAGGATGGCGCTTCAATGAACGCGCCATCTTCTGGGGCGGCTGCGGGCTGGAATTTGCAGCGGGGGGTGCCCAGAAAGCTTGGGCATCCCTGCGCTGCGGATTCCAGGCCCCAGCTGCTTAGCTGTACCTGGCTAGACATAGAAATTGCGCGGAGCCCCAAGCATTTTTTTTTTATTATTTCATGAAATTCATGAAATAATAAAAAAAAAAAAGGGCTCCCCTATATTCTTGTATCTGGCCAGGTACAATTAGGCACCTGGGGGTTGGGGGCAGCCCGTCGCTGCCTGCTGGATCCGGCTGGTTCCAGAAATACGGCGAAGCCCACGTGAAATTTTTTTCTGACAAATCCATAAAACAATGTAAATAAAAGGGACTGCATCTTTATTAACCCATGGACCATGTGCGAGGGGTTAATAAAGATGCAGTCCCTTTTTTAGGATTTTTTTATTGATTTTTCAGAAAAAAAATTACATGGGCTTCGCCGTATTTCTGGAACCAGCCGGATCCAGCAGGCAGCGACGGGCTGCCCCCAACCCCCAGGTGCCTATTTGTACCTGGCCAGATACAAGAATATAGGGGAGCCCTTTTTTTATTATTTCATGAATTTCATGAAATAATTAATAAAAAAATGCGTGGGGCTCCGCGCAATTTCTATGTCTAGCCAGGTACAGCTAAGCAGCTGGGGGCTGGAAACCGCAGCGCAGGGAGGCCCAAGCTTTCTGGGCACCCCCCGCTGCAAATTGCAGCCCGCAGCCGCCCCAGAAGATGGCGCGTTCATTGAAGCGCCATTCTCTGGCGCTGAACCCCGCTCTTCCAGCGGCCCTGGTGGCAGTGGCACGCTGGGTAATAAAAAGGTTAGGGCCAGCTTTGTATTATCAGCTGGCCCTAAGCCCGAAATTTATGGCGGTCACGCCAATATTAGACATGACCGCCATGAATTTCTATTAAATTGCTTTAAAAAAAACACAACACAAAGAAACATTTTTATTAAAAATAAAAAAAAAAGCCATTAGGGACTCCATCTTTAATTAAAAAAATCCTCTTCCGTCCTACGCAGTCCAAAACGCGATGTCCTCTCTGCTACATCCCCTGTGCATAGATATAGATGTCTATGCACAGGGAATGAGCAGACTGAGAACAATCGCAGCTGGCTCTAGGACCCTGGAGCTGCGGCAGCCAGCACAGAGGAGACAGCCGGACTCTTATCTGTGCGAGTTTCCCAGCGAATACTTGCACAGTTAAAGAGTCCAATGCAAATCAATGGCAGGATGAAGCTTCCGAGACACATCTGTGATTTGTAAATCGCACACTACTCGCTATTACTCGCTTCCCCATTCATTAACATTGGACTCGCTAGACTCGCAACGAGTAGCGAGTCCTGGGCTCGGACTCGCTAGAGTCAAGCGATTCCGAGTAATTTAGGATTCGCCCATCACTAGCATACACCCATTACTAAAAAATCATCCCTCGACCAGAACTCTGCTGCTAATTACTGACTTGTCTCTAATCTCCCCTCCTTTATCTCTAAACTCCTGGAATGCTTGGTGCACTCCTGTCTGATCTGCTGTCTCTCAGATAATTCACTTCTTGACCAGTTTCCGCTTGTTTCACTATACTGAAACTGCTCTTGCTAAAGTTTACTAACAGCTAAATCTAATGGTCACTACTCCTTAATGATCCTCCTGAATCTCTCTTCTGCATACAATAGGATGGATCACCAGACTTTACTACAATAAAAAGGCTTAAGCCCCGTCACACATAGCAAGATCGCTAGTGAGATCGCTGTTGCGTCACAAAGCCTGCCAGCGATCTTGCTATGCTTGACACGCTGTGACATCGCCGATCATGTCGGAATGGCCTGGACCATTTTTTGATCGTCGGTGTCCTGTTGGGCACCATGCATCGGTGTGTTTAACGCCTTAATAACGACCTTGTTGTCGACTAAGAACTCAGCCAGATAGGTCTCAGTCGTCAGACTAGCTGCTGTGTGACAGAGTCCCAACGACCACCGAGGGTCGCCGTATCGTTGCTGCGTCGTTCAGTAGATCTGACTGTTTGACATCTCACCAGCGACCACGTAGTGACGTTCCAGCGATCCTTACCAGGACGTATCGTTGTCGGGATTGCTGGAATGTCACCAAGTGTGATGGGACTCTTAGTTCTCCATTAGAAGAGGAGGTGTGATGAGGTAGTGTTTACAAAGATAATATAGGGATACACCAAACAAAGAAGTAAACTCATGGAGTGGCAAAATTACCTTCACTCTATACATTCGATCACTCGCTCACTCGTGTCACCTACATCTCAAAAACATCTATAGAATTCGACCTTTTCTTACTGTTGACTCTGCAAAAACTGTAATGGTAGCTTTACACGCCACAACAGGATGGTGGCAACAACTGGGTGCTTCACGTGCACGAGCACGCACAAACGGTTACAAACGGTACCCGCACCGCCTTTACACGCCGCAACAAGGTGCGCTACAGTAGGTTACATCTATCTCTGGATACACCGCCGGGTGCCACAAGTTACCTTCTGTAGCTCACCTTACCTCATTTACACGCCGCTATAACAAGGTAATATGGGCGGAACAAAGGCAGCAGGGACAACACATAGGCGTGCCACAATTGTGGATTACGAGAATTCTGTACACTGATAGGACAAAGCAATAACATCATGATTGGCCAGCCAACACAGGAGGCAGACTAATTCATGACGCTCGAGCAATTGTGTAGTGTGAGTGGTCAGCTCCTTAAATATGCCGCCCTATGCAGCGACTACCAATCGTAACGCAGGAGCTTCCTCCAATGATCGCTGAAGGGGGGTGGTTTCCCAGAGGCTGTGTCACGCCCCGGGGAGTTATCTAGGTGACGAATAAACCTTAGCCTACCATATTTACACGCCGATACAGCCCGCAACCATCGCCTTGAAATCCACCTGTTTTAGGGCACTGCTCTGAAACAGGTGCCTCAAGTGACGGGTGGCAACAACCGTGTTCACAAGCCGCTACAGCGGGTTGATTTGGCGGTGCAAGATACATTTCTCTCATGTACCCGGTCGTTGCCACCATCCTGTTGCGGCGTGTAAAGGTACCATAACTGTTGCCCTTATTCATTTTCGCCTGCACTATTGCAATTCTCTACTAATCGGTCTCCCTGTTACTAAACTCTCTCCTCTCCAATTAATCCTGAATGCAGCAGCCAGGGTCATATTCTTCTCCAACAGCTTCACCGATGCCTCTATCCTGTGCACTGGTTGCCAATCTGCTATAGAGTACAATATAAAGTTATCACTCTCACCCACAAAGCCCTCCACAGTTCTGCAACGTCTTACATTTCCTTCCTCATCTCTGACTATCGCCCTACATGTGCCCTCCGTTCCGCAAGTGAAATAAGACTGACATCAGCTACAATCTGAAACTCCCACTCTCATCTTCAAGACTTCACACGAGCAGCACCATTTGTCTTGAACGTACTACCAAGAACAATTCAATTAATTCCAAATATCCATAGTGTTAAGCGATCATTAAAAAACACATCTCTTTACCCAAGCTCCTCACATCATCTGTCTAATTATTCCCATCCTGTCCTTCTCCAAATCTGGCCTCTTATGTCATCTTTCTACAACCCCATACACTACATAGCACTTTATCTGCACTTGCACAAATCCTGGCTGGTGTCCAGTTCATGCAGCATTATGTGAATCCCTTATTTATTATATTAATGGCTGGACCATATATGATGGCAGTTTTTACCATTACCTTTTGTGCCTCCCCTATTTCCTAATAGATTGTAAGCTGGCGAGCAGTGCTTTCAGAATTTTTTTTGTTATTGCCTCATATTGTTTGCATTGTATTTTATCATATTATTGTATTGGATTATATTATTATATTGTATTGTATTGTGTTGTATTGTATTGTATCGTATACCCTCTGAATTGTAAAGTGCTGCAGAAGACCAATAAGAGGGAGACCAACTAGTAGAGAATTGCAGTAATTCAGACAAGACTGAATAAGTGAGACAGAGTTTCTGCAGCGTCCATGGTAAGAAAAGGTTGAATTCTATAGATATTTTTGAGGTGTAGGAGACATGGGCGAGCGAGTGATTGGATGTTTGGAGTGAAAGAGAGATCTGAGTCAAATATAACCCCAAGACAGCGGGCATGCTGCTGTGAAGTAATGGTAGAATCACATACAGAAATGGCAATGTTAGGTTTTGGAAGATTAGGAGAGGGAGGAAACCCGAGAAGTTCAGTTTTTGACAAATTCAGTTTAAGGTAGAGAGAGGACATGACATTAGAGACAGCAGACAGACAATCATTGGTATGTTGTAGTAATATGGTGGTGATGTCAGGAGAAGAGGTGTATAATTGGGTATCGTCAGCATAGAGACGGTACTGAAAACCAAATCTACTGATGGTTTGTCCAATGAGGGCAGTGTATAGAGAGAAGAGAAGGGGTAAAAAAATGCATCAGCTGTACAGTATATTCTACTTAGTAAAAGATTTGGTAAAATGATGACAGAGAAAATTGAGCAATAACCTCTCTGAAATTGCAAACAAGTAAGAAAAGTGATTGTGATTATAGTAGTTACGTTTTAGAAATTGCATTTTTAAAGCTCATTTTACACATCTATTTATAATTTCTCGTTTTGCTTAGAACATACAAATAGAACAGATACTTGGATTTTGAAGCCAGTCCAATCAATTTAAAGAAAAGCATAGGGGGTCTCACCAATTTACAGTTAGGTCCATAAATATTTGAACAGAGATAACATTTTCCTCACTTTTTTTTTCTGTACATTACCACAATGGATTTTGAACAAAACAATTCAGATGCAGTTTACGTTCAGACTTTTAGCTGTAATTCAATGGTTTACACAAAATGAATGCATAAAAATGTGAGGAACTAAAGCATTTTTTATACTCGCTCCCTTAATTTCAAGCATTCAAAAGTAAATGGACAAATTACCGTATATACTCGCGTATAAGCCGAGTTTTTCAGCCCAAAATTTGGGCTGAAAAGTCCCCCTCGGCTTATACGCGAGTATATAAAAAAAAATAAAAAAATACCGCAGCAGCCCCGGAGGTATACAGGCCCCCCATCAAGTTCCAGGGCCCCCCCCCTTGCGCGCCAGCCTGTAAAGGAAAATCATACTTACCAGTGTCCAGTCGCGCCGTCCGCAGCTGCCGACATGACGATCCCGGGCTCCATTCAGCGTCTTCCGCATTTCCTGTAGTCGCGGGCAATGATGTCATTGCCCGCGACTACAGGAAATGCGGAAGACGCTGAATGGAGCCCGGGATCGTCATGTCGGCAGCTGCGGACGGCGCGACTGGACACTGGTAAGTATGATTTTCCTTTACAGGCTGGCGCGCAAGTGGGGGGGGGGCCCTGGAACTTGATGGGGGGCCTGTATACCTCCGGGGCTGCGGCTGTATACAGCCCTGGGGCTGCGGCTGTATACAGCCCTGGGGCTGCGGCTGTATACAGCCCTGGGGCTGCTGCTGTATACAGCCCTGGAGCTGCGGCTGTATACAGCCCTGGGGCTGCTGCTGCTGTATATACCTCTGGGGCTGCATATGGGGCTGCATATGGGGCTGCATATACCTCTGGGGCTGCATATACCTCTGGGGCTGCATATACCTCTGAGGAGGCATATGGGGCTGCATATACCTCTGGGGCTGCATATGGGGCTGCATATACCTCTGGGGCTGCATATACCTCTGGGGCTGCATATGGGGCTGCATATACCTCTGGGGCTGCATATGGGGCTGCATATGGGGCTGCATATACCTCTGGGGCTGCATATACCTCTGGGGCTGCATATGGGGCTGCATATACCTCTGGGGCTGCATATGGGGCTGCATATACCTCTGGGGCTGCATATACCTCTGGGGCTGCATATACGGCTGCATATACCTCTGGGGCTGCATATACCTCTGGGGCTGTATATACCTCTGGGGCTGCTGTATACTACCACTGGGGCTGCTGCTGTATACTACCACTGGGGAGGCTGCTGTATACAGTTAGGGCCAGAAATATTTGGACAGTGACACAAGTTTTGTTATTTTAGCTGTTTACAAAAACATGTTCAGAAATACAATTATATATATAATATGGGCTGAAAGTGCACACTCCCAGCTGCAATATGAGAGTTTCCACATCCAAATCGGAGAAAGGGTTTAGGAATCATAGCTCTATAATGCATAGCCTCCTCTTTTTCAAGGGACCAAAAGTAATTGGACAATGGACTCTAAGGGCTGCAATTAACTCTGAAGGCGTCTCCCTCGTTAACCTGTAATCAATGAAGTAGTTAAAAGGTCAGGGGTGGATTCCAGGTGTCTGGTTTTGCATTTGGAAGCTGTTGCTGTGACCAGACAACATGCGGTCAAAGGAACTCTCAATTGAGGTGAAGCAGAACATCCTGAGGCTGAAAAAAAAGAAAAAATCCATCAGAGAGATAGCAGACATGCTTGGAGTAGCAAAATCAACAGTTGGGTACATTCTGAGAAAAAAGGAATTGACTGGTGAGCTTGGGAACTCTAAAATGCCTGGGCGTCCACGGATGACAACAGTGGTGGATGATCGCCGCATACTTTATTTGGTGAAGAAAAACCCGTTCACAACATCAACTGAAGTCCAGAACACTCTCAGTGAAGTAGGTGTATCTGTCTCTAAGTCAACAGTAAAGAGAAGACTCCATGACAGTAAATACAAAGGGTTCACATCTAGATGCAAACCATTCATCAATTCCAAAAATAGACAGGCCAGAGTTAAATTTGCTGAAAAACCTCAAGAAGCCAGCTCAGTTCTGGAAAAGTATTCTATGGACAGATGAGACAAAGATCAACCTGCACCAGAATGATGGGAAGAAAAAAAGTTTGGAGAAGAAAGGGAACGGCACATGATCCAAGGCACACCACATCCTCTGTAAAACATGGTGGAGGCAACGTGATGGCATGGGCATGCATGGCTTTCAATGGCACTGGGTCACTTGTGTTTATTGATGACATAACAGCAGACCAGAGTAGCCGGATGAATTCTGAAGTGTACCGGGATATACTTTCAGCCCAGATTCAGCCAAATGCTGCAAAGTTGATTGGACGGCGCTTCATAGTACAGATGGACAATGACCCCAAGCATACAGCCAAAGCTACCCAGGAGTTCATGAGTGCAAAAAAGTGGAACATTCTGCAATGGCCAAGTCAATCACCAGATCTTAACCCAATTGAGCATCCATTTCACTTGCTCAAATCCAGACTTAAGACAGAAAGACCCACAAACAAGCAAGACCTGAAGGCTGCGGCTGTAAAGGCCTGGCAAAGCATTAAGAAGGAGGAAACCCAGCGTTTGGTGATGTCCATGGGTTCCAGACTTAAGGCAGTGATTGCCTCCAAAGGATTCGCAACAAAATATTGAAAATAAAAATATTTTGTTTGGGTTATGTTTATTTGTCCAATTACTTTTGACCTCCTAAAATGTGGAGTGTTGGTAAAGAAATGTGTACAATTCCTACATTTTCTATCAGATATTTTTGTTCAACCCTTCAAATTAAACGTTACAATCTGCACTTGAATTCTGTTGTAAAGGTTTAATTTCAAATCCATTGTGGTGGCATGCAGAGCCCAATTCGCGAAAATTGTGTCACTGTCCAAATATTTCTGGCCCTAACTGTACCTCACTGCTGGGGGTTGTATACCTGTGCTGGAGTCCACCCTCGGCTTATACGCGAGTCAATAAGTTTTCCCAGTTTTTGGGGGCAAAAGTAGGGGGGTCGGCTTATACACGGGTCGGCTTATACATGAGTATATACGGTAAATAATTGGAAATAAAATGTTAATTTCTAATACTAGGTTGAAAACAGCTTGTTGGCAATGCCTGTGTCACGTTAATGCAGGCAGAGCAAGGCAGTGGACTAACTTAACTGCAGATGATACAGTGGCAGCTAATACCAAAACCTAGCTGGACAAGGACGTCAGATAAATGAGTAGGTTTATTGAACTTAATACAGACAAAACCTCCTAGGGAAGTCCTCTGAACCGAAACACCAAGAATCCACGAGGGAGCACCACAGAGCGAGCCACATAAATAGGGATTGTCCTGGTACAGCCATGGGGGCTTAGTGGACCAATAATTTACCAGAGGGTCCAACCCATGGGAACCAAAGATACCAGCGGGAAGAGGGCAAAGGGTCCAGGGAACCGGGGAAGGAAGGCTAGTGGAGGGATCAGGGTAGCTTGAAGGGATTCAGGGATTGGTCTGGATGGTCAGCGGGTATCATTGACTGAAACCAAAGACTATTGTGTGAGTGTGCCTGCTTCCCCACCGCCGCCTGCAGAGTTCACAGCAGGACCGCTACTACTACTCCCCTCATTCATCTGCCCCACTGCCCTGAGGTAAAGCTCCACCTGTGGGGAGCTGTACTACCCAACGCTGCCTCCCATCACCTCAGCGGCCTGCCGCAGTGCTGGTAACCTATTACCAGGTACCACAGTTGGCGTCACGATACCAATTCCTACATCATCATCACCCCCATCCCCTACCACTGAGGGTCCAGGGCATGGAACTGGGAATCGACCAGCCGTGATTCCCCCATCGAAGCAACCACCTATCCCTGTATCCAAGTACCCCCTACCCTGTCGACCGCCTCAGATACAGTGATCCTTACTATTGTTAGGGTCTTCCAAGAATTGGCATTTTAGAAGTTCTTCCTCACTGCAACTGGGTCATTTGAGAGGAAATTAAAATAATAAGAGACTTCATGACCAGTATGAGACTGTAATATCTAAACTCAGATATCATTTTCTAAAAGGGTTTTAAAGGGAATTTGTCAGTAGCATCTAAGCCATCTTAATGGGCACGCAAATTATAGAGAGTTGAATAAAATAACATTTTGATATCTGTGATATGATGTCTTATTCCCGAGAAAGTTAAGTCTTTCTTAATACGTAAATAAGATGTTTAGACCTATGTGCTGGACATAGATTCCCCTCAGAATATGTCTCCAGAGCTTCTTTTAAAGGGTTAGACTGGCCTAAAATTACATGACAAGTTTGAAGCCATTTGGTGATTGCAAACTTGTGAACCTAACACTGCACTTTTTGTGCTATGAGGATTCTCTGGTGTCATCGCTGGGCACAGTGGTCATGTGGCTGCAGGTATGCAATACTTCAAGACAGAATCTGACCAGAAGGACATGGCCTTGCACAACGTAATTGAGCATGCTTGCTCACTTCATTTCCCATGTTACTTAGGTTGCAGGAATGAGATTCTGGCTGCATTTTTCTAATATAGTTTTTAGCATTCTTGATAATGAAAGAACACTTTTCCTTTTAAACTCTGCCATCAATTATAGGAAAAAGCTTGGTGTAAACATATTCAAAGGTGATATTTTAAGGTAGAACATATTTTCTGTTTAAATCAATTAGTAGAAGTGAACCATGCATGATTTTGCTTTGTTAAAGTCTATGAAAATGACTGAGATATAGATGTACTACTCTTATTTGTTTCAATAGGCAGGTAATATCATTTCATAGAGTTTAGATATTTTGAGTCAGTAGAAAAGGTAAAAAAGGACACATCTGTAATAAAGCACTGTACTTTCTATCTCTATCAGTGTCTTAAAATGTTAATAATCTGGAAATGTGCATGTTTATTGACTATACCATTCATACAGGGATTTTAGGATCATAGCTCTTGCTTCTGGTGCAAGTCATATTGACGATACATTGAGTACTAGATATACCGTATATGGACTCGTGTATAACCCGAGTTTTTCAGCACAAAAAATGTGCTGAAAAGTCCCCCCTCGGCTTATACACGAGTCCATATACGGTACCCAGTGGTATACAGCCCCCCCCCACGTGGTATACAGGGCCCCCCCTTGCTTGTGGCAACCTGTAAAGGAAGAGATCATTATACTTATCGTGTCGCTGCCGCGCTCTGTCACCGTCACCGCGCTCCTCCGGGTCTTCATGCTTCCTTCATCGGCGCACAGGAAATGACGTCATTGTCTGTGCGCCGGAGAAGGAAGCTTGAAGACCCGGAGGAGCGCGGTGACGGTGACAGAGCGGCGGCGGCAGCAGCGACACGATAAGTATAATGATCTCTTCCTTTACAGGTTGCCACAAGCAAGGGGGGGCCCTGTATACCACAGGGGGAGGGGGGGGCTGTATACCACTGGGTACCGCTGTATACAGCTAGGGCTGCTGTATACACAGCTGGGGCCCTATATACCACTGGGCTGCTGTATACTACCATGGGCTGCTGTATAAACTCTGGGCTGCTGGGCTGCTGTAATACTCCCACTGGGCTGCTGTTATATACCATCTGGGCTGCTGGGCGCTGTATACTACCACTGGGGCTGCTGTATTACTCTGGGGCTGCTGGCTGCTGTATACTACCACTGGGGCTGCTGTATACACCTCTGGGCTGCTGTATACCACTCTGGAACTGCTGTATCTACCACTGGGGCTGCTGTATACACTCTGGGGCTGCGTATACCTCTGGGGCTGCGGTATACCTCTGGCTGCTGTATCCTATGGGTGCTGTATACCTATGGCTGCTGTATACAGCTCTGGGCTGCTGTTAATACTGCTCTGGGCTGCTGTATACCCTCTGGGCATGCTGTATATCCCTCTGGGGCTGCTGTATACAGCTCTGGGCTGTGTATAACAGTCTAGGGGCTGCTGTATACTATGGGCTTATATAACCTATGGGTGCTGTATACAGCTCTGGGGCTGCTGTATACCGCTCTGGGCTGCTGTATACCTTGGGGCTGTGTATACCCCTCTGAGGTTTGCTGTATACCCTCTGGGCTGCTGTATAACAGGTAGAAGGCTCTGTATACTACACTGGGAGCTGCTGTATACTACACTGGGAGGCTGCTGTATACCACTGAGGGCCTGTATACCACATGCTGGGGCTGTTACCTGTGCTGGTCCACCCTCGGGTTATACACGAGTCAATAGGTTTTCCAGTTTTGGTGGCAAAAGTAGGGTTGGCTTATACATGGTCGGTTATACACGAGTATATACGGTAATCGTACCTCTCCAAATTTTTATTTTTGCAGATATACAAAAGGCAGATTCAATTTGATAAAAAAAAGAAAATAGGTCCATATTGAAAGTCCTCTAATTGCCATGAAAAGAGGTGTATAATGCTCTCTACATGCTGTAGAACAAAATAAGACTGGAGGGCATATACAATGAGGGTATATCTTGTACTTATCCATGCACTACCTCAGCTGCAGTTCCCTGGTTTACCACTCCATTGATTGGCCTCATGCAGTCATGAGAAGGGACGGTGCAGATTCTTGTTGTCAATGTTAATCAATGCTCCATGTGTGTCTCTGTCATCAATCATTGAAGTCAGAGCTGGAAGGGAGCACCAGAATAATATAACATTGGCGTTGAAGACAGACGAAAGAGTTGTGACAATTCCAAAAGTAGCATAAAGATATGTAAAGGTATGCACCGGTGAGTATAATGTGTTTTATTCTTACTCCATCCAAATGGGATGACCACCAATTTCTGGATATACAAAAAACTCCACAGCACCATAAGGAAAAAAGGGGGGAATCCTTATCCAAATCCCCATACATGAGGCACACGTCCAGTCCAGGGAGTCTTCCCAGATCACTATACAGCCATTATAATAAGAAAGACAGCACCTCACCAGTTGTTATGCTTCAATCCATGTTTTAATCCATTGCCACCATGCGAAGTTTCGAACCAGCTGGTGAGGTGCTGTCTTTCTATAATCCACCAATTTGCTGGATTGACACAAAATGATTGATGAAAGCCTGATTATTTGATGATGAATGTTTTAGTATCCAACAAGGTTTTGTACATTTATTAGGAATATCAATCTATCAAAATATTGAAATTATTTTCAAAAACCTAGTTTTTAAAACATATTTTTGCATTATTGTACTTTTTTGAAGGTCTTTCTTTAATGTTCTGCTAAATACAGTCCTTAAAATGTTTACATCAAAAACACAATCATTTGTACATAATAGCTAAACATTACATAAAGCCCAATGTGATCTCTGAATTTCGCTTATTAATTCATATTATATATAACCACTGTTTAAATGTGCATTGTTGCCTTTGACGCAACATAGAGCTATGATAGATAACACTTAGACCTACCAGCCAAATTTCTCACATATATCATTACGGTCACAAAACTGAATGTTCAATGTCACTGTAAAGCAAATCAATAACTTCAAAGATTAGTGTACACCAATAAAATATCAATAAAATGTTTTTAGAAGCCAAGTGCATATACAGTGTATTCTTAAATCATATGAGATCTCCTAAAGCATCTGAAATTTATAAGACTGTAATAAAAATGTACCATAAATACATCACTGATGACAAAGATACTTAAAACTGGGAAGAATGGTAAACTTAGAACACGTCTAGCACTTAATATATTCTCTATAGGAAGGGTTATGGCATTTATTCAATCAGTGTTGGTCATATGTAACTGATAACCCAATGTAATCAGTTTAGAGTGAGCATTAGCAATAAATGTACCAGATTTTAGAGCACTGCATGTACTTAATTTTATGCTTTAAAGCACTGGATTTAGTCAGCAGTCTAACTTCTGAATAAGGACCAAGAAGATGACATTCACACACAGCCCACAGTAAACAACAAGACAAGATTTGCTAACTACACTACAAATCTATTCCTAATTTTACATATTTGTATGTCAGGTATGCACGTAAACAGCCTCTAATAGTAATCAACGTAACTCCAATCGCTGATCTTTAAAGTGAACCAATCATGTCCCCTAATCCCTCTAAAATATCAGCAGGCACATATGTGGGCCAAAATTCCCTGCCTAACCTTCCCTGTCTCATAATATTCTACAAATCCAATAAAAAAAAAAAAATATTTTCATTCCTGGTTTTCCCTATGCTAACAAAAAGGCTTTGACTAGTCGATGAGGAGTTATTTCAGTTAGTCTGTCATGTTTCTGTGTTATCATATACCTGTGGGTGTGAGAACAATTTCCAGGAACTAACATCACTGGCTGCTCCTGGAAATATCTTGTCTAATGCCTACAGCGTAGACTGCGCCTGTCGGGTGCTTGGTCCAGCTTCAGAAGCGCACTGCGCATGATCAAGAGTCTTCTGCACCGTCTGAATGTAATGCAGGTCTCAAGTCAGACTCGTACATCTAATTAACAGGACAAAGTGCCTTGGCGTCTGCGCTGCTGCAGGCACGTGTGTGCTCTCGTACATCTAATTTCCAGGATGAAGTGCCTTGGCATCCACGCTGCTACAGGCACATGTGTGCTCTCACACATGGTGAGAGCACACACGTGCCTGCAGCATCGTGGATGCCAAGGCACTTCGTCCTGGAAATTAATCTACACCACAGTGAACTGTGGAAGTGCGGTCCCTGCAGCAGCTGCATTGTTTGAGCAATCATACCGGTTGTGGGTGACACAACCAGACCAGGTGAGCAGCTTTCATACTATCTATCACCACCAATTTCTTTTAGGAGATAAGACCTTATTTGCGCATTCTCAATTCCACAGAATCGTACATCTGACACAGAGGCGCACTGTGCAAAGACGGAAGTACAGAAGACTCTTTATCATGAACAGTGCACCTCTGAAGCCAGAACCATAAACATGATACTGTGGACATGAGACTTATCAATAACTGGAAGTTATGTTATCATGCCCACAAGGGCATGATTACACAAAATGAGGGCAGACTGGTCAGGGGAAATAACTCTTCCTCAACTAGTCAAAACACTCATTAGCATAGGGAAAACCTGCAATAAAAATAATTTTTTTTTAAATTGGATTCGGAGAATATCGTTAGAGAGGGATGGTTAGGCAGGGAATTTCGACCCACATATTGACCCACATATGTGCCTGCTGATAGCTTAGAGGGATTAGGAGACCTGACAGTTTTACATTAAGCAATTAGATTCTGAAGTCAATTGTTGACAGAAACATTTAAGCAGATTGATCCAGGAGTGTTAGCTAAGCTGCATATCACTACCCTCCAATGGGGATGTCATGGCTGCTATGGTACCCAATCTGTAGCTATGCTTCATAGGATATAGGCAAATTGCTAATAAATATACTATAATGCTAAAGTAATATATTGCACAAGCAATTTTTTTTTTTTTTAAAAAAGCAAAACATTTCAGTCACTCCACTTTTGCCATTCCAAAAAGTGTAAAAATAGTATTGTTAACGCCACACCCATAAAATCTAATTTACGAAAATATAAAACTATCTAAATATATTGTTAAAGCAGTAGGAAGAAAAAGCAATTGTAACACTCTTGGCTGCAGTGTCCATCTCCACGATGCGGCTCCATGTGGTCTTTTTGTGCCTATGCTGTGCGCCCACAGCGTACTCGCTCTGGCGGCGGTCTTGCGTTGCCTACTCACTTCCTGACCATGTCTTCTGGCTCTCGGAGAGTGCGCCCACTGATCAGATCTCCCGGGCGCATGCTTAGGTGGTGTGTCATGCTATGTAAAGATTTAAAGGGAACCTGTCAGGTGGTTTATGCCCCTCCAGCTATCACTGTCTGTAGCTGTAGCTTTATAATACCAGTCTAATCATCCCTGTCTGAGCTCAGAGTGTAATGTGAAAGGTGAAAGAAAAGCATTTATACACTTACATTTCAGTCCCCACCTTGGAGGAGGGGGACAGTCTGGCAGGATAATAGTTAATTCACTTTTAACTTGGATAGCTAAAGGACCTGTGTGATGTAACGATCATGTGACCATAGTGGGCGGAGCTAAGCCAGCAAATGTATTATGTTCTATTAGAACTTAGCTCTGCCTATAGTAGTCACATGGTTATGACATCACATCAGGTCTCCCAACATGTTCTAACATAAGGCTAGAAGAAAAGTAGAAAAGCGCACATAGGGTCTTATCCGGGTGTAACCGGGGTGTTGTATTGTGTGCTGTTGCACTAACCTTATGTTGTTGTGAGAGTCACAACAACTATTGAAGCATAAGCCGGCTTGCAGCACTCCGCCCAAGGAAAACAGGTTAAAGCATTAGATGAAAGGTGGTAATTCGTGCGCTGCCGTCTGTCCGTTGGTTCCAGGAAATCCAAGGAATCACAAGATGTTAAAAGTAATACCTCTAATGTATAATTCTTACGCGTTTCGTGGTACTTCAGACCACTTCATCAGAGATCCACAAGGTTTACAGACATATACAAAAAAACAGGCTATAAATAGAACCTGGAGGTAGATGGCACTCCCATCATCCCATCCTGATGTCAATTAAAATCAATTAGCATATTTTTTCAATCCAATGCACTTTTTTCTAAGAGGAGAAAAAAAAAAAAAAGGGTAGAATAGAGGACTCAAACTCACAAGGTTACAGTCCCTATGGCTATTTTCCACATGCCCTTATTAATTCAGCCATCTCAGATGTGGCTGACAATTAGATTCCAAGGGGAAGAATACACAATCCGGACCCAGGCTCCCATTATAAGCGTCAAGACATCCTAACCTTCAGGATAACATCAATCACCTAAATAAGTCGCTTATTTCATTCAATCCTTGCGGCACCAAGGTTTTTAATTTATAAATCCAGTAAACCTCTCTACGTGACAGAGTTCGATCTCTGTCAGGGATAGATTCATGTATGAAATCTATAGGTGTGACTTTGAAGGACACCTTTTTTGCATGATGTATTTTGCAGTGTTTAGACACTCCATGTGTCATTAATTCTTCTTTTTACATTAAATCTGTGGGAGGACATCCGTTGTTGTAATTTTTGTGTTGTCTTACCCACATATTGTTTACCGCAGTTGCAACTTAGCAGATATATAACAAAGGATGACTGACAATTCAAATGCTGATTGATGGTGAAGGTATCATCCCCTATATTTATACCAAAGGATTTTTTGCCATCACAGATCATGTGGCAACATAAACATTTCTTTGCACCACACTTAAAAGTACGCTGGCCCCCAGTAGGTTAAAAGATGGAAATGAAAACACTATTGAAAAAAAGGAAAAAAATGATAAACTGGGTTCTTATAAGTGTGGTGCAACGAAATGTTTATGTTGCCACATGATCTGTGATGGCAAAAAATCCTTTGGTATAAATATAGGGGATGATACCTTCACCATCAATCACCATTTGAATTGTCAGTCATCCTTTGTTATATATCTGCTAAGTTGCAACTGCGGTAAACAATATGTGGGTAAGACTACACAAAAATTACAACAACGGATGTCCTCCCACAGATTTAATGTAAAAGAAGGATTAATGACACTGGAGTGTCTAAACACTGCAAAATACATCATGCAAAAAAGGTGTCCTTCAAAGTTACACCTATAGATTTCATACATGAATCTATCCCTGACAGAGATCGAACTCTGTCACGTAGAGAGGTTTACTGGATTTATAAATTGAAAACCTTGGTGCCGCAAGGATTGAATGAAATAAGCGACTTATTTAGGTGATTGATGTTATCCTGAAGGTTAGGATGTCTTGACGCTTATAATGGGAGCCTGAGTCCGGATTGTGTATTCCTCCCCTTGGATCTAATTGTCAGCCACATCTGAGATGGCTGAATTAATAAGGGCATGTGGAAAATAGCCATAGGGACTGTAGCCTTGTGAGTTTGAGTCCTCTAATCTACCCTTTTTTTTTTTTTTTTTTTCTCCTCTTAGAAAAAAGTGCATTGGATTGAAAGAATATGCTAATTGATTTTAATTGACATCAGGATGGGATGATGGGAGTGCCATCTACCTCCAGGTTCTATTTATAGCCTGTTTTTTTGTATATGTCTGTAAACCTTGTGGATCTCTGATGAAGTGGTCTGAAGTACCACGAAACGCGTAAGAATTAGACATTAAAGGTATTACATTTTAACATCTTGTGATTCCTTGGATTTCCTGGAACCAACAGACAGACGGCAGCGCACGAATTACCACCTTTCATCTAATGCTTTAACCTAACATAAGGCTGAAATGTTAACTATTAACCTGCCAAACAGTCCCTGTCCTCCAAGCTGGGGACTGACTGCCTCATTACATAAGGAAATGTCAGTGTATAAATGCTTTTTTTTTTTTCACCTTTCACATTACACTATGAGCTCAGACAGGGATGATTAGAATAGTATTATGAAGCTGCAGGTACAGACAATGATAGCTGGGGAGGCAAAAACGAGCTGACCGGTTCCCTTTAAAGGACTGGTATGCCCTAAACTGCATCTGCCTGTCAGCCAATGGCTGAGACTCGCTGTGCATATAGGCCACTTTTCCAACTTCTCCAGTAATTAGTGATATTGCCACTTGACAGATGCCTAGTCCTTGTACCTTGTCTTTGTCTTAAAATATGGGAAGCAAGGTGTGCCACAGTCCGCCCCGCTGAGTCCACAAAATCACCTGGGATGCAAGATGTTGTAGCAGTATACGTCTTTATTCCTTCCTATGCGTTTCGGCGCCCTTCCTGGCACCTTCCTCAGGGAGCCAGGAAAGGCGCCGAAACGCGTAGGAAGGAATAAAGAAGTATACTGCTACAACATCTTGCATCCCAGGTGATTTTGTGGACTCAGCAGCGCGGACTGTGGCACACCTTGCTTCCCATATTTTCTGGCGGTTTTCCACTTTGGAGTGGTCGGTGGAGGTCCTGCAGCAGCTGATACTGTGTTATGCTTTTAAACCAGATGTGGGTCGCACAACTGGAATAGGTGAGTGGAACTGCATGACACCACTCACTTCTGAATGTCACTAGTGATAGGGCACTATTGCGCCTCTTGTTCCCCCACCCTGTTTTGTATTGTCTTTGTCTTGGCACCCTTATCCTGTACCTTATATTTGTCTTACAATAAGCCATACTGCACCTGCCTGTACAGAGCCTTTTTTGCCTGCTATACTGCACCTGCATGTACAGAGCTTGCTATGCCTGCTATACTGCACCTGTCTGTACAGAGACTGCTATGTGTGTACCTGAACCTTATGGCATGTTGCTCCTGGCAAACAGAGAGATTCTCCCACTATATGCCTGAATCTACCACCATAGAAAGTAACTGTAATTACTTCCTTCTCTACCCAAGGGGCCAGCTTGCACAGCTCTCCTGTGGTCCAGCGGGTTCACATCCGCACACTCACATCCCCATGAGAATAACAGCAATATGCTAAAATTTCTGTTCATTTGTCACATCACTTACTGAAAAATGTTACAAAAAGAGATCTAGAACTTGTATGTACCCCATATTGATTGAAATAAAACTACAGCATGCTTGGCAAAATGTAAACATTCACACAGCTCCACTAATTGAAACATAAAAATGGAATGGTAGAGATAAGCGATTGATCCGTGGAGGAGCTTGAATTGAATTTTCTGTAATTTGTCAAGCACATGCAAATATTTTTATATATGATTTAAAGAAAACTTGCCTGATATTATTTTCTATACTACTAAAGCATCATAGTCCAGGCTACTGTCATTTTACATTGCTGTGGAGGACTACCAATTGTGCCCTGCAGCAGCTATGACATAATACAGATTATCATGCCTTGTAAAGTGGTGGCTGGTATCTGGACCATCATAGATCAGCAATTCTCAGCAAAGCACAGTTTGTGAGTCAGAGTAGTTTCTATCTCTCGGGTCTCTGGGTAAGTCTCTGTCTCCTGTAGAATGTAAGCTCTTTTAGCCAGCAGGATACTCTCTCTCTTGCCTGCATAGTTTAAGTAAGGTCTGCAAGGTCTTCTCTGTTAATCTTTTTCCTGTTAAGTGTCAGCTTTAATAATCAGACAGGTCCTCTTTCTCATCTATAGAGTGTAAGCTCTTATGGACAACTGGGTTCACCCTATCACTCTGGTAAAATGTAAGCTCTTAGGGTATGTGCCCACTGGACGGTTCTGCATCTTTGCAGACCGTCAGAAAACCGGTTGAGAATTGCAGAAACTGAGTTTTCTGACCTCAGCAGTGTCCATCGTTTTTTGAGCAGTTTTATAGCGTTTATACAGCGTTTTGTCAGCGGTTTTCTGGTGGTTTTTCTTAGCGGTTTAAAGACTGTTTTTTGTGCACTTGTATGCTAGAACTGCTGGAAAAACGCTCAAAAGAATTCACCTGCTCTATCTTTGAAAACCGGTGGAAAACCTGTGAAGAAAGTGGAAAGGAGACAAAAAAAAACGTTCTAATGTACACAGCGTTTTCTAAAATCCATTGACTAGCATGTTAAGCCAACCGCTGGTTAGGATTAACATAAATTAACATAAAACTCAGCGGAAAACGCCGACGGAAAACGCTAAAAAACAGCCCATAAAACTTCCAGTGGGCACATACCCTTACGGTCAGCAAGGTCCTCTCTCTGTCTTTCTCTCTTATAGAGTATAAGCTTTCATGACAATCAGAGCTCTTTCCCCTCCCCCACATGTGTTTTCTGAGTAATTACAAGGTACACAGTATTGATATGTGTACAAATATATTTGTTGATAAGAGTGCAAACGAACGAAACTCTTGGAATAGTGATGTGTTACATAACAATATTGTAGTCACTAAACATGCTAGAATTCTCAACCAATCATATTAATGCCACAGACATCTTGGCTGTGACACTACTCTGATTGGCTGGCCACCCAGTGTCATAGGGTCTATTTAAGCCATGCCAATGCCATTTTGAGCACATTGCATCTGGAGCCTGCATTCTACATGCTAAACTGCTAGGAAGAGTGTTTAGGCTTCTTAATAACACAAAAGCCCTTTTCAGGGCCACCTGCAATGTATACTAGGTCAGTGTAGAGCAGGGAGGGAGAGATACTCGAGCAGGGACAGTTTAAAGGAGCCGGTCAGTAGCTCCATAATACCACCAAAAAATAGCTCTTTTTAGAGCTGAAGACACACAACAAAGTCAGAGTACAGGGAAGGAGAGATTGAGTATTAGGTAAGGAGAGGTTAAAGTGTTCTTCCCGTGTCCATCTTCATACAGCTCTTGTTAGAGGCAAAATTCTATTTTTCCAGCACACAGAGCATTAGCATTTTATGCTGCCTTTTGTTTTTTAAAGCAACGCTCTATTTTCCCATTGTTTTTGGGGTCAGAACTTTACTTCTGCGGTCCACAGTAATCCACGTAAAAAGGCAGCTAGTGCCCTAGGCAAAGCAATAGTCCAAACATTTCCTTGTGGCTGCTACCAGGCAAACACCTGTCCATTTTCCCTGTTGTTTTTGGGGTCAGAGCCTGGCTTCTGTGGTCCACATTAGTTCACTTAAAAATGCAGTTAGTGCCCTAGGCAAAACAGTAGTCAAAAATGTTTCTACTGCTTACTACCAAGCATGCACCAACCCATTTTCCCCGCTGTTTATGGGGTCAGAACCTGGCTTCTGCGATCCACATCTACTTAAAAAGGTGGTTAGTGCACTAGGCAAAGCAGTAGTCTAAACATTTCTACTGCCTGCTATAAAGCACACACCAGGATATTTTTGATACTGTTTTGGAGGTCACAGCCTGCCTTTTGCTGTCCACATTAATCCACTTAAAAAAGAGTTTAGTGCCCTCCGCAAAGCAGTAGTCCAACCATTTCCTACTGCCTGCTACCAAGCATGCACCAGACAATTTTTCCCATTGTTTTGGGGTCAGAGCCTGCCTTCTGAGGTCCACTTTAGTCCACTTAAAAAGGCAGTTAGTGCCCTAGGCAAAGCAGTAGTCCAAACATTTCCTACCGCCTGCTACCAAGTACGCCCAAGCCCATTTTCCCTGTTGTTTTTGGGGTCAGAGCCTGGCTTCTGCGGTGCACATTAGTCCACTTAAAAAGGCAGTTAGTGCCCTAGGCAAAACAGTAGTCCAAACATTTCCTACCGCCTGCTACAAAGCACGTACCAGGCTGTTTCCACGCTGTTTTGCTGGTCACAGCCTGGCTTCTGCTGTACACATTAGTCCACTTAAAAAGGTGTTTAGTGCCCTCCGCAAAACAGTGGTTCAAACATTCCCTACTGCTTGCTACAAAGCAGGCTCCAGGCTATTTTCCACACTGTTTTTGTACTATTTAGGTAGGATTGTGCCACCAAAGGCTCACTAATTAATAAAGTCCTATAGTGCTTAGAAAATCCTTATCAGTACTACTACCATTCAATGGTGTTTGGCAGAAAGCATGCACTATCCAATTTTCCCTCTGTCAGTTTTGCAGTCACATTTTGCTTGACACCCGAAGTATATATGATATACATCCACTGTCCAATGCTAAATGTATGTTGTGTATGTGCAACTGCAGGATGTGTGCAGGTGGCATCAGGGCCTGCTTCCTGGACAACATATTGGGAAGCAGGTACTACAGGGGAAGTGCCAGTGGTTTTGCACTCACACACATTTTTGTTTGTATGCATTTCAACCACCGAGTGCAATGCTGCATATGGCTGTGGTCACAGTACCATTTTTCACATGCATTTTTGGAGACCTGCGTTTTCAAAAACGCATGTAAAAAACGCACCCATATGCCCCCATGTTAAAAAACGCATGCCCTAATAGCCAAAAAGCATGTGTGACTGTCCCATGCGTTTTTGGAGCATATCCAAAAACGCATGCGTTTTTTAATAAGGGGCCTTATGGAAAACGCATGCAAAAACGCATGTACAATTAGTGCCATTCAAAAATGCATGCGTTTCCCATAGGAGCCCATGTTAAAAAAATGCATGCGTTTCCGGAAACGCATGCGTTTTTTTAACATGGGCTCCTATGGGAAACGCATGCGTTTTTGAATGGCACTAAAAGGTACTAATTGTACATGCGTTTTTGCATGCGTTTCCCATAGGAACCCATGTTATAAAAACGCATGCGTTTTCTACAAAAACGCATGCGTTTTTCAAAATGCACAAAAAAATACTACAAGCACTATTTTTATGTGCAGATTCAAAAACGCAGCCAAAAACGCAGGGAGCCATCAGAGACCTTAAAAAACTCATGCTGACATGAAAAACGCATGTAAAAAAGCATGCATTTTTAAAAGGCACTAAAAAAACTGTGACCACAGCCTATGTCAGCAGTATTTTCAGAATGCTAACAGAGATATTTTGTTGAATTAGGCTGGGGTCACAGTACCATTTTTCACATGCATTTTTGGAGACCTGCGTTTTCAAAAACGCATGTAAAAAACGCACCCATAGGCCCCCATGTTAAAAAACGCATGCCCTAATAGCCAAAAAGCATGTGTGACTGTCCCATGCGTTTTTGGAGCATATCCAAAAACGCATGCGTTTTTGTAGAAAACGCATGCGTTTTTGTAGAAAACGCATGCGTTTTTATAACATGGGTTCCTATGGAAAACGCATGCAAAAACGCATGTACAGTTAGCACCTTTTAGTGCCATTCAAAAACGCATGCGTTTCCCATAGGAGCCCATGTTAAAAAAACGCATGCGTTTTTCCGGAAACGCATGCGTTTTTTTAACATGGGCTCCTATGGGAAACGCATGCGTTTTTGAATGGCACTAAAAGGTGCTAACTGTACATGCGTTTTTGCATGCGTTTTCCATAGGAACCCATGTTATAAAAACGCATGCGTTTTCTACAAAAACGCATGCGTTTTTCAAAACGCTCAAAAAAATACTACAAGCACTATTTTTATGTGCAGATTCAAAAACGCAGCCAAAAACGCAGGGAGCCATCAGAGACCTTATAAAACTCATGCTGACATGAAAAACGCATGTAAAAAAGCATGCGTTTTTAAAAGGCACTAAAAAAATGCATGTCAACTGTGACCCCAGCCTTACCCTTTTTATTCTGGATGAGTTGACGCCACTTTGGTGCAATCTGGGAATAACTTTTACAAATCAGCAGACATTTTCTTTTGTTGTGTGTTTTGCGAAATTAGGTAGGCTCTCTGACCACCATGCCTACACCTGTGACTCATCTCCCTTTTCCTGATCAATGTTGAAGCTCTGGTTTGACTATGCTGTTATCGTGACAGCCTTGATTTGAATGGAGTTCGGTATTTCAGTGACCTTTTTGCCAAAATAGTGGGCGAATATATGCCCGTTTGGCAAACAGAACACAAGCTTTAAAAGGTTGGGTCATTTCTAGTTAAGATCAGTTTGCTAAATGAACATTTGTGTTGAATTTAAGTTGTGTTGCTGTCATTTGGAGGGATTCGTTTACAAACTGTGTATAATGCCAGTCCTTCTTGAATTTAATCAGTAATTCTGCCTGCATTTTCCGTAGAAAGTCATGTGCGCCTGTCAGTGATGATCGATTGCCCCAGCATAACAGAAAACACGCTCTGTCATGACACAATCCACAGGCCAGTCCAGTACTTCCAAGGCGTATAAGGAGAGGTCAGGCTAAGGCTGGGGTCACAGTAGCATTTTTCACATGCGTTTTTGGAGACCTGCGTTTTCAAAAACGCATGTAAAAAACGCACCCATAGGCCCCCATGTTAAAAAACGCATGCCCTAATAGCAAAAAAGTATGTGTGACTGTCCCATGCGTTTTTGGAGCATATCCAAAAACGCATGCGTTTTTTAATAAGGGTCTTATGGAAAACGCATGCAAAAACGCATGTACAATTAGTGCCATTCAAAAACGCATGCGTTTTCCATAGGAGCCCATGTTAAAAAAACGCATGCGTTTTTTTAACATGGGCTCCTATGGAAAACGCATGCGTTTTTGAATGGCACTAAAAGGTACTAATTGTACATGCGTTTTTGCATGCGTTTTACATTGGAACCCATGTTATAAAAACGCATGCGTTTTCTACAAAAACGCATGCGTTTTTTAAAATGCTCAAAAAAATACTACATGCACTATTTTTAGGTGCAGATTCAAAAACACAGCCAAAAACGCAGGGAGCCATCACACACCTTGAAAAACTCATGCTGACATGAAAAAAACGCATGAGTTTTGTTAAATCACTAAAAAAAACGCATGGCAACTGTGACCACAGCCTAAGGCTGGGTCACAGTACCATTTTTCACATGCATTTTTGGAGACCTGCGTTTTCAAAAACGCATGTAAAAAACGCACCCATAGGCCCCCATGTTAAAAAACGCATGCCCTAATAGCCAAAAAGCATGTGTGACTGTCCCATGCGTTTTTGGAGCATATCCAAAAACGCATGCGTTTTGTAGAAAACGCATGCGTTTTTGTAGAAAACGCATGCGTTTTTATAACATGGGTTCCTTGGAAAACGCATGCAAAAACGCATGTACAGTTAGTACCTTTTAGTGCATTCAAAAACGCATGCGTTTCCCATAGGAGCCCATGTTAAAAAAACGCATGCGTTTTCCGGAAACGCATGCGTTTTTTAACATGGGCTCCTATGGGAAACGCATGCGTTTTTGAATGGCACTAAAAGGTACTAACTGTACATGCGTTTTTGCATGCGTTTCCCATAGGAACCCATGTTATAAAAACGCATGCGTTTTCTATAAAAACGCATGCGTTTTTCAAAACGCTCAAAAAAATACTACAAGCACTATTTTTAGGTGCAGATTCAAAAACGCACCCAAAAACGCAGGGAGCCATTACACCACTACACATTAACAAAACTCATGCATGACATGAAAATAAAGGAAGGTTCGATTGGAGGTTTTTTGTGTAAAATCCACTTTTAAATAAATATCCGCATGGCCTAACCCTGTGACCCAACAGCCTAAGTGTTCAGCTTGAACACCACAATAATTAAAGCGAATTAAATCATCATGAATGACGCAGGTATGGTCACTTAAGTATACCTTAAACATCTTGTTCAACTTCTATCTCCTTGGCATTGTTACAGGCACAGATAGCCCTTGCTAATGTGCTGGTTTATTGAAAATGGCCCAGTTTGTGCACATTTCCCTCACCCCACCTCTGTTGTAGTGGTGTGTGTGTCTCTCCCATTAATCCTTGCTGTTGAAAAGAGCTGGTACCTCTGCCGTCAGCGTTGTCAGAGGGTGATGTTTCAGCCACTGATGTACAATGGCACTCTTGAAGGATTCCATTGTGCAACCCTTTCGTGAATTCAGAAAGGAGAGGATATTTTCTCCTTGTTGTGTCGATCGAGAAAGGTGGCTAACCAGTAAAGGTTTTGGCGAAAGTGTGTATCACTCAAGGGTCTTAAAACAAACCCTTACATCTGAACTGTACCATGTGGGCCAAGCTTCAAAGAAGCAAAGGTTCTGTGTCACCAAAAGGAGGAACAATACCCATCCTCACCTCACGCTGCTCGCCTCCTCCTCACCTCCTCTGCAGCACATCCAACTGGCATTGGGAGTCCCCTCTGTAGCAATGTGAGTCCCTTGGAAGCACCAGAAACAAGTCTCTCCCTCCTCATTATCACCCAATGGTGCCCCAGAATATTGGCTGGGCTTGGCAGTATCACCCATTGGGAAATCGTGATCCATGCCACATGTTGGTCATTCAAAGCTTCCTCTTTGAGATTATGCAGTGATTGTTTCAACAGACATAGCAGCGGCATGGGTACACTGATAATAGTTTGACAGATCACCACTCACGAGCTTGGTGCAGTACTCAAAGTTCTCAAGAACTTCACAAATGTCATCGATCCACAACCAATTGGCAGTTGTTATGTGTGGTGTGCGAGTCTCAATGCAACTGGCATGTTGAAGCTGATATTTAGCTACAGCCCACTGCTGCTCACTAATTCTCGGCAACATACAATATGTCCAGTTCAACTGCATGTGCAGGTCATAAAAGAGTTGTTGACTAGTCAAATTAAAGCAGTTTTGCAAGACCAGCACAATCTTTAGAGAAATGACGGAAATGAGCAATAATACCGCACATCTTCTGATGTATGTACAGCAAGTCAAGGTATATTTTTAATCATTTCTAAAAAAACTAGGTTCATTTTGAACAACTAGGTCCTGGCAGAAGCCCCTGCAGTAGAAGGTGGAGGGCTGCATCTCCGGGAGAGGGTATCGTTGCTCTTATCCTATAATCAAACTCCCTTGATGGAGAGAGAGATGAAACCATCCACTTATGGTGCATCACTTCTGTTCAGCAGGGTGATGCCATGGGAGTCTCACCCCGGACCAGAATAAGCTTGCATCAGAGCATCCAAGGGGTTGACATCTGAGGAGAACAGCAGGACCGGTATAATTAAGTCAATGCCAGTGCAGGAGGGGTTACGTGGAGGCGATATTCCATGTTCCCATCTGTTGATGGTGTCAGGAGATTGGCACCCTTAAGGGAACCGTCGCCCTTATATGATCTTGTTTTTTCATGTAAAGTAAAAAATTTTAAAACATTAAAAAAGTTAAAAAGGTCTAACTAACTATAGACTGGTCTGGGTCAGACCCATCTGCCTCCTAGAGACACTAAGCTAAAACTGATCAAGCTCACTGCAGTCTGGGGTGATATGCTGCTGAAGAGGAGCTAGTTTTTTAAACTTTTATTTAGCCTAGTGTTGTGCCTCCTAGTGGCAGGAAAGCATTCACCAATGGTATCCTGTGTCCCCCAATTATGGCTCAGAGAAAGAGATTTTACGGTGAGTACACAAAAATCTACCTTTTCATCATTTCTGAACGACTAGGTTCATTTTGTGAGCCATGAATGGCACATGTAGCAGCTTGCTTAAGCTTAAAGCCACCGTCATTTTACTCCCTTTATCGCACACGACCATGCACATATAGGAGGGCCCTCCAAATTGAATAATTGAGGGCACTCTCAAACGTATACAGGAAGGCCCCCAAATGTATTGAGGGCCCTCCCAAAAGTATAGAGGAGGGCCCTCCCAAAAGTTTAGAGGAGGCCCTCCAATATGTATACTGGAGGCTCCTCCAAATTGAATAAATAAGGGTCCTCACAAATGTATACACGATGGCCCTCCCAAATGTATTGAGGGCCCTCCCAAATGAGTAGAGGAGGGTTCTCCCAAAAGTATAGATGAAGGCCCCCTTAAATGTATACATGGCACTCCCAAATAAATAGAGGAGGGCCCTCCATAATGTACAGATGTGATGACCTTTAGTGTCATGAACCATGACTTTGCTTATGCTGTTATTCTTCAGCAGTGGTTTCAGCACCAAATGAATAGAGGAGGGCCCTCCCAAACATATGTTACAGGGCCACCTCTGGGCCCTCACCCAACTCAGGTTTGCAGGCCTTCCAAACAATTGATTTGAGGGCTACAGAATGACATGGAGGAGGAAGAGAAGGAGGAGGAGGGGAGACATAAACCTGCATACGAGTTCGTGGAAACCATGATGGAAGTTGGGCCGATGTCTTGGCACAAGTAGGATGTGTGATGTCCCAGACTGTCACTCTGTCCCCCCTTCCACCAGGTTCACTCAGTGTGTCCTCAGAGAAATGTATAATTTCTGACTGTCGACAACTACTTCTTTACGTGTCTGTTGTTATGTGGAATCTTCCTAGTTAAAGCATTGGTGACTGCATGGTTAATATTGTTTCACATATGCTTATGTAAGTTGTGGACAGCACACCACCTAAAATAGTGGCAGCTATGAACCGAGTATCATGGGGCAGTTGCAGGCAAGAGATCACAGAATCACTCTGTTCCCACAAGCCTAAATGTCAACATCTCCACAAAGATTTCCTTGGACGAAGTGCCTCTATGTCCGCGCTGCTGCTCCAGGAAAGAAGGAACCAGGAAACAAAGATGTCTGGAACAACTTGTGCTTTTATTATCCTATGCTTTTCGAAGCCACAAACCGAGCTCCTTCCTCATGAAACAGGTTGTTCCCTGAGGAAGCAGCTCGGTTTGTGGCTCCGAAATGTGTAGGGCAATAAAAGCACAAGTTGTTCCAGACAGCTCCGTGTCCTGGTTCCTTCTTTCCTGGAGCAGCAGCGCGGACATAGAGGCACTTCGTCCAAGGAAATCTGCGCTGATACCACAGTTATCTGTAAGAGTGCAGTTCCTGCAGCAGCTGCATTTATTGCGATTAAACCAGTTGTGGGTCTTACAACTGGACAAGGTGAGCAATTCCACATCATACGCTGAATATATTTAATTAAGATAAGACCCTATTTGTGCATTCTTATTTTTACAAATTTAAACATTTCCACATACACCAATTTGGCAATGTGCGATTTTAGTATTTGTGCCTGTGGGTACATGGCTGGTTATTTATGCTTCTTTTCCAAGCTCTCTGCTACGGGCAACTTGATGCTCCGCTTGGACAGCTAAGTGGATGAGTTTGATGTTTGCATTCTTTGTGCAACTGCACGTTGTGGGCAGGAAGTATGCGTACCTGCTTCATAGACAGCAGATTGTCAAGGTCAAAGCACAGGCGACATGGCAGTGGTTTGTCAACAACGTTTTCCTGTGCGTCCTGCAAAAGCGCACTGCCTGGGGCTTCCTGTGTTGCTGCATCCATGGTAAACATCGGGTTACTATGGAGCAGCATTCACAGGAAGCACCTGACGTTACCGCTGTGCGTTCCTGCAGACTGGGCTGTACAGTTACAGGATTTGGGAAACGTAAGTATCCTGCTAAGTGTGGCCCTAGCCTAAGGGCAGTCCCTTCAAAACGCATGTTACAGGGCCACCCGAAGCCTATGAGGTCAAAGATCAACATACCTACTGGTATGTAGTAGCTGGCCTTGTAAAGTGCTGGGGAATAGCTAACTAAAAATGATGTATGACAGAGGGACGTACAAAATGTAAGTCAGGGCCTGCCAATTGTAAAAGGAAAAAAAAAGCCACAACACTACGTGTGAACAAACACTGAAAGCGATGTTTTTTTTGTTTCTCTGGTATATTTAGCCTTGTATACAAGTGATTATGTAAGAAAAACTGTTTCTGAACCTTTTGGCTTCTTAAATTCAATTTAGGTTAGGTTTGGTAGTTGTTATTTTGTATTTATAAAAGTGGCATAATCCTGCAACAAACGTATTCCCACAAACCATATGTGAGTCAGAAATGCATGCAGGCATATTCTCCAGGCTCTTCCCATTCTGTTTCATCACTTTCCCACCCATTTCAGCCTTTTCCTCAGTCCCCCAGGCCCCTTCGCAGGGTCCATCAGAAAATTACTCGCTTGACCCATTGACTTGCATTGTACTCGCTATTCAGAGCGAATACACGATTATTACAAAGTACTCATAATGAGTTTAGTGATTACGAATATTACGGTACTCGCTCATCACTAGTGATAATGGAAATAGAGATGACAGGAAGAAAAACATTTTGCAAATTGAATGCATTTGACGAGTTTATTTGTAGATTTTTAGTCATTTATTCATTCAGTTATGACTTATTTTGTGGGAATAACCCTTTAAAACTGCATAATGTTGTGTAATGCTAAGTAGTTTATGAATTAATATGTGTTTTTCAAAATATTTATCTACAAAATGGCATACAATTTCTCAGTTTTTAAATGACCTATTTATTTTTTTGGCTTTAATTAAAGAGCCATATTCTACTTTCTTGCTTTCTGGGACATTACAAATCATCTTATTTATATGGAGATGAAGTAATTTGACATTTATAAATGCCAGGCATTTGCATATAAAATATTTGAATTCTTGCAAAGAAGTAAATGCAACATTTAAGGATTTAAATAGCTAGAATTCTACACCGCTAAATAGTTTATTTTATTATTCACAATTAGACAGTGATGTGATATAAATAGAAAATCAACATTAAAGGTGTGCAAGAATTTATGCTGTAAGAATATCACCAATATAATACTTGACATGCTTTAAAACTATTGAAATTTATGAGTAGAAGACAAAAGAATTTTAATTTTTCATATAAGGAAGCAAGCTTAGATGGGATGCCCACTATTGGACAACTCCTTATTTCTGGTACCAGGGCCTTGCATACATTAAAAAAAAAAATCTTCCTTCCTGTTTAGGTACTGCTCCTCTCCTCCACTTTGTGTTCCCGGCCCATCATCAATGCCATGTGACCATTGGAACCTATTAGAGCTGCTAATAAGCATCAGCCTTTCATTCCACTCAAGTGGATAAAAAACTGCTTTTCCACTCTATGCAATTGTGAAGGCTGCAGCCAATCACCAAACACTGACTGGCCACAGCAGCAGCAATCATTATATCAGGAGCACAGAGCAAGTGGGCACCATTCCAATAAATAAGAATATATTTTTTAATTTATGCAGAACTATTGGACCATTAATAAAGCTTGTCTTGTAGTGGAAAAAACTTGAAAGGTCAATTTTACTTTCAGGTATGTTTTTAGAAATAGCGCTCCTGTGTATAAACATGAGGACCAACTCTTCCTCCGGCAGTGTATGACTTGTATCCTGCTGGTCTTTGAGTTTTCACCTTTTTAGACTCTATATTTTAACTTTCAATTGACTCTTAGCTGATGGGAAGAGAGTAGCTGCTATGGTGTCTTCCATTTAATACACAACACACTGAGGTAGACTCCTGTTGTGCACTTATTTTTTAGTACACAGAGAAAAGCAGTATAAGCATGAATAACAATATATGGCAGTTCTGTGTGGATGTGAATCTATCCCTGTGGTGAGATAAAAAACTTGTTGAAAAGCTATGCATGATATTTTTGTTTCCCTGTGCCTGTTTCCTCACTTTGCTCCATAATCTTCCTCTTCTTCTCCCCTCTCCATAGAGTACAATTGGCTGTGTAAAGTGACGGTACAGTGAGCGGGCAGTTTATTTTTTTTTAGAAGAGCTGCTTTTCCGGAGAGGATGGCATGCTCAGGAGGAATAGAGGAGAGGGTTAGGTGTCTCACAAGTGAAGTAAGAAACAGATATTTCTGTTAAGATATATTACAAAGTATCTTATATTCTTAAAAATGATTGTGGCAATCCAAAGTTTGCTGAAAGTATAGTTATTTAATGGCTACACATCAACAACCATACAAAGTTTTAGTGGATAGACTTCAGGAGAAAGGCACAAAGCTAGGCGGTAAATATTGTGGATACATTCTCTAAGCTAGGTGGTTACACTACTGTTATGGTTAATATTGTATACCTTGTTTTGATTATCATTTAAACAATTAATATATCTTTGATAACTTTGGGTTTTGTATTAGATCTGCAAGAGCTATTCAGAAAAGCAATGGCACAGAGTTTTTGTCTTTGCACTAAATGTGTTGCTACAATGATGACTGGTATTAACTAGCAGGGTACTGATAAGTAGTACATTTGACCTTTCCCTACACTATACCGCCCTACACTGTATGTCAGGAAAAACTGAAATTCTGCAGTTGTCGAAATTACTGCTATAGACATATTTAGATAGTCTGAAAGCTCTAGATTGTGACACAAGGTTTAAGCATTAGAATAAATAGAAGAGTAAAAGCAGCATTCACCAGACTGTAGATTACATCTTCTATATTGTGTGCAAAAACTTTAAAAAGACACCCAGATGAGGGATGAGGTAGATAACAATGGACTACAGCTACTTTGTGCTAGTCCAGTGCTTCTATGAGTCCATGGTCAGAAGTATTAGATAGCAGGAAATGGCCGTAGTCTGTTGTTATCTACCTTGTCTTTCACCTGCATTTCCTTTTTTGCGCACAATATAGAAAATGTACAGTCTTGTGAGTTCCACTTCTTTTCTTCTATATATTCTAATGATATGGACTTAAGCACTGTGGCAGAGCACCACATGCAGGACAGGTTTTTAGAACAGCTGAATTGAGAGTTGGGAAATCAGAGAAGATTTGAAATAGTGGATAATTATGACTGTGGTGCTTTAATGCTTTCTTCATAACTACTGCAATGTTCATGCATTATTTATCAGCTGTAGACTAAGTAACTATAACCCCCTTAGACTTTTGGATTACAAATGGCTAATTTTGGAATAGACAACCATTTAATGCATATGGGGGATATTAGTATAGGGTTGTTTGAATTGAAGCTTCCAATCCCTTTGTTTACCTTTGAGATAAGCATATGGAATTCAGCTCTCAGCTGAACAATTATTAAGAAAATATACATTCTATATAAAGTACATGGGTACCTTAAAAAAAAGCTGCTCAACTTCACAGAAAATAACTGACCTTAGAGCAGTAGAACCAAGCTCAGCTCTACTTTACTGTGATACAGTGTGTGCACCCCATTGAGAGAGCCACATTGGCTAGATAAGTTAGCTGTTTGAGCCACTTTGAAGGTGCATTGACAGTGGTCAATTATCGCAAATGTGTAGTCTAAACAAGTTACTGTAAAGTGATCATTTGTCAGGCAAAATTATCTTCTAATTTGTCCAAAAGATCATTTTGTAAGAAGTGCATAATGACTTGTGTTGCTTAGAAAAGGTGAGGAAAATGGCCACCTGTGCACACTGACTGATCTATTACAGATTGTTCGATAAGCATTTGAAGCTCGTCCTGCTTGTGTAAAGATGCTTTTAAATGACCACTGATCACAAAATGTTTATGAATCAGTGGCCATTTAATGTCATAAAATTGTCAATGCACCCTAGTAGTATACCTTTCAATTGTGTAAGGGTTAAAATATGTTGAAGGTTCTAAACCACTGTTCATTGTTAATCTTTTTTCATAGATAATATGTGCTATGCCACCTTAAAGAGAGATACCTCTCATTGAAGTATAAATTGAATGTTTTGGAGCACCATTTTGTCATCCTGACTTTCCCCACCAGCCCTGTTTGACTTACACTTAACCTAATGTAGGGATTTTGTTTTGCATGATTCCTCTCTTGTCACAATAGCCTATCATTTTGCATGTAGTGCTTCTTTAAATGTTATAACTGGGGGCATTATCCTTACCATCAAGGTATTTCTCTTAATTTAATGTTCTGCAAAATTTAAACGTCTACATATACAACGTTACTATAAAAAATGTAATGAGGTTACAAAATACTTTTAACATGGTTTGAAATACGTTTTTTCGCTATTTTAGTCTGGAAAGGTGCAGGTAGGCTTTTCTAAGGTCTGGGATTCAATCCAGCTACAGTGTTTGCCAGAAAAAAGACTTAAAAACAAAGTGTCTGATGTTCCTAGTCCATTCCAAGCGCTCACCATCAAAACATCTCAGGAGATCATCCTCAGAGCTGCTGACCTCACCTGCCTTGTCTAAGGTTAATGTTTATATGCAAACATGGGATTCCGGGAGAAGAAAATCAATGCATAAATCCTTGTTATCAAAGAGTTTTAAAGATACCACTCAAAATGGCAAAACAAAAACCAATAGATTTCAAATAAAGAAGGGCAAATCTGCTGAAAAATAATCAGATTATTCTAAATTAGATAAGAAATTTGATTTGGATCAAAGTTATTCAGTGCAAATTGAATGTGCATTATTATTATTATTAATATTATTATTAGGTCCAGATGAAGAAGAAAAATATTCTCACCCCAAACTCATGGGTGGGCTTTTTCTTTCTGGTCATGAGTGACGTCTTCCAAAGGCAAGTATTGCACCTTTGGTTGATGTAATGACATATTCTAAGGCCAATACAAACATTTTGAGTTCCCATACTATTTCCATTATCTAAAAATATATTTGAATATTTAATTGCCCTGCTTTATTTTCACAATACTATTGTTCTTAGCTCTGCATATTGATCCACAGTCCACTGGGAAAATATCACTAACCATGGCAGTCAGATACTATAGCTTATTTGGCTAATTAAAACTCTTAATTACTCAGCAAGATTTGTATGGACATACAGAACTCTTTAGCATTTTGGATAATATCAATGTTGTGCATGGTTTAGGAGCTTTTGTCTTAAGCAACTGTAAAATAAAATGAAGATTAAGTTAAGGAGATTATGCAAACATCAGATAGTTACAACATTGTAAACAGGCAAAGATTAATCTAATCATTTTAAGAGGTTTAGCACATAGCCGATGCAAGAAAGGTTCATGTTATTTTCCACTTAACAAGGACCGCTACTCTGAAAATAGCAGACAAGTAAATGGCAGATGTATTTAGCAGGATTTAAGAAAAACTTACAAATAGAAAGAGAAAATCAGCCGTTGACGGATTTAAACATTGAAAAAGTGAACACTTGAAGGGGTTGTCCTCCTCTGGGGCATTTTGTTTTAGGCTGGTTTCACACTGGTGTTTTTTCAAATCAGGCACAGATCCAGTTTATCAGCAAAAACCTCACCCAGCCTGGATCAGAATTTTTACCCATTCACTTTTAAGGGTACCTTTACACGCCGCAACTTTTGGCGGTGATAGGAGGCAATCTAACGTGCGTGTGCACATTTTTCATGATTGCTTCAGATCACCGAAGGCACTTTTACACGCCGCAATCTCGCCCTCAATCCAAGGCGATGTGTTTCCCCGGAAAATCGCCTACCCCACAGCAGAACCAATCCGGTGGAGTTCCCTCGCCGCTTCACACGCCGCAATCCCCAAAGGAATGTGGGCATACATGTTCAGTGCCGCGAGAACATAGGCGTGGCAGACTGCTGTATACCACGCCCCAAACACGCTGATTAGACAACGCAATAGCATTATGATTGGACACCCTGCGCTGAAAGGCTGGCTAATACATTACGCCATTGACATTGTGTGGTGGTGAATGGACAGCTGTTCAAATATGGCGCTCCGTGAAGGGACAGCCAATGGAGACACAGTAGCCAGCACCAATCATCACTGACGGCACAGTCTCCAGCACGCTGTGGCACGCCTACGGAAATCAGTAGGCGATGCAGATTCCATTCCTATCGCCCCTTACACGCCAAAAAATGGGAATGTCGCCTTCATGATTGCCTCTGATTTTAGAGCAGTGCTGTGAAATCGGAACCAAGGCGCAACCTTTTTTATCGTCGCCAAATTCCCCGATTACACGCAGCAATTGCGAGGCAATTTCACGCCGATGGTGACGGGGCAACAGATTGCCGGTCAGATTTCTCACTGCAGTTGCGGCGTGTAAAGGTACCTTAATGGTGTCTAGCAGCAATCTAAAGCAACTGGATGATACCTGATGCTACCATACACGTACACCATTAAAAGTGAATGGGCAAAACCCAGATCTTAAAAGGATCAGGTTTTTGCAGAAAAAGACTTAAAAAACAAAGTGTCTGATGTTCCTAGTCTATCCCAAGTGCTCACCTTCAAAATATCTCAGGAGATCATCCTCAGAGCTGCTGACCTCACCTGCCTTGTCTAAGGTTAATGTTTATATGCAAACATGGGATTCCGGGGAGAAAATCAATGCATAAATCCTTGTTATCAAATAGTTTTGAAAATGATAATGATTTAAAAAATGCTGGTGTGAAACCAACCTAAATTAATATATTTGTGACTGAAACAAATTTTTCTGTAATTGGATCTTATAAAAAAATTGCACCATTTGGCTATTACAGGCTATTTTCTTAAAAGGAACCCATCACCAGGTTTTAGCCATCCCTTCTGAGAGGAGCATAATGTACAGATACCTTGATTTCATTGATGTGTCACTTACTGAGCTGATTGCTGTCATTTTGATAAAATTAGTGTTTTTCTTTGCTGCAGATTTAGCAGTTTGTGAATATGCCAGACTCCATACTACCAGAGTAATGATAATCTCCAAAAAAGATTAATTGGTGATTTCATCAAAACTACACTGAGCAGCCCAGTAAGTGACACATCGCTGGAATCAGGATCTCAGATCCTATATTATGCTACTATCAGATTAGGTTGCAAATTAAGTTCCCTTTAAGCATTCAAATGCTGATGTATTCTGTGGTCATGAATAAACACGAGAGTAAAACATTCATCCACAATAATCTTATAGTGCAAAGAAGCTGCTGATAACTCAGTGATGAAGGATGTAAAGTAATTTTTTTTTAATCTTGCTTGAAAATGAATGTTTTGAGCAGAACATCATCCAGTGTAACCAAGACTCTTGCTCGTGAGAAGAATGGCGGCCCAGGCGCACTGAACGATTTATTACAGATCATTAGTGCACATCATTTAGGATGGATCTGACCATGGGACCACGTCTGTGAAATGTATCAATTGTTAGTTGATTAGTACTGCTAGTCAGTCCATGTAAACAGAACCATACAAATGGTCCAGCAAACTGTCCGGAAAGCTCACTAACATATTCTCTATGAATGCATTCAGTGGACAGACAACATACAGTGCATTTCACAAGTTACAGATGATAAACTGTGAACGTTTTTGAAAAACCTAAATGCAGAAGTACTTTTCATACAAAAATACCTTCATTTAACAAAAAAATGGTTCTCAAAAACATTGTTCACAGCAATCACAAGTCAATTAGACTTTACTTAGGAAGCAAAATTGACTACAAATTACTTTTGCCTTCTTTGGTGCAAATGAAAGTTATAGAGTTATATACAAAAGATATACCACTGCAATCCAGAGGAACAATTAAGACATCTTCAATAAGGAAATGGTTGTTCATATGGTTGACAGACAATTACTTTCTCTTTTCTGACTGATTTTTCTTTACTTTTCATTTTCATTCATGTTGTTGCAACTACAGAAATAAAAAATCAAAACCTACAGCCTATTCAGTTGCACAAGTAGTCCTACTCTTCAAATCTGCACAATCATAGCATGTATTTGGAGGAATATGGGTTCATAATCTCAAGAACAGATACTAGGAAAGGGGCTATTACAGAAAGAGCGGAGCTATGGAAGGGCATCAATCCAGCAAAGGACAGGTATCTGCTCCTTTGTGCAAGTAAAAACAGCACCACGGCCAAATCCCTTCTAAATTACCTTTACTGACCTACTGGTATGCATATTTCTTAACAGACTCCATTAGGGTAGATTGAGGGCTCTTCAGCCTGTAGTGATCCAGCACCATGCACTTCACATGGTCAAACAACACTAAAATTAGGAGGTCTGTAATAGTAAATATTATGCTGCTTGAAACATTATTCAGCATGACAGATTTTGTCAGTAGGCCACTGATGCTCTAAAGAAGCATATCCTTGGGTAGCACAAACCCTGACTGCTATTAGGTATCAGGATGAATCTGCAGTGCCATTTTAAGTCCTTATATTGGTAGAGGGACCCTGGATTCTTGAGTTTAGGTGATTTGATTATTTATGCCATTATAAATGTCATCATTATACAGCACATCACCCTATTTAAAAATGCAATGTTCTGCTGAAAATATGATACTGTATGGAGATAGGATTACAGTATTAACAATTATTCTTTACTTATAAGGGTGCATACTCACAATCAGGATACACTGCATTTTGGATGCAGCATAATGCCGCTGCCTCCAAAACACTACATTGTACAGTAGCAGCACATTGGATTGGATTTCTAGAAATTAGATGCTCACTCTGCTTCTCCCGACCACAGCATTATTTCAGCTGCATGCGGGTTCAGCACTCTTGCAGCTCCGCAGCTGTTAATTTTGCTGCAGAGTTGGGAGTGATCTCCTGCAGGTGAATGCAGGAGAAACCGCCGTGCAGAGACCACAGAATAGCACATTGTGAGTACAGGGAAGCTGCTGCAGTCTCCATGCACTCACCTGTGGGTTCCCTGAGGTCCAGTGGCACTGCGTCCACACAGTGCCTCCTAATCGTGAGTACATACTCTAAAGGCCCAGTCACACATAATGATGCACCAGCGATCCCGATAACGATAGATGTGCAGAGATCGCTGATGCGTCATTTTTCACATCGCTGTAAGATGTCAAACAGGTATCTCACCAGCGATGTGAAAAACGACGCACTAGCGATCCACAATTATGCCGAGGTCGTGGGGAATTCTCACTCCATAGTGTAGCATTGAGATCGTTGGTCATTGTCCCTGTCAAATACAACGATGTAGTGCTCCCAGCGGGAACCAATGATGTAGAAATGATCCAGAGCAGTGTGTAACGTATCATCAAAATTTGTGATGCAACAGCGATCTCGTTAGCGATCTCGTTCTGTGTGACAGGGCCTTTAGTCAACTTATGGGATGAGGCCAGTAAATAAGGCCAATCTATTGTTAATGAGTTCATCTGTTAAAAACAATAGGATTCAAAGTGCTGCACTGCTCATAAGCCATGTGGTATGTAGAAAATCTTCTATTGATAAAATGTCTGCACATCATGGCATCGTACTGATCCCTTCTTCAGGACGATTTACCTAGTAGTGCATAGACAATAAAGGATTTTCTACCTAAAACATATTATTATCTAAGGGTGCCATTACACACAGCGATGTTCCAGCAATCCCAACAATGACCAGGATCGCTGGAACATCACTGTGTGGTCGCTACTGAGAAACAGGTAGATCTCCTCAGCGACCAGGGAGCCACCTCCACATCGCTGTTAACCATGATAAACAGCGGTATCCAGGCAGCACGCACTGCCTAGTTACCCGCTGTTTATCATGGTTACCAACCTGTGAGGTTGCTGATCGCTGGTCTCTCATTGTCACACACAGCGATGCGTGCTGACCATCGGGAGACCAAGGACGAAAAATGGTCCTGAGGAATGTGCAGCAATCAGCGATCACACAGCAGGGGCCTGATCGCTGCTACATGTCACACACAGTGATATCGCTGGCGAGGTCTCTGATTTCAGCGGTATCGCTAGCGATATAGCTGTGTGTGATGTACCCCTAAGGAAGTAGGGCAGCACTTTGATCTCTCTTGTTTTCAGCCAACAAAAAATCTCTATTTATAATCTGAAGGCACAATCCTATAAACCCTTAATAGGGGGGTTGCCAGAAGTAATATCTAAATTTGAAAAGCATTGTAAATGCATATATAAATGATTTATACTTAGATTTATAATTAAAACATATTTCAAAGGACTAAATGGGACAAAGACAATGCTGAAAAGGGTGAATGCAGAAAGATCAACTAAAAGAAAAGCCAAATGTAGATATTAGCCAAGTTATTGTCAAACCCTCGTCTGGGGATTGTATCATTATTAATAAAGTAATAAAAGTGGATAGATTCACTGGAGCACCTGCTGACTTTTTTCTATTATAATATGTCATTATGTAAACAGTGGAAGCATCTGCCTAGGTGTCATAATGTCCTTTTAAAGTCTCCTGTTACCATGGAAAAAGCATGTATATATTTTGCATATACATTGTAACCACAGAAAACTTCAATAAGCTATAAATCACACATTGTGAAGATAATAAGCATGTATTGGATTTTTGCAGTGTAGTAGAAAAAAAAAAAAGGTTCTTTCATCACAGCAAGTTTATTTTACCAAAGGAATTTAGATATATCACATCCGCATGTATGGAACCCTCATAAATTTGCCATTATGTTCAACTCGAAAATTTTGTTTGCGTCACAGTGTTTATATAAAATAACACACGCTGGATAAATGTGTGATGGGGACAGGTAGTAGAGCACAGGTTCTTTCCTTCCTTCCTGAACAAATATATTCAGTATGTCTATTTTTCTTTATAATAAACAGGTCAGTTTTGAGGAAACATTAGTTTTGCAATAATGCGCTTAGAGGCAAAAATAGGAAAAAGATTAAATCTATTGTATATTTATTTTGTTAAGATTTTTTCACTAAAAAATGATATTTCATATTCATAATTTATAATCTACTGTTTATCCCAATCCATGTTACACAGCTACCTTATCTCCTTTGATTTCTATTTTTCTTTATAATAAACAGGTCAGTTTTGAGTAAACATTATTTTTGCAATAATGCGCTTAGAGGCAAAAATAGGAAAATGGAATTTTAAATATTAGTTTTAAAGAGATTTTTTAATGGAATATTCTTTTCATCATTCAATAATCTATTCCTAAGTAACAATGCTGTCTGAAAAGTGCACCATCAAAGTCTCGCCTACACAAACGTCTGATAGCTTCCTCCTTATAGAAATTCCTCTTAAGTGTCAAGTATGCTCTGATGTCTCTAAATCACATGTCTCTTCTCTATCCGGCAATTAGACCTTTCTTCACAGCCAACCACATGCAATGATCATTTATCGATCTAGTATGTTTATGAAAGCGTAGATTGGTTTCCTTTTTTTCCCGTCAAAAAAAACCAATCTTTGTTTTGAATGCACTAACATGTTGCAGCATTTTAATCTTCTAATGTTGCTTTTTACTATAACTCATAAATGTTTTTAATATGATTTATTTTATTATCTTATATGTATACATTTGTGTATAAAGATTTTTTTCTGCCACTATTCTAGTCTTGCTGAATTTTATCATAGCCTGCCAGAACGTGGCCAATATATGTACACTATGCCATGGAATAAGTAGATGTCAGGGTTTTTTCACGATGTGGAAGAACAGTAGATTCCATAATGTTCCAACTGAATTTACATTTTAATCAACCTTTGATGTTCTCTTGCTTCTTTTTGCCATGGAATAAAGATTTATTGCATGCATACTCATGTTGTGTTTGTAGGTATTAATAGTATTATGTTAGACCCCTTTAATAACAATTACCATGGCACAATCCATTTAGATGTATTGAAATTGACACTAATTGTTAATTGATACTTTGTTAAATATGTACCTTTGACAATACGCTTGGTATTGTCTGCTAAATTCAGACCATCAAAATATGACTGCATATTAGTAATCATATTGTCACTATAAAGGCTAGTGTCACACTTGAGTCTTGGAAGCGCTAAAAGCTAGCGTTTTTCACAATTGTAAATTGTGGAAAATGGTAGTGTGAACACTTCCATAGCCTCCCTTGCAAAAAATGCACGGTCAAAATGCAACAATTGACGCTATGCATTTTTGCTACAGCACCCAAAATCGTGGTTAAGCAACGATTTTGGGGGAATTTGTAAAAACGTATGTGTTTTTTTTTAACATGTGAGATTATGAGAAATGCATGCTTAACGCTAGGGCTAAAATGCCATTTAACGCATCCTGCAAAGGATGCACCTCCAATGTGACCTTAGCCTAATAGCTGGAACCCAAGCTCTACTGAACAAGGATATGAACACTTGAACTAAATCATTTTATATAATTTGAGTACCTATAACATCAAGTGTAAATTTCAAACCTTCTGAGTTGAGCAAATATAAGGCACACGTGAACCACAACTGACATTAATCCCTTCTTGTGTTTGTCAATTCTGTAAAGTTCAGAATGGATGAAATCCGATGGAATTCTTGCCACTACGGCTCTCCAGACTACTATGCCTCAGCTTGATTGAAGATGTACAGTCAGACGAGGAATAGGATAAGAAATAGACTATTATGCAGTGTATGAATTACCGTATATACTCGTGTATAAGCGACCCGTGTATAAGCGACCCCTACTTTTGCCCAAAACTGGGAAAACCTATTGACTTGTGTATAAGCGCGGTGACGCCAGCACAGGTATACAGCCCCAGCAGTGTGTAACAGCAGCCAGAGTATACAGCAGCCCGTGTAGTATACAGCACACCATGTTAGTATACACAGCCCCAGAGGTGTATACACAGCCCAGTGGTATATACAGCAGCCCCAGAGGTATATACAGCCCATGTATATACAGTAGCCAGTGGTATAACAGCAGCCCATGGTAGTATACGCACCAAGGTATATACAGCCCCAGTGGACTATACAGCAGCCCAGTGGTATAACGCAGCCCAGTGGTATATACAGCACCCCAGGGTATATACAGCCAGAGTTACAGCAGCCTATGGTGTTACAGAGCCAGAGGTATTACAGCACCTAGAGGTATATACAGCACCCAGGGGTGTATACAGCACACCAGGTGTATAAGCAGCAGCCCCAGGTGTATACAGCAGCAGCCCAGTGGTGTATACAGAGCAGCCCATGGGTATACGCAGCAGCCCAGTGTTATACAGCAGCAGCCCAGGCTGTATAAGCAGCAGCCGGAGTATACAGGCCCCATCAAGATCCAGGCCCCCCCCTTGCGCGCAACCTGTAAAGTAAAATCTATATCACTGTCTGTCGCACTGTCCCGCTGCCGACACACGATCCGGCTCATCCGTATTCGCTTCGGCTCTGGTCGCGGCATGACTCTGCGCGACAAGAAGCGAAGACGCGAATGAGCCGGATCGTGATGTCAGCAGCGGGGGACATGCGAGGACAGTGAAAGTATGATTTACTTTAAGTTGCCGCGACAAGGGGGGGCCTGATCTTGTTGGGGGCTGTATACTCCGAGGAAGCCTGAGTTCTGTATACCGTATAGCGGGGACTTTCAGCCAAATTTTGGCTGAAAATCGCTTATACGGAGTATATACAGTAGTCCTAAATATTTCACAGATTTAACATATAAATCTATTACATTCATCTATTGCGTTTCTATAGCATGTGCATGGAATTTTTCTAAATCGCATTCATATGTTTGTGACAAGTTTCTGCTGCTTTCTAAAGCTCCTGTCACACCCAACAATGCAACAGCGATCCCGACAACGATAACGATCTTAGGGATCGTTGTTGCGTCACTTTGAGATCTCTGGTGAGATGTCAAACAGTCAGATCTCACCAGCAACTCAGCAACAATCTGGAATGATAGGATGTCGTTGGCAATTGTCACTTTCAGGAGGAGTATTGAGATCGTTGGTCGTTGTACCCTTTCAAACACAACGATGCAGTGTTCCCAGCGAGAGACCAATGACCTAAAAATGACCCAGAGAACTTTGAAGCGATCAGCGATCTCACAGCAGGGGCCTAATCGCTGCTAAGTGTCACAATAACGAGATCGTTAGCGAGATCACGTTACGTCACAAAATCTGGGACTAAACAAAGTTTCCAACAATGGTTCCATGCATTAAAGTCTTCCATGATAATGAATAAGGGGTGCTGGAAATGTAAGTTAGCGCAAATAAGTATATAAATAACAAACTAGAAAAGGTTCACCTTGTGTGATTGTAAGGGTCACAAAAACTAAAACAGCATAAAATGGCTGCAGAAAACCCATGTGAAATTATCATATAAGATTTAGAAAGGGTAACATCCATGCTGCCGTAGAAAGGTCGGATGAAAACGAGAAGTCATTTTACTTGTTAAATAATGACAAATTCTTTTCTTCATCCGAATTCTTTGGTTTTCTATGTCAGCTCGGATGTTACATTGTCTTCACCCTATTCTAGGATGATAATGAGAAAGTCTTGTTCTGGCATCTTGTCGGTTTCTTCTTAAATTTGATCATAGAATAGTTCATCCTTCTCCTCCTCAGCATCTTTTGTTGATAAGAAAACTTGTTTAACTGTAACATAGATTGATTGGCCAAAAATAAACACATGATCTGCAGAAACCATGTAACAATTTATAGACTAAAGCACCGTTTCTGAGATATCGTAGTCCAGATATACTATTGTTTGTTTAGTAATTTGTGGATGAGTCCGTAGTTGAATTAATTGATTTGTAGTGCTAGGTGGCTCAAGGTGTACATGTGATGAGGTTGTGTGCCAAACTGTCTGCATTTCGATGCGGTGACTCAGGTGCACGTGAGTGCGGTTCCTTTGTAGTAGGGTCAGCATAGTGGGTTGCTCCTTTGTTCTAAGACATAGTTTAGGCTTGATGGCTCAGGAGTCAGCAGTGAGGGCGATGCTCATGGGGTCGCAGTGAGTGTGCAGGCTCAGGGTCAGCATGAGGGCCATTGGTCTAGGGTAAGTGGAGCACGAGTGCCATAAAGGTCGTACAGTAATTGTATAGACGGTGGGCCAGGCTAGCAGGACATTGAGCGGTGAGCTCGGAAAGGTTCATGCTGATCAAGCGCTTCAGTGATCAAGGTCTATATGTGAGTGCAGGTGTTCAGGCGTTGCAGCCATAGGTCCAGCACTTCAGGATGGTACAGTGAGAAGGCGCAATCCTTAATGTGCAGCAGTATGAGGGCAGTATCAAATCGGGAGGTCAAGATGATTGCGCAGTCAGGGTCTCAGCAGTTTGAGAGCGAGCCTGGGTTTCTAGTCTAAGTTGAAGGCCAGGTTAGAGGTCAGGTCATGACGTGAGGAGAGCGGATCAAAGGTCAAGTTTATTGGCAGCAGTCCGTAAATTGAGGTCAGCAGTAGGCGCTAGGCCTAAGGGTCAGCAGTGAGGGCCAAGGGAGTACAAAGATTGAGACGCAGGTAGTTTAGCAGTAGGGCGCACGGGTGTCACAGATGGTCGCCGGATCTGTAACTTGAAGTCAGGGCTCAGGTGGCAGCAGTGAGGGCTAGGAGGCGAAGGTTGGGGCAGGAGTAGGTCGAGGACAGGATGTGGCCTACGAGTGAGGGCGCGGGTCACATGAGGATCGCGAGGTCAGGTGAGGGCGCGGGAATCAGCTGCAGTGAGGTAACGATCGAGGGTCCAGGAAGGGGAGGGGAGCAGATGGTGAGGGGTCGTGAGGTAGCGCTATGGGTACAGATGAAGGCCAGGGGTCTTGTGACGCAGAGGTCAAGCTAGTGAGGGCGCAGGGGTCAGCAGTGAGGGCGCAGGGGTCAGCAGTGAGGGCGCAGGGGTCAGCAGTGAGGGCGCAGCCTGAGGGGTCAGCAGTGAGGGCGCAGCCTGAGGGGTCAGCAGTGAGGGCGCAGCCTGAGGGGTCAGCAGTGAGGGCGGTGGCTCAGGGGTCAGCAGTGAGGGCGGTGGCTCAGGGGTCAGCAGTGAGGGCGGTGGCTCAGGGGTCAGCAGTGAGGGCGGTGGCTCAGGGGTCAGCAGTGAGGGCGGTGGCTCAGGGGTCAGCAGTGAGGGCGGTGGCTCAGGGGTCAGCAGTGAGGGCGGTGGCTCAGGGGTCAGCAGTGAGGGCGGTGGCTCAGGGGTCAGCAGTGAGGGCGGTGGCTCAGGGGTCAGCAGTGAGGGCTCAGGGGTCAGCAGTGAGGGCGCAGGGGTCAGCAGTGAGGGCGCAGGGGTCAGCAGTGAGGGCGCAGGGGTCAGCAGTGAGGGCGCAGGGGTCAGCAGTGAGGGCGCAGGGGTCAGCAGTGAGGGCGCAGGGGTCAGCAGTGAGGGCGCAGGGGACAGCAGTGAGGGCGCAGGGGTCAGCAGTGAGGGCGCAGGGGTCAGCAGTGAGGGCGCAGGGGTCAGCAGTGAGGGCGCAGGGGTCAGCAGTGAGGGCGCAGGGGTCAGCAGTGAGGGCGCAGGGGTCAGCAGTGAGGCGCAGGGGTCAGCAGTGAGGGCGCAGGGGTCAGCAGTGAGGGCGCAGGGGTCAGCAGTGAGGGCGCAGGGGTCAGCAGTGAGGGCGCAGCCTGAGGGGTCAGCAGTGAGGGCGCAGCCTGAGGGGTCAGCAGTGAGGGCGGTGGCTCAGGGGTCAGCAGTGAGGGCGGTGGCTCAGGGGTCAGCAGTGAGGGCGGTGGCTCAGGGGTCAGCAGTGAGGGCGGTGGCTCAGGGGTCAGCAGTGAGGGCGGTGGCTCAGGGGTCAGCAGTGAGGGCGGTGGCTCAGGGGGTCAGCAGTGAGGGCGGTGGCTCAGGGTCAGCAGTGAGGGCTCAGGGGTCAGCAGTGAGGGCTCAGGGGTCAGCAGTGAGGGCTCAGGGGTCAGCAGTGAGGGCTCAGGGGTCAGCAGTGAGGGCTCAGGGGTCAGCAGTGAGGGCTCAGGGGTCAGCAGTGAGGGCGCAGGGGTCAGCAGTGAGGGCGCAGGGGTCAGCAGTGAGGGCGCAGGGGTCAGCAGTGAGGGCGCAGGGTCAGCAGTGAGGGCGCAGGGGTCAGCAGTGAGGGCGCAGGGGTCAGCATAGTGAGGGCGCAGGGGTCAGCAGTGAGGGCGCAGGGGTCAGCAGTGAGGGCGCAGGGGTCAGCAGTGAGGGCGCAGGGGTCAGCAGTGAGGGCGCAGGGGTCAGCAGTGAGGGCTCAGGGGTCAGCAGTGAGGGCGCAGGGGTCAGCAGTGAGGGCGCAGGGGTCAGCAGTGAGGGCGCAGGGGTCAGCAGTGAGGGCTCAGTGGTCAGCAGTGAGGGCGCAGGCTCAGTGGTCAGCAGTGAGGGCGCAGCCTCAGGGGTCAGCAGTGAGGGCTCAGGGGTCAGCAGTGAGGGCTGAGGGGTCAGCAGTGAGGGCTCAGGGGTCAGCAGTGAGGGCTCAGGGGTCAGCAGTGAGGGCTCAGGGGTCAGCAGTGAGGGCTCAGGGGTCAGCAGTGAGGGGTCAGCAGTGAGGGCTCAGGGGTCAGCAGTGAGGGCTCAGGGGTCAGCAGTGAGGGCTCAGTGGTCAGCAGTGAGGGCGCAGGCTCAGTGGTCAGCAGTGAGGGCGCAGCCTCAGGGGTCAGCAGTGAGGGCTCAGGGGTCAGCAGTGAGGGCTCAGGGTCAGCAGTGAGGGCTCAGGGGTCAGCAGTGAGGGCTCAGGGGTCAGCAGTGAGGGCTCAGCAGTGAGGGCTCAGGGGTCAGCAGTGAGGGCGCAGGGGTCAGCAGTGAGGGCGCAGGGGTCAGCAGTGAGGGCGCAGGGGTCAGCAGTGAGGGCTCAGGGGTCAGCAGTGAGGGCTCAGGGGTCAGCAGTGAGGGCTCAGGGGTCAGCAGTGAGGGCGCAGGGGTCAGCAGTGAGGGCGCAGGGGTCAGCAGTGAGGGCGCAGGGGTCAGCAGTGAGGGCGCAGGGGTCAGCAGTGAGGGCGCAGGGGTCAGCAGTGAGGGCGCAGGGGTCAGCAGTGAGGGCGCAGGGGTCAGCAGTGAGGGCGCAGGGGTCAGCAGTGAGGGCGCAGGGGTCAGCAGTGAGGGCGCAGGGGTCAGCAGTGAGGGCGCAGGGGTCAGCAGTGAGGGCTCAGGGGTCAGCAGTGAGGGCGCAGGGGTCAGCAGTGAGGGCGCAGGGGGTCAGCAGTGAGGGCGCAGGGGTCAGCAGTGAGGGCGCAGGCTCAGTGGTCAGCAGTGAGGGCGCAGCCTCAGGGGTCAGCAGTGAGGGCTCAGGGGTCAGCAGTGAGGGCTCAGGGGTCAGCAGTGAGGGCTCAGGGGTCAGCAGTGAGGGCTCAGGGGTCAGCAGTGAGGGCTCAGGGGTCAGCAGTGAGGGCTCAGGGGTCAGCAGTGAGGGCTCAGCAGTGAGGGCTCAGGGGTCAGCAGTGAGGGCGCAGGGGTCAGCAGTGAGGGCGCAGGGGTCAGCAGTGAGGGCGCAGGGGTCAGCAGTGAGGGCGCAGGGGTCAGCAGTGAGGGCTCAGGGGTCAGCAGTGAGGGCTCAGGGGTCAGCAGTGAGGGCTCAGCAGTGAGGGCTCAGGGGTCAGCAGTGAGGGCTCAGGGGTCAGCAGTGAGGGCTCAGGGGTCAGCAGTGAGGGCTCAGGGGTCAGCAGTGAGGGCTCAGGGGTCAGCAGTGAGGGCTCAGCAGTGAGGGCTCAGGGGTCAGCAGTGAGGGCGCAGGGGTCAGCAGTGAGGGCGCAGGGGTCAGCAGTGAGGGCGCAGGGGTCAGCAGTGAGGGCGCAGGGGTCAGCAGTGAGGGCTCAGGGGTCAGCAGTGAGGGCTCAGGGGTCAGCAGTGAGGGCTCAGGGGTCAGCAGTGAGGGCGCAGGGGTCAGCAGTGAGGGCTCAGGGGTCAGCAGTGAGGGCTGAGGGGTCAGCAGTGAGGGCTCAGGGGTCAGCAGTGAGGGCTGGAGGGTGCAGAGCAGGGCTGGAGGGTGCAGAGCAGGGCTGGAGGGTGCAGAGCAGGGCTGGAGGGTGCAGAGCAGGGCTGGAGGGTGCAGAGCAGGGCTGGAGGGTGCAGAGCAGGGCTGGAGGGTGCAGAGCAGGGCTGGAGGGTGCAGAGCAGGGCTGGAGGGTGCAGAGCAGGGCTGGAGGGTGCAGAGCAGGGCTGGAGGGTGCAGAGCAGGGCTGGAGGGGGCAGAGCAGGGCTGGAGGGGGCAGAGGAGGGCTGGAGGTGGCAGAGGAGAGCGGAGGCAGGGTGGCGGAAGACTTACTGGGCTGTTGGCGGGGCGGCGGGCAGCGGCAGTGCTGTTGGCGGTTCCGGAGGCCGGGGGCGGAGTGTGGGCGGGGCTAGCTGGGTGATGGAGGAGCGTCAGCCGGTCTGTGGAGAGAGCGGCAGGACTGGGAGCTGTGCCGGCGGAGGCCCCACACTCGTTCCGGGCCGGTTGGCGGATGTTGGTGGGCGGTGAGCTGCAGGGCTGTGGGCGGGATGTGGGCGGCCGCAGACGGGGCTCTGTGCAGGGCCGGTGGCGCCGCTCGTGGGTCTGGTGCTTCCGGTTCCGGAGTTGGACACAGGAGGGAGGCCATCACGGAAGCGGAAGCGGATTTTGGGCGGAAGTGGCCTTCGGGTTTTATATAATAGATTTAGAAAGGGTAACATCCATGCTGCCGTAGAAAGGCCGGATGAAAACGAGAAGTCATTTTACTTGTTAAATAATGACAAATTCTTTTCTTCATCCGAATTCTTTGGTTTTCTATGTCAGCTCGAATGTTACATTGTCTTCACCCTATCCTAGGATGATAATGAGTAAGTCTTGTTCTGGCATCTTGTTGGTTTCTTCTTAAATTTGATCATAGAATAGTTCATCCTTCTCCTCCTCAGCATCTTTTGTTGGTAAGAAAACTTGTATAACTGTAACATAGATTGATTGGCGCTCCTTGAAGTCATATTGTGTCTCTATCACCGACTGCATTGTACCAGCCAACTTTCAGTTGAGAATTAAAGTGACACAGTTTCTTCTTCAGTCATCATTGCCAAGAATAGTACACCCATTGCTCGCTTGACTGGAATTGCCTGGATTGAGTCCACCTTAGTTAGCTTATTCTGATTTACTCAAGTGCTATTCTGTCCTTATCATAATTCAGCAATTTATCTGATGAAGGTGTTTTTGTTGCACAAAAACATGTCTTGGATTTCAATTCCAATAAAGTTATATACTTTTCATTGCACATTTGGAGTGCTGGATTCCTTTTGTACTACGACAAATCTATTACTTGTTGACATACCTGTATCTTCTAAAAAAAATGAGTTTTATACTTCATAAGAATGAAGTATATAATGTAGGCCATACGAGGCGATGCAAGCATTGGATTGTCTGTTTTTTACTTTTAGAACGACTCCATGAAAATCATAAAACTAAATCTTCCTCATCTGTGTTGTTAAGTGGATGCCACCAGATTTCACAATATAAAGTGCATACATTATTAATTAGATATCTCAGACATGATGAGGCCGGTAGACTTATCTTGAAAACCCATTTTAGAATAGCCGTGTAATGCTTTTTGAAAGTTTTCTTTTCAGATATTCAATCACTATCCAGACTGATAAAATACTCATTATATTTTCATGTTTATACAGCCATTCTGACAAGGCCTCATCAGGTCTATGTCATATTTAAGGATATGTACAGTTTGTATTGCGAAATGTAGAGATAAATTCGCTTTAAATAGTGCAGCAAAGTGTCAATTTTAATCAGAGCAATTAATTAAATTCCATCTGGGAAGGGTTAATAATGAATTGACCTGATTTTCCTATGGATGAGATACTTTCTGCTAGAACAGTTTTTATACATGAGACCTTCTGGTTTTTGTTCTGAAGGTTTGTAAGACCATAGCTTGTTATGTAAAAACTGGTCTACATTAGTAACCAATAGAAATGAGCGAATCAGCAAAATTTAAATTTATTTGTAAGCACATATTTTTCCAGTAAATTAGGTTATTCTCTACAAATTTAATGTCCCTTAAAGACCCCAGAGCTTAATAAATGTAAAATATGAAAAAAAAAATTAAAACTCACATACTTTACTGCTCATCTCTCCTGCCCCTCTGCTCCTTACCTATATGGTCCTCATTGTATTTTTGTACAACCTTTGCAAACTTCCCAGACCTACTCATGCTAGGCCACCACTTCTAGCTCTGATGAGGCCTGGAATGGTTTTGCGCAAGCTCATATATGGTCACAACATTAGGATGTGGGCCATAACCTTGAATTCACAGTCTTTGATCTCATTGAAACCAGAATTCCCGAAATAGCATTTGGAGGCGTGGGAATTTCAGTGCTTGCAGTAGTGATAACCAGATACGATGAGGTCCAGAATGGTAATGGTGAGGAGCAGATGGATGGAGTGGTGAGCTGTAAGACCTTTTTGTAGTACATAAAAATAGAAGGTACCAGTGTCATCTTGTTGAACCTGTACTAAATCAAATTACAAAACAAATCTGCATTTTGGTGAACACAGATTTTTCTAATTAAGGCTGCTTTTACATGGCGTATTTCTTGGATCCGTGTGCAGTCCATTGTAAAACTGACAGCCACAGATCCGATTTGGCCCCCATGTATCCCTATGGCCGAGGATCGGATCGGATTTGCCCTTAGTGGCATCCAATTTGTGTTGGATCCCTTTTGGTCCGATTTTTGCTGTACCCAAAATCGGAGACTGTCTCATTTTGGGCACAGCGGACCAAATCAGACCAAATTGTATCTGACCCGATCCGCAGCCTTAACATGGGGGCCTATGGAGCACGGGTCCGAGGAAATAGCTGTTCGTTCCTCTGACCCGATTTTAGTGTACTAGCATGCTCAGTACACTAAAATTGCTCCTTACCATCTAATTGCACTTCCACAATGTATATACATACATTGCGGAAGTGAAATTTAGTAAAAGAAAGGGTTAAAAATAAGAAAATATGTATGCTCACCTGTCCAGCGAGTTCCCGGACACCCCCAGCAAGCTCCAGATGCTTACAGGACCTGCCGTTATGTCACAACCCGATCAACTGATCGGGTCACATGACCGGTTACTGTGGTAACTGCGGTCATGTGACCTGATGACGCTTCCGGGTTGTGATGTAACTACAGGTCCTGTAAGCATCCGAGCTTGCTGGAGGTGTCGGGGGACTCGCTGGACAGGTGAGCATAGAAATTTTTTATTTTTAACCCTTTCTTTTACTAAATTTCACTTCTGCAATGTATGGATATACATTGCGGAAGTGAAAGTGCCCCGCTGCCTACTGTCACCTCTTTCTGTGTCCGGATCCGTGATAATCATGGCCCCAGACACAGAAATAGGTCACCTCCTGTGGTGTCCTTTCCTGTCCGTGGGGTCCTGCAAAAGTAAGATCCCAGGACAGGAAAAAATATGCCATGTGAAACCAGCCTTACAAGTTGAATTCAATTCAACTTCTATTTGCTCATCTTAAATGATCAACCATTAATATGAAGGCCAAAGTTGTCGAAAAATTCAGTTAAAAATTTAAACAGAACCATTAATAAGAATCAGAATTGTCAGATGTCATAAAGGACACCTCTAAAAGGGTGTTTATTTTTTAACTAAACGGATTACAAATGTATTTCCTATTTGTGGATTACCAATTTATGGATTGGACGCAGAACAAATTTTCTAACTATTTCAGGAAACATGTAAATATGTAATGGCTAACACAGTCTGGAATAGTTTGTAATTTGCCACCTGTGTGGAAGCATTTTTGGAAATGGGAATGTGGGCATTTACTAATCTGGTTTATTAACAGTAATTCTTCATGATATATACATTGCAGCAGCTTAGTAATCAATGTGCACTGATTGCATTAAAATCGACTGACTTGTTATTGCTCCATAAATTTCCACTTTGATCTCACACAAGACTTTTCTCAATCACAAGAGGGATATATATGTGAAGACAGGAAGGTGATTTGTCACGATTAAACAGTAAAAGTATTGCAAGCATGATTTGCATGTGAGAGGGAAATACGAGGCAATGTCAAACTATTGATGCCTTTACCTTGGCTCCCATAAATTTGCTAACTTATGTCTGGAATGATCTCACTAACGGGAAAGACCCATGATGGGTTGCACTACAATCAACATCGAATCAATAGTATGATTGCTGGAAGTGTATTATTACTATGATTTTTCTTAAGTTTGGGAAAGAGGTAGTTGGAGAGGTGGGTTTAGGATTATCACGAATCTAATATGGTTTATATATGTTAAAAGTATATATGTTTCTAAAAAACTATTGATAAATATTAGCAAGAGAGAAATGACGAAGGCAATTCACTTGATGGCCTTTAATGGTCAATTCTAGTTAAGTGCTGTAGTGTCCTGTGGAGAAAGCATGGGGTTTACAACACAAAGATTGCTGAGAGGTATTTTACATAAAATCACCATTTGAAGAGATACATACATTTATTAACTCACCTAAAGGGACTTTTTAAAGTGTATTTCTGGTTTTATTCTGTAAAACAAGACTGTTTAAAAGTCTTACAAGTTATCTGTCCTCTGTTACAGTTGTTAATCAATTATAATTCTTTTTTTTTCATTTACTTCCTTTGACACCTTTCAAATAAGGTAAAAAATGTGTGTACAATGTTAGACAGTAGATAGAAAAATATATCTTAGAATCTGAGAGTCCTCAGTGGTTGAAACCTTTTAATGGCTAACTGAAAAGAGGGTAAGAAACAAAGCAAGCTTTTGAGACTCTGTGGCCTCTTCATCAGGCTTGATAATGACACAACTTCTGAACACACCTTATATATACACATATACAGGGTTGGATAATGCAGTAAATAAACCAAGTGAAGTGAAGCACTGTGATAATTACAGGAAGCAAGTCCTGTGTTATGCTTTACCTCACTTGGTTTATTTACTGCATTATCCAACCCTGTATATGTGTATATATAAGTGTGTGTTCAGAAGTTGTGTCATTATAAGCCTGATGAAGAGGCCACAGAGTCTCAAAAGCTTGCTTGCTTTTTCTTACCTTCTTTTCAGTTAGCCATTAAAGGCCCTTAAAATCACTAAGACCTTTCAAACATCATTCATTATCCTTGTGGCTGAAGATAGAATTTTTTTCTATAAATAATGATCACCTTTGCTGAGCTACGAACACTATGAAGTTGCAAACCCCAGAAGTCCTGTCATTTTCAGCTAGGGCCACAGATTCACCTGACCCTGATGAGGACACTGTTCTGTCGATGCTAGGTATGTTGTCCTTAGCAGGAAAACTCTACAAATATCTGCCCCAAGTGTAAAGAAAGAGAGAGGTGAGCGCACATGAATAACACCTGGTGGTGTGGAGGACATAGGCTGGTGGTGTTGGGGGGGTGGATTTACCACTCACCTGCCTTTGCTGTGCTCACCTGAACAACATCGGTATAGGGCTCCACTGTTTCTACACTGCTCCGGGTCCGTTCCTCGTCTCCTTCCTAGTCCGGATCACGTGGGGGAGCTCCAGTTAATTGACCACTGCATCACTGTGATGTCACCACAGGTCCTTCAGCCAACCCGTGCATGGTCTATGTCCTACAGCAGCTCTGACCACATACCAGAGAAGGGGATTTTTGCAATGAATAAAGGATATGTAGATGTGGTCAGAGGGAGCGCTTGTAGGTATTAGGACAAAGAGTTGTTTTGAGTGGTTAGGCAAACAATTTATTATATAACATACCACTACGCGTTTCTACAGCGAACTGCTGTCTTCCTCACGTGGGTTTACAGGGGAATGGGGGCTGTAACATTATATAGGACTATCTACCAATCAGACCAGGAACAATTGGTGATGTCAATTAAACCTACATTCTACCGACAATCTGCTAGACAAGGTGCTATAGAGACATAATAAAAACATGTTAAAATCCAAACACTATATAAATATATAAAAAATATACTAAAATGTATAAAAAATAGATTTAAAAATATAAGAAGAAAGTGCAATGTCTAACCTTAAATATATATACATCTACTCATTCTCATACAAATACCACACTTGAATAACACATGTTAAACTCTTTAAGGAAGTGACAATTTCTATCATACGCAATAGGCTTTTGGCGATACTTCAAATTCATCAATAAAATCCAAACAGCCTAATAACCTAATATATAGCATTAAACAGATGACCATAACAGACACGTAAATATGACCTCAAGTGATACTCCTATGTACACCTAAAAATAATCTCATTTTGTGGTGTTGTCTATAGTGAGGTTTAGTCTCTCGGGATTTAAAGTGCCTAATCTAAAGATCCAGTAGCTTTCCTTGTTTATTAGTTTTCCTTATTGACCACATACCGGAATTGGTTACCAATAGGTTCTCTAGCCTAATAAACAAGGAAAGCTACTTTACGTGTCTCTTATGGTCATACGTTTAATGATATATATTATGTTTTTGGGATTTTATTGATGAATTTGAAGTATCACCAAAAGCCTATTGCGTATGATAGAAATTGTCACTTCCTTAGAGAGTTTAATATGTGGTATTTAAGTGTGGTATTTGTATGAGAATGAGTAGATGAATATATATATTTAAGGTTAGTCATTGCACTTTTTTGTTATATTTTTATATCTATTTTTTATACATTTTAGAACCTTTTGTTTTATATATTTATATAGTGTTTTCATTTTAACATGCTTTTATTATGTCTCTATAGCACCTTGTCTAGCAGATTGTCGGTAGAATGTAGGGCTAATTGACATCACCAATTGTTCCTGGTCTGATTGGTAGATAGTCCTATATAATGTTACATTCTCCTGTATACCCACCTGAGGAAGACAGCGATTCATCGTAGAAACATGAAGTGGTATGTTTTATTAATAAATTGTTTGCTTAACCACACAATACAACTCTTCTTTGTCCTAATACTTACAAACGCTCCCTCTGACCACATCTACATATCCTTTAATGATTGCAAATGTCTGTCTATATGTCCCATCACATAGCACAGTATCACCTACTTTCTGATTTGATGTTATATTACAAACTCATAGAATGTTAGTCTTTAGAACTGATTTAAACATAGAAAAAAATATTTTTAGACAATTTGCCATAAAAATATTCATAATTAGAGGCAAGAAACTAAATTCCAATAAAAACAAAAATTATCACAAAAGTATTTTACATAGGGAATAATAGAAATGATCATAGTTATAATAATAATAATAACAATCGTAATTGCACAAATGGTGTGATACAGTAACAGTATGAACTCATATAAATATCAGAAAAAATAAGGATTCATATTTAATTAAAACTTATTTAAAAAAGATAATCAAAAACAAAGTCACATTCAATGAAAAAGCATCAACAGTGACAAAATGAAAAGTCCAACAGAAAATTAAGTTTAATTTACAGTTTGTTACATAGAAATAATCATAGCTGTGTTATACATGTACTAGATATGTGCCTAATGCTACCACATCGGCAGTGCGGTGATGTCAAAATGGGGATGAGCTCTGTAGCACTGGCCGTGGCAACTGTCTCTTCCCCTGTCCAGTCTCTTTCTACTCCCTGTACTGGCTTCTCTCTGTGCTCTCTCCTTTGACATGTCTCTACCTGTGCTCTCTCTCTCTCTCTCTTCCCCTTGTGCTCTCCCCCTGTGTACTTTCTTCTCCCCTTATGTGTTCTGTCCTTTGAGTTGTCTCCCCCTTTGTGCTCTTCCCCCTGTATGCAGTCTCTCTCACCCCTGTGATGTCTTCTCCCCACTGTGCTCTCTCCCCTGTATGCAGTCTCTCTTACCCTGTGTTTTCTTCCCTCTGTGCTTTCGCCTTTGAGCTCTCTCTCCCCCTGTGTGCTCGCCCCTACCCCTGGCGCTCACCTCTCCCCCTATGTGGTCTCTCTTCTCCTCATTTTGCTGTCTCTGCTCACTGTGCACTCTCTCTACTCCCTTTTGCGCTTGCCCCCTGTGCTTTGTCTCTCCCAGTTATGCTCTCTCCCTCCTGTGGTGTCCAAGGATGGTGGAGGCATGAGTAAGTGCATATGCGTGCACTGGGTCACGCCTCCACCATTTTTGCATACCAAGGTGTCCCAAGATGGTGGCTGCCTAAGTGCACATGTGTGCTAGGTATAGCATGTTCATCAACTCAGGTGGTTATGTGTCAAGTTCAGGTGCGGGTGGTGGTTTTAAGTGATGATGGTTTAAGGTGGTGGTGAATGCAAGCTGTTGTGGCACCGCTGGTGGTACTGTGCAATGTGCAGGTGGGCACCATTTTGCACACCCATCACTCTTTGCCCCCCGTGCACTCTCTCTGTCCCCTGTGCACTCTCTCTGCCCCCTCTGCACTCTCTCTGCCCCATTTGTGCTCTCTATGCCTCTGTGTGCTGTTTGTGCCTGCCCTCTATGTGCCCCCAATGTGCTCTCTGCCCCCTGTGTGCCCTCTGTGCCCTGTATGCTCTTTGTGCACTCTGTGCCACCTGTATGCTCTCTGTGCCCCAATGTGCATGCTCTGTACTCCTTATATACACCCCTATCTGCACTTTCTGTGCCTCCTTTATGCTCTCTGTATCTCCCCTGTGAGCTCTCTGGGCCCCCTGTGCACTCTGTGACCCCTTTGCCTTCTCTCTGCCCCTTGTGCCCCCTGTGTGCTCTCCCTGATTTGGAAAGACTTATTTTTTTTTCACATTTTGGTGGAAAATAAGTAATTGGTCAATAACAATAGTTCATGTCAATACTTTGTTATATATTCTTTGTTGGCAATGACAAATGTCAATCGTTTTCTGTAAGTCTTCACAAGGTTGGCACACACTGTTGCTGGTATGTTGGCTTCCTTCATGCAGATCTCCTCAAGAGCAGTGATATTTTGGGGCTGTTGCTGAGCAACACGGACTTTCAATTCCGTCCAAAGGTTTTTTATAGGGTTGAGATGTGGAGGCAAGACCACTCCAAGACCTTGAAATGCTTTTTATGAAGCCACTCCTTCGTTGCCCTGGTGGTGTGCTTGGGATCATTAACATGCTTAAAGATGAAGCCACATTTTATCTTCAATGCCCTTGCTGATGGAAAGAGGTTTGCACTCAAAATCTCATGATACATAGCCCCATTCATTCTTACATGTACACTGATCCCTTGGCAGAGAAACAGCCCCAAATCATGATTTTGCCACCCCTATGCTTCACAGTAGGTATGGTGTTCTTTGGATGCAGCTCAGCATTCTTTCACCTCCAAACACGACAAGTTTTGTTTCTCCCAAACAGTTCTACTTTGGTTTCATCTGACCATATGACATTCTCCCAATTTTCTTCTGGATCATCCAAATGCTCTCTAGCAAACTTCAGATGGCCTGGACATGTAATGGCTTAAACAGGGGGACACATCTGCCACTGCAGGATCTGAGTCCCTGGCAGGGTAGTGTGTTACTGATGGTAGCCTGTGTAATGTTGGTCCATGCTCTCAGCAGGTTATTCACTAGGTCCCCCCGTAAGGTTCTGGGATTTTTGCTCACCGTTCTTGAGATCATTTCTAACCCATGGGGTGAGATCTTACACAATGCCCCAGATCGAGGGAGATTAACAGTGGTCTTGTATATCTTCCATTTTCTAATTATTGCTCCCACAGTTGATTTCTTCACACCAAGCTGCTTGCCTATTGCATATTCAGTCTTCACAGCCTGGTGCAGGGCTACAATATTGTTTCTGTTGTCCTTCGACAGCTCTTTAGTCTCCACTATAGTGAAGTTTGGGAGTTTGGAGTGTGACTGTTTGAGGTAGCGGACAGGTTTTACACTACTAACAAGTTCAAACAGGTGCCAGTACTACAGGTAATGAGCGGAGTTCAAAGGAGCCTCTTATGGCCACTTTACACACACCAACTTATCTGTCCAACTTCTGAACAGATCTCTGGTTGCAGTGAAATCATGGACACATTGTTCCATTTGTACACAGCCACATAATGGAGCAATGTGTCCATGATTTCACTGCAACCAGTAAGTTGGTCAGAAGTTGGACAGATAAGTTGGTGTATGTAAAGTGGCCCTTAGGGTATGTGCCCACAGGAAGGTTTTGCTGCAGTTGAGATCAGGTTTTGCCTTGGTTTTATCTAAATCTATGGTAATCTAATCCTGAGTTTTTGGTTTCCATCAAAACCTATGTGATCAGGGAAAAGCTTTCACACACACACTGATTTTTTTCTCAACAGAAAATGGAAATACCACAGGTGTTTCCACTTTACCAAAAGTCCAGCAAAAAATTGACATGCTCATTCTTTCTAAAACACAGCAAAACCTGAGGTGTTTCCACTTTCTTCATCAAACAAAAACCAATGTGTTGGGACAGATCATCCTAGAATCATAGGTTTTGCTGGAAAACAAAAATGCAGCAAATCCTGTGGTGTTTACACTGTCTCCAGAGAGCAAAAACCAATGTGTGTGAAAGCTTTTCCCTGATCACATAGGTTTTGCTGGAAACTAAAATCTCAGGATTAGATTAGCATAGATTTACATAAAACCAAGGCAAAACCTGATCTCAAACGCAGCAAAATCTTCCTGTGGGCACACACCCTTATAGATGAAGTTACATGTCTGTGAGAGCCAGAAATCTTGCTTGTTTGTCGGTGACCAAATACTTATTTTCCACCAAAATATGAAAAAAAATTATTTCCAAATCAGACAAAGTGATTTTCATGACTTATTGTCTCATTTTGTCTCTCATATTTGAGGTCCACCTATGATATCAATTATAGCCCTCTTACATATTTTAAGTAGGAGAATTTTCACAATTGGTGGCTGACATACATTATATATATATATATTGTGGTATAGCGTTCACGGATCGGGTCGGGTTCACTCACTTGGCAGCCATATTTAAGCACAGCGACAGTCTCTCCATTTAATTAAAAGTCATGTTGGTTTATTATGTCAGCACAAACCACCTTCCAGCACATAAACAGGAGCCTTTCTTCGTCTTACAAGCACATACCGCCTGGTATACAGTCTGTTGAACGTCACAGGTTCAGATACACTTCTGCCGCTGTATCCCAGCCACTACTCAGGCCTGTTGTCAGTCCTCACAGGGCCTCTGAGACACTGCTCCTTCAGACTGGATGTCTGACTTCTGCCCACAGCCCATGAGCCTGCAGGCACTCCATGTCTCAATCAATGTCAGTCTGTCACATGTCAAACACAGACTCCATTAACTATCCTGAGACACACCCACATCTCCAGCAAGTTGCAAGCTTAACTCTTGCCATGCTGTTCTAAGCAGACTGTGGCTTCCATGGCAATACATTTATAAAACAGGCAGCAGACCTCTGCCTGTGCAAAACACACCGGCCATGCACAATGCCGCCACTCACTACATCACAATTTATATATATAATATATATATATATATATACATATATATATGTATATATATATATATATATATATATATATATATATATATATATATATGGAATATAAAAAAATTGGAACAACACTATATTACATAAAATGGGTGCAAGCTTGTCCTACCATCACCAAGGTATTATCAGATAAGAGCAAAAAATGGACTGCAGCACATCCTTTCCAGTGATAACATGTGGACTTATTCCTGGACTGCGACGTTTCGGTTCTGTGACAGCCTTTATCAAGCAGCACCTGTCGCAGTCCAGGAATAAATCCACATTTTATCACTGGAAAGGATGTGCTGCAGTCCATTTTTTGCTCATATATATATATATATATATATATATATATATATATATATATATATATATATATACTCAGTTGTGGCCAAGAGTATTGACACCCCTGCAATTCAGATAATACTCATTTTCTTCCTGAAAATGATTGCAATCACAAATTCTTCGGTATTATTATCTTCATTTAATTTGTCTTCAATGAAAAAACACAAAAGAGAATGAAGCAAAAAGCAAAACATTGATCATTTCACACAAAACTCCAAAAGTGGGCCAGGCAAAAGTATTGGCACCCTCAGCCTAATACTTGGTTGCACAACCTTTAGCCAAAATAACTGCGATCAACCGCTCCCAGTAACCATCAATGAGTTTCTTCCAATGCTCTTCTGGAATTTTAGACCATTCTTCTTTGGCAAACGTGTTCCAGGTCCCTGATATTTGAAGGGTGCCTTATCCAAACTGCCATTTTTAGATCTCTCCACAGGTGTTCTATGGGATTCAGGTCTGGACTCATTGCTGGCCACCTTAGAAGTCTCTAGTGCTTTCTCTCAAACCATTTTCTAGTGCTTTTTGAAGTGTGTTTTGGGTCATTGTCCTGCTGGAAGACCCATGACCCCTGAGGGAGACCCAGCTTTCTCAGACTGGGCCCTACATTATGCTGCAAAATTTGTTGGTAGTCTTCAGACTTCATAATGCCATGCACACGGTCAAGCAGTCCAGTGCCAGAGGCAGCAAAGCAACCACAAAACATCAGGGAACCTCCGCCATGTTTGACTGTAGGGACCGTGTTCTTTTCTTTGAATGCCTCTTTTTTTCTCCTGTAAACTCTATGTTGATGCTTTTGCCCAAAAAGCTCTACTTTTGCCTCATCTGACAGAGAACATTCTTCCAAAATGTAGTAGGCTTTCTCAGGTAAGTTTTGGCAAACTCCAGCCTGGCTTTTTTATGTCTCGGGATAAGAAGTGGGGTCTTCCTGGGTCTCCTACCATACAGTCCCTTTTCATTCAGACACAGACGGATAGTATGGGTTGACACTGTTGCATCCTCGGACTGCAGGGCAGCAATCTTGCTTGAAATCTCTCATTAATTTTTCTTTTCCGTCCACATCTATGGAGGTTAGCCACATTGCCATGGGCTTTAAACTTCTTGATGACACTGCGCATGGTAGACACAGGAACATTCAGGTCTTTGGAGATGGACTTGTAGCCTTGAGATTGCTCATGCTTCCTCACAATTTGGTTTCTCAAGTCCTCAGACAGCTCTTTGAGCATGGAGAAAAGAAAGAAGACCAATGTGGTACACACAAGGACACAGGACAGAGGTTGAGTCAACTTTAATCCATGTCAACTGGCTGCAAGTGTGATTTAGTTATTGCCAACACCTGTTAGGTGCCACAGGTAAGTTACAGGTGCTGTTAATTACACAAATTAGAGAAGCATCACATGATTTTTCTAACAGTGCCAATACTTTTGTCCACCCCCTTTTTTATGTTTGGTGTGGAATTAGATCCAATTTGACTTTAGGACAAGTCTTTTGTGTTTTTGCATTGAAGACAAATAAAATGAAGATAATAATACCAAAGAATTTGTGATTGCTATCATTTTCAGGAAGAAACGGAGTATTATCTGACAGAATTGTAGAGGTGTCAATACTTTTGGCCACAATTGCATATACTGTATATATATATAGATATATTGAAAGAAATGGACAGTGGCACTTCCTTCAAGAGATGTGTGATGTTCGATCCGAAATGTTCACCAATCTCAAATGGAACCTGTTTTGGGCGGTGTTCGCATCATTCGTCCAATTAGAACAATTAGCTTCAAATTCGGGAGTTCTAGGTTATGTTTGATAACGCTTCGGTCACCAAAAGCATACCTGGCTTTTCACAATAATACTGATCTTCAATCTTAATATCCATTTTCAGTGTATAGTGTGCTGTGGGGGGGAGGGGGTTGGGGTTCAGATAAGTGCTGCTGAAGTGATGGAGCTCTTTTTTTTTTTCTCCAGACCGCATGTAGAGTGGGGCAGTGCAGGATTTGAGCCAATCACAGTGAAACACAGTAAAGGACATGTTTTGCACAAGCAAGGTCTGCATCATTGGTGTGTATGTCACATGTCCTTGCCCTATAAGACCCGGCCATTTTCTTCATCGCCGCAATTTGCTCATTGCTGTAGCTGTGTGTCAGACGGCACCGCTACTGCTGTACAGTCAAAACTCAGAATTCTACTATCCCATTCAGCTACAGAGCTAATACATAGTTAGATGGATAGGTTTAGAAAGTAGGGGCTAGGGGAGGGTGAGAATTTTAGCAGAATCAGCTCTTGTAAGAGCTGCATCATAGGAGTATTGAGTAGGGACTAGGGACTAGGTCTGTAACATCCCTTTTTCAGATCTACTCCATAGAAGCAGAGACTAGTTTTAATTACAGTCCTTTGGGCTAGGTTAGAGCAATCCCTATTAGTTTTTGCCAGGCAAGTGTGTGCCAGAGTGCTGTACAAGTCTTTTTCACAGCATCTGGCCACATCTAGCTCTGGGAATCCTTTAGGGCAGGTAGTGTAGCACTGCTGTTAAGAAAGCTACATCACCTGTCTTAAATAGACATTTTTTTGCTGCTGCTAGTCTCAGCAATTTGTTCGGACTAGTAGCAGTGTGATTTACACAGTAGTGTAGCCAACTTGTGAAAAGCTACGCCGCCAGTGTACTTCCTTACTAATTTTTAACTGCAGCTTGGCCACATCTGACTTCTAGCCTCAAATCGTTTAGCTCGTGCCAAACCAAAAGTGATAGGAAACGCATTGTGTAATAAAATTTTTCTTCTAAAATTCTAAACTAACACGGCCAGTGTGCTTTCCCTCTTAATTTTTAACATGGCCCTTGGTGCCACATCTTGACTGCGTTTTGGATAAAGTCCAGCGTGTCAAAAACGTTAGGAGTGGGAGACACAAATAACAACCTACTAAAAACGCATGGTGTGAACTTCCAAACGATTTTTAAATGTAACCCCACACTGACTTCTAGTCAAGTCGTAGTGTGCCAAAACACTATTACTGTAGGCCACTTGTAATAAATCTACTACACCGCCAGTGTACTTCCTACTCAATTTTTAACTGCACCTTGGCCACATCTGACTCTAGTCAAGTCCAGCTGTACAAAAACTATTAGTGTAGGCCACTTGTAATACAATCTACTACACCGCCAGTGTACATCCTACTAATTTTTAACTGCACCTTGGCCACATCTGACTTCTGTCAAGTTGCAGCTGACAAAAACTATTACTGTACGCCACTTGCAATACAATCTACTACACCGCCAGTGTACTTCCTGCTAATTTTCAACTGCACCTTGGCCACATCTGACTTTGGTCACGTCGCAGGGTGACAAAAACTATTAGTGTAGGCCACTTGTAATACAATCCACTACACCGCGAGTGTACTTCCTACTAATTTTTAACTGCACCTTGCCCAGGTTCACATTGGGCCTAGTAGCAGTGTTGGTTCAGTCACCTCTGCTTGATTGACATTCACCTTTTTTTGTAAAACAACTGTATGCTCCCAATTTTTTCACTTACAAAAATGAGTGGCAAAAGGCCTGTTGCTGGTGGAAATGAGAATAGGCTGGTGGAAAGGGAAAAAAAGTTTGTGTTCGTGGGGTAGATGCTAAAGCTACATTAACATCTGCTGTAGATAGACAATCTTCCAGCCAAAGTATGATGTCTACTTCTTTCCGTGCCAATCAGATATAATCCCCTTCTATACGGACACGACCATCGATACCACTTGGAAGTGAGGCACAAAAACAGCAGGTACTTGAATGGATCTCAAGTGCTCCACTAAGTGGCCTCTTCTACAACTCAACATGTACATCACAAACCCTCCAGTCATCTGAGGTGTCAGACCAATCACACTTGATTCCTCCAAGCTCCCAAGTGTCCAGCCGCCCTACTCAGTCTGTGGTAACAGACATGTTTGAGTCTGCAGAGCTGTTCAGTCACACAATAGCCTGGGAATCAGAGGTCTGCTCCAAAGCTGCAGTGAGTCCAGAGAGTTAATGATCTGCCCTGATGCCCAGAAGCTTTGTGAGTCAGACCCATGCCCAGATGAAGAAGCTTCTGACCTTTATGCATACCCTCATTCCCTAACAGTACATACTGTTGGTGGACACCAGGAGGATGATGCTGATGAGACTCAGATACCGGATTTGATTGACAAATTAAGTTATTGGTCAAGGTAGGAAGAGGTTGTCTCTGAGGATGAGGGGTGTGAGAACACAGAGGATGATGATGAGTTTGGAGATTCCACTTACTGTCAACCCACAGTCAGCCAGTTGATGAGGTCAGCACAGGAGGTGGAGGATGCTACTGATGACGAGGTTAGGTTGCGCCTTCCTGGACATAAGAGGAGCACTGGAAGCATGCCAACAACTGCATCCACAGCCACAACTCTGCCTCTGAGCGGAAGTCATGCTGGCTCTACAGCTCACATGGGCTCTAAGCCATGCCTAGCCTGGGCCTTTTTTTGACATCGCCAAGGATTTCCCAACTCATGCAATCTGCAAGATTTGTCACCAATCTCTGACTAGAGGCCAAAAACTCACTAGCTTGAGTACTTCATGTATGAACCACCACATGGACATGAAGCACAAGTCGCAGTGGGAAGCTCACCGTACTAGAATGCAGGCTAGCGGGGCGGGCCTACCATCGTCTGCCCCATTAAGTGCATCCGTGTGCTCTTCATCATCTGTGACTGTGGGGACAGCTGTCACACATGCTTTTGGACATACACCTTCCACCTCTTTACCCGCAACTGGCAGTGTGATTGGCAGGTCGTCACTTGGTATTCAAGTGGACAATGCTGCTGGTGTTGAGCTCTCTCAGATATCGAGAGCACCACCTTTGGATAAAGGCAACATTATATCTTCACCTGCACCTCCCTCACAGATCAGCAGTTTGCAGGGGACACCATACTCAACTGTGTCTCAGCACAGCAGCCAGCCCTCCGTCCCTCAGATGTGGAAAAGTAAAAGTCCACTTCCTCCTAGCCATGAGAAAGCTAAGCGCTTGAATTTCACCATCTGCAAGCTGTTGGCTTTAGAAATGCTGCCTTTTCGCCTGGTGGACACAGAATTTTCGAGACCTTATTACCGTCGCAGTACCCCAGTACCAGATGCCCAGTCGCCATTACTTCTCCAAGAAGTACACCAGCATGTCGCAGACAACATCACCGCTTCCTTGAGAAACTCTGTGTGTGACAGGGTGCATTTCACCACAGACACTTGGACTAGTAAGCATGGACAGGGGTGTTACATGTCGCTGACTGGGCATTGGTTAACTATGGTGAGAGCTGGAGAAGGGTCTGCTGTCCAAGTCTTGCCGTCCCTACGAGTTGTGCGTCCATCCTCCGTAGGTAGAAGTTCCTCCACTGTTTCTGCCTCCTCAACCTCGTCTCGGTCCTCCACCCAAAGCCTGTCTGGTAATGCCACCCACGTTGTAACTGCACAGAAGGAATCCTGCACACCTCCCTACTATGCTGGCAGCAGGGCTCAATGCCATCAGGCGGTCTTTACCTTGAAATGCCTAGGAAATGTGAGTCACACAGCTAAGAAGTTTTGGTCAGCTCTGGCGACCGAGTTTCAGCAATGGTTGTCTCCACTCAACCTGCAGCCAGGGAAGGCCATGTGCGACAATGCTGCAAACCTGGGTGAGGCCCTTCGCCGGGGCAATATCACACACGTCCCTTGTATGGCTCACGTGTTGAATATGGTTGTCCAGCAATTTTTGACACACTATCCTGGCCTAGATGGGCTTCTGCAGAGGGCACGGTCGCTGTGTGCTCACTTCTGGCGTTTGCATCCCGCAACTCAACGACTCGCTTCGCTCCAGGAGTCTTTCGACTTGCCCATTCACTGGCTGAAATGCGATGTGCTGATACGCTGGTATTCTACTCTGCACATGTTGCAGCAACTGTGGCAGCACCGCCGAGCCCTGGTGCAATGCGTTATGACGTATAGCCTGGAACAACGAGATCCAGAGGAGGGGCACGCTGCAGGAGTGGTCTCAGATCAAGCACCTATGCACTCTTCTGCACAGTTTTCAGATGGCGACGAAGATGGTTAGTGCCATTATCAGCATGACTATTCAGGTCATATACATGCTGGAGCACACCCTAAACAATATTTGGAGTCAGGTGGTGGGACAAGAGGAGGTTGAGGAATTACAGGAGGAGTCCTATGCGGAAGGGATGAAAACATCTGCAAGATCCCCACAGTCGGCAGCACCAAGACGGCAGGCATGGGAGGGTGGTGGAGAGGCATTCACAAGGGCCATGTTAGCAACCAACCTCTTCAGGAAGGTGCAGGAGCCCAGGAAGAAATGGAGGATGAACTGGGCATTGAAGAGTCAGCAGATGAGGGAGACCTTGATGACATTTCTGTTGTGCGAGGTTGAAGGGAGAGGGCTGAGGAAGGAAGGATGATTCTCACCTCCCCGCCACCAGCACAACAAGGACTTGGTCCTCCTGGGTGTGCAAGACACATGAGCGCCTTCTTGCTGCACTACCTGGAACATGACCCTCGGATTGTGCGAATTAGGAGTAATGCCGACTACTGGGTTGCCACACTAATAGATCAAGAGCAAATTTGCTGAAATAATTTCTGCCATACAAAGGGACTCACGCATGCAGGACTATCAGCAGAAGCTGATACATAATCTCAGATCGGCTTTTCCACAAACCACCAGTGGTAGTAGTAAAACAAAGAGAGAAGGGAGCGCATATAGGGTCTTATCTATGATGATAATTCAAAGCCCCCCGAAGAAGTGAAACACCTATCTATCTATCTATCTATCTATCTATCTATCTATCTATCTATCTATCTATCTATGTATTTAAGAAAAAATACAAAAACATGCAGTTTTTCCAAAAACTCAATTTTTATTTTTATTTTAATATATATATTCTTTTTTGAAAAGTAAGGTTCTTGTTACACATATTGGTCAATACCTGTTTGCCCATCAACCGCGGAAAGGTGACCTTAGATCTGATAGGTACTATTCCTACCATGCCACTTTCTTTGGACTTACCTAAGCCTCCATTTTTAGCATTTTTTATGGGAAGTGGAAGAACTCACTTCAATCAAAGACCACCTGGGGTCAATGGGGGTGCAGAGTAAAGCTGTGTAGCCATTAACTCCAGCAATTAAATAGAAAAAAAAAAAAAAGATAAACAGCACTCAAGGTTTAGTCTAAACTGGAGCAAGCTGCAATACTGAACAAAATACCCCCATCGACCTCAGGTGTTCTTTGATTGAAGTGAGTCCTCCCACTTCCCATAAAAAATTATAAAAATGAAGGCTTAGCTAAGTCCAAAGAAAGAGTGGCATGGTAAGAATAGTACCTATGAAATCTAAGGTCACCTTGCCGCAGTTGATGGGCAAACAGATATTGGGCAATATTTGTACTTAGAACCTTACTTTACAAAGAAAAATATAGTAAATCTATCTATCTATATGTATATATGCACATGATTGGCAGTCACTGTGCACTGCTATGAATCTTTTTTTGTGTATATTGTTCAGTATTGCAGCCTGCACCAGTTCGGACTATATACTAAAAAATCCTGTAAAATGCGTTGTCAAATGCAAAATAGTATGAATAGAAAAACAGCAATCCAAAATAAAGTGGAAAAAAAGAACTTTTATTTGGTCCTGTGGTACAACGTTTCGGTGTGACCACCTTCCTCAAGTGCTAGGGGAAGGTGGTCACTCTGAAACGTTACACCACAGGGCTGAATAAAAGTCCTTTTTTTTTCAATTTATTTTGGAGAGCTGCCTGCTTTTCTATTTGAATATACTGTAATATGCTAACTGGTACCGTAAGTGATGGGCGATATGTGTCAGCCAGGTTATTGAGCTCCGTGATGTGAGCTGAGGGTGAGTCACCATATCCCTCCTCCTCAGGTTGTGTTAAGAGAAGTTAAAAGTTCCCCTCTGTTTTTTTTTCTGTGGTGTGAGTTTGGAGTGTGCAGAGCACAGTGTGTAGCTCTAAGCAGCAGAGCTGATCCCTAGTCAATTTGACTGAGACGTCATTTGTGTCCTTTTGCTGGACAAGCAGTTGATGTTTTGTTTTGTTCGTTTGGTTTATGATGGTAATAAACCCGACGTTTACCCAGTCAAGATTTCCAGTGTCTACCTGGAATGACAGCCATGTGAGTGGATCTATCACAATTGGTGTAGGATGCAGGCATAGACTCCAATGAAGCACATGTATTCACTACAAATGTCCTGAATGAAAGCAGCCACCAGCCTGAAAACTTTGTCAGTCAGCATGGAGGACCTGATTAAGCACCTGGTGCAGGTGCAACAGCAACAGCAGGAACTCCTGGCTGAGGTACTCTGTGCAAGGGCAGCCATCCCTCCCCCAGGTCAGGATGATGATTTCAGCATCCGGAAAGTGGTAAGGCATGCACTGCAAAAGATGACCCCGGAGGATGATGTAGAAGCCTTACTGATGGTATTTCAGAGGGTTGCAGAGGGGGATTAACTTCCACCAGGACAATGGGCGGAGGTGTTAGCACCATATTTAATGAAAGAGCCCCAAAAAGCCTATAATGACCTGGGCTTACATGACGCTCGGGAGTTTGTGAAGCTAAAGACTAAGATCTTGGCATGCCTGGGTATGACCATGACTATTAGAGTTCTGGAGGTCCATCAGTGGGCCTATCATGGCAAGAAGCCCCACTGCTTCCAGATGTTTGACTTGCTGCATCTCGTGCAAAAATGGTTGCAGCCAGAATCCTCTACCTCAGCGCAAATGGTGGAGCGAGTGGTAATGGACAGATTTGTGCACTCTCTCCCAAAGCTCGTACAAACCTGGGTTGTTCAGGCAGACCCTCAGAATGCGAATGACCTGGTGGGACTGGTGGAGAGATACCAGGCAGTAGAGAGTAGCCTGGGGAAACCACAGGACTTGCCAGCTTGCTAGCTACATATTGGTGGGTACAAACAGTGTCCGACCCCCAAAGAAAAAGTAGTAGAGCCACAGGTGGAGGGCGCCCAAGATCCCAAGGGCCAGTTGGAGGATTAATAAAAAACCCCGACCAGGCAATTAATCTGTTGGAGGTGTCAAGGCCTTCGTCATGTAGGCGCCCATTGTCCCCTGACCAGTGAGCGCATGGACTGCAGCATGGTTTGATGCGCCTCATATTATGCCTACCCGGTCTGCAATGTTGACAACGAACCTAGAAACGGTCTGCAAGCATGTCTGGTGGAAAACGTATTGCACCCAGTGATAATTGGGCGGGACTTTACTATGTTTTGGGACTTGTGGTAAAAGGGGGCAGTTTTCAAGGGTTCTTGTGAAGGACATTCGGCCTACCAAGAGTTCTTGCCACAGCCGGAGACAGATGAGTTTCCCCTGGGTGTATTGCTCGGTAATAAGGATGAGCAGAAGTCCCATGAAGCTGACATACTGGAGTTGACGATGTCTAGCAGGAATTTTGGGACTACTCAAATGCGGACTTGACACTTAACAGGGAATTTGGAAATGTATCTGTTTTAAATGGGGTTGTCCAGGAGCCGGGGGCTGATACCAAATTCCCTCACTTTGCAGCAAATGGGAAGTTGCTGTATCTGGTTACCCAGGTGAGAGATGAGGTAATAGAAAAGCTGTTGGTTCCAGGGCCCTATAGATGCAAAGTACTAGACATGACCCATTCTCATGTCCTGGGTGGTCACCTAGGGGTAGATAAGACCCAGGAGCAAATCCTTCTGAAGTTTTATTGGCCTGGGTGTCATTGGGAGTTTGTCAGCTATTGTAAGTCATGTCCCACCTGCCAGTTGACCGCCCCTGTTGCTCACTTCCGAAGTCTGCTAGTGCCATTACCAATTATAGAGGTGCCATTTAACCGAATTCCTATAGATCCCCCTGGTCAAGTCTGCAAGACGCCACCATTATATATTAGTAGTCTTGAACTATGCGACTCGGTACCCAGAGACAGTACCTTTGAGAAATTCCTCTGATAAAAATATAGCCCGAGAATTGGTGCACAACTTCTCTAGAATTGGACTTCCAAAAGAGATCCTGACAGATAAAGGAACCCTCTTTATGTCCAAGGTTATGAGGGAACTATGTAAGGCCCTACAGATAACCCAATTGAAAACCTCAGTGTACCATCCGCAGACAGATGGCCTCATGGAGAGATTCAACAAAACGTTGAAGTCAATGCTGAAGAAGGTGGTTGAGAAAGACAGCCGATACTGGGAAATTCGCCTTACATATCTGCTGTTCTCCATCAGAGAGGTTCCGCAAGCCTCAACGGGATTCTCTCCATTTGAACTCTTGTATGGTCGATATCCTCGAGGTCTCTTGGACATAGCAAAAGAGACTTGGGAAGCGAAAGTGACCCCCCCACCGGAGTGTCGTGGAGCATAAGGCTCAAATGCAGGAGAGAATTGCACAGGTGATACCCATCATAAGACAAAGTCTGCTCCAAGTGCAAGAGGTGCAGGCAAGGGTGTATAACCGCTCCGCAAGGAAGAGACATTTAGGTCTTGGTGATCATGGGCTGGTATTGATCCCTACAGTTGAAAGTAAATTCCTCGCCATGTGGCAAGGACCTTATGAAGTGGTCAAAAGAGTGGGCGAGGTGAACTACAAAATTCACCAACCCGGAAGAAGGAAGCCCTACCCGGTGTACCAGGTCAACCTGCTGAAGTCATGACAAGATAGGGACCCTGTGGAAACCCAATGTCTGGTGCCCAAGATAGAGGCCGACATCAGGAAGGTCACAGTGGTGGACACACTGTCAAGGGCTCATAAGCAACAATGTCAAGAGTCACCAGAACAGAGATCTCATTACAGACCTGCGGGGATGTACTTAGGTTGTGGAACACGATATCCTGACCTATTGAGGGTTTACCTGAAGCCGTACCGGATCCCTGAAGCACGTCGAGAAGTGATCTTGAAGGAGGTGACAAGAATGTTGAATCTCTGTGTTATTGAAGAATTGAAAAGTGGCTGGTCCAGTCCCATCATACTTGTGCCGAAATCAGATGGAGAATGGCGGTTTTGTAATGACTATCGCAAGTTGAACAAAGTCACTGAGTTTGATGCCTATCCGAAGCCCCGAGTTGATGAGCTCATCGAGAGATTAGGACCAGCAAGGTTCATCAATACCCTCAACCTAACAAAAGGGTACTGGCAGATACCTATGTTGCAGAGTGCCAAGAAGAAAACGGCTTTCTCTACACCCAATGGTTGTTTTCAGTATACTCAGATGCCGTTCAGACTACAAGGAGCCTTGGCCACCTTTCAGAGGGTCATGGACCGAATCCTAGCCCCCATAAGAGGTACACTGCAGCTTATTTGGACGACATCGTCATCTTTACTGCTGACAGCTTGCATATCCCCTCCCTGCACACCCTTCCAGGTGGATGTATCCTAATATGGATCAATAAATAGCTTTGGAAAAAAGATCCGTGAGTGCCGCTTTCTACTATTATAATCTCGTCATCTTTACCGTGGACTGGGAAAGTCACCTGCAGAGGGTCCAGATGGTGCTGGAAGCATTGAGAACCGTGAGGTTCACAATTAACCTAAAAAAGTGCACCATAGGGAAGGAGGAAGCCAGGTATTTGGGTTATGTTGTCGGTAGAGGCCAGATCAAGCCACAACTGAATAAAGTGGAGGCGATCCAGAGTTGGCCACAACACCTCTCTAAGGGTACCTTTACACGTCGCAACATTGCATGCAATTTCACTTGCAACTTACTGGTTGCAGTGAAATCATGGACACATTGTTACATTTGTACACGGCAACAAAATGGAACAATGTGTCCATGATTTCACTGCAACCAGTAAGTTGCAAATGAAATTGCATGCAATGTTGCGACGTATAAAGGTACTCTAAAAAGCAAGGCAGAGCCTTCCTGAGACTTGTCGGATATTACTGGCGATTCATCCCAAACTTTGCTATGAAAGCCGCCCCCTTGACCGACCTCCTTAATGGCACAGAGTCCTCCATGGCCAAGTGGACTTCGGAAGCTGAGATGGCTTTCCAGAACCTGCAGTCAGCTCTGTGTAACCAACCAGTCCTAATGGTACCAGATTTCAGTAGGGTGTTTGAACTCCAGTCCGACACTTCAGAGATCGGGCTAGGAGCTGTCTTTTCCCATACATGGCGAGGAACATCCCATACCTGTAACTTAGTAGAAATTTGTCATCCTGCGAGAAAAACTATGCCATTGTGGAAAAGGAATGTTTACCCATCAAATGGGCGATGGACATGTTAAGGTATTATCTCCTAGGTCGCCAGTTGAAGCTAGTGTCAGGTCATGCGACCCTGCAGTGGCTGAAAGACAGATGGGGAAAGAATGCCAGAGTGACCCAGTGGATTTTAGCGCTTTAGGACTAGAGATGAGCGATGTTCGACTCGAATAGTTCGCCAATCTCAAATTCGAGTCGATTTTGGAGCTATTCGAGTCATTCGCCGAATTCGAACAATTTGGTTCCAATTTTGCGAATTTCGAACATGTTCGATTTTGGTTCGAAAATGCGGCAGATGCAGTCAGAAAACCGCATCTGCCGCATTTTGAGCCAAAATAAACATTCCCTAAAAGAAAGAAAGTGTTAAAAATAAAAAAATAATCTATGCTCACCTGTCCGCGGTCCACCGAAGCCTCCGGCAAGGTCCTGTGGCTTCTAGGACCTGTGATGACGTCATGTTCTCGCGCGAACTCCGGTCACATGACCGAAGTTCCGCGAGAACATGACGTCACCACAGGACCTGGAAGCACAGGACCTTGCCGGAAAGCTTAAAATAGATGTTTTTATGATTCGGACCCTTTCTTTAAGTAAAAGTTACTTAAAGAAAGGGTCCGAAACATAAAAATATCTATTTTAAGCTTTCCGGCAAGGTCCTGTGCTTCCAGGACCTGTGGTAATGTCACGTTCTCGCGGTAACTCCGGTCACGTGACCGGAGTTCCCGCGAGAACGTGACGTCACCACAGGTCCTACTATCAATAGGACCTTGCCGGAAAGCGTAAAATAGATATTTTTATGATTCGGACCCTTTCTTTAAGTAAAAGAGCTGATCCTAGCCGATTGGACTGAGACTCCATTTGTTTCCTTTTGCTGGACAAGTAGTTGTTGTTTTGTTTTGTTCATTCGGTTTATGATGGCAATAAACCCAACATTTACCCGGCCAAGGCTTCCTGTGTCTACCTGGATTGGCAGGTAGACACATTGCCAAGGAGCTGGTGCATGTGTTCAGTCAAGTCGGTAGCCCGAAACAAATACACACAGACCAGGGGACCCCCTTTATGTTAAAGGTAATGAAAGAGCTCTGCAGGCTTACAGATAGCGCAGTTACGCACCTCCGTGTATCACCCTCAAACAGATGGAGTGGTCGAGCGGTTCAACAAAACCTTGAAACAGAAAGGCGATAGACAAGGATGGGAACAACTGGGACTACTTACTCCTGTATTTGCTTTTTGCCATCAGGGAGGTGCCTCAGTCTTCTACCGGGTTCTCGCCTTTCGAGATTCTGTACGCCCAATGTCCCTGTGGACTGTTGGACATCGCTAAAGAAACCTGGGAGGGACAAGCCACACCGTTCAAAAGCGTAATAGACCATGTAACCCAAATGAAGGACCGTATTGCGCCCATTATGGCCACTGTTAAAGAGCATATGATACAGGCTCAAGGAGCACAGAAAAGGATTTATGATAGGGGGACCAAGGTCCGTACTTTTGAACCTGGAGATAGGGTGTTGATCCTGGTCCCCATGGTGGAAAGTAAATTCCTGGCAAAGTGGCAAGGCCCCTTTGAAATTATGGAACGGGTGGGTGAGATAAACTACAAAGTGCACCAGCCTGGTTAAAGGAAGCCCGAACAGATTTATCACGTGAATCTGATAAAACCTTGGAAGGACCGTCCGGCTCTGTCAGCGGGTCAGGCCCTTCCGGTCTGCACGCAGACCATTTCCGAGGTCTGGATTGCGGAGACCTTTTCGGAGTGGCAAAAGACAGACGTCAAGTAGTTTGTAATAAACAACCAAAAGTTTTTCTCCGAGATACCTGGGCAGACCACGCTTATTAAACATGATATCATTACAGAGCCAGGTGTAACAGTTCAGGTAAAGCCCTACAGAATCCCGGAATCTCCCGAGAAGTGAAAGCGATGTTAGAGTTAAGAGTAATTGAGCAATCGCATAGTGCCTGGTCAACCCCAAGTGTATTAATTCCTATACAGACGGCACCATTCGATTCTGCAATGACTTCAGGAAACTGAATGCGGTCTCCAAATTTGATGCCTACCCTATGCCACGGGTCGACAAATTAAAAGATCGGCTTGGAAAAGCCGGTATATCATGACCCTAGAGTTAACAAAGGGGAATTGGCAGATCCCTCTGACGGATGCAGTTAAAGAAAAAACTGAGTTTTCTATACCGGATGGTTTATTTCAGTACGTGCATATGCCGTTTGGACTTCACGGGGCGCCCGAGACATTCCAGAGACTTATGGACCGAATCCTGAGGCCACATAGGCAATACGCTTCTGCCATTTGGATGATATTGTAATATACAGCTTCGACTGGGAGACACACCTCAAGAAAGTACAAGCAGTGATTGAGGACCTGCGGGAGGCAGGTCTAACTGTAAACCCCAAGAAATGTCATATCAGGCTAGAAGAAGCCTGGTATTTGGGATACGTAATTGGGAGGGGAATCGTTATCCCCAGATTGACAAGATACAAGCCATTCAGAACTGGCCGCAACCAGTCAACAACAAGCAGGTGAGAGCTTTTTTGGGGATTGCCAGCTATTACCGACGGTTCATTCCCAATTTTACAGCCATCACTGTTCCCCTGGTGGATCTTACCAAAGGGAAAGACTCTGTCATGATTAAATGGACCTCAGTGGCTGAAGAAGCCTTTATAACCTAAAACTAGCCATTTGCTCCCAACTTGTGCTAGTGACTCCTGATTTCCAAAGCGAGTTTGTGGTTAAAATGGACGCTTCCGACAGCGGTATAGAAGCGGTATTGTCACATCTGAGGGACGGAGAGGAACATCCGGTCCTATATCTGAGTCAGAAGCTAATTAAGCATGAACGGTAGTATGCAATAGTGGAAAAAGAATGCCATTAAGTGGGCTCTAGAGTCCCTCAAGTATTACTTGGTGGGAACGAAGTTCAGGCTGATCACGGACCATGTCCCTCTCAAGTGGATGCACTTGAATAGGGAATGGAATAGCCAGGTGACCCGGTGGTTTCTTGCCCTGCAGGCCTACAATTTTACAGTGGAGCACCACCCAGGGGTGCAGATGGGCAATTCTGATGCCCTGTTTCGGGTGCATTGTTTTGCGGGTGCCGGTGCTCAGCCGGGGTGCTCTGAGCACAGGGGGAGGGATATGTGAGAATCATGTGGGATTAGTGGATGAGGGCAGGTATATCTTTCCCAGGTAACTGTCCTATGTGACCTAGCCTGGTCAGTATCACCTGATTACTAATGAATTAATGGGAGGAGGTGGGTGGATGTAAAAGGAAGCTAGGACGTCGGGTGTGTGTCTCAGCCTGGGAACACAGAAAGTCTGTCTGTGTATGAGACGCATGTGAGTGGAATCATTGCTCAGTGTTTATGTGGTTTGAATGGAAGCCCTCCAGTCTGCAGTTAGGATATCATCCTGTTTAGTTAGAGCTGGACAGGCAAGGATTTCTTTTGTCGCTGTTTTTTTTTTGCTTTCTGTTTTTGCTTTCACCTGAATAAATGTGACCCAGTGTCAGTTGCACCCAGATCTCTGCTGTCCGCCTGAGTTGAATGCAGAAACTACGTGCCCTTTGATCCCAGCAAAGGTGATCCCCGAGCGTGTTATAACAATACATATATGACTCACCGTAGCCGGGTCTGCACGTCGCAGGCGTTACGTCTCCCTGTCATGGTTCCACACCTGTGGCTGTGGGGCTCGGCGGTCCAGATCAATAACGGTTGGCTGGACGGATAAGGGTAAAATATTCTTGTCGTGACGCCACCTGCGGGAATTCCGGTGATTTCACCGGCGCTGCTTGGGCCTCCGGGGGATGTAACAGCTTTGTTACTCTTAGCATGCGGAGTTAAACAATTCTGAACAAGTATAGACACCAGTGTTCTCTGTAACGGGTCTTTTACTGCAACCGGTAGATGATACAGGGTATACAGGTAACGGGTAATGGACTGGGTGGACTCAGCAATGACCGGTGTTGTCTCAGAGCTCCACGGTGTTCCTCCGTTCTCAACTTTTCTAAATGGGTTGCCGATGTCGCCTTAGTGCGCCAGTTCGGGTACAAGGAGGCTGCTTGAATTTCCCTGCCGGTGTAATTACTGCCCGGTGTGAGGGGAGCCTGATTCCTTATCGTGGGTACTCCGCTGGCAAGACGGCTCTAAGTGCGGTTACAGTGAGGCGCTCCTTGGAAGCAGACCTGATTGGCACTCTATACTGATGGTGCATGTAGGGTATGGAGCTCTGAGTTTTAACCATGTCACTACTGAGACGGAGAATATTGCATCTTCAGTCAGGGATGCAATGCCCTCCTGTGACGCACTCGTTGCGGGGCGCCACACTCCCCTTTGGGAAATTACACTTGTCCCCAAGTGTCACGAAACCCCAACATTACAGTGAATTTTTGCATTTTTATTACAACAGGAAATAAACACTTTTATTAACAACAGGTACGATTGTGTCATTTTCTTCCCTAAGGGAGGCGTATGACTTAGAATGTTACAAACAAAACACTTTTATGCAGAATAAACGGGTTAACCATTGCGGACCCGGCGGGTAGGGTTACTGTCCTTAATGTAAGTCCAGGCTTTACCGCCGGGCCGCCCTTCTGGCATTCAAACAAACAGGAAATGTTCATGACAAAGTCATTGCTACAGTTCAAACAGGGTTGTTGGTTTTAAGGGTGTAAACAACACTTTTTAACCCTGAGAGCATACCATCCCTCATAACCAGCATGACGTTCATAAGTTATAGTTTCTCCACGGTAAAGGTCGCGGTCAGGATGTCCCTTTGTAAGTGCGACTCAACGTCCAGGCGACCCACAAAGATCTCCTCGTACTCCCCCTCCTCCCTGGCGAAACCCCACCCGGTAGACAGGTTAAATGATGTAACTCTACCTGTCTTGCGGAGTTCCTCCGGCAACGGGGGTTGGCGGCGGGCCTCGGCACGGGTTCGTTGGTTCGCCTGTTCCTGCGCCCACCATTCCGCTCTACGGCACTGACGTACATCATCGTCGGACCGACACGGTGTGTGAACGTAGTCCCAGCGACGGATAGGATGGTGGCAGGTCTGGAGCTGGCGGTAGGTTTGAACCGGTACCCGGGCAAGACGACTAGGGGAAGATACCGCGGCAGCACCCTACCACAGGACCTGAGCTGTTTGCTGTTGCTCGGCAGGAGTTTCCACGTCATCCTCCTCTTCAGAACCGGCGTGGCTGAAGTCTTCAGGCTCGCTGTGGACCTCGTCGTCCTTTACCTCCACTTCCTCGACGACCACATCGGGTTCTGCGGCTAACGGGGACTCTTGGTCGAAATCCTCCTGGTAGGTGGACTCTGGAGCTGTGGGGTCTTCCTCTGGATCACCCTGCGGGGCTTCCAGGCTGCCCGCCCTCATCTGCTGCTTCTGCACTGGTAGGTAGTGGGGCTTCCGCTCCGGTAACCAGATAGGCCTCAAGGTGATCAGCATCGGCCTCCGGTTCTGGAGGGGAACAGGTCACAGTCTCTGATTTGGTAGCGGGACAAGTGGTAGGTTCCGATTCCGCAACTGAACGGGTTTCAAGCTCTGACTCTGGAGTGGAGCAAGTTGCAGGCTCCAGCTCTGGAACAGGGCAGGTCGTGGGCTCCGGTGATGGAACGGGACAGGTCATGGGCTCCGGTGATGGATCGGGACAGGTTCTGGGTCTTTGCTGGACAGCCCGATGCAGTCGGCTGGCCAGACTCGCACTCCAGCTGCAGATAGTCCATTCCGTAGTCTCCATCAGCCGCGCCCTTAACTCCTGCAGCGCAGTTTCCCAAAACTCGGGATCTCCATCTATTGTGAGGACGGGACCCGGACCCGGGTGGCCTATGGCTGCACGAGCCTCTTCTTCGACCTCCTTCATCAAGTCATGGAGCTTTAGGCTGGCCATCTTCCCTTTTTGAAGAACCGCACTCGTTCGACCTGGTAACCGTTCTTTGAGCAGAGCTGTTGGAAAAACCTCATCACACCCACTTCCCGGTGGTTTTTGTAGTCCATGGGTGGGCTGAAGTCTTTGGCCCGCCCCCATGGTTGTTTCCACAGGAGTTTTAGCGCCTCTGCCATGGCCCTCCCATGAAGAGGGGCGGAGGCACACCCCTGGGCCAGCACATTGTGGTTCACGTGGCGGGATCCACCATCTTGGTCGCCATCTTGACCCAGTGGTAAAAAGGCAGGAAAAAGTTTGTTTTAGTCAAACAAAGTTCTTTTTGATGGAATAAAAGTTCTTTAAGCACACAATACCTGTTGGGGAATGGGCCTGCTCGTATCCTGTTCGTGAGCCAAGTTCTGACTCACCATAGCCGGGTCTGCACGTCGCAGGCGTTGCTTCTTCCTGTCACGGTTCCGCGCCTGGGCTGTGGGGCTCGCGGTCCAGATCAATAATGGTTGGCTGAAGCAGATAAGGGTAAAATATTCTTGTCGTGACGCCACCTGCGGGAATTCCGGTGATTTGACCGGCGCTGCTTGGGCCTCCGGGGGATGTAGGCAGCAAGATGGGACGCTCCCCACAGGATGAGCGGGAGTCCCCGGGGCCAAGAGCTGCACCTATGTTGTACGGCAGCTTCGTTACTCTTAGCATGCGGAGTTAAACAGTTCTGAGCAAGTACAGACACCAGTGTTCTCTGTAACGGGTCTTTACTGCAACCGGTAGATGATACAGGGTATACAGGTAACGGGTAACGGACAGGTGGACTCAGCAATGACCGGTGTTGTCTTAGAGCTCCGCAGTGTTCCTCCGTTCTCAACTTTTCTAAATAGGTTGCCGATGTCACCTTAGTGCGCCAGTTCGGGTACAAGGAGGCTGCTTGAATTTCCGACTTCATGCATAGCAAATTAGGGAGCATGAGGAAGACACAATGACATCTGTCACTTCACATGCAGATCTCAAAGCAAAATATACCAAGGCGCCATTTATAAGGATACTGAGCTGGGGGTTGTGTCATCCACTTTGTTTTTAATTATCCCACTGTTGTTATTTTTAGATTCTATTCAAGTTTTCCTCTGAATATTGGTGCATGTCAGATCTTGATATCTATAGGTCATATAAGGAATAAAATATTGTAATCTAACAAATAGAATATTGCAGTATGAATGTTTTATGAATTACATTATTTGGAATTTGACACCTTGGAAAAATCTTACATGTAGACTTAACATAATTTTTTATAATGTATTGGCTTTCAGCTCGATCTCGAGCCATTACGACTTGATTGATAAATGCTTTATAGGAAGATCGATCTTGTGTGAGCCCAGATAGGTCCACCAGGGTCTTTTCCGCCATTATCTTAACAAAATCAAGCCATTAATTTGCTGGTCTTCCTATTCACCTTGTACCATCTATTCTTTCTACCACAATGTCCTTCTCTAGTCATTTTTCTCTTCTGTGATGTATCCAATGGAGGCAAATCATAGCTTAGTGATCCTTGCACAAGTGACCTGTCTGCTTGATTTGTTCCAAAATTGATTTCTTTGCTTTTTTTGCCATCCACTGTATTAATAACATCCTTCTTCAGCACCAAATTTGAAGTTGTTGATTCTTTCTTCTTTCTTTATCGTACATGTTTCACTTCAATATGTTACTACAGGAAACACCAGACTTACTCGTATACGATCTGTCTCTTCATTGCCAGTGAAATGTTCCTTCATTTAAAGACCTTGTCCAATGACTTCATTGTTAAATTTTCCATAACTATTCTATTGACTTCTTGTGTCATCACTGCATCTTGAGTGATCATTGATCTGAGTAAGTTGAAGTCCTTTACAATTTCCAGTTCATCGACAATCATCTCAAATGTGTCCCTGTCGTACCTGGCAGTAGTCAAAACCTTTGTCTTGTTTGTGATGAGTAGCAGTCCCATGTTCAAGCCTTCCACATTGACATTCATAATAAGTCCTTCCTTCCATCTACGCCTGTTGTTATCAGTGCTGCGTATGTTATATTGTTGATGATTCTTGCATCAATTTTGATTCCTTTTTCTTTTCAGCAAGTCCTGCCTTCCTCAAAATAGCTTCTGCATATAAATTGAACAGAAATGGTGACAGAATGCTGCCTTATCTGACACCTTGCTCTACTTTGAAAAATGTTGTCACCGTATTGTGTTCAGACTGTTGCTTCTGGGTCAATGTAAAGGTTCCTACTGAAGCTGATTAGATGGTTTGGCACACCCATATCCTTTAAGGTATTACAAAGTTTCTGGTGATCAACACAGTCGAAGGCTTTGCTGTACTTGATGAAGCAAGAATAGAGCTCCTTGTTGTATTCTATGGCCTTTTCCATTATCATTCTCATGTTATCAAATACATCTCTTGTAACTCTGCCTCTTCTGAATCCTCCTTGTTCCTGTGGCAACTCTGTCAAAGGCTGTAGCTGTCTTTGTAGGATCCCCAGCAGTATTTTTTTGGCATGAGGTATGAGCGCAATAGCCCAATAGTTTAGGCTGGGGTCACACATAGAAGTCCGTTTTTGGAAGTGATTTCCATGACCAATCCGTTTTTTTTGGTGCTTTTTGAGCCTCCTGCACAGTGCGTAACTTAGGCCCAGGCCCCGATGCGAAAGCTCTAACGGGCCCCCAATTATTGCAAATCTTTATAGTATTAGGTTTTTTCTATAGGCCAAAGGACTTTGGGCCCCTAGGCTGCAGGGCCGGTGCGATCGCAACCCCTGCACCTGTGGTATTACGCCCTGCTCCTGCACCCCTGAACGTTTTTGGACTTAGTCATTTTTTCATTATAAAAACGCATATGCGTTAACGCATGCGTTAACGCACGTGCCTATATGTGCCATGCGTTAACGCATGCGTTTCCCATAGGGCCCCATGTTAAAAAAGCATGCGTTTTTAACTGATGCCAAAAACGTTGCTAGCAACGTTTTTGGCTCAAAAACGGACAGAGCAATGTTTTGAGGTCCAGAAAAAAATGGACAGGGTTTTTATTACATCCAATCCGTTTTTCTGTCAGTTTTTGGACTTAGAAAAAAATAATGACAAAAATGAAGCCAAAAACGGACTAAGGGCTTATGTGTGACCCTAGCCTTACACAATCATTAGCATCTCCTTCTTCAGAATAGGAATAAATACTGATCTTGTCCAGTCCATGGGCCATTTACCAGTAGTTCATATCTATTTTCACAGTCGTGTGATGACTTCAACTGCTACTTAATATAACATAACTCCATCATATATGTAACTGTTTATATTCCATCTATAGGCTTCTGTGTAAAAGAAATTTATATGGTACAGCAAGTGTTACTCTGTAGAATACCATAGCATATGCCAAATATACATTCATTTTATTTTTTTTATTTGGCATAAGTAATAATATATACTTCTATCATGTTATATAAGTTAAATAAAATGACTTTAAAGATGAGCACAAAATGATTCTTTCATTACATTTAGACACAAGCATATTTGGTAAGTACTAAGGTAACATATCACTAAGTTGAATGACAGTAGAGAAAAAAGTGTTTGCAGGACTCCACATGTCATAGAGCCTTAAAGAAGGGCAACATGCCCAAAATGGACACACGTAACACAATCCAAGAAGTCCACTTGGAAAAGGCCATAGGTAAATAAAGCAGACAATATCCAAGATGAGGCGATAAGTTATTTACCTATGTGGGACGGCCAATACCTCTTTGTTCTAGGTTTCCCCTGTTGTATAAGCACCTGCCTTTTAATGCAAGAAAAAATCTAATGGATTTCCAACAACCACTGTTTATTCTTCTTTCTATTGGATCGGTTTAGTTTTCCTATGTTAAACATGACTGCTACAATATTCTGGGTCCCAATGGACAAGTGAGTTGTATCTTTAGTGAAGTGCCAGTTTGTTAGTAATCCTACATTCTTTAGACTCCTGAAAATTAAAGTATAAGGACTATACTTCTTTGCTGAGGCATCAATGTAATATGAACTGAAGTAGAGGAAATAGCTAGAAGTGTAGTTATGATAAAGCAAAGGCAGCAGGAACTTTACTGTCTTCTAATCTACCACATACAAAGACACCATAATAGAAATGGTGATTTGAGTTCACTCTAGGGTCCATGTTACTCCTCTTGAGAAAGCCCAATATTTTAATAAAATATTTTTGCTAAAAACTCTTTATAACACACATATGACAAATGTACTGTATTATTTCTAATGACTATAACCAATATAAAGATACAAACTTAGCAAATGCTTTATTAATGCTGTTACTAACTGCATACTAGTTTTACACAATGAACTAGAACATTTGATTGCTATTTTCATTTTCACAATTCATATTAAAGAGGACCTGTCACCAAATCAGGCATGGTGATCTAATTACAGCACTGGATGCAGCATGTCTGCTGCATCCAGGCAAGGGGTCCCCAGCCCTTGAGCCCCCCCTGTACCCCGAGTAAATACACTTAGAAAACTTACATCCTGAAGCCAGAAAGGAGGTGGCTAGAGGCTGCAGCCAAGGGCAGATTCACACCCCCTGCTTGTGTAATCTGCCCACCGCTGCCAATCATTGTCTCCCTCTTCTGCACCATAACACAGTGTTTTTTTATTTTGTTGTTTTTTTATAGAAATGGCCTTTTAGCCCCGCCCCCTGTGTGACATCACCGCTTATACCTGCCCTGCTCTATGGTTAACATAGAGCAGGGTGGGTATAAGCGGTGATGTCACTGCAGGAGGCGGGACGGCCGGCCTCCTGCTCTGACATCACCACCTTTCCCCGCCCTACTCTATGTTAACCATAGAGCAGGGCGGGTATAAGCGGTGATGTCACCACAGGGGGCGGGGCTAAACAGCCATTTCTAAAGAAAAAAAACAAAACTCTGTGTTATTGCAAAAGAGGGAGACAATGATTGGCAGCGGTGGCAGATTAAACATGCAGGGGGTGTGAATCTGCCCTTTGGCTCCAGCCTCTAGCCACCTCCTTTCTTGATGCAGGATGTAAGTTTTCTAAGTGTATATACTTGGGGTACAGGGCTGCTCAAGTGCTTGGGACCCCTTGCCTGGATGCAGCAGACATGCTGCATCCAGTGCTGTAATTAGATCACCATGCCTGGTTTGGTGACAGGTCCTCCTTAATATATATATATATATATATAATATATATATATATATATATATAGTATTGTTATCAATTGAAAATAAGGCACCAAAGCGTTAAAATAAGCACCAAAGCGTGCAGCACCTACTTAAATGACTTGTATAATATAAACTGTAAAAGTCATCCTAAACAATGTGCACTAATATAGAAATAGGCAGAGCTGCAGCCATTGAGTATTTTTGACACGTATCTAAAAATAGTGAGGGTGCGTGCAGAATGACACTTTTTTAATAGCAGATGGATACGAATGACCTGAGTTTTCAGATGGATGTCAGAAATATTGACATGCTGAGCAAGGAACATCATTTTGCTAGCTCACTTGAAGGAGGCATTTTGTATGATTAATGAAGCTGTTTTCTCTTTTTTTAGTGCTGGTGAATGCAAGGGTAAAATTCATAAATGATTAAACCCTGAGGCACACTACCCCACTCTTATTATATCAGTAGTTCCAGTAGATATTTTACATCATGCTTTATATAGTTAATATGGTACAAAGAAGATTCACATGAAGAAAAGGCTTCATGTATTTATAGTCGGGAGAGTACAAAATGTTTGTTTTATTCTGACTACTTAGAATAAGGCAATAACAGTTATTTATTCAAATTAACATGTCTGTGAAGTCTCTGAGAAAATAATGACCCATCCAGGAGAGTGAGTTTTTAATTGGCATCAATAAAAGTGATTAAATCATCCTACATCTGTTTCAGAATGATATTTTTGTAAACAATTTCTTGGGAAATGCAGCACTGGAATCCAAAGCATCTGCTGTGATTTTACATTTCTTAAACTGGTAATGAAAGGTTTGATGAGATGGGATATTGTGCTGATATTTATGTGACAGTGACTAATAGATATAGGATTTAGACAGAAGTACAACATATGAAATATGATGAGAATCCGCTCGATAAAGTGGGATAGACCATGTGATGTCACAGCTGCAGGGCCAGCCACACAGTCACACAAAACGTCATTAGCACACCCCCAGATGATCATTTTTGCAATAATCCAGAATTGAATGTCAAAATCTTCTAATTTGCAAGGAACCGTGAATTTAATCAAATTCGACTCAAAGTCAATACTCCGCAGATCAATCTGCATATCTCTACAAGCATATTTTTTTACTAAGAACTCACTGTTCTACTGTTTCATTTTTATCCTTTTTAGTTTAACATATTAATGATCTATAACAAACTTTCATTATAAATCACTGAGAAAGTTCTGAAGCTGTCAATCTCTTACAGCAGAATTTAGATGACATTAAAAGGAGTATTCCCATATTCAAGATCCAATATTTAGTGGGAGGAATAATAGTAATGACATTAGCAAATGCCTCCAATTAGGAATGTAGTATAGTTTTTCAATTACGGTAGTTATGTCGCTTTCCTCATGTGCAGGGCATTACAGTACCTTAGGTATCCATGGTTATGACCACTAACAACTGTCACTATGAGTGGTCATAACCATGGATACCTAGTTACTGTAATACCCTGCACATGAGGAAAGTGACATAGCTAATCAAGAGAACTATACTACTTTTCTAATTGGAGGTATTTGCTCATATTATTATTAATACTCCTCTATATTTTGGGATAGAATCTTGAAGATGCGAATATTGCTTCAACGCTTATCAACCTCTTGTGATGTGACTGCGAGGAAATGATGGGTTGCCTCAGCATTCAAGGGCTTACTCAAAATCCCCATAATCTGCAGTTTGGATTTCTTGAAGCTTAACGCCAGGCTCATCTCCATAGGAGAACTACAATTTTACTATTCACTGGAATAGTGTGGTTTTGCAATATATAGTATAAGTGAACAAATGATAACAGGTCAAAGTACCCTGAGAGAATAAAAAAAAAAAAAGAATAATAAAGAAATATTATATGTGTGTGTGTGTGTATATATATATATATAATATATATTTACAGTCCAAGTATAGAAAACAAATAGGCGGCACTCACCGTATGTTCGTAGGTGCTTTCTTGATTGAAGAGGTGCGGGGAGGGGTGCATGAAGGTACAGACAACAGGTCCTGTTTCGCGGTTTATCAGCTTCTACAGGACCTGTAGAAGCAGATAAACCACGAAACAGGATCTGTTGTCTGTACCTTCATGCACCCCCTCCCCGCACCTCTTCAATAAAGAAAGCACCTACGAACATACGGTGAGTGCCGCCTATTTGTTTTCTATACTTGGACAGTAAATGCTTGATTGGCTGATGTAGGCGTAGCACCACCTGGTGACTGGGGATAAGACAGCGGTCTGTCTGTATGGAGCAACAAGAAGGACCAGTAGCCCTGAAGGTGCCCGGTGCCCCTACCTTTCAATATATATATATTTACACAGAGAGAGAGGTAAAGATATATACAGCAGGTGAAATAAGTACTCAACATATCATTCATTTTCTAAGGAAATTTATTTCTAATGCTAGTTATAGGAATTTTTCACCAAATGTCAGTAACGACCCATCTAATCAACGGAGTAACAGAAAGCAAACCACACATGTCTATAAATTAAGTTATATAATAAGAAATGACACAGGAAAACAGTATTGAACATATGAAGAAAGATGCAAAAACCAATAGAAAGTCATGACATACTTATCAATAGTAATGCAAAGCCTCTAAATACCCTGAGAACACATGTATGACATTCTGAGGCCTCCTAGGATTGTATACAATGGTTTTGAAACTTTAGTAATGTCAAAGTGACCTCAAAATATATGGGTATGAGTAAACAGGTGGTAACTATTTTACACTGCTGTACTGTCACACACGGTTTCTGATAAAGCTTTGACACTATCTCGTGTTCTTAAATTCCCCTATAATGGCTGCTGCATTTCCTGCCTATACTTTTCTGTACACTATGATAGTCCCTGCTGATTGGCTGCGCTATCATTGTCATTTAAACCTTCTCTTGCTGATGCAATCTTTTGTAATGTGTAAAATGGCAGCAGATATTTTAGGCCCCTCAAGTGAATCAAATCACAAATCTCCAGCCCTCTCTGGTCCACCTCCAGACCTCTCTGGTCCACCTCCAGACCTCTCTTGTTCAGCCGCTTATATTTCTCCCCTCCACAGAGCGAGCAATGGGCAGGAGCGGGTCCCAGCAGCTGGAACACCTCCTGCCGGTGACATCAGCGCCAGAGCCCACCCTGCTCCAGATTATGTATATACAGTAGAGCAGGCTCCAGCGCTGACATCACAGGCAGGAGGCATTTCAGCTGCTGGGACCTGCTCCCGCCCACTGCTCACTCTGTGGAGAGGAGACACATAAAGGAGTCTGAACAAGAGAGGGCTGGAGGTGGACCAGAGAGCGCTGGAGGTGGGGAGGACACCAGCAACAGAGATGACACATGCAGGAGTCTGAACAAGAGAGGGCTGGAGGTGGACCAGAGAGCGCTGGAGGTGGGGAGGACACCAGCAACAGAGATGACACATGCAGGAGGCTGAACAAGAGAGGGTTGGAGGTAGGGAGGACACCATAAAACAGCAATGACTCATTACTGAGTAAGTCCCTCTGGACTCCTTATCCATAAACTTTATAAAGTCTTTTTTACAGCATACAGGCGGGCTACAGACATGGGGGACCACTTCTCTGAATGCAGCTGACACGCTGCATTCAGTACTGCATTCAGTTAGCGTGACACCAGGGGGGTGACAGGTCCTCTTTAAATATTCAGAAATTCTCTAATTATGGTATCCTTTACAGTTATATCTTTTAAAAAACTTTAATATTGGTATTGGATTCTTATATTTGAGCATTGAGATACTTCAAACGATAGTTTGACAAAACTATTAGGTCCTATGTCTGACAGCTGAGTGAAGATAAATAAGAGCAAATAAATGAAAATAGCTATAAATAATACAAGATAAAATAACCCCAAATTTGTGTAAACTGTAAACTTTGCCAAATTGCTCAACTGTTTCTGTACATTTATAAACTGAAATATTTTGGAAAGCAGCATGAAAAATGGAACCTGACATCACACAGACTGTGGCCTCATGAGATCTAACAGTTGATCATGCCAATGAAAATAATAGGATGATTTATAGGCTGAGCATTCGTAGACACCAAAACAACAAAATACGGAAATATTTTAGTTCTATTCCTGACCAACAAGCTGTGTTTGTTTCATTTACATATATATATTCTGACTTAATTAGAAAGAATTATGTTAAAAATCAAAAATGAAAAATAATAATCCCAAAATTCATTCATTGTAACCTAACAGACACAATGTAGTATGCTGTATTTGAAAACATATTTTTTCCCATATTTTGCAGCTTTTGAAATTATGTTTGGATCGACTTTTGCAATAACCTTATCCATTATCCTCATGTTAGCTTTATAATTGCCAAGATCTCACCAAGAGAGCAATGCTCAGCGCTGCATGATATGTTTTGCAGAAGGCCATAAATAAATTAGTGCTCTGAGTGTTTTAATAGGATATAGCAATGATGCGCATTGTTCAGAAAAGGAAAATGCTAACACATGAAGTCATGCTCTGCTGTTTGAGGACAGGGGCTCTGGGGAAATATAAGGAGTATTTTCCTAATGGAAAGCAGGTGGATTCACGAATACCATAAATATACAAAATATGTCCTATTCCAGAGTATATATGTAAGCATATAATTTATACACACAGTAATACACATACCTGTTGGAATTACTGTGGGAGTGACAAGTAATAATTAGCCCTATTTCCAGTATGGAGAGCTCTTACAGTTGTGGCCAAAAGTATTGACACCCCTGCAAATTCTGTCAGATAATACTCAGTTTCTTCCTGAAAATGATTGCAATCACAAATTCTTTGGTATTATTATCTTCATTTAATTTGCCTTCAATGAAAAAACACAAGAGAGAATGAAGCAAAAAGCAAAACATTGATAATTGCACACAAAACTCCAAAAATGGGACAGACAAAAGTATTGGCACCCTCAGCCTAATACTTGGTTGCACAACCTTTAGCCAAAATAACTACGATCAACCGCTTCCGGTAACCATCAATGAGTTTCTTACAATGCTCTGATGGAATTTTAGACCATTCTTCTTTGGAAAACTCCTCCAGGTCCCTGATATTTGAAGGGTGCCTTCTCCAAACTGCCATTTTAGATCTCTGTAGGGACCATGTTCTTTTCTTTGAATGCCTCTTTTTTCTCCTGTAAACTCTATGTTGATGCCTTTGCCCAAAAAGCTCTACTTTTCTCATCTGACCAGAGAACATTCTTCCAAAACGTTTTAGGCTTTCTCAGGTAAGTTTTGGCAAACTCCAGCCTGGCTTTTTTATGTCTCGGGGTAAAAAGTGGGGTCTTCCTGGGTTTCCTACCATACAGTCCCTTTTCATTCAGATACTGACGGATAGTACAGGTTGACACTGTTGTACCCTCGGACTGCAGGGCAGCTTGAACTTGTTTGGATGTTAGTCGAGGTTCTTTATCTACCATCCGCACAATCTTGAGTTGAAATCTCTCGTCAATTTTTCTTTTCCGTCCACATCTAGGGAGGTTAGCCACAGTGCCATAGGCTTTAAACGTCTTGCTGACACTGCGCACAGTAGACACAGGAACATTCAGGTCTTTGGAGATGGACTTGTAGCCTTGAGATTGTGCATGCTTCCTCACAATTTGGTTTCTCAAGTCCTCAGACAATTCTTTGGTCTTCTTTCTTTTGTCCATGCTCAATGTGGTACACACAAGGACACAGGACAGAGGTTGAGTCAACTTTAATCCATGTCAACTGGATGCAAGTGTGATTTAGTTATTGCCAACACCTGTTAGGTGCCACAGGTAAGTACAGGTGCTGTTAATTACACAAATTAGAGAAGCATCATATGATTTTTGTAACAGTGCCAATACTTTTGTCCACCCCCTTTTTATGTTTGGTGTGGATTTAGATCCAGTTTGGCTTTAGGACAATTCTCTTTTGTGTTTTTTCATTGAAGACAAATTAAATGAAGATAATAATACCAAAGAATTTGTGATTGCAATCATTTTCAGGAAGAAATTGAGTATTATCTGACAGAATTGCAGGGTGTCAATACTTTTGGCCACAACTGTATATGACTCCCATTACTACTATTACACAGCTATCCATAATCTTTAGGATAGAAAATAGCACTACAATGTTATTACTTCCATAGAAGAATTAATTAGTAATAATGAGAAAAAATGTTGCCATGTTGATTGATATGATGTCAGGATATCTTTTAACTCAAAATAGACATCCACAGACAGACTTGGTCCAATTTTCTACATTTATCTGGTCTGATGAGCCCCCTCGTATATACGATTTTTACATGGATATGGCTTTTACTGTAATGGTCTCTGGGCAGTGTCAATTAAGTAGCAGATAACAAATGGAGTTAAGGCCCAGTCACACATAACGACACCAGCGATCCCGATAACAAAAACGATGTGCAGAGATCGCTGGTGCGTCGTTTTTCACATCACTGGTAAGATGTCAAACAGGTATCTCACCAGCGATGTGAAAAATGACGCACCAGCGATCCTGAATTATACCGAGGTCGTTGGGAATTGTCACTCCATAGCGTAGCAGTGAGATCGTTGGTCATTGTCCCTGTCAAACACAACGATGTAGCGCTCCCAGCTTGAGTGCAATTCAGTAGAAATGACCCAGAGCAATATGTAACGATCAATGATCTCACAGCAGGGGCCAGATCGTTGGTGCATGTCACACAGAACGAGATTGCTAACGGGATCGCTGTTGCGTTACAAAATCTGTGAAGTTACAGCGATCTCGTTAGCGATCTCGTTATGTGTGACAGGGCTTATAGTTGTGGGACATACATATCAACTAAGTCAGTACTTGAGAAGTGGATACAATGATAAAACTATAACCATATGCAAATTGTCTCTTCAGAGAAGAAGGAGACTTGAACCCTAGTTCTACTTATTGGAAGTAGCTATCCTAAAAGTAAAAAAGGACTGTTTAATGAGCCTTGTCATATGACAGGATTTAAACCAGATCAGAATCTCAATTTGCAGTCAGTGTTTCAGGTTTTCTCTTTTATCAGTGCAAAGTCTGAGATATGATCTGATTGTATGAGAGGCTAAGTGGAGTCTAAGGGTGTGTGCCCACATAGTGGTTTAGTGACGTTCAAATCGTCAGTAAACCGCTGGAAAATTCAAGGAGCCTAGACTCCTGAGCTCAGAAGTCTCCAGCGGTTTTCCAGCGGTTTCTCAGCGGTTTCCCAGTGGTTTTTTCAGCGTGTGCACAGCGTTTTACAGTCGGTTTTTCCAGCGGTTTTTCCAGCGGTTTTCTATGGAGGATTTTGTCCATGGAAACGCTCAAAAACCGCTGAGAAGAATTGACATGTTGTATGCTGCTACACCGCTGGGAAACCGCTCAACCGCTAGCGGATCCGCTCACATAAACTCACTATATGTGCACAGCGTTTTCTAAATTACATAGGGTTACTTGTAAGTCCTAAAGCTGCTAAGGATTTACATAAATTTAAATAAAACCTATGCTAAACCGCCGGCGGTTTTCACTGCTAAACCGACACTAAACCACTATGTGGGCACACACCCTTAGGGGTAAGCTATTCTTCCTGTAGAAAGGGACAAAACAGATCTGGCATGCCAGTAATAAGGAAACGTATTGTTATAAGTCATTTGTATATGTTTTACTCCCCCCCATCACTACCTGTCCGTGAACCTTCATAGGTGATCCCTAACCACCGCTGTCTGACTTAAAGGGGCCCTATAATGGCTTAGAAAAATGACTTATAACTTACATACAATCTCCATCTAGGAGACTGGAAAGGCGGGCTCCATTCTCCACTCCTCACCGGCATTTTGCACACCCCACTGGGCATCCTCGCTTCTTGTGTTGTGCTGCCTCATTTTTCTAAGCCATTATAAGGCCCCTTTAGGTCAGAAAGGGATGCTACACACTATAGCATCCAATTTTTACTGGTACATTGCAATTCTGTAGTATAGGAAAAGTATAAGTGGTCTGGTAAATTATTAATTGCTGCTGTAAAAAAATCAGATTCCACATGGATTAAAAGTGAAAAAAGATACATTGCTTGAATTTTTGGGATGAAAATTGTAAAAAGTTGTACTTTTTTTTTTTTGTCGTGTGAACCTATTTCAATAGGAAGGCTGTCAAGCTGTCAATGTCAATTCCAAAAGGTTAACCAGGAGCTAAATAGCAGAAAAAACAGGAAACAGGAAACAAACCTGTGACAATTTCAGATGTCAGTCCAATACACAGTAAAGCGCACTGGTGCAGTACAGGATATACCGTTACTGGAAATGCCGGTACCCTAATAGGTATTTAATTTGAATGGCTAATGAGTATAATGGCCATTACACCTGACTGTTGTTTGGCAGTCTTTTTGATTGGCTTGGAAAACGACCATCATTATAGACATATGCAGAAATAATAACTGCATGGCGCACATGCCACATGACATGAGAGGTTTATATTTTCTCTGTACGATTTGTCCTGCCTATCATACTGGCATTAGAGTAGACACTACCTCAACTACTTTTCAAGTGGCCACCAGGAACAAAGTAGCGGCAGCTGACATCGATGATTCTTTGAAGAACGAGTTTGTTACAGATGACTGTTATAATCTATAGAATTCCCAGATATCCCATTGTCATATAACTGACTACCATCTGCTGTTTTGTGCTGAAATGCCTTGGAGCACCATAAAGCCTAATCATCGGGGACAGAAAAAAAAAGAAAATGTGAAAATTGATTAATAAAAGCAAATTATGCCAAAGGAATTAGGAAAATATTATAGGGGTTTGTCTTCTACTTTGTAAACTCTCGTATGGAAAATAAAGTTGATATGTGAATTATAAGAAACAGTAAGACAATTCACAATCTTCAGTCTCACCCATAATTGAAATTGGTCTGCTAAGTCAAAGAAACTGGATAATTTACATCTCCTTCCCAGCCATTGGTTCCTTTTCATTTAATATATATATATACACACACATGAGCAGTATTTCAGGTATGTCCATATCTCGGAATTTTAATATCTGTCAGCTGTCCAGGCATTTTTCAAGGTTAATCAAATAGATGTCAATAAATCTAACAATGGGGGAGTATGCATTAGAAAATGATGTGGCAAGTTGAATGGAAGGTAGTGATTTATACCCCCACTTATTTTAATGGGAATGTTTATAAATATACATAAGCACCCAATGTATGTAACACAATGTAGAAATATAGGTAGCCATTTATTTGATGAGAATGAATGCAACATAAACATTTTTCACCTTAAATCTCCTCCACAGTATTTGTCTAAGTAGTTAAAAAAAATAAACTTATTTCCATATGACAAATTAGAATAGAATATTTATATAGAATTTGCATACACCTTGTATATTTTAACAGTATATACCTTCATAGGTTTCATATATAACAAATACCATCAATTATATACAAGGTGAACCATCCTGAAGTAGATATTATAAAGGGTATATAACATCATTCCTACAATATGATCATCAGTTAAATAATTGTACCATTTTTCCAAGATACTAATAAATGACTATGGCAGGAGCTCCCACTCATTAACTTTGATATAAAGGACAGGTCTGTAAATTATCCATTTGCTGTTTGAAGCTATTCTATATGAGGCAAGCAGCTCATTAATGAAATGCCTTAGCCCAGACATATAGTCACACAATAGATTTTTCCAACAATTCTCTTCTAAGAAAAGCAGACAAATGTAAAATTACCCAGCAGAAATACATAATTGATTGGTGGTTGATTATGATGTGTACTGATCTGCTGCCCTACCCAGATGGCCAAGGGCATAGGGCAGTGTTATCAAGGAGGATTTCCAATAATGTGCAGAGAGTTGTGGAACTAGTTACCGAAGCACACAGCAAAATATTCACATAGTGTTATACTGAGTATACAGAGTAATTAATCCCAAAATAATGTTATCATTATAAGTTGATGTTATCATTACATCTTTACTACATGATGGGCACATGCACTGTGAAAGCTTGTGATGTTTCTGAATAGTGTAGCCGTACATCCCTGTTTACCCTAAGGATGCTAAAAGAGAGTCCTGTCGGTATTAAATACCCACATACTGTATATATTATTGACATGGCTGTCTCAAGCTCTATTTAAATATGTAATTTTATTTTTAGTACTTTTGGATACAAGTGAAGGTGAACACTGCTGCAGGTTTTCACTAGACGGAAAATGTACAGTTTAATTGTGATTTTCCACATTAAGACATCAACCTTTTCTTCTTAAATCTGTGTCAGCACATTTTAACCGCTGCCTGCTCATGAATATTGCATTTCTGTAACATATAACCTGTTTAGACTAGGACTGGCCCAAATTACAGGCAGGTCTTAAAGAGTAATTAAAGTTTTAATTATTTATATATATATTTATAATTTTGTCAGCCATGAAAATTATGAACTTTGCAAATCACTTTCTTCCCCCCAGTTTATTTGCCTGTATTTAGCTGCAATGCAATCAGATTATACTCAGATCAGCACATGTCACTTAAGGCCCAGTTACACAATACAAGATCGTGAAAGATATCGCTCAAAGATTACTGGTTTGGAGTCGTTGAAACAACATTGTTAGGACGTTGTTGTGTATAACACCGTGATACGACTACGATAAATCGTTGAATCGTTGAACGCAGATTTGAGAACATGTTCTCAAATCAAACGATCCTCCATCAGCCAAAGTGCTGCATCGTTGTGTGTGACACCGCCATAATGATGCCGTTCACGACTTCTGCTATTCACATCAGTGAACAAGGATCATTCGCTGGGTTGTGCGAACGATAGCTGCTCGCTACATTGTTGGTGCATTGTGCATGTTATCTAGACATGTGACATCTCACCAACGATGTCAAAAAAATGTCCTAACGACCGAGATCGTTGGTGATATCTAAACGACATTGAAGCATGTAACAGTACCTTACACTATTGAAGTCTGCTGTGCGGGATTGTTCAGATAAGCATCCAGATCAAGCATGTGCTAACCCTTGACTGCCATCATCAGCAATTCAAATGAGTATGCTCTGATATAATTATAACACAAGGCAGGTGTAATAAGGTGGACCTACGGTCCCGTGCTCCTGTTGAAGACATCAACGGCCATGTGCAAAGTGTTATGGAATGAGATCTATTAATAGTATAATAGTGTACATGTAATGTATAGTATGGGTTTATTAATGTGTTTCAAGATGATAAGGCTGCAGTAATGTTTATGGCCACAAGAGGACGCCACCTGCGGTCCACTGTGGAAAGGTAGAGCGGGTGATAGTTGTAACAAGGAAAGTGCTAGTGTTGCCAGGGTTAACTACATAGTCGGCCCACAGTTAGAGGAGGCAGCCTAGAAAATGGAAGTGAGTTCCTGATAGAGTCAGTTGAAATCAGGCTGTGTGTGAAGTAGGATAAGCAAGGCAAGCAGGCAGAGCCAGAAAAAATGCCAGCGATCAGTCTGAAATGGTAGGATAACTCTCAAGAGGCAACAGAAAGAGGACTACTAAGGGCAAGAGTGTGAGAAGCTTAAGAGACAATGTCTTATCAGTGCAAAAAGTGGGGAGTTTAATGGGAAAATGCCACCCATTTGCAAAACACTGAAGGAGAAGAACAAACTACCAGACTAACAGCTATTTTAGAGGTGGACAGCCACAGCATAATGTTTGGACCCGTGTGGCTAGTTACAATTTACCATGCGGTGGCCTCTGTGATAGAGTGTAAAAATGATTGATACCTACGTAACAATGTCAATCTCTGTTAGAGTGGATTGTAGAAGGAAAATGGTTTATGAGATCCAGTGTGTGAACGTGTTAACCAGGAAAGAACCTGAAGTTTAGTAACATGTTGTGGATGGCTTCTGAAGTGTATAAAATGCAGCAATACGGCACTATGTGTCCCTGAGGAGAAGCCTGAGGTATCTATCTTGAAGATACTGTTCAAAGGTAGCCTGGTTCTCTCACACACCCTTATAATGTTTTCAGTGGAATGCAAGGAGTTAAGTCTTTGTCTATGACTACCACCCTGCACAGGTTCACTTACGTAAAAAGACTGGGTAAAAGCAGACTTTTTATAAGGAATGATGACAAGTTCCCTTATAAAATGATTTTCAAAGTTTTCTAATCTTCTATTCTTCACAAATTATTTTTTTTTATAAAAATAGTAGTTTTAATGATTTAAAAAAATAATTGATTAGTGTTTCTCTCATTGAGTTATTCAAAATTTGGACGGTATAACAAATCTTAAAATGTGAAGATAATAGTACTGAGCAATGCTTAACCTATGGCTTAACCTGATCAAGTGCTGACTCCTATGGTATGTTTCAAAGAATTTTAAAAGCAATATCAATGCAGGTACGCTATATTTTACCACCCTAGCAACACCCCTGATGAAAGAAACACCATTACCCCCATAGTACTGTCACAACTTAGTACCAAGAAGATCTAAACACAACTATTGTACATCCCCAATTTCTACAGTTGTGTTCTGTTGCCATAGAGCATGTAGGTTTAATGATTTTATCGAAGTAAAGTAATATATTCATATGGGCAGCATGGTGGTTCAGTGGTTGGCACTATCACTTTGTAGAGACGGGGCTGGGGAGTGTTTGTGTGGGTTTCCTCCAACAATCCAAAAACATACTTATAGGGATTTTAGATTGTGAGCCCCAATGAGGACAGCGATGGTGATGTCTGTGAAATTCATTGAGCTATATAAGCAATATATAATAAATAAATAAATCATTCAAACCTAATTAAACATAAAATAAAATAATCAAGTCTCTCAGGATCTGAATGTTTATTCTTGCAAAAATATAAATATGAATTTGCATTCATCAAATTAAGCAAAATGCCTGACCTACTTATAAAGATATTAAAGTGAAATCTAATGAGAAATTGTGATCAATCTATTTGATCTAACTTATATTTCATCTTCTTTCATCTCTTGTTGTTGAAGTGATAGGAAGTTAATATAACAATAACAATAAGTAATGCTACAATGAAGAATGCAGTGAAACCAAGGATACACACCATATGCACATTATTTCATCATATAGGACTACATGAATGGAAGTATAATAAATGTGACTAGTATATCTGGACTGCCAATGAAGAAACTTACTCTATAGTCTGCCCAGTAGTAATACACAAGTGTAGTATGTCCACCATGAATCGCATTGAAACAATGTTTTAATCACCTGCACATGCCTTTATTGCTTGTCTTCACTATTATCTTAGAACCTTATTCTAATTTAATGAATTTTCTATTCTTCTGAGGTGTCAGTAGCATCATGCTTACAAGATTTATTTCACTTATGGTCCATTTGTCACCCATAATTATTTCTAGTAAGCTTTTAGGTAAAATCAACAATACTACTTAAACTGCAGTAGACTACAACTGATGTTCTATCAGATAATCATATATATTGCTGGTTTATCCAGTACTGTAATCATCTCCACCATCTGTCCTTACTGGCCATCAGCCATAATACTGCAAAGAGCCACATCAACAAGATGATTCACAGTAAAGTGTTTCATATTGTTTCATATCCTCTATGGGCATCTGCTTTCAAAATAAATGATAAATTGTGAGACTTTGTTTATTGCCATAAGGAAAGACAGAATTTAGAATTCTCATAATTATACAAATGTTTTGAATTAGAGTTAAGCAGAAAGCTTTGCAGGACCCTAGTACAGCATTCACCTTGGTGGCCCATGGCTTCCGCACCGGAGCCCTATGAGCCTCTTGATATCTGCTGGCATTCCCAGCACTACTTATGATTAGTAAGCCAAGCATTAAATCATGTGTGCATTACTCCGTAATTATCATGTCACTTTGGACTCATTTATCAGAGGAGGAAATAGGATGCTAGCAAGTAGAAGATATGGAAGGCTTTACTCCAGTGGTCACGGACTACTAACATGGCTGCTGGACTAGCTTCCTGCAAATCTTTTTTTGCTCATCTATATTTAAAATTAATAAAAAATGTGTACTTGGACAAATGAGTGTCTGTATTGCATTGCCCTTGGGAATCAACAATGTCACCAAAATGACACACTTAAATCTGTTATGTAGCATAAAACCGAATCGTAAATCACCTGACTATTCAGGCCTACAAATATATATAGATCCAGGTTGTGTCAGTAATTAGAGCAGCAATGGAAGAAAAAAAGAATCATGTCTGTTCTATATTGTTTTATCAAGCAACAAAAGTTTTATGTAACAAAATCTTTTATATTTATAATATATATATAATATAAATATATAAAATATATATATTACATGTACCTCTATCAGCCATCATTAAAAACTATGCAAATAATATGAATATGAATATCATGCAGGTTTGTGGATGGATTGAGGCATGGTTGTAAAATGTCATGTAGTTTCAGGCACAATAACAATAGCACCAGATGCATTGAGCTATATAAGTTGCAAGCTTTGGCCTCGATGTATAAGGTTGTGTACCCAAAATGAGTTTTAACCCCTTAGTGGAATTGTCATTTTTCATTTTCGTTTTTTCGCTCCTCGGCTTCCAAGAGCCATAACGTTTTTATTTTTCTGTTGACACAGACATATCATGGCTTGTTTTTTGCGGGACGAGTTGTACTTTCAGATGCAATAATTTGTTTTACCATATAGTGTACAGGGAAATTGCAAAAAAATTCTAAATGCAGTGAAATTGCAAAAAAAAGTGCAATAAGACGTTTGTTTTTTGGGTTTTGTAGTCGCCGTGTTCACTATATGGTAAAATATACACATGACCATGTGCTGCCTCGGGTCAGTACGAGTTTGTAGATACCAAACATGTATACCTTTATTGGTATCTAGGTGGTGGAAAAAAATTAAAAAGCATGAAAAAAAAAAACATTGCACTTTTTGCGCCATGTTCTGCGACCCGTAGCGTCCTCATTTTTCGGGATCTGGGGCTTATTTTTTGCGTCTCGAGCTGACGTTTTTAATGATACCATACTTGGGTGGATGCGCTGCTTTGATCGCCCGTTATTGCATTTTTTAGCATTGTTGCAGTGATCAAAAAAACGTAATTTTGGTGTTTGAACCATTTTTTGCGCTACGCAGTTTACGGATCTCATTATTTGATCATTTATATTGATAGATCGGGCGATTCTGAACGCGGCGATACCAAATATGTGTATTTTTTTTTTTTTTTAATACTTTTATTGTGGATGGGAGAAAAGGGGGGTGATTTGAACTTTGATGTTTTTTTTTCAACTTTGTAAAAACTTTATTTGCTTATTGATTCTTACTTTTACACAGCCCCTATGAGAGGCATGCAGCTGCACAGTCCGATCGCTTCTGACACATACAGAGGAGCTGCAGCTCCTCTGTATGTCTCAGAATCGCGGACCTGTTGTGGTTGGCAGCCCCTGCCAACCACAACCCGGAAATGCTCCATGACAGGTTCCAGGATCAAGCCAGGACCCTGGCCTGTGACATCAGCACGGGAGATCCCGTGATACTATCGCGAGATCTCCCCTGGAGCCCGGTAAGCGCGCGCTGCCCGCTCCGGCTCCCTTCAATCCCGCTCTCAGAGATTGAGGGCGGGATCTAAGGGGTTAACAGCACCGATCGGATGGCGGGACCGATTGGTGCTGTTACTCCCACATCTCAGCTAGTGAGATCAGCTGAGATGTGGGAGGTTTGAAGTGAGCTCCACGCCGGAGCTCACTTCAAACACCGGGTAATGACAGCCGACGTCTAGAGACGTACAGCTGTCGTTAAGAGGTTAAATGTATTTTTACGCTGCATATTTACATGGCATTAAAAACACAGTGTGTTTCAGTTAAAGCAAAGTGGATAGTACCGTATTTTTTGCTTTGTAACACACAATGGGTTGTAAAACACACCCCAAATTTGGTGAAGAAAAAGAAAAAAAAAAATTTTTAATGTTAAATAGGGTTCATCATATAATGCCAGCATCCGTCTTACAAATCATATATATGCCACTCATGCTGGTATATACTGTATATATAACCCCCATCCTGTTACATGGCCCCATTATATTGGATATAGCCCCCCTGTGATGATGGCACACACAGCCCCTCTGTGATGATGGCACACACAGAGCCCTGTGATGATGGCACACACAGTCCCCTGTGATGATGGCACACACAGCCCCCCTGTGATGATGGCACACACAGCCCCCTGTGATGATGGTACGCACAGCCCCCTGTGATGATGGCACATATAGCCCCCCTGTGATGATGATTGTTATTATTATTATTATTTATTTTCATAGCGCCATTAAATTCCATGCCACTTTACATATAGAAAGGGCAGACGAGGATAAGTACAATATGTATGGACAATGATGGCATATATAGACCCCTGTGATGATGGCATATATAGACCCCCTGTGATGATTGCACATATAGTCCCCCTGTGATGATGGCATACAGAGCCCCATGTGATGATGGCACATATAGCCCTCTGTGATGATGGCACATATAGCCCCCTCTGATGATGTCACACACAGCCCCCCTGTGATGATGGCACATATAGCCCCCCTTTGATGATAGCACATATAGCTAGCTCCCCTGTGATGATGGCACACACAGCCCCCCTGTGATGATGGCACACACAGCCCCTCTGTGATGATGGCACACACAGAGCCCTGTGATGATGGCACACCCAGCCCCCTGTGGTGATGGCACATATAGCCCCCTGTGATGATGATTGTTTTATTATTATTATTATTATTATTATTTATTTTCATAGCGCCATTAAATTCCATGGCACGTTACATATAGAAAGGGCAGACGAGGATAAGTACAATATGTATGGACAATGATAGCATATATGGACCCCCTGTGATGATGGCATATATTAGACCCCCTGTGATGATTGCACATATAGTCCCCCTGTGATGATGGCATACATAGCCCCATGTGATGATGGCACATATAGCCCTCTGTGATGATGGTACATATAGTCCCCTCTGATGATGTCACACACAGCCCCCCTGTGATGATGGCACATATAGCCCCCTTTGATGATAGCACATATAGCTAGCTCCCCTGTGATGATGGCACACACAGCCCCCCTGTGATGATGGTACACACAGCCCCCTGTGATGATGTCACACATAGCCCCCCTGTAATGATGCACACACAGTCCCCATGATGATGGCACACATAGCCACCCTATGATGATGGCACACACACCGCCTCCCTGTGATGATGGCATTTATAGCCCCTATGATGATGGCACATAGAGCCCTCCTGTGCTGGATATACCCCCCCCCCCCATTCTGGATATGGCCTATCCATCACTGAGTATGGCCCCCCATGCAGACGCATACACTAAAGTAACAAATGCTTTGAACTTACTCTCTAGCGCTGCCCTCTGTTGCTCCCTGCTTTTCGCACTTTCTGAGTCTTCCTGCATTCCCAGGGCATCTGATCGTGTGATCTGGGCGTGCAGTGATTACATCACTGTGCTGTGCCAATCACATGACCGGGACACAAGAGGACTCAGAAAGTGCGACAAGCAGGGAGCAAAAGAGGGCAGGGCAGGAGGGTAAGTTCAAAGCGCATGTTATTTTAGCATGTAAATCAGCATGGGGGCCATACACAGAGATGGGGGGTCATATATAGGATGTGGGGTGAGTTCAGGCTCATAATATGCACGGCTCCTCCTGCCCGCATCTCACCACTGAGTTCAGCACTGAGGTGGTGGACAGCGGGATGCAGTGCATATTATATGAGCATAATGAGCAGGCCCACGTGACCATGGGCCATGCTGCAGCTTGCAGCCAGCCTCCTCCAGCCCTCGGACACCACACCCGAACCGCAATATCCCCTCCTCTACCTACCCTAGCGTAGATTTGGATTATAAAATGCATCCCCCACTTTACACCAAAATTTGGGGGAACAAAAGTGCGTCTTATAATTCAAAAAATATGGTATTGATAGAAATCTCATGTCTACTAGTTCTTTTTTTACTCAACTGCAGTGCTTGTTTCAAATCCACAACATGTCATTTTCTCTTGTGGGCACACTGAGCTTTATGTGAAGATTTTCTCAATAGACTTGAGTTAGATGCGGCATATCAACATATAAAAAACACACATGCAATTTCAGTGCATATCTGCTGAAATTGTTCCAGAAAATGAACTATTTCTTCAAGAGAATTTGGCATTTACACCTGTTTTGTCATAGACATGTTTATTTCCTTTGTGTATGTTGGACCTGTCACCAGGTTTTTTCCATCCCATCTGAGAGCATAATGCAGAAACTGAGACCCTGATTCCAGCGATGTGTCATTCATTGAGCTGCTTTCTGTCATTTTGATAAAATTAGTGTTTTCTCTATTGGAGATTTAGCCGTCTGTGAATATGCCAGACTACCTGGAGCAGGCCAAGTAGACTGCTAATGATAATCTCCTGCTGAATAAACAGTGATTTTATCAAAACTACACTGAGCAGCCCAGTAATCAGGATCTCGGGACCTATATTATGCTATTTTCAGATTAGGTTGCAAAAACCTGGTGACAGGTTCCCTTTAAATATGTGGTGCTCTTTCAAACTAGACTGTGGCAAGAAACAGTGTGGGCAAAAATAAAATTAAAATTCAAACTGAAACCACATAAAAAAGGAGATGTTGACTCAATCTTTGCATCTTGTGTCTATGTGTGCCACATTAAGCATAAAGAACAGAAGGAAGAGAGCTGTCTGAAAACTTAAGAACCAAAATTTTTGAACAATTTCCACAATCTCAAGGTTACAAGTCCATCTCCAGAGATTTTGATATTCTCTTCTCCATTGTGCTCAACATAATCAAGAAGTTTACAACCCATGACATTGTAGCTAACCTCCCTGGACATGGATGGCAGACAAAAATTGATAAAAAAAAGATTACGACAGAATAGTCCAGATGGGGGAAAAGCAGACCCAAGAAATTCAAGCTGTCATACAGGCTCAGGGTACATCAGTGTCAGCACAAACTATTTGTTGATATTTGAATAAAATGTATCACAATGGAGGAGAACCAGGAAGACCCCACTGCTGACACAGAGACATAAAAAGCTAGAATGCAGTCTGCTTAAAGTATGCGCATTAGGGAAAATCCTTCTGGTAAAGTGTCTTGTGGACTGATGAAACCAAAATAGAACATTTTATTAAAGCACATCATTCTACTGCTTACTAAAAAAGGATGTAGGCCTACAAAGAAAAGAACCCAATACCTGCAGTCAGACATGGCAAATATGGTAGAGTTTCAAAGACGTTTCAGAGTTTGTGTTGCTGCCTCTGGAGCTGGGCACCTCGACTGTGTAAAAGGCATAATGAAATCTGTAAGATTTGAAAGGATTTTGGATCTCAATGTAATGCCCAGTGTCAGAAAGCTGGGTTTGTGTCCTACGTCGTGGGTCTTCCAACAGGATAATGACCCCAAAAATACTTAAAGAAGCACCTAGAAATGGATGGAAACAAGGCACTGGAGAGTGGCCAGCAATGAGTCTGGATCTAAAAAAAAGCACGCAAAAAAGCATGTGTAAAAAATGCAAGTAACCTAACTTTCATAACAGGTGAGGAAATGGTTGAGAAATTATGCAACACCAAAACCTCACCAGTATTCATCATAGGAACATTGCCTTAAACAGATTTTTCCAGCCACACCCACATGTGTTCAATCAGATTGCATTCTGGGTAATATGAAGTCTGTACTTTGAACTTTCAGTTATATTGGTCAAACCATTTATGAATAATTTTTGCAGTGTGGCAGCATGCATGTATTTGGCCTGTGATAATATTTACAATGGTGGTACAATCAAGCTTGTCTTGAATTTCATTAGGGAGGAGTAGATCGATCCATTTGCTCGATCCTATTGATTATCCAGTGCTTGAGCAATGTCATGCAAAGTAGACATCAAATACCATGCTGGGGATGCCGAAAGGTAAGAAGTTCACAAGCTTCCCATCTAGCTGCTAGGTACCACTGACTTGGGCGGTGGACCAGAGTCCCACAAATTAATCCATTCACTTCTAAATATCACCTTATTTCCACAGCAGAACGTGGTATTATCTCTTCCTGAAGAAAATGGCAAACGTATTGATTGTGTTACTCATCAGATTAGGTGACTTTCTTCCACTGTTATAGGTATTTTCAATAGCAGGCATAGTCAGCTCAGCATGGGTTCTGCATCTATATAGCTCTGTATGCAGCCAGCTCTTATGTGCTATAAATCCTTTCTATCAGAGCCAGCACTAACATTTTCATGAGTTTATGATAGAGGATCTGCTCTATGAAACTAGACTAACCTCCACTCCCCACAAACATCAATACATATTGACCATCTATGACAGTATCACCAATGCTTTAACCTTATATTGGTGCTTTTCACTGAATGCCATTAAAGCTACAAACAATAAAATCAAATGATAAAACTCTGGAAAGTTTCATATTTGGCTGTTAAATTGTGTCCTTCTGATGTTATGCCAACCTCTAACTTATTCAGAACCATTAACACAGGTACAACATCATTCTTTTTTTTTCTTGTTCAAATATTTTTATTGTTTTTCAAATAAACATACAGTGGGCATGGAAGTATTCAAACCCCTTTACATTTTTCACTCTTGGTTTCATTGCAGCCATTAAATAAATTCCAAAAAGTTCATTTTCTTCTCATTAATGTACACTCCGCAACCCATCTTGACTAAAAAAAAAAAAAAAATGTAGACATTTTTGCAAATTTATTGAAACATAAAAACTGAAATATCACATGGTCATAAGTATTCAGACCCTTTACTCTGTATTAAGTAGAAGCATTCTTTTGCGCTAGTACACCCATGAGTCTTCTTAGGAATGATGTAACAAGTTTTTCACACCTGGATTTGGGGATTCTCTGCCATTCTTCCTTGCAGATCCTCTCCAGTTCCGTCAGGTTGAATGGTGAATGTTGATGGACAGCCATTTTCTGGTCTCTCCGGAGATGCTCAATTGGTGTTAGGCTAAAATTCTGGCTGTACCAGTCAAGAATAATCACAGAATTGTTCTGAAGCCACTCCTTTGTTATTTTAGCTGTGTGCTTAGGTCATTGTCTTGTTGGAAGGTGAACCTTTGGCCAGGTCTGAGGTCCATAGCACTCTGGAAGAGGTTTTCATCCAGAATATCTCTGGACTTGGCCCATTCATGTTTCCTTTAATTGCAACTAGTCATCATGTCCCTGCAGCTGTAAAACACCCCCATAGCATGATGCTGCCACTACCATGCTTTACTGTAGGGACTGTATTGGTGATGAGCAGTGCCTAGTTTTCTCCACACATATCGTTTAGAATTATCACAAAAAAGTTCTATCTTTGTCTCTTCAGACCAGAGAACCTTATTGCTCAGTTTGGGAGTCCTTCGTGTGTTTTTTTGCAAACTCTTTGCAGACTTTCATATGTCTTACACTAAGGAGACGTTTCCATTGGGCCAACTGCCATAAAGGCCTGACTGGTGGAGGCTGCAGTGATAGTTGACTTTGTGGAACTTTCTCACATCACCCTACTGCATCTCTGGAGCTCAGCCACAGTGATCTTGGAGTTCTTGTTTACCTCTCTCACCAAAACTTTTCTACCTTGATTGCTCAGTTTAGCCGGTTGGCCAGGTGTAGGAAGACTTCTGTTGGTCCCAAACTTCTTACATTTAAGGATTATGGAGGCCACTGTGCTCCTAGGAACCTTGAGTACTGCAGAAATTCTTTTGTAATCTTGGCCAGATCTGTGCATTGTCACAATTCTGTCTCTGAGCTCCTTGGGCAGTTCCTTTGACCTCCTGATGCTCATTTGGTCTGACATGCACTGTGAGCTGTGAGGTCTTATAGTAGACAGGTGTGTGCCTTTCCAAATCAAGTCCTATCAGTTAAATTAAACATAGCTTGAATCTAATGAATCAGTAGACCCATCTCAAGGAGGATCACAAGATAATGGACAGTATGTGACTTAAATATGAGTGTTTGAGCACTGAATACTTATGACCATGTGATAATTCAGTTTTACTTTTTTAATAAATATGCAAAAATGTCTACATTTCTGTTTTTTTCAGTCAAGATGAGTGTACATTAATGAGAAAAAAATGAACTTTTTTGAATTTATCAAATGGCTGCAATGATTTCAAAGAGTGAAAAATTTAAATAAATCTGAATACTTTCCGTACTTTCAACAATGCTTTATGATTGTAATTTATCACATTCCTAACATTGACATTTGCTAATTTAATATCTTAAGTTATATATAATCCTTAAATTTTAACCGCCATTTACATTTTTATTTAATAATAATGTAGAGCAAGTGAAACTTTCTAATATACTTTATTAGAAAATTTGGATTGAAAGCAATTCATAAACCTTCCACAACGTGTCCCCATAGACTGTGTGTGAAGCAGACATGTTTATTCTCGTTCAGATCCGTCTTCAGTGAATACAGGACAGCTGGTGGGGAAACAATGTATCAGATTAGGCTCAGCATACAGCACAGTTGCTAAGCAATGTCAGAAGGTCAGGAAGAGTGCAAACTCCTCATCTGTCTCCACAGAGCTCAGTCACATCTCTGTTAACCCCTTATCTGCTGTCACACTGCACTGCTTACTGTTATCAGCTGCCCTTAGAAGCTAGGGTTACACACACAGTGCTGGAAGAAGCTGGCCATGCCCACACAGAAGAAAATGCTGTTTTTTAAAGAGCACAGAAAAATGTGAGAAAATAAGTAATGTGGCATAAAAAAGCATTATCTTAGCTGCTATGTGACCCATCATTAACAACCAAAGCAGTATTGTTTTTTTTTTTTTAATGAAATGACATTTACACTTTAAATGTTAAAAAGGTTTTATTCGCTGTTTGTATCTAAGTAGAGTAATCGTACTTAGTAAAAAGTTATTGATAGGTAAACAAAACATAAGTTGGCAAACTATAAACAATGGAAAGAAAAACAAGCAACAATATGAATGTAGACTCATATCTATGTATGTTTTATACAAAGAGACAAATATTCTGATTGGTCAGGTAGAGTTTATGTTTGGTGAGATAAACATTATCCTCAGATATGAATCTATTCTGTTTTGGTTGATGTAAATTGGGTTGTTTGGGTTTTTCTCTTGGTATCAGTGTAAAGATGATCTGTACTGCGACTCTAAGAATTAAAGTCCCTTGATCTTAGTGACTAAGATATATTGTCCTATGACTCTGTACATCTAAATTTGGTGTGTAGAGATTTATCCACGGTTTCCACTTTAAGTTACCGTATTTTCCGCACTATAAGTCACACCGGATTATTATATAAAACAAAAAGGAAAAGGGGCGCAAATGTGTAGGATCCCCTTATTAAAAACGTCTAAGTGGCGTGGGTAGGTGGCCACTCACCTTATCGGGTTGTGCAAGTCCTGCACAACCCGGTTTAACAGCCTCCGCCGCCGGCGGTATATGCAATGCCTCTCCGCTCTCCTCTCTCCTGTTCAAGGCAGATCGTTTGTGCTGTTCCTGAGCTGCTCCAGCCGCCAGTCCCTCAAAAAGCGGGTAGTTTTCATGCAAAAAATAGTAATGGCGGTCTGATTAGGAGCGCTCTAAGGAAAAAGCAGACATGTGAGATGTTTTCATAAATGCCAAACCTTTTATTAACTTCTTAGCTCCCCTCACAGCTCCACTACGCATTTCAACTGCATATAAACAGTCTTCATCAGGTGGTGTGACTCCACCTGATGAAGACTGTTTGTATGCAGTTGAAACGCGTAGTGGAGCTGTGAGCGGAGCTAAGAAGTTAATAAAAGGTTTGCCATTTATGAAAACATCTCACATGTCTGCTTGTTCCTTAGAGAGCTCCTAATCAGACCGCCATTACTATTTTTTGCATGAACACCGGATAATTAGGCGCACCATCAAAAAAGGGCTGCTAAGCCGTCTTGGTCCACATATAAGGCGCACCGGATTATAAGGCGCACCTTATTACCATAAATAAAACAAAGTTCAGACCCACATCATCCTCTACTATCCATCTGTAGCCTCCATCATCCTCTAGTATCCCTCTGTAGCCCCCCCATCATCCTCCGCTGTCCATCTGTAGCCCCCATCATCCTCCACTATCCATCTGTAGCCCCCATCATCCTCCACTCTCCATGTGCAGCCCCCCATCATCCTCCACACTTACACAGTCAGACACACACACACACCCATACCCACACCGTGTTTCCCTGAAAATAAGGCACCTTGTTTGTACCTGCCGTCCCCGCCATCTGGTGCCCGCCGCTGTATTCTGTATGCTGCATTTTCCTATTTCAAAATCGAGCCAGGAGCCGGGCAGCTCACAGCCCAGGAGCCCAGCAGACCATCACGGCGCAGGAACCCTGAGCCAATCATGGCGCAGGAGCCCTGAGCCAATCAAAGCGCAGGAACCGTGAGCCAATCAGAGGCTATGGACTGATGTCAGCTGGCCTCGGATTGGCTCACGGTTCCTGTACTGTGATTGGCGCAAGGCTCCTGGGCAGATATCAGCACACAGCTCCGGAGCTGTGATTCGCTGCTGGGCTCCTGGGTTGTGAGCTGCGCAGCTGCTGGCCCGGTTTTGAAATAGGAAAATGCAGCATACAGAATACAGCGGTGGGCACCGGACAGCGGGGACGGCGGGGATGAGTCACAGCTGCATGTCCCGGTCTTGTGATCGGTGGCATGCTGATCAGCAGTAGAAACAAGGTATGCCTTCTTTTCATGGGGGTGCCTTGTATTTGCAGGCACATGGCATCCCCTAGCTTACTTTCAAGGAAATGCCGTATATAAGGTGCACCGCACTATAAGGCGCACTTTTGATTTTAGAGAAAATCTTAGTCTTTTAGGTGCTCCTTATAGTGCGGAAAATACGGTATATTTTTTGTATGACTTATTTTGAAGGGGGAAAAAGTATTCATAGGTGTTTTTCCATAACTTCACCTAATGTATGAGGCAGCGCTTTTATGCCCTCAATATTTTTATTTACTTTTTCATTGGATACTTGAGTTTGTACCTATATCTATTAACACACTGTTTTGACAAACATTTCTTTAACCCATGCTGTTGTTGGTAAACACAAGATATTTCTAAGATGTATAGAAATACATATACTTTGAGGCTAAAGATTAAATGGAATCTGTCAGCAAGTTTTTGCTATGTAAGTTAAGCACAACATGCTGCAGGGGTTAAAAGTCAAATGTAAACTGCCACTTTTTCCAGGCTCTGTGCTATTGTTTCTGTAAACTAAAGACTTTATTATCTGGCGATTACCTTTACAGGACAACTTTGTCATGCAGCAGTTTACACAGAAATCATGGGGCCCCATAGCACAATTTTTAATTAGGTTTGCCCTCTCCCCCACAAAAAATAATAGTAAAAAAAATAAGTAATAATAATAATATTTGACTGGGTCACATAAGAACATATCTCATAACTTTGCAACTCCTTCAAAATAATTTTCTTCCTATTGAAGCCCCTAGATTCCGCTTTCATTGCACCCATGCCCATGTATGATGCCAACATAAGCGCCCCACAAACACTGTATGTTACCCTCACAACAAATTACTTCACAGTACCCTCCTTATATACAGTATAATGACCCTACTGTACCCCCCTCAACTACCCCGGCAAAGTATCATGACCCCAACACAGTATGATGCCCAACTGTGACCCCCACACAGCCCTCTATGCAGTATAATGAGCCTACATACAGTGTAATGGTCCTTTCTATCCCTCCAAATAGTATAATGGCCCCACACAGCCCTTCAAATAGTATCATGGACTCCACACAAACCTTCACACTATATAAATGCTTGCATACAATATACTTGCCCTCAAATCATCCTCCATAAAGTATAAAGGCTCCCTCATAACCCTCCAAATATTTTAATGCCCTCACATAGACTTCCAAATAGTATAATGGTCCCCACATAGCCTTCCATATATTATAAGGGCCCCACATAGCCTTCCCTATAGTATAATAGGTCCCACATAATCATCCACATGTTTAATGCACACCCCATAAACCTCCATATACTATAATGCACCCTGTAGTCCTCTGTATATTATAATGCATTCCCAATAGTGCTCCGTGTATTAGAATGCACTCCGCATAGTCCTCCATATATTATAATGCACTCCTCATACTCCTGCATATAGTATAATGAACCACATAGTCCTCCATGTAGTATGTTGCACCCTCCCATAGTCCTCCATATGTTATAATGCATCAAAATGTCTTCTATTTATTATAGTGCCCCCTAGTTTTCCATATATTATAATGTACACCCATAGTCCACTAAAATAATTCACCTCCATAGTCCTCTATGTATTATAATGCACCCTTATGGTCCTCCATGTATAAGGTTGCCCCCATAGTGCTCCATGAATTATAATGCTGCCCTCATAGTCCTCCCCATATTATAATGCAGTCCCCATATCATTTAGTGCTCCCCATAGTCTCCTGAAAAGCTGTGTACTTACTGATTGAAAAAAAAAATATTCACCTCTCCAATGTGCTCCCGCTGCTCCAATGTCCTCCAGCTCTTTATATCTCAGCACAGGGGGCGCTGAAATGTCAGAGTGCACGCACAGGGGGAGAATAATGAGACAGGGAGTGGAGCACTCCCTCTTTCATCACTGCTTTGTGCAATGATGGCAGGGGTTGATCGTTGGCATGGGCGCCTGACACCGGCATGGGCCCTAGCCTCCCTGACTCACGGGCCCCATAGCAACTGTATGGTCTGCCATCATTGGTGGTATGCCAATGGTCACTCACATGGCAGCCTGAAGAAAAGAGAAGATAAGGCACATATAGGAGCTACACTAGGGGGTTGTATGCAAATGTGAAACAATTTTATTTAGTGCAAATGTACAGGGGATCGTTTAAAAACACTTAAAACCAAACGGCGTACAAGAGAGCAAACTGCAAAATGGTGTGCTACACCTATGAATCAATACCGAAGACTGGCACAAATACAACAAAATAACAAATATACAGGATATATAGTATATAGACCATACTATAAATGCTATACACCAAACAACATGTATAGATGATGATGATAATAGGGCACAGTAAAAACACACTAAGATGACTTAAATGAGGGGTGATGATGGGACCCAGCTCAATATAGAACCTGTGTGATGCAAACAAGTAATTACAAATTATGGTTCCCTAGTATAGTATAATGATATCAGGCAGAGAAAAGAATGCTGTACTAAATGGACAGCTAAAAGCAATTCAAGAATGCGCACATAGGGTAATACCTTCTTTTATAAGGCTGAAATATGTGTAAAGAGGGATCTGCTCACCTGATGCAGTTGTGAGAACCCACAACTGGTAATGATCGTACTTCCACAGTTCACCGTGGTTCAATCAGCTTATAAGACAAAGTACCGTGGGTCCGCGCTGCCACTTCAATTAATGTAGATAAAAAACCAGCCACACGGGAATGTCTGGATCAAACAGGATTCTTCTTTATTTGTCCAACATGTTTCGGAGTTATCTCCCAACTCCTTCCTCAGGGAATGTCCTGAGGAAGGAGTTGGGAGATAACTCCGAAACATGTTGGACAAATAAAGAAGAATCCTGTTTGATCCAGACATTCCGTGTGGCTGGTTTTTTATCTACATTAATTGAAGTGGCAGCGCGGACCCACAGTACTTTGTCCTACAAGCTAAATGAACAGCTAGGCACAATGTATGCGTAAACACACAATGTATACATGTGCCATGGTATCTAATTTTTTAATTAAAGAAGACAATGGTAATGATGCAAACAAATAGCAGTTAGATGGCTAGTATTAGGGTACCTTCACACTTGGCGACACACCAGCAATCCCGACAGCGATCTGACTTAGCCGGGATCGCTGGTGCATCGCTACGTGATCGCTGGTAAGATGTGAAACAGTCAGATCTCACCAGCAATGCAGCAAAGATATGGTGGTCGTTGGGACTCTGTCACTCTTGGGCGTAGTGTTGAGATCGTTGGTCGTTGTCCCTGTCAAACACAGCGATTGATGCTACCTAGCAGGAGCCAGAATGGTTTGTACGAGCAGCAATCTCACGGCAGGGGCCTGATCCTGCTAAGTGTCACACAAAGTGAGATCGCTGTTGAGGTCGCTGTTGCGTCACAAAATTTGTGACTCAGCAGTGATCTCGCTAGCGACTCGCTTAGTGTGATGAGGGCTTTAGAAATATTGTATAAAAAACAGAGCAGCACAGCAAATATGGCTGCCAATCAACAAAGGATTCTTCAATGCCTCCTATACATACGGTAGAATAAAGCAGTTGCAGCACTCCAGTGGTTGATGATGATTTTATGCCTTTATTTCTGGCCTGGGATACAAGATGGCTACGTTTCGGGCCCACACGCCCTTTTTCCAGCCGAAATGTAACCATCTCGTAACCCAGGCCAGAAATAAAAGGCATAAAATCATCATTAACCACTAGTATTAGAAATAGATATAGTGAAAAACCCAATAAGGTTGGTAAGAGCCCAGACCAAGCAGTATATAATCGATGGAGGTATAATGTGCCAGTCTACTACCCAGCCCAAAGGGTCAATGTGACATTAGGGCTCTAGTTAAGCCAGCTAGATTGAAGGGGACACATGGCCATCCAATGGGATTGGAGCTACCTTTGCCAATAGTGAACTGAATAAATCAGATCCCCCAAATTACGAGAGCCCCATGGATAATGGAAATGAATAGAGGTCATATGTGGTTTAAGGTCCCAAAAAGGAGGCATCATGTGTTGACTGATGTTTTCCAAAGCTGTTGAATGGGGATCCGTAAAGGAATAGAAAATCCAAAGGATAGGTTGGTGTCAGTTCAGCGGATCTAAATGAGACAGAAGGGAGCTTCCATGCAGAGGGGACTTATGTGATGTAGACATGATGTACTTCAGCCAAGGGAACTGGAAAAAAGGAATTCCTCATTGAAGTCTGTGGGAGACATGGAATTCAATAGATAAATCCAACATGTTTCTAAGCATAAGAGTGGTTTAGTAGCATCGCTACCCCAAATGTTAAGTCTGACCATGTCAACTCCAACTACCTGTTGGCCCCCATGGACTGCCCCGATGGTGGTTTAGAAAATGAGAGGCAATTGAAGTCAGTTTATTACCGTTCTCACGTTCACAGGCAGCCAGATTGATTGTTGAAATATATTTTTGGATTCTATCACGTAGTTCTTGTGTGGTTTCACCAGTGTAGACTTTATGACAAGGACAAATGATCGCATACACAACATTGGAGCTTTTACAGTTGATGTACCATTTTAAGGTGTGTTCCTTCACATCATGGGGATTAATAAAGGGAGAGTATGTTGGTGTCATATGTGGGCAAAATTTACAGGACCAGCATGGAAAGGAGCGGCTTTAGTCTGATGCCGCGGCCCAGACTGTTGTTAGAACATTTAAAATGGCTTACAGTGAGGTGGTCCCTCAGATTTGGTGCTCTACTTGCTGTAAGCAGTGGTTGATCTTCGATCAAGCAATTGACTTTTGGGTCGGACATTAAGATGTTCCAATTCTTTCATAGAATTCCACCCACCTCAGACCACAGATTGTTGAAATCCATGAGACGAGAATCTTCTTGTCAGTCATGTAAACATAGCAGCTTTCCTTGATCAAAGCTCCTGGCCCATATATAAACATGGGAGATTACATTCTTTGAGTATCCACGTCTGAGAATCTATCTGTACGTTCTCTGGCTTGTCTCTTAAAGAACTCGGTCATTGTGCAGTTCCACCTAGTACAAAGGAATTGGCCGACCGGGATTCCCCGTCTCAGGTGGTGAGTGTGGATGCTGGAGAAAGCAAGCAGAGTATAAGTAGTGGTTGTCTTACAGTGCAAATTTGTCTTGAGTGTGCCATCTTCCCTATATAATTCGAGATCAAGAAAGATTGCTCTGTCAGCCGAAATTGGGTGGGTCAAAAAAAAATATTAAGGTTGTTGTTATTGAGACCCTCAAGAAATGCGATATATTCGGCCTCGGTACTGTCCCAAAAGAAAATAATGTCACTAATGTACCTATGCCAACTACTAATTTTGGTGGCAAAAGAGTCATTTTTGAAAACAACCATTTGCTCCCACCACCCGAGAAACAGGTTTTCAAACAAGGGTGCACATTTGGCACCCATTTCTATGCCAGAAACCTAATGGTAGAATGTGAGATCAAAGACAAAGTAATTGTGGGTCAGCACGAAATCCAGTAGTTCCAACAAAAAGGAATCATGTAGTCTATCTGAACCAACTTGTTGGTCCAGAAAAAAGGTGGCGGCTCTCATTCCATCATGGTGTGTGATATTGGAATACAAGGACTCCACATCGCAAGTCACTATGAGATGTCTTTGCTGAGAGAGAGGTGTTCAGGACCAGTTGCAGAAAGTCAGTGGTTTCCTTGGTGTAAAATAGGGAAGAGTTGTACGATCGGCTGAAGATAAAAGTCAATGTACTCAAGGCCTTTTCACATAGGCTTCCACAACTGGACACTATGGGCCTACCTGGTGGTTTTTCAGGGACTTGTGAACCTTTGTCAATAAATAAAAGGTAGGCACAATTGGATTCTTCACCCATAGGAACTCCCGTTCTTTGGAGTTGACAACACCATATCTAGTAGCGGCATCCAGGAGTCTGGCTAATTTCATCTGGAAGACAGAGGTGGGGTCAGATGGTAATCTAGCATAGAATTTTTGATTATTGAGTTGTTTATATGCCTCCTCCAAATACAGGGGTGTAGACCACAAAACCACATTGCACCCCTTATCTGCCTTGATGATGAAACTGTGGTTGTTTCTAAGGCTCCGTATTGCTCCCTCTCCCTGTGTGATAAGTTATTACCTCTGATGTGACTTGAGTGTAACTTAGCCACATCATTTTTGCTGAAATCAAAAAATAGATTCACCGCTGGTATGGTGGACAGAGGTGGGATTGAGTGGATCTCTTACAAATGTGGGAAAAGAGCCCTACCTGTACATGGTTCATTTTCCTCTTGGAGTTCTATCAGATGTTGTAAGGCCCGTTGTGCCATCTCAGGTAGGGAGGTCATGATTTCCTTCTAATGGTATATGTCATAAAAGATGAAATTGCGACAAAAGGTAGACATCTTTTATAAAAGTGAACTTGTGCAAACGGTGCATCGGAGAAAATGTCAGACCCCTTTTAAGAACTGACAGTTCTGCTGGGGTTAAGATATGATTAGAGAGATTAATTACCTGAAGTTTGGTGACTGAGGTGCTGGGTTCTGCCAATGGGTCACATGGCATCCCGGCAATGCCCCTGCTGTGATTAACACCTCACTCGTGAATGGACAATCTCTATTGAAAGCCTGGTGTGGGAGGAGGAAGTTTTTTGATTGGTATTTTGATGGTGGCATTTTGATGGTAGGCATAATGGTTACAGTCAGTAATTTAAGTTAAACATTATTAATTTTATTAGTTTTAGAATCTCTTAGTTTATAACATGCTGCTCTCAGATGAAGTAGCAAAACCTGCTGCCAGATTCCCTTTAAACATATTAATATTTAAATCAATTAACGATTCATGAGATTTTTATGGTTACCTAAAAACGATTAAATAAAATATCAAGTTTTAGATTTATATTCTACTAAAATCGGAATGTCCCAACCTTAATTCTACGTTATTCTTTATAATGTCCACTACAAAATGTTCTATTGAAGTTTAGTAAGATCAAAAGACAGCAGCTCACAAAGCAATAATGCTACCGTCTATTTATAGAATGTAAAGTGTTTTCTTCTTCTGGATTTTCACTGTATCTAAGAGGCAGATCAATTGCCTGGAGTGGACATAAAATAAAGCCCTGTTGTTATTGACTGCAAGCTGCTGACTTAAGCATTCAGAGCGATCAGTTCAATCCCCAGCAATGTAACACATTGTCTTATAGCCAATGTTTTGTTCTACTTGAATGATGACCAGCTAGACCTGAAAGCATGACTAGCTCCAGGAGCACTGTATCTCCACAAAGCCTTTTTATTGCCAGTTTTGGTGAATTTTAAGTTGTTGCTTTAGGTTGCCATTTGGCACAGACACATTACTGCTGACAGTCATATTTCATTTCAAACAACAATTTTAGACATACTACTTAAAATATTTTATTTCTTTAGTATGCTCAGCAAAGCATGTCATCACAATTAATGTATTACATTTAAATTGGTGAATATATTGACTTTTACAACATACTTCAGACTTTTTTTACATTCTTTTCCATTTGTAACAAACAGAAAAACAAAGATAGGCCATGTTCACATACATGCGTTTTTTTGACCATCTCTGCGTTTTTGGGCTGTTAAAAAAAACGCAGGTGCGTTAACCATTACATTTGAGTGCAGCTGCGTTTTTCAGCTCCATTTGCGTTTTTTACCCCTAGTCCAAAAAACGCTGCATGCAGGTTTTTGGGTGCTGTAAAAAAACGCATGTGCGTTTTTCCAAAAACGCATGCGTTTTTTTTAACATGGGGCCCTATGGGAAACGCATGCAAAAATGCATGGTACATTAGTACCTTTTAGTGCCATTCAAAAACGCATGCGTTTCCCATATGGGGCCCATGTTAAAAAAACGCATGCATTTTTGAAAAAACGCACATGCGTTTTTTTAACATGGGGGCCCTATGGGAAACACATGCGTTTTTAAAAGGCACATTTATGCACCCTGCGTTAACACTTGCGTTTTTGCCTGCGTTTTTGGTGAAAAAATGACTAAGTCCAAAAACGTGGCAAATCCTTTCAGACACACAAGGGACATTTTTTAGCACTCTTAAAAAAAACACAAGTGCTTTTAAGAGTGCTAAAAAAAACGCAAATTGTGTGTGAACATAGCCTATGTCTATTTCTCTTTTTAAGAAATAGACAAGGCTAGGGTCACATTAGCGTTGTACCACTAGCCTGCCGGATTCCGGTATTATCTTAGAAATTTTTCCAGCACCGCATAGCGTTACCGCTATGCGGTGCTGGAAAACGCTGCCCTTAGTTACCTGGTGTTTACCTGCACGACCTGTCATACAGGCAGCAGCTCGGAGGGCGTTTTACAGCGCCGCACAGGAAACCGTGTCTGCAACGTTTCCTGTGCGGCGCTGTAAACCGCACTCTGAGCCGCTGCCTGTGTGACAGGTCGTGCAGGTAAACACCGGGTAACTAAGGGCAGCGTTTTCCAGCACCGCATAGCGGTAACGCTATGCGGTGCTGGAAAAATTTCTAAGATAATACCGGAATCCGGTAGGCTAGTGGTACAACGCTAATGTGACCCTAGCCATAGACATAGACATTAAAGGTATTGCTTTTAACATCTTGTGATTCCTTGGATTTCTTGGAACCAATCGGACAGACGGCAGCGCACGAACTACCACCTTTTCATTAATGTTTTAATCGTTTTCCTTGGTCGGAGTGCGACTCTCACAACAACATAAAGCTAGTGCAAAAGCACACAATACAACACCCCGGTTACACCCGGATAAGACCCATGTGCGCTTTTCTGCTTTTCTTCTAGTTTTCATTTACATGCAATGACAGGTGAGAGTTTTCACAATTGCCCAATCTCACATTGCTATGTCAATAGTATCAAATTATGTGCAGTGCTTTACTTTCTTCTTTATTATTTTTGTCAGGGTCAGTTTGCTTGTGTGCCTATGTCTAACCTTGGCTTAGGCTGGGGTCACAGTTGGCATGAGTTTTTTTAGTGACTCATGCGTTTTTGCATGCATTTTTCCATTTCTGCATGCCTTTTTTTAAGATGTGTGATGGCTCCCTGCGTTTTTGGCTGCGTTTTTAAATCCGCACCAAAAAATAGTGCATGTACTATTTTTTGGTGCATTTTGAAAAACGCATGCGTTTTTATAACATGGGCCCCTATGGAAAACACATGCAAAAACGCATGTACAATTAGTACCATTTAGTGCTATTTAAAAACGCATGCGTTTTCCATAGGAGCCCATGTTAAAAAAACGCATGCGTTTTTTTAACATGGGCTCCTATGGAAAACACATGCATTTTTGAATAGCACTAATTGTACATCATTTTGCATGCTTCCATAGGCCAATTAAAATGCATGCGTTTTTGGAAATGCACCAAAAACGCATGGTACTGTCACACATGCGTTTTTGCTATTAGGGCATGCGTTTTTTAACATGGGGGCCTATGGGTGCGTTTTTACATGCGTTTTTGAAAACGCAGGTCTCAAAAAACGCTTGTAAAAAGTGCAACTGTGACCCTAGCCTTACCTGTATGTGACAACATGCTGTTTCAGAAGGAAAAAGAGTTATTTGCTCTCCAATATATTAGTGAAGCTCTAGTAAAGAGATGGGTTAGGTACAAATGGTGCAGGTCTTAGGCTAGAGTCACAATTGTGTTGTGACCCTAGCATGACGCAAGTGTTAAAAACTTAGAATTTTTCCCCACAGCGCATAGCGTTCACGCTATGCACTGCCAGGCAATGCAGCCCCATAGTAACCCGGTGTTTACTTTAGCAACCGGCCACACACAAAGCCCCACAAAGTGTGCTTTTGGACAGCGCACAGGAAAACACTGCAGACTGCATTTCCTGTGCGCTCATCTAAGGCTCACTTCCTGGGGCTGTGTGTGTGGTCGGCTACTAAAGTAAACACCGGGTTACTATGGGGCTGCGTTGCCTGGCAGTGCATAGCGTTAATACTATGCGCTGCGGGGAAAAATTCTAAGTTTTTCATGCTTGCGTCATGCTAGGGTCACAACCCAAATATGACCCTAGCCTTATGGCAGCATTTTGCTCATACAAAATCAAACCATGACAAGGCAGCAGTGACAAATCTGTGGAACTAGAGTGAATATACAGAGAAGAAGTGGGAAAATGACTGTGGGAAAAGCTTATTTCTGAGCATCACACAAATTTCTTCTAGAAACAGAACTGAAACCAAAGTAAAAATTATTACCATGGCTGTGTCATAATATCATAGAAGGTACCAACAATTAAAAAAAAATCACAAACCCCAAAATCATATTAAAAAAGTTTTATATTTTGTTTGAAATAAATTAGTATTTTTTAGCAAAAGTATGTATTGTATCCTACACTAAACTGCTGTAATATAGACAAGGCTTATGGCAGCCAGGTAGCTCTTAACAGAGCTTCCATGGACAGGCTCCATCTACCTGATTCCAGGTGTTGTCCTGGCCTTTACAATTTAAAGAGGTTGTCTGGTTTATAATGATAATCTTCAGTCACTCTGCGTGATTGCAGACTTCTCAATCCTCCCAGCACCTGCACTGGGTGTTGTGAAGGATTCATTGTTTCTGTTTACATAGAGCTAAGCAGTATGATTGCTCCTGGCCACTGCACCCAAAGCCCCAGTCTAGTGGTTGGAGCCTCACTAAATACAATTGTGTGGACCAAGGCCACACCCACTAGTTGCGTGTGCCATCTTCATACATTTGTATTGAGCAAGACCATGCCCACTAGTCTTGCTTTGCCAAGAACATGCATACCGCATAATTGCGGTCTGTTCCCAACTTACATACTAGAAAATCCTCACAGCCCCCAGCGAATGCTCTGGGAGGATTGATAATTCAGCGGTCACACACAGTGACTGCAGAATTATCAATTTTGGCCGGACAACACTTGGATCCCCATACAGGGATATGGACATACACAGGGGATACTAAGTTGGGCCATGGAATTGGTTGCTGGCTGGTGGAGCAAGCAAAGTTGTCATTTCCAGAAAGGGAAAGTCAGGGACAAAGTTGCAAAACAGGAGAATTGTCAGTAAATAGACCAAGGACTGACCAATAGACAATTATGCATTAAAATACTTGAGTAACAGGAGTAAACCCATGGTACAAAAAGGATTGAATTGACAATAGATAACTAAGACTCAGGAGAATAGAGAATTTTCTTTCATCACTAACATAATAAAAAAAAAAACAGAGAAGATTGGTATAACTAATAATACTGCCATTGGCAGGCAATTTTCACCACAGAATGAGTGCTGGAAAAATGATTACCCAAAAGATCTTGTGTCAGATGTGCAATGTTTATGCAATTTTGCTACACTGGTAAAATGCAAAAATGAAAATTGATTGTATAGTGAAGGGGTTCAGAATATACATAATTAATCAATATTTTTGGTTTGTGATAATTTTTTCAAATAATGTATTTTGATATCTGGACGATCTGTTGACAATTTTGTTATTTTTAATTTTAATAGGTCAAGTGAGTCTTAGCTTATTTGAATGAAGATTTTACTTAAAATCACAGTATCTGTTACAAAGAAATCCACCAAAAATTCAGTACATATAAATACAGCATTTTACATAGGAAAGGAAACATGGTAGGTAGGAAAATGTCATTCTTATAATCTTCTCCCTGACTTCATATATGCACACACATTGCTCATCTATAATGCAGGATCCTGTCCCAAGTAGGTGTAATAGATATAATAATAATATTAGCAAGTTAGAAACGTAGTAAAGTTCTGCTGATTAGCTATGTCACTTACTTCATATATGCAGGGCATATTAGGTATCCATAGTTATAGACGCTACCAACTGAAAGTTCGTATATGTGTGGATAGAACCATGGAATTCTAAGCTACTGTAATGCCCTGAACACAAAGTAAGAGACAAAGCTAATCAGGAGAACTATGCTACCTTTGTAATTGGAGTATTTGCTTTATTATTATTATTACTACACCTAATACATAAAGGATATGATCTTGAACATGGGAATACCCCTTTAAGATTAAAACTTGGGTCTAGTTACTACATTAATGAAATTTAAAGAAAGTCAATTTTTTTTGCCATTTTATTTGCTGTGGAGGAGATGAAGAGATTAATCTTTCCTTCTCCTTCATAGCTGTGATACGATCACCGGATCAGAGCACAGTAAATGACATTCAGCTCACATTCGCAGCAGAACCTGAGCTAAGTGTCATCAGCATATCTCATCTGTGGTTTTCACAAAGGAAGCCATACGCTAGTGGAACTCGAGCCTAAGACTGAGGTTGCATATTCAACTGGCCATACACAGCCGAAGCTTTGCTCACCCATGGTGGCCAATGACTCTACAATGTTGAATAATAAATGTGTAGTCACTGGACGCTGCGAGTTAGCCAAGTTTTTAACATTGTATAAAGCTATCCATGGAAGTTAACTGTCAGAGCAAATGCATGATTAAATATCTATAGTTTTTTGCATCCGACCCTCACTTTTGCTCTAAAAAAAAGCTACAGCTAAACCTTATCAGGAAAAAAAAGAACATTTACATTTTCCCCGATGTTAAAGGGAACTTATCAGGCCCTACATGTCACCAGGACCACCAGCAGCTGTGTGCTTGTCTAAATTCCTTCCTAACAGTCCCTTAGGTTCTTTGCACACATAAACAGACCTTTAGAAAAAGTCTTATTTTAGGGAACTAATGCCCATCGACCAGTCAATGCCTAATTTGAATATCATAAACGTACTTTAGAAATACTTTTCATAAAGGTCTGTTTATACACATATATGAAGGGACTGTTAGGCAGGGAATAGAGACATGTAGACACAACTACTGGTGGTTCTGGGGGCAGAGGGGACCTGTCAGGTTCCCTTCAAGTCTCGTTTTTAATCTTCATGAATAAGGTATGTTTCCACTTTACCCTTATTCTGCACAAGATGAGCAATTAGGTGACCTGCAAGCAAATTTACAATGGCCCTGAGCAAGGCAATATTCCACTTTAAAGAAATGAATGTTTTAAAAGCAAAATATTTTTTAGCAATGAATAACAGAATAAAGTAGATAGATTCTGCTATTGAAAATACTACCCACACAGACTGCATTTTCACCTTTTTAAGAAGACATTCTGTGAAAAGCCATTATCAGCCATTGTTACAAGTATCTACACTGGCAAATACACATTGTGTCTGTGTCATCGAGAGAGGGATATTCTGCCCATCATCAACTTAATGCTGAAATATGAAAATGGAAACACTTACTGGATACACAGTCATTTATTTTCTGATCTCAAATAGTTCAGGTGAATTGCTAAGGCCATTGTTGCTTAGTCCTGAGTATAATTTATTCCTCGGTAAATGCCAGCGCAGGGAACACAAGCTTGTGCTCACAATTACAGTTTATTTATTCCATCCAGATTAAATTATTAGGACAGACATACAGCAATTTCAATTTAAATGCTCCTTGGCAAACAAGATGCCTATTGTCACTTTCATCCACCAGGAAAGCAAAGTCATTCATTATGTAAATGAAGCATACATTTGTTTACAGCCTTCCAATTCATTAATGAAAACAAGGAAGAAATAGAGAAGTATGAGGCCATTTGAGAGCTAATACAGCTTAAAAATGTCTTCTACGGCTTCCCAGAAGCTAATGTAAGAGTGCGATTTCATCTCATTTCTGTACAGGTGACTGAACTTTAATTTAACATTGGCAAAACAAACGAAAATTAGCAATTAAAAAGACATTACATATATAATGATATGGCAGGAGATAGAATAGAATTTACTTGATAAAAATACTTTCTATCAGAAATGAATTATTGTTTCAACTAATGTCAAACAGTTTTACAGATTTCCCTCAGTAGAAGTGACGCTGCAATGAGACAAGATTGGCAATTGCCATGGTGAGGTTATGATATGCAACGTTAAAACATTTCCTCCACCCATTTGTTGTTTAAAAAAAATCATAAATATGTAAGTTTGATTGGCTGCAGCGATCCCCTCTGTAGTTCACCATCACCCTAGGCCTGTTAATATATACATCAAATGTAATAAACATCAGAATTAACAGGAAACCTTCTCCTCCAGAAAAACTGTAGTTATAACCATAATCTGCACATATATAGTAATTTAATCATGTCTATAAGGATGATTGGGGCAGTGGGTACAGGGAGAAAATGACATTATATTTTTTTGCAACCTTCCAGTCTTTGAAGCAGATGAGGTTGTACAGTCTTCTCTCACTAACTAATGAGTAAGCAATAAACACTCCCCAGAATATTGATTGACATTATGATCTTCAGTACACTATGTGCAGAATTATTAGGTAAGTTGTATTTTAGAGGATTATTTTTATTATTGATCAACAACTATGTTCTCAATCAACCCAAAAGACTCAAATATCAAAGCTTAATATTTTTGGAAGTTGGAGTGGGTTTTTTAGATTTGGCTATCTTAGGCTGCTTTCACATCAGTGTTTTTTTTTAAAAGCTCCGCATTATCGCATAACCGCTGCACTTGCGGCACACTTGCGGCACACTTGCGGCAAACCCCATACAATGTATATGCGGGCTTGCGGCAGGTGCGGCAAGTGCGGTTCTGGCACCTGCCGCAGGTGCGGCCGCGAAAAAAAAAACGCAGTCAGCGTGGTCGCCGCACTGCAAGGCAAAACCCACTTGCCACACCTGCCGCAAGCCCGCATATACATTGTATGGGGTTTGCCGCAAGTGTGCTGCAAGTGCTGCAGTGCAGCGGTATGCGGTAATCGCAGCAGTTGCGTTTTTTTCTACCGCAACTGCCGCGATTTAAAAAAAACGCTGATGTGAAAGTACCCTTGGGAGGATATCTGTTTGTGCAGGTAACTATTACTGTGCAGAATTATTAGACAACTTAATAAAAACCATATATATTCCCATCTCACTTTGATTTTCACCAGGTAAACCAATATAACTGCACAAAATTTAGAAAAAACATTTCTGACATGCAAAAACAAACCCAACCAAAAAATTAGTGACCAATATAGCCACCTTTCTTTATGATGACACTCAACAGCCTTCCATCCATAGATTCTATCAGTTGTTTGATCTGTTTCAACATTGCGTTCCGAGAGGTGTACTGTTTTTCCTCCCTGTCGATGCATGTGATGGAGCGTTGTCCTGCATGAAAATCATGTTTTTCTTGAACGATACTGACTTCTTCCTGTACCACTGCTTGAAGAAGTTGTCTTCCAGAAACTGGCAGTAGGTCCAGGAGTTGAGCTTCACTCCATCCTCAACTCGAAAAGGTCCCACAAGTTCATCTTTGATGATACCAGCCCATACCAATACCCCACCTCCACCTTGCTGGAGTCTGAGTCGGAGTGAAGCTCTCTGCCCTTTACTGATCCAGCCTCTGGCCCATCCATCTGGCCCATCAAGCGTCACTCTCATTTCATTAGTCCATAAAACCTTTGAAAAATCAGTCTTAAGATATTTCTTGGCCCAGTCTTGACGTTTTGCCTTATGTTTCTTGTTCAAAGGTGGTCATTTTTCAGCTTCCTTACCTTGGCCAAGTTCCTGAGTATAGCACATCTTGTGCTTTTTGATACTCCAGTAACATTGCAGCTCTGAAATATGGCAAAACTGGTGGCAAATGGCATCTTGACAGCTTCACGCTTGATTTTCCTCAATTCATGGGCAGTTATTATGAGCCTTTTTTGCCCAACACGCTTCTTGCGACCCCGTTGGCTATTTGCCATGAAACACTTGATTGTTCGGTGATCACGCTTCAAAAGTTTGGCAATTTAAAGACTGCTGCATCCCTCTTCAAGACATCTCATGATTTTGGACTTTTCAGAGCCCATCAAATCTCTTCTCATTTGCCTAATAATTAATCGCACCTTATATAGGGTGTTGATGTCATTACACCACACCCCTCCTCATTACAGAGATGCACATCACCTGATTTACTTAATCGGTAGTTGGCTCTCAAACCTATACAGCTTGGAGTAGGACAACATGTATAAAAAATATCATGTGATTAAAATACTAATTTGCCTAATAATTCTGCACACAGTGTATATGTGTACATAGTGAACTGTCAATAAATTGGCTCACCACTGTAGAGTGAGCTCTTCCCATCGCTCCAATTACTTGAAGTAAGCATATAACATAGCTTCAGTGAAGCAGTCAGGCATGGTTTAAATGTTAGTTAACTGAAGAGTACCACTATATCTGAATATAAATAGCTTCCCTGGTGATGACAGGTTCCCTTTATTAATGGAAGACCATACTGGAACTAACAGAACAGGGTACTCATGTTCTAGTAATCATAAAGGATTATTAAAGTTTAATCATGAGAAAACCACTTCAATGTACATTTTGTGGTCCTTTACATAAAGTATAACTATATTGAAGACTAAATAGTTCAGGATAACTCCTCATAGTAAGGCACCTCCTCAAATGCTAATATGTTCTTTTCCACATAAGGTGTCTATTAGTTGTCTGACCTATCAGATACACGATATGCAAGATACCTTGCAGTAATTACTAACCTAATTTTGATGTATCAGAAACTGTCCACTTAAAAGGAGTGTCCACTCTTCTTTGGACATCCCCTTCTCATTCCTAATGAATGCTCTCATAAAAATAAAAAACTTATACTCGAATATGGTGCTGCCACGGTTCCAACGGTGATGGAACTCGCACTCCCGTGTGTCTCATGTCATTGTTATGACACACGAGTCCTGTGCCTATTCAGCTCTGGCTTTTCTTTCCTCGTCTTCAGATGGTTAATTGATTAACAGGAAATAAGAGCTGTGTATGCCACTTACTTCGTGTTAATTACTTATTGGTCGTCAGAAGATGGGGAGAGAGAAACCAGGGCTGATTGTGCATGAAGCTCACATGACATTGTTATGACATGTGAGCCCCATGTCCAATCAGCTTCACCTTCCCTCTCCCCATCTTCTCACATGTAATTAGTTAACATGAGGTGAGTGGCAGCCATAGCTCTCACTTCCTGTTAATTACTTAACCATCTAAAGGTGAGGAGAGAAGCCAGAGATGATTGTACACAGGGCTCATGTGTCATAACAATGTCATGTGAGCCCCATGCCCAATCAGCTCTGGCTTCTCCCTCACAATCTTCTGACTTATCAGTAGTTAACAGGTGGAGAGAGGCAGCTATAGCTCTCACTTCATATTAATTACTTAAAGGGAACCAACCACCCCAAATGACCCCCCCGGACTAATAATATCGGTCCCTACTTGCAGCACATACATGTGCTTCAATGTTTTTTGCTAAAAAAACTCCTTTTTCAAACTTAAGATAATGCTTTACAAACTTTATACCCAAGTGACGGTTGGGCGTTACTTACATGGGGTTAAAGCCGGGTTGCAGCTGCCACTCATTCTCCTCTCTGGCTTGCAGCAGTAACGGCCAGCCCTTTGCAGCGTCACAGCCTGGTGCACGGACTCGCATGCCCGTGCACACGTCATCAGCTACAGCCGGGAAGCGAGCGCGCGCTCTGACTTCCACAGCCGAGCGCAGGAAGTCAGAGCGCGCGCTCGCTTCCCGGCTGTAGCTGATGACGTGTGCACGGGCATGCGAGCCCGTGCACCAGGCTGTGACGCTGCAAAGGGCTGGCCGTTACTGCTGCAAGCCAGAGAGGAGAATGAGTGGCAGCTGCCACCCGGCTTTAACCCCATGTAAGTAACGCCCAACCGTCACTTGGGTATAAAGTTTCTAAAGCATTATCTTAAGTTTGAAAAAGGAGTTTTTTTAGCAAAAAACATTGCAGCACATGTATGTGCTGCAAGTAGGGACCGATATTATTAGTCCGGGGGGTCATTTGGGGTGGTTGGTTCCCTTTAACCTTCTGAAGGCGGGGAGAGAGAACCTGGAGCTGATAATACGTGGGGCTCGGCTATCATGAGAACATTATGTTAGCTCCATGAATGCAAATTCCAACACCAGAGGTGAGTATATGCTTTTTTATTTTTATGGGGTCATATATAGAGAATAAGAAGGGGTTGTTGAAGTAATGGAAAACCCCTTTAATGGATTTATGAGATATACTAGGCACTGGAAATATAGAACTCACCAAATATGCAGCAAAAGTATTCAAGGATTTTTAAAGCAAAAATAAACCAATAGAAAATGACATTAAAAGTATAAAAAAATTGTAAAATATTACAATTCAATAAATTATCACAGCAAGCTACTTGTCCAAAGTTGAGATTTTGTAATAACTGACTATGTTTTGCAACCAAGCTCATGCTGACATGTTCCATAATTAATATTATTTAATGCAGTAAGTCTGCACAACTGTGTAATAGTAAATGCTATGGCAAAAGCTCACTAGCCTCAATCAATGTTCAAAGAAATCTACAACACTCAAGCAGATGAATAATACTTCAGCATAATTTATATTCCTACATTCTGTGAAATGGACAGAGATTTACTGTGAGTGCAACATTTTGATAAACACAAGATATTTGTCAAGAGCATCTAGAATAAATGGAATACATGACAAAAAAGGAAAGCCATGAAAAGTATCTAGCAATAAACGGAATGCTTTCCTTGCATCAATACATCAGCAGGTAAAGACAATAGCAATATTTTATGTATCATAATAAAGTAAATAAAGAATTCATACGGCCACTGCTTATTGGGGTGACAATGTCAATAAGGATTAAATAATAGAATTATAAAGTCAACCAATATGCCAGGCTGTAGATATTTCCATATATAAGTGTGCTCATGACGGTCTTCTCATTGCTCATCATTAGCATTGAAATTTACCACTTCCAACAACTGCCCAGTTATTGGTGTAAAACACCTTTAAATGTTGAAAAATGTTTGAGAATTGATTGTTTTATTAGTCCTAAATATTTTTTATTGACAATGATGAGGAACAGAAATTACATCAAAATTGTACTTGTGTAACATTTTTGGTGGTGACCCGTGGCACTTGTTAGATACACCAAAATGATGAGTCATCTACCTCCCTGCATTTTACTCTAATGCTTCTTTTTAACACTGCCATGCACAAAACTAGTCTAAAAGGAAATATGTCAGCAGGTTTTTTATATGTAGTTTGAAAACAGCATGCAGTAGAGGTTAAAATATAGATTATAGTGATGCATCTCTTTATAAAACTATTGTTGGGGACTGGACCAGCAACAGTACATCAACTGATGGCCGCTCTGGTCACATGATGGGGGACCCAGGTGACATGATGATCTTCTGGAAGCCCCGATCAGCTGATGTTCTGTTGCTGGTCAGGTCCCCAGCGGCTGCTAAGCTAATAGAGTCTACACCAGGCTATCCAGCCAGAAGATGGATCATGTGCAAAGGAATCCATGGAGGAAGCTAATAAACTGGCAAAAAAGGAGTCTGAGTCTTCTTTACTTCTAATAAGATTGTTTTCTTGTGTCGGTGTCTTTTTACAAATTCTTTCACTATTGCTAATGGCCAGCTGACATTAGTAATAGAGTCTTGGTGACAGCTGCAAAAAAAGCTAATAATGACCCAGTATGCCACCGCTACAAGGCAGCTGGAAGAGCGAGGTAGGGCCCACCTATGGTGTCTCTCATTGAAGCACCAATTCTGGGGGTGGCAGCTGATTGCGGTTCTCAGCGTGGGGGGCCCAGAACGCTTAGGCCTTACTACACTGAGGATTCCAGCCCTCAACTGCCTGGGCTACGTTTGTTGGCAATGGAGAATGCGGCAGAGCCCACACAGTTTTTTTTACATTATTTATTTAAATAATGTGAAAAATAAGAGCTCCCCTGTATTTACCATTGCCAGCAAAGGTAACCCCACCAGCTGAGGGTTAGCAGCCAGTAGTTGCTTGGGTTACTTTTAGCTGACACTTAAAAATGCTGTGGGAGCATACGTCAAATTTTTCCAAAAAACTTGAAAAAACTAAAAAAAAAATGATGTCCCATTGCCACGGCATGTTACCCAGGCAGCAGGGGGGCTGCAGCACAATGCTGCCTCAGTACATGCGCAACACTGGACAGTGGAGCTCATTAGAAAAAGTAAATAAACACAAACACACACTTTTAAACAATACATATTTAATTAATAGTCATAATTATCTCTACAGGGTCTGTTGTGCTGTCTGTACAAATGGAGAATAAAGATGCAGAAAATGAACTCAAGAAGTCTTTTTTATTTTCTTCATCTGCCTTTATTCAGTGCCCAAGCAGTGAAAATGTCTTGCAAAAAAATGCATCAAAAATGGATCCAAAAATGGATCAATTTTTTAACCTTGCAAAAAAAAACGGATCTGTTTTTCTAGAGACTTTAGAAACAAAAACGCAGCTCAAAACAGAGAAAATAAAAGCCCAGTCTGAATGTAGCCTAACACTTTATGACCTTTCACTGATATTCTTTTTCACATAAACAGTTTGATTGCTGCTACTCCACTGATCTGGAGCAACTTTTCTTTTTTTTTGTGTGACCCTCTGATCCAAGGTAATGCCTCTCAATATTAATGGTGAAAGTTCTACTGAGTGGGCATGTAGAACAGAACTTTTATGTGGGCATTTGCCCTTTATTCTGTGATGCTCACCAATTAAAGGTTATCTGTCAGGTCAAAAATCAAAACTGTTTCCTTTATTTAGATCTGAGATATATATTAATAAGATCAGACCAGTTGGGTTGGGTATCAAAATATTTTACTAGTTATGTCCTTCTAGGCATGTCAGCTGAAGAATCCTCAATTTTACAGTATATATCAGGCATAAGAAGTGATATCTCTGGCTCAGGGGCGTAACTACCGGCATAGCAGACGTAGCGGACGCTTTGGGGCCCGGCCCTTGTGGGGGGCCCGGACCCAGCGCCGCTACGCGGCTATCCGGTCAGCTACAGGCCCCCCCCCCAGTAGGTATATACAGGCCCCCCACTCCTCTGCTGCACACGTCACCTGTAAAGGAATACATCATACTTACTTATCTCTGCCGGCTGCCGTCGCTCTGCACCGCGCTCCGTCTTCATCCGGCTTCTTCCTGGTTGTGACGTCATTGCCTGCGCCCGGCGGTCACAACCAGGAAGAAGCCAGATGAAGCCGGAGCGCGGTGCAGAGCGGTGACAGCGGCAGCCGGCAGAGATAAGTAAGTATGATGTATTCCTTTACAGGTGACGTGTGCAGCAGAGGAGGAGTGGGGGACCTGTATATACCCACTGGGGGCCTGTATATACCCACTGGGGGCCTGTATATTCCCACTGGGGGCCTGTATATTCCCACTGGGGGCCTGTATATTCCCACTGGGGGCCTGTATATACCCACTGGGGGCCTGTATATACCTACTGGGGGCCTGTATATACCCACTGGGGGCCTGTATATACCCACTGGGGCCTGTATATACCCACTGGGGGCCTGTATATACCCACTGGGGGCCTGTATATACTCACTGGGGCCCTGTATATACCCACTGGGGCCCTGACTGTATATACCCACTGGGGGCCTGTATATACCCACTGGGGGCCTGTATATACCCACTGGGGCCCTGAATATACCCACTGGGGCCCTGTATATACCCACTGGGGCCCTGACTGTATATACCCACTGGGGGCCTGTATATACCCACTGGGGGCCTGTATATACCCACTGGGGGCCTGTATATACCCACTGGGGCCCTGACTGTATATACCCACTGGGGCCCTGACTGTATATACCCACTGGGGCCCTGACTGTATATACCCACTGGGGCCTGTATATACCCACTGGGGGCCTGTATATACCCACTGGGGGCCTGTATATACCCACTGGGGCCCTGTATATACCCACTGGGCAGGCTGCTGTATACCACTGGGGCTGCTGTATATACTGCTGGGGCCTGTATATACCACTGGGGAGGCTGCTGTATACCACTGGGGCTGCTGTATATACTGCTGGGTCCTGTATATACCACTGGGGAGGCTGCTGTATACCACTGGGGCTACTGTATATACTGCTGGGGCCTGTATATACCACTGGGGAGGTTTCTGTATACCACTGGGGCTGCTGTATATACTGCTGGGGCCTGTATATACCACTGGGGAGGTTGCTGTATACCACTGGGGCTGCTGTATATACCACTGGGGAGGTTGCTGTATACCACTGGGGCTGCTGTATATACCACTGGGAAGGCTGCTGTATACCACTGGGGCTACTGTATATACTGCTGGGGTCTGTATATACCACTGGGGAGGCTGCTGTATACCACTGGGGCTACTGTATATACTGCTGGGGCCTGTATATACCATTGGGGAGGCTGCTGTATACTACCACTGGGGAGGCCTGTATACCACACTGCTGGGGGCTGTATACCTATGCTGGGGTCCACCCTCGGCTTATACACGAGTCAATAGGTTTTCCCAGGTTTTGGGGGCAAAAGTAGGGGGGTCGGCTTATACACGAGTATATACGGTAAACTGGGTGGCGTCAGACTGTTAACACCGATTCGGTAAGGGGGTGTGTCTTGAAGGGGGCATGTCATTGGGGGCATGTCTTGGAGGGGGCCCCGTTCAAAAGTTTGCTATGGGGCCCTGCCAGTTCTAGTTACGCCCCTGCTCTGGCTGTTCAATAGGAGGCATAAGGTGAGATTGTAAAATAACATCACTTTCTTTAATACAGTTACCCTAATTTTTTAATTAAGAAGGGCTCGATATAGAAAGATTATAAGGTTTTAATTGTATGAAAACAATCAAAATATGACATCTGATCTCAGGATACAGTGGGTTGTTGAATTTATTTCAAAATGTTGACATGGTTGTAGGCACATGCCATCAGTGTAACAAATACTGATGGTGATTTGCAGTTGACTGTCTCAAAACATTTCCAAATCAAGCCTTGTAGGGTGTTCTCAGTATGCACTCAGTAGTAGCAACCAAGTGTGCTAATGAAGGACAACTTGTTATGGGCACCCAAGATCACTGATGTTGTAATAAGCAAAAGCTTGTCCATCTGATCCACACAAACCATAAAGGTACTGCAGCACAAGTTGCTAAAAAACGTATTGCTGCCAATGATAGAAAGTATTTGAACACAAAAATTAATTTCAGCATACTGTGTATAGGTATGAGAGGCCTCAGACTGGTCATATGGCTTTGCTGACCTTTTCCTTAGTCTTTTTTTAACCTAAAGAACTGGTCCATTGAGCAGCAGCAGAGGGTGGCTTGATATGATAAACTAGATATATATTTTTACTTTTTTAAATCAGGTCGACTGATGTGTGCTTTCTTACCTAAAAGAAATGGCACCAGAACACATGAGAAGTATCCAAGCCAACAGAGGTAGTTTGATACTCATTATCAATGCAAAAACTGTTTAGAAATGGATTGAGGAAAATGATAAAGAGTTTACGGGGTTTACTTGGCCTCTAAGTACCCAGGTCTTAATCTGGGATATCAAAAAACATGTACAATTTACAGGACTTTCTGCTGGTAATGTCTTGGAGCAAAAGCAGTAGACTTCTATATTGGTCTTACGAGTCCATGTCTAATGGTGAATTGTTTTATCTACACAAGAGGCTTTGCCGTGATTATATCCTTATGGTTGTTATATATTGTTATTTATAATGTACAGATTCTCATCATTTATTTAACAAACTACTCATTGTTTTATTATATAAAACACAATTAAATTATGATTTAGGGTAATGTAATATTTGCATGTAGCTGATCATTGGGTCAGTGGGTTACTTGTGGGCTCTTGCCACCCCTGTCCAACACTTTACACAACACAACTCACACACTCTTGAGACAACGCTGAATAAGGGAAAAAATATATATTTGTATCTGTTAACTAAGGCCCCTTTCACATCAGGTTTCGCTGATGTTTGCGCGTATCTGGCAGGTGGAGCCGCACCTGCCGGATAGCTATCATGCACGCTAAGCTGCATTGTCAATGATTGTGCGAAAATGCGGTTCTGCCGGATGTGGCAGACCCGGCACTTGTGACTGCGAAAAAAACTGCTGCTTGCAGCTTTTTTTTCAGCAGCCGCAAGTGCCAGATCCAGCCGATCCGACATAACCCCACTTGCCCACCGGACCACAAGCCCCATAGACATTGCATGGGGCTTCCGGATCGGCTCTGCAAGTGCAGCCGTTAGGCAGCAGATCCGGCAGATGCGGTAAAGTCTTCTGGATCTGCCGCACATCGCAAAAACGCTGATGTGAAAGGCCCCTTAGTGAAGCAATCAATATAGAATAAAGTGCAGTTTCCAAACTTTCTTTCTGGAATGAAATTCAGCATTTCTGGCTACTTCTTAATGATTGTCATAGTGCACTGTGCACTCGTCATTTTCTCAGCCTCAATAAAATCAATCAGCCAAGGATAACATGGCTTAAATACAGTATATCAAGTTAACAGCACTGAATCAATTAAAAAAAAGACATTACATTTGATGCCAACAGTAATGTACAGAAAAGAAGATGTAATGTTAGATTCACCCGGCTGAAATTTCGCTATGTTAACATATTGTTCACTAAAGTAATGAATGACAAAAGATTATAGACCAGGGCTTCAAAGAAATTAATCATATATTTTGCTTTTCTTAGGTAGCGCTTGAATATATGAAACGTTCATGATGTCCTTTACAATAAAGTACAGAACCTCAAGTGTACTGACCTGGAAAGAGAACTTATTAAGAACAAAATGGGCTGAAACTTTCTGTTCAAAGAATGATAAGAAGTTCTGGTCATAACTTGCTCATCTCTAACAATTCTGTTTGATAAGGTCTTAGTTAACTAGAAGATGTTTTTTCAATACTTAAATAATAAATGTCTGTCTAGCTGAGAACTCTGCTTCTCCGCTCACTTTTGTGTTCACGTTCAGTGGATGGGGGTGGATGGAGTGATATTTTTTTACAGATGAAACACAGCATCTACAGTACAATGGAATTAAAACACAACACCATACAGTGTGTTCTTTGTCAAAAGTTAAAAGAAAGAACCTGTGGAGCTGCTCTTTAAAATGTCGCTTCAAATGACTAAGAAATTCAGACATCAGCCTAGCTGTGTAAAGCTCTTAATTTCGCTAATACTTTATAGGCAGGGATTCCATGTAAATAATGGAGATTTTCATGGCTATATCCAGGGACATCTTTCTGCATATTCTTTAGCCATGGAACCAAAATAAAATCTGATATGATAATTTATATTCTAGAACTGGATATTATATTACATATACTAAAAAATGTATAAATATGACCTAGTGAAGACCAACATTAAAAGCATACAGTATATTGTAATTACTTTTTTAATATTATTTTGCAATATTTAACCCTTAGATTTTCTTTTCATAGGATGAAGGATGCAGAAATCAACAAGACTATGATAAATGTTAGACTTGTAAGTTAAGATTCCACAGATCAATGACAACAGCAAGTACCAGAGACAAGTCAAAATAAAAATAATCTATAATATATCCATTGACAAGCAAACAATGAGAAGCAACAGAAAACTGGATTAGCATTACTGTAAGAGCCGTTTCACACTGTATTCCTTCCCATGTTCAGTGGTCCCATTGGAGCATACGTCTAAATCCCCTGAAATCACGATTCAGACGAATGCGCTGATGGGGCCATTGACTATGATGGTGCAGACTGAGTCATCATGTGCTCTGTCATGCACCATTTTCGGAAATTATGTCTATTGTTTGCGGGCGATTTGAACCATCAGTTGACACTGTCAGCTGATTGGCCGCCGCAACCAATTAGTTGACAGTGTCAGAAGTAGGTTTAAATCTCTCGCCAGCGGCGGGGACCAATCAGCTGACAGCATCAGCTGATGGTTGAAATTGCTTGCCAGCAGTGGGCAACCGATCAGCTGACAGTTTAAACCAGCCTATTTGTCGCCCACCACTGGCAGGCGATGTAAACAAACAGCTGACACTGTCAGCTGATTTAAATTGCCCACCACAGCTGATCGACCAAACATCAGCTGACACTGTCAGCTGTTGGTTTGAATCTCCCGCTGCTGGCGGGTGATTTAAACCAGCTGCTGAAGCGGTCAGCTGATCGGTCACCTGCCACTGGCGGGCAATTTGAATAATCGTCTGACACTGTCAGTGGTGACATTGTCAATGGTTTAAATTTCCCGCCAGCGGCGGGACCAATCAGCTGACAGTCAGCTGAATGCTTAAATCTCCTGCAAGCGGCGGGCGACCAAACCAGCTGACACTGTTAGCTAATTGGTCGCCCACCACTGGAGGACAATTTAAAACATCAGCTGATGCTGTCAGCTATTGGTTTCAATCTCCCACAGCTGGCAGGCAATTTAAACCAACTGCTGATGCTGTCAGCTGATTGGTCGCCCGCCAGCTGTCAGCTGTAAACTGTTGGTTTAAATCTCCCGCTGCTGGCGTGTCCGCCTCCATCCTGCCCCCTCCGGCTTCATCCTGACCCTCCAGCTCCATCCTGCCCCACCGGCTCCATCCTGCCCCACTCGCCACCATCCTGGTCCCCCGCCGGCTCCATTCTGCCCCTGCTGACTTCATCCTGCCCCCCGCCACCATCCTGCCCCGCCACCGGCTCCATCCTGCCCAGCTTGCTTCATCCTGCCCCGCTGGCTCCATCCTGCCCCGCTCGCCACCATCCTGCTCCCCCGCCGGCTCCATCCTGCCCCTGCCATCTCCATCCTGACCCGCTCGCTCCATCCTGCCCTGCCAGCTCCATCCTGCCCCCCGCCACCATCCTGCCCCGCCGCCGGCTCCATCCTGCCCAGCTTGCTTCATCCTGCCCTGCCGGCTCCATCCTGCCCCCCTGCTCCATCCTGTCCCCCCAGCAGTTAGCGGTCATGTGACCGATCAGCTGATTGGTTTCCCAGGCAACGACAGGTCCTAAAGGCCTGTAGGACCTAGAAGACGGAGATGGAGCGAGCCGGCGGACAGGAATTATCCTCACTGAGGATTTTTTTACTTTCACTGGGAAAGAGCGGGGAGCCGCGGGGAGTGGAGTATCGCCATATACCATAGTGCTGCTATACATGTACCGTAATGTACCGCCATATACCGTAGCGCTGCTATACATGTACTGTAATGTACTGCAATATACTATAGTGCTGCTATACATGTACTGTAATGTACCGCCACATACCATAATGCTGCTATACATGTACAGTAATGTACCGCCATATACTATAGTGCTGCTATACATGTGCTATAATGTACCGCCATTCACTATGTGCTGCTATACATGTGCTGTAATGTACCACCATATACCATAGCGCTGCTATATATATATAAATATATATATATGTAGTTCACTCACGTTGACCGAACAAGTTATGTCAGTCACAGTCTGTCAACTACATACATATTCTAGAATACCCGATACGTTAGAATCGGGCCACCATCTAGTGTATATATATATATATATATATATATATATATATATATATACACCAAGAAAAACTGGGCAGTTTATTCTGTATATTCTACATTTATATTTGTGGTAAAAATGTAATTATTTTTTCTTCGCCAACCAATGTTATAAGGTTTTGTGACACACCTATGGAATTAATAGGATCACTACACCTCTATATTAATTTACTGAGGGGTGTAGTCATTTATTGGGGATGGGGTTCTATGTTTCTGGCACCTCAGGGGCTCTGGCAATGTGTAATGGTACCTGCAAACCATAAGAGCTATATCTGACCTAAAAGATGGCTTTGCCTTACTATCTGAGTTTTAAACTGAGCATGAAAAGTAGTTCACGATTACATATAGGGTGTTGTCGCACTCAGGATTAATTGCACAACAAATTGTATTGCACATTTTCTCCTGTTACCCTTGTGAAAATGAAAAGTTGGGGTTAAACCAACATTTTTGTGGGGAAAAATGTAATTTATTATTTTCACAGCTCAAAGTTCACAGCTTAACGTTATTATTTTCAAAGCTCAACGTTGTGAAGCACCTGCGGGTTCAAGGTGCTCACACCTCTAGATAAATTTCTTGATGTGTGATGTTTCCAAACTGGGGTCACTTGTCAGGGTTTACACTGTTTAGGCACAGTAGAGCTCTGCAAACATGAAATGGTTTCTGCTATCTATTTCAGCCAATTTTACACTGCAAATGTCTAAAGGTGCTGTTTCACTTCCAAGCCCTGTTATGTTTTTCACCACAAATGGGGTATCAATGTACTCCGAAAAAATTGCATAACAAATTGTATTGCGCATTTTCTCCTAATACCCTTGTGAAAATTTAAAATTTGGGGCTAAAGGAACATTTTTGTGGGAAAAATAACAATTTTATTTTTTTTCCTTCCACATCGCTTTAATTATTGTGAAACACCTAAAGGGAAAATAAACTTCTTCAATGTGATTTTGAGCACTTATAGAGATGCAGTTTTCAAAATTGTGTCACTTTTAAGTATTTTCATTCACATTGGCCTCTTTAAGGGTGGCTTCACACCATGGCAATATCCGATCCAGGGCTGTCCGGTGTAAACCAGACAGCCCCGGACCGGATTTTGGCCCCATTGTATCCTATGGGGCCGGATGGGGCCGGATGGAGCCGGATGGCAGCTATCTGCCATCCAGCTTCCATCTCTTCGGAAGAATCCGGGAGAATTCAGATTTTTCTCCCGGACAAAAAAACGTTGCTTGCAACGTCTGTGTGTAGGGAGAAATATCTCCCGGATCCTCCCGGATTGCCCCGGATCCTCCCGGACCTGGTGCAATCCGGCGCTCCCTAAAATGGGAGCCTATGGGGCCGGATTGCCCCAGTCCGGGAAGATCCAGGAACCAAACAGCTGTGGCTACACACCGCTGTTATTTCAGGACCGTGGCTAGCTTCCTGCGAGCCGCGGTCCTGATTCATCAGCAGCTGCAGCTGCGTCCGGCTGTACACCGGACCAGAGGGCATATTAGCCCTCCGGTTCTGTGTGCAGATCCAGTCCGGGGCTGTCAGGTTCATCCCTGACAGCCCCGGATCGGATATTGCCATGGTGTGAAGCCACCATAAGTCACTTCAAATGTGATGAGTTCCCTAAAAAATAGTTTTGTAAATGTTGTTGTAAAAATTAGAAATTGGTTTTAACCCTTATAACTTCTTAATAATAAAACAAATCGTGTTTTAAAAATAGTGCTCATGTGAAGTAGTCATGAGGCAAATGTTAGTTGTTAATATTTTTCTGGTTTAAAGGCATAGAGTCATAGAATGATAGAATGTTAGTGTTGGAAGGGACCTCCTGGGTCATCTAATCCAACCCCTGCTCAAAACAAGTTTCACTAAATCATCCTTGACAAATGTCTGTCCAACCTTTGTTTGAAGACTTCCATTAAAAAATAACTCACCACATCTAATGGCAGCCTGCTCCACTCATTGATCACCCTCACCGTCAAAACGTTTTTTGTAATACCTAATCTGTGTGTCCTACCATTCAATTTCATCCCATTGCTTCTAGTCTTTCCCTTGTGTAACTGAGAATAAAGCTAATCCCTCTACAGTGTGACAGCCCTTGAGATATTTGTAGACAGCTATTAAATCTCCTCTCAGTCTTCTTTTTGGCAATCTAAATATTCTCAAATCCTGTAACTGTACGTCATAGGACATGATTTACAGAAGAGTCACCATTCTGGTTGTTCATCTCTGACCTTGTTCCAGTCTGTTGATTATTTTTTAATGTTTATGCACAGAACTGCACACAGTATTCCAGATAAGGTCTGACCAAAGAATAGTAGAGGGGGATAAGGACTTCACATCATCTAGGCTGTATGCGTCTGTTAATACATCCCAGAATTGTGTTTGCATTTTTTGACTGCTTCATCACACTGTTGATTCATGTTGAGTCTGTGATCTATTAGTATACCCAAGAATTTTTAACACAACCTGTTGCTTTGCCCTATTCCTCCAATTCTTTATATGCTGTTGTCCTTTTTATTTCCCAAATATAGTATTTTGCATTTCCCCCCATTATAATCCATTCAGTTAGTTGCTGCCCAATGTTCCAGTTGGTTCAGATCCTTTTGAATCCTCCGTCTCTTTTCTTGTATTACTTCGCCCTCCTAGCTTTATGTTATCAGCAAATTTAATCAGTCTACCCTCAATTCCTTTATCCAAATCATTGATGAAAATGGTGAACAACACAGGGCCCAGGACAGAGCTCTGTGGTATACCCCACTTGAGACATTCTTCCAACTGGATGTGCACCCATTTATGGCCACTTTTTGAGTCTGATCACTAAGTCAGTTAATAATTCACCTAGCAGTTGCCTTGTCCATTCCATAATTGGTCATTTTTCAATAAGGATGGTATGACATACTTTGTCAAATGCTTTGCTGAAGTCAAGATATATTATGGCTAGGGTCACACTTGGAAGGCACATTGCGATTACAGCATCCAGATCCGGATGCAGTAATTTCATGTGCCTTCAGACACATTTTGTATTCAAAGTATGTTCCTAAACCCGCATCCGGTAACCGGATTGCTCATAATGTGCAATCCGGTTGCAGGATGCTTTGTTCATTGCTGCGGCTGCAGGAATGAACAAAGGGTTAATGTTAATATTATATGTGGACAACAAGTCTCCAGGAAGTGTCCACCCTCCCTAGAGACATGTAGTCCAAAAACTGTGGCATGTCAATGGTTAATGTCTAATATTACATTATCGCCGCTATTGTTGGCTTTATAAACTTGTCAATGAAAGCCGGTGGCTCCTCGCTGTAAGGAGGATTATCAGTATGTAATGTGCGTAAGCACATTGCAGGGCAGCATCCTCAATAAGGAGCTGACCCTGCTGCTTATGCAAATTGCATGCTGTACTCACCGCTATCCATGGTGCTGAAGCCTTAAACATCACTTCTATGGCCAGCGCACATTGAAACTCCGGTGCGCTGGCCATAGAATTGATGTTTAAGGCTTCAGCACCATGGATAGCAACGGTTACTGTACTCAATTTGCGTAAGAAGCAGGGTCAGCTCCTTATTGGGGATGCAGCCCTGCAATGTGCTTACGCACATTACATACTGGTAATCCTCCTGTGAGCACTTTTGGTTTCCTGAGGAAGAAGTAAGGAAAGCACTTCGAATCGAGTTGAATGAAACCACCTATGATATATATACTATTTTAGTCCTTTGATTCCTCATACAGCAGCGTGGAGTTCTCATCTGAGGAAGACGCCGGGTTGTGGCGTTGAAACGCGTTGGAATAAAGAGGATGAAAGGTTGTTGGGCTCTTTGGTGAGTTTTTAATCCAGAAGCAGCGCGGATCGTGGCACACCATCACTCCCATCATTTCTCTTGGAACATACCACGATCCAGTGGTAGGTGGAGGTCCTGCAGCAGCTTGGAACATTGATTCCTAAACACAGTTAAACCAGTTGTGGGGACCACAACTGGATCAGGTGAGCGGCCACACAGCACCACCGTTTTACATACTAGTGTCACTAGTGATAGGGCACTATTGCGCCTCTTGTCCCCTCCCTTTATATTTTGCAATAAAAGGAACATGGAATCTTACTGTTTACTCTTTAAATGTAGTGGTGGCTGGAGGTATTAGGTATTTATCATTTAAATGAAATATGTCAGTAGGATTTTGCTATGTAAACTGACGACAGCATGCTGTAAGAGTTAAATAAAAGCAACTGTGCTTCTCTTAGGGTGCTTTCACATTACGATTTTTTGGGATCAGTGGCTGTCCGTTGGCCCCATATTAGCCTATGGGCACGGATTGGATTGGATTTGCCCTTAGTGGCATCCGATTTTTGCCAGATCCGTTTTGGTCCGAATTTTTGCTGTACCCAAAATGGGAGACTGCTCCGATTTTGGGCACAGCGGATCAAATCGGACCAAATCGGATCCGACATGATCTGTGGCCCATAACATGGGGGCCTATGGGGCATGGTCCGAGAAAACATCGGTGCTTTCTTGGACCTGATTTTTGTGTACTGAGCATGCTTAGTACACTAAAACTGCTCCTCTCCAGCTAATTTCACTTCCGCAATGTATATATACATTGCGGAAGTGAAATTTAAGTGAAATCAAGGGTTAAAAATAAAAAAAATCGATCCTCACCTGTCCAGCGATCCACCGCTGTCGGCATCTCTGGATGTACAGGACCTGGCCTGACGTCACAGTCACATGACCGGTTACCGTGGTAACCAGTCATGTGACCGATGACGCTGAGCGGGTAGCCCCGCCCAGCCAGGTCCTTTCAGCATCCGGAGCAAGATGCCGACGGCGCTGGATCACGGGACAGGTGAGGATTGATTTTTTTATTTTTAACACTTGATTTTACTTAAATTTCACTTCCGCAATGTATATATACATTGCGGAAGTGAAATTACTCCGCACAGCGCTTTCTGTGTCCGGATCCGTGATAATCACGGACCCGGACACAGAATAGGTCACCTCCTGTGGTGTCCGTTCCTGTCCGTGGAATCCTACAAAAAGTAGGATCCCACGGACAGGAAAGAAATCATAATGTTAAAGCAGCCTTAGCTGTGTGCCTACTATTGTTTACATAAACAACTAGGTTTATTACCCTTGGATTAACATTACAGGACCAGAAACTCACATGTATGGCAGTATGACATGCCCCCTGCTGTGATTGATACCTCACAGTCAATGCACAATCTCTATTGAGAGTCTGGTGTGGGTGGGGGCAGCTCAGCTACTCTCAATTCTTTGATTTTGACAGAATGGCTACAGCCAGTATTCTATATGTGCAAAGAGAGCCATGCACCACACAACCGTCCATGGTGAAATTGCAGTCACCTAATATCTCCCTGGGGCAGCCGGTTTAACCGTGGTGAGTCTCAAAAAAGCAGCAAGTCTATGAATGTTGAATACCCTCACCGCACCGATGTAACCCTATTCTGATTAAATACAGCGAGCACTAAAAACTGGTGAGTGCAGTTTCTTCTTTTTTATTCAATGCCAGTAATCTATATGATACATCATTGGATTCAGAATCTCTTTGCCAACATTATATTGCTGTCAGATGAGAAGCGAAAGCCTGCTGACAGATTCCCTATAACTCTATGACTATGCACGGGATGTGGAAATATTCTAAGAAAAATTTGGTCCTGTGGGCTTTTAACATATATTAAAGGAAATAGACACCTTTGGGGAAAATATTCATTAATTAAATGTAATGCATATATAACGAACATGCATTAAGGTAAACAAAATTTAAAAATATATATATATAGTCAAGGCAATCTGCCTATTCTACTTCAGCGTGACATAGTGGAGACCATTTATTGTGCATGAGAGGAAAAGGACAGACAGCAGATTGGTTTCTAAATCAGCATAATACTAAAAGGGTGGCACCCCAAAAGGTTTTATTTATAGACAAATGTTAGTACATAGGCAAATACAACTTCAGAGTTACTGGTTACATCTCAATATTTACATTGATTGTTTCCCAAAGTTGTTTATTACACATCGAATAGCTCTATATGGTGGTGCTTTGTGATGCCCCCAATATTCCAAGAATTGGCAGGGCGGTATGGTACCATCTTATCTTATTATGGGCACATGGGGTTATTAAGGGACATGTCAGTCATGTTCAAGGGAAAACTTTTCATTTATAAAAAGTCCCCATCTCTCAGAAGTTCAAGATGGAGTCTTCAGTATAGTTGTCACGCACTTAATGGCGCTGACATTGCTGGATGCTGTTGTGTATGTTGTTTGTCTTTAAGAGCCGCAAGGTTGATAGTTTGAAGGTCCTGGCCTCCTATGTTGTGCTCCAGAACTGAATTCACTATTAGGTTCAACTGCTGGTTGTGGAGTTAATGTGTGACTCACCTGAACTCCCCTTCCCCTAGCCTTTAAGTAGCCTCTCGTTCCACCAGGTGGTACTGCTGATAGAGTGTCACTCTATGCCTGAAAGCCTGCTGTGCAGTCCTGTGTGTTCGTGTGGCTGATGTCCTTTCCTTTGGAGTTACTGTATCCCGGTTCTGTGGAGGGAGGTGAGGGGGAATAGCACAAGGCTGGTGGAGGAGGTTAGGAAAGGTCTGGAGGCCGAACCTCCTCACCATCAGAGATACCTTAGGGATCAGGGCCATTCAGGGTTCCTAGACTAGGGTTAGACTAATCTTCTCTGATCACCCTGCCCGTAACTGCCATTCCCTCATCAGTATTCTCACTACACCTTGACAATATTCAAACATTAACAATTGTCCAGTTCAGTATGTCAGATAAATTACTTGACAATTTCCATAAGAATAGATATGTGTCTCCCAAATATGCCAATATTGATAAAAAAATAATTGAATACATAGTGATAAGTCAAATTAAGGAGGTTCAATTGTAAGTTGAAGTCAATATAACCGTGAGGGCATATTTAATATAATTATAATAACCAGGGACAATACAAATAACAAAGGCATCTTTGTGGAAAAAAGGTGACAGGTAAAGTGCAAATTATATTTATACTTATTTGAATGGCATCTCAAGCAGAATATGTGACCTTTCTTCCAGCTACTCCTTCATCTAGATATAATATAATGTATCATTGATTGATCTTTTAAGACCTCTCTCACACTGTCAAACAATGCCTTTACCCACCATCATTCGCTCTCATGCTGTGATGATCTCTTTTATTTCTAATGTTATGAAGAATTATTTATTTACTGCATGAATATAAAGCACCGAATGTAAATGTGGGTTCCTGCCTAGAGTACAATTCATCAGCCGGTTACTTTTTGCAGCCTATGGGGTCAGCAGTCTATCATTATGGCACAGAAATTATTGACATTCACTAACAAGAAAACAACAACCACTCTCTGAATATGCTGCTATAATCAACACCGTGATTTTACAGCACGGTGCAGAAAAGCAGCTGTCATTATCCCTGATTGCTCCCCATGTAACTCACAACCTTTCACAATCTCTAAACCAGCAAATGCATCTTATGCAAGATGACCCCTTGCAAAACCAAGAAAAAATATTTCAACATCGTCATTAATCAACATTTTCGCTGGCATTCACTCTCCTGATATACTAAAGACTCCGACCAAGAAGTAAATAGAGCTTTAATCATGTTTTTCTTGCATGTGTTTGAGATGTTTTCCATTTTAGAAGAGAACATTATGTCCTTTCTTATTCACTACTTTTTTCTCTGCACAAGACACAGTAATATAACTGATATATAATAACACACTGCAGAATGAAAGTAGAGTGACATTTACCTGCATAGTCTGTCCGTGCATAATGACTGTCTTCTGATTTTGTTGTTGCTGTGGTGTTTTCTGCAAAAAAATAATATATATATATCTACATTAGAAGCTATGTAATGTGGAGCTGGAAGGTAGTCATCTCTCAGAACATTACTTAAAGTTGGGGGTCCTGGCTAGGTATGAACATTTGTGCAGTGGGGGCGTTATGGCCTTGCAGACCGCATAGTACCATTGACTTTGGCTGGCCAGGACTAGATGATAGAAAGTTTAATGAAGAAGACCACGTTTCCAAAATAAAGTTTTTAATTACAGATCAGTATTGCAGTCCAGTTAGTAAGGTTCCTAACCTCCACTCGTGGTTCCACATCTTCTTCGTATTATAGGGTTTATTTTGACAATATGACCGTTCCTTAGCTACATGTGACACACTGAAACTCCCACCTGGAGTACTTTCTTTGTCACATGTACAGTTTGGCCCTGGCTGTTAGCTCTTCAGTTACAAACTTGAGGCTGTACTACCAAACATCCTGTTTAGGACCCACCTCCTCTAGATCACTCTGTACTTCAGACAACTCTCTTTCTCAGTAAAAAGGATAATGCTACCTTCTGCCTCAGTATACTTTCATGTCGGGGATCCCCACATCATGCAGCTCTGCTCACTAGTCAGACCTTAGGTCCATCACTACTGCATACTGGGCCCTAACTGACTAACTACCAGGAAGCCATCTCTGATCTTGCTGCATAGCGTCCTTTTCTCTGGGCTACTCCCAACTCCTAACTCTATTGATGCCTACTCTCTACATGTTGCTGGGCAGAACACAGCTTCATCACAACACAATGCAAAACATTAAACAAGTAAACATTATAAAGCATCACATCACAACAACACCCACAACATCGTCAAGAGGGAACGTGGGCGGTATGTCTATTCCTTACAGCTACCGTAAGAGAAGCTGATAAGTTACCATGGTATGATTTCATTGTATCACTAAACTTTGACAGTACATTTGACATGCAGATACATTTTTATTGCAGTTGTATTCTGGTTGGGACCCAACAGCTAATTTGCTACATAAGATGCCTGTATTATATAAAAAAAAAACAATACATGGATGAATTTCTGGAATTACACAAATAATGAAAAAATAAGGCAATGACTTCAGATGACATCCATACAGAGGTCTAAGAGGGATTATTCTCAGAATTGCAAGTTACATCCTATCCATTCACAGTAATTTGGAAAATGAAAGAACAAAAATGCAAGAATAGGTCTCTGCAGAGTCTCATCTTGAATGGATTTGAGGTGCACATGTTAAGTATATGCATCTCAGCAGAGCATATTTCTTATCATTTGGGATTTCCCCTCCCCTTTGTGGGTTTGTTGGAAGTCCCAGCAGTGATTTGAACAAATCTATATTTGAATTTAATTTGAAAAAAATCCTTGCAGCACACAGCTACTACCAATGATGTACAAATGCTACAAGCTATATGTCTTTGAGGAAAAAATTTAAAAACTTACGCTTTTTTCAAAAAACTCAAAAATTCTAATTTTTTATTTCTGAAGTTCTTGGTACACACATTGGCCAATGTCTGCTTGCTCATCAACTGCGACAAAGTGACTTCAGGTCTGATGAGTCCTATCTCTGACATCCCTGTCTTCCTTGTCCACCCCCACTTTCCAGTGGGCAGACACCATCTAGATCAGGGGTCTCAAACTCCAGGCCTCGAGGGCCGCACACAGTACAGGTTTTCAGGATCTCCATGGCATTTGACAGTTGGTAATCAAATTATCAACTGTCAAACTCTAAGTAAATCCTGAAAACCTGGACTGTGTGCGGCCCTCGAGGCCTGGAGTTTGAGACCCCTGATCTAGACCCTCGATCACCTGTAGGTAATGAGGGTGCAAATTGCAGCATGGAGCCAGCAACTCCATATGATATTTATCATATGGAGTTGCTGGCTCCATGCTGCAATTTGCACCCTCATTACCTACAGGTGATCGAGGGTCTAGATGGAGTCTGCCCACTGGAAAGTGTCTGCCCACTGAAGTCACTTTGTCGAAGTTGATGAGCAAGCAGACATTGGCCAATGTGTGTACCAAGAACTTCAGAAATAAAAAATTAGAATTTTTGAGTTTTTTGAAAAAACGTAAGTTTTTAAATTTTTTCCTCAAAGACATATACGGTAGCTTATAGCATTTGTACATCATTGGTAGTAGCTGTGTGCTGCAAGAATTTTTTTTTAATTATTTGACCCAGCGTCCTTGCTAGCACCAGTTCACATTAGTCTGTGAATGCTGTGCAGTTTTTTTTCTTGTTATATTTGAATTTATATATTTATATATATTTGACAGGTAGCAACGTGGTTCACATCAATAAGAATAACTGAAACTAGTTATACAGGCTATGTAATTTGATATATACTAGTGCATCTACCGGTAAATGAAATAGAATCTCATCAAAAAGTTAATCTGTTTCAGTATTTCAATACAAAAAATGAAATGTATATAATATATAGAGTCATTACAGAGTGATCTATTTCAAGTGTTTTTTCTGTTAATAGTTTTCAGACTATAAACCACTATAAAACACACCCACATTTTAGAGGAGGAAAATAGAGGGAAAAAAATAAAGCAAAAAATGTGATTATAGTGCAGTGTTATGGTGGCGATGTGCTGCTGAAACTTATGGGGGTAATGTTCCCATCCTGCGCCCCTTCCAGGTAACATATGTGCCCCCAATCCTGGTATATAATTTCCATCCTTGATATGGCCCCCAATCCTGGTTTATAGCCCTTCATCCTGGGATATAGCCTCCCTGCCAGAATATGGCCCCCCATACTGGTATACAGCATGTTCCATCCTGGATATGGCTCCCTATCTTGGGATATTGCCCCCATACTGGGATACAGCCCCCCATCCTGGGATATACCCTCCCATGCTGGCATATAGCCCCCCATCCTGGTATAAAGCTCCCCATCCTGGATATGGATCACCATCCTGGATATGGCCCCCCATCCTGGTATACAGCCCCCCATCCTGGAGATGTCTCCCTATCCTGGTATATAGCCCCCATGTTGGATGTAGCTCCCCATCCTGGTATACAGCCCCCCATCCTGGATATGGCTCCCAATCATGGGATATAGCCCCCCCATCTTGGATATAGACCCCCCATCCTGGATATGGTACCCCGACCTGGAATACAGCCCCTCATCCAAGATATGGCTCTCCATGCTGGGACATTGCCCCCCAATGCTGGCATATAGCCCTCACCATCTGGATACATTACCTGCCACCCTGGATATGGGCCCCCCATTGTGGTACATGGCCCTTTCATTCTGAATATGCCCCCCCTCTCATCCTGGATATGGACCCCCATGCTGCCGCACCCAAGAAAATAATAAACGATAAAACTCACCCTCCGTCATTTGTCTCCATCTCTCCCTGCTTGCAGCACTCATATTTTGAGTCCTCCTGCGTCCCCAGGGGATTCGAACATGTGACCAGCACGCAGTGATAATGTCACTCTGCTGTACTGATCACATGATCAGTTGCCCGGGGAAGCAGAAGGACTCAGAACACGAGTGCTGCAAGCAGGGAGAGATGGAGGCAAGCGCCGGAGAGTGAGTTATATTGTTTGTTATTTTCTTGTGTGCGGCAGCATAGGGGTGCCATATCTAGGATGAGGGTGGGCATATTCAAAATGAGAGGAACATCTACCACAATAGGAAAGCCATATCCAGTGATGTGGAGGTGTACCCTTGTCTAATTTATTATGCACTGCATCCATTTGCCCATCTTTTGGCGCTGCTTCAACACAGAAGTGATGGACAGCGGGATGCAGTGCATATTAAATTAGTATAATGACGGGGAAAACGTGACCTCCCGCTGCCTCAGAAGCACCCTGCAGCCTCCTCCCAGCCCGCTCCAAAGCCACAGCTCCCCCAGCACAGCCCTACAGCCAAACAGTCCATATATTTGGACTTTAAGATGCACCCCCCCACAATTTTGTGGATAAAAAGTTCTTCTTATACTCCAAAAAATATGGTATTTCATAAAATTAGAGTAGGGTGGATGAAAGGTTAAAAACTGCACTTTCTTATTCTACGAGACATTAAAGTGTGAACACAATATTGATATATTAGTCAATGCATTTCAGGGCTCTCAGAAAGGTCCTGATACATAGCAATATTATATTTTTGATGATATTCTAATTAATAGGGATGTACTAGTATGCTCTGCGCAAGTCTGTAATGATGATAACTCATTCCTGATGGTACCAAATCCTGTGCATGTGCAGTAGGGCTGCAGGATTGCCGGTGGCCATTTTGGATCACCTCGGCAACCATAAACAACGCAGCGATCATAGGGAGGATGTTTACCACTATACCTGCACCTCAATACTTAAGAAGGTGATACTATAGCCACACTATGTCCACCTTAAAACAGTTATATAAAGCTATAAAGACAAATGTATAAGTCCAATAAGTCAATGCCTTTTACGTACTGCTAAAGAATTTCAATTGCCTGCTCTCCTCTCTTACAACAAGATGCTGGGGAAGAAAGGTGTACCACAGTCCGCGCTGCCAGGGTGCCTCACATCAAAGAAAACGAGTAGTCGATGTTCAGTGTAATCCTTCTTTATTTCGCCTACGCGTTTCGGCGCCCTCCTGGCACCTTCATCAAGATCCCTGATGAAGGTGCCAGGAGGGAGCCGAAACGCGTAGGAGAATAAAGAAGGATTACACTGAACATCGACTACTCGTTTTCTTTGATGTGAGGCACCCTGGCAGCGCGGACTGTGGTACACCTTTCTTCCCCAGCATCTTGTTGCATCTCCACGTGAACGTGGCCGGTGGAAGTCCAGCAGCAGCCATCAGGACATTATTACAAGCTTTCAAGCCAGTTGTGGGTTACACAACTGGAGCAGGTGAGTGGATTGTATTTCTCACCGTTGCACAGACTAGTGTCTAGTGATAAGGGCACTATTGCGCCTTTGTCCCCCCCCCCCTCTCTTGTTTTGCTCCTCTCCTACAGGAAGAGTCATAATTTGGGCGACAAATTGATTCGCTCTGTGAGGTAGCGATGTCGGATTGCACGGCAGAAGGCAAGGACCCAGACAAAGAAGTTCACAACACATGGTTTACTATGCACAAGTCCACAGTATGCACAAACCTCCGGGTTCTAGGATGCAGCCAGACACACTTCCTACAACCATAAGATTGGCACACTGTCCTTTATCACAGGTTCTCTCCGGTCCAGGTCTCACCGAGATCAAGCCCTCTGGGCTAGGCCGTGTTGTATCAGCACACAGCCTCTGCACTCTCTTGACTTGGCTGCTCACTAGCCTCATCTGTCTTCCCTCAGACCAAAGCTCCACTCAGAGAACCACACCCTGTGTTCCTGCCTAGCGTTTAACCCCGTGCCTACCTCCGGGGAATGCTCTATGAACCCGGAGTGGAGTGCTTCCTATATGTGGAGGGAGCACAACCTGGGAGACACATACCGGCCGTCACAGATCATCCCGGTCACTGTCTCACAGCTTGGATTTGGGTTCTTTCAGAAAGGATGCACAGACATATCTCATTGGTACTAAAAGAAAGGGATGTTTCCTCTGCCTCTCTTGTATCAATTGTAATCTTATGATTAAGGACTCTTCTTTTGCACATCCTGTAACACAGGAACAGTATGAGATAAAACATTTTTTGACATGCTCTTCTGATTTCGTGTTTTATCTATTGGAGTGTCCGTGCTCCTTATGGTATGTTGGTGAGACCACGTGGGATTTGAAAACCAGGATTAATCATCACTGGCATACCATATGGAAAAGGAGGAAAGATCTTCCGGTGTCAAGACAGTTTTTGGATATGGGACACATGGAAAATCAGCTCAGGTTTCAGATTATTGATGAATCAGGAAAGAAGACTAGCACCTGTACCAGTGGACGTACTTGCTTTATTAATGTGAAATCACAACAAATACAATAAAAGCATCTTTAGAGGGCGAGTAGCTACTTCCCTGGATCAGGGAAAAAACTGCAGTGTGAAACCAGCCTTAGCCGAAACGTTGCGGTCCTGGGTAATAAATCCACTACTGTATACTTTTGAAGGAAGTGCTGCTGTCAATTTTTTTTCAACTATACTTTCAACCTAAGGATTCGTGGTAGGTGGGCTTGCACCTGAAATATTATTTTGGTTGTGCTGTTCCGTTTTTTTGTATATTGCTCAAAAACACTGAACACTTAAGCAACACAATGCAACTCCAAGTCAATCACACTTCTGTGAAATCATCTTGTCCAGTTTTGAAGTACCTCTGATTGTAAATTAAATTCTCCTGCTGTTCTGAAAGTGGAAGAGACATCAGGTAGAGATGATAGGCAATTAGCAAGATAACCCCTACATTGGATTGGTTCTGCAGGTGGTGACCACAGACCATTTCTGTTTCCATCCTTATTTTGCTGTTGTTTTGATCACATTTGCATTTTGTCATTGCTTTCACCACTAGAGGTAGCATGAGGTGATGTCCACAACCCACAGACGTTGCTCAAGTAGTGCAACTCATCCAGGATGGCACAACAATGTCAGCTGTGGCTGTCAGCACAGTTTCCAGACCATGGAGCAGATACCAGGAGACAGGCCAGTAAACCAGGAGATGTGGAGAGGACAGTAGGAGGGCAACAACACAGCACTGTACCATTACCTCTCCTTTGTGCAAGGATTTACCTCATGTTACCTCTAAGGGTGAGATCAATAACATAAATGCAAAAGTGGCCAAAAAAACTGCCAAAAAGTATGAGAACAGAGAAATATTCTGTGGTTACCACCTTCAGAATGACTCCTTTACAGGGAGTCCTGTGAATACTAATTGGAGGAGTAGATTGCAGTGGACTCTGATGCGAAAAGAGGTGACTTTAGTTATTGTAAGTTCCTTGCTTCAAGGATTTTGAGTCAGTCATTCTGGCGGAGGTAAATGCTCTTTTCTACACTTTCCTCCCAGGCATATTCAATGCTTTTGCATCAGAGAGAACTCTCTATCTGTCTTCCCCCATAATATAATTTTTTTCTTCTCTTTTCCCCCAGAGGGATTCTGACAGAGGAGGAAGCTGGTGGGTTGTGGTGATATACACCTCAATGTGTTTTGGGGGGGCTGCTTGGGAAGAAGACTGAGGTCAGGAAGAAGGAAGCCATGGACTCTTATGTGCAAATACAGAAAAAAGGCAGGAATAGTAAATGGATCCACCAGTCACACGTTTACAGGTTTTTGTTATTAGTCTTGAGGTTGAAATGGGGAGGAGTGAATTTACTTTCTTAGCTACCTACTCTGGTTGGTACAAGCGTGAGAGGGGGGCTCTGGGACACAAAGCAAAGCCAATTTTACCTACAACAATGGTTAAAATCATTTCTTGGAATGCTAGGGGCCTCTGGTCACCTGGTAAAGATTAATGGTATTGCGTCACCTAAAGAGATTGGGGGCTGAGGTGGCTCTGAACAAAAATCACATCTTGCAAGGGTAGATTTCTTCAGGATATGCCAGACATGGGTAGGTGCAGTCTACGGTTCACTGGCTCAGGGCAGAAAAGTGGGCACACTGATCCTAATAAGCAAGCACCTGGTACATAGACTTAAGCTGCAGGAAGATGATGATGCAGGCAGGTGGAACCATCTGGTGATCAAGGGCCCATTTGGGATGCTTAGCATCCATAATGCTTGTGGTGCAGAGTATGGCAAATCATTGCCATACAGTGCACCATGACTCTGACCCCAGAGACTACAACAAGGGAACAAGTGTCCTCTTGTTGTAGTCTGTGTGGTCACGGTGATGATGCACTGTATGGCAGATCATTGCCATACAGTGAGTGAGTGCACCTTGACTCTGACCTCAGAGACAACAAGGGATCAAGTGTCCTCCTGTTGTAGTCTCTGGGGTCACGGTGATAGATAGGTGTATGGCAGATACATTCACCCATGACCCCACAGACTACCACAAGAGGACACTTGATCCCTTGTTGTAGTCTGTGGGGTCACGGTGATGATGCACTGTATGGCAGATCAATGCCATACAGTGCACTATCACTGGCACCAGAGACTACAACAAGGCATCAAGTGTCCTCTTGTTGTAGTCTGGAGTCATAGTAATGGTGCACTGTATGGTAATGATCTGTCATACAGTTCATCATCACTGTGACCCCACAGACTACAACAAGAGGACACTTGCTCCCTTGTTGTAGAATCTGGGGTCAGAGTCATGGTGAACTGTATGGCAATGATCTGCCATACCGAGCACCATAAGCGTTATGGATTCTAATCGTCCCAAATGGGTCCTCAATCACCAGATGGCTCCACCTGCCTGCATCATCATCTTCCTACAGCTTAAGTCTATGTACCAGGTGCTTTCTTATTAGGATCAGTTTGCCCGCTTTTCTGCCCTGAGCCAGTGAACGTAGACTGTACGTACCCATGACTTACATATCCTGAAGAAATCTACCCTTGTAAGATGTAAGTCTTGTATCAGAGCCATTGTCATACAGTGTATCTAGAGAGTTGAGAATGCGCAAAAATGGGGTCTTATCCTTTATAGACAGGTGTAATGCGGAAAAAATCAGATTTGTTCACCTGGTGCGGTTGTGTAGCACACAACCAGCGTAATCGCTCAAACAATGCAGCTGCTGCAGGGACTGTACTTCCACAGGGTGCAGTGCTTTAATCACAGGTTATCGGATGTTCCCTGAGGAAGGAGCTCGGTACATGGCTCCGAAACGCGTTGGAAATAAACCTATATCCCCAGTACCCAGACGTCCAGTGTCGTTGGTGTATTTAGCTTCCTGGCAGCAGGCAGACGCAAAGCTACTTCGTCCGAATAACTGTGATTGTCATACAGTGCACCCTCACTATGACACCAGACTACAAGAGGACACTTGATTTTTGTTGTAGTCTCTGGGGTCACAGTGATGGCAATGATCTGCCATACAGTGCATCATCACCGTGACCCCAGAGACTACAACAAGAGGACACTTGATCTCTTGTAGTCTCTGCTGTCAGTGATGGTGCACTGTATGGCAATGATCTGCCATACAGTGCACCATTACTATGACACCAGAGACTGCAACAAGAGGATACTTCATCCCTTGCTGCAGTTTCTGGATGTAGCGTCAGGTGATCGAGCGTCAAGGGACCATCGTTTTGGACTATGTCGGATAATAATATAATAATAAAGATGAAGTCTGAATTTTATTTGTGGTTTTTTTTCTAATAAAAAGATTTTTCTCTGTGTATTTTTTTTACTATTTACTAGAGATTCCTAATGGCTGGGTCTAACACGGGTCCGACATTGTGAATCTAGGGCTGAGTTCCAGCTGCCAATAAAAAGCCGGCATTAACCCCTTTTTTATCCTGTTTGCCACTGGCACCAGGGAAACTGGAAGAGTCTGAGTACAGCGCCAGCAAATGGCGCTTCAATGAATGCGCCATTTCCAGGGGTGGCTGCAGGCTGCAATTTGCAGCATGGAGGACTCAGAACACTTAAGCCTCTCCATGCTGAGGATTCCACCCCCAGCTGATAATTGTACCTGGCTGGACCAAAAATATGGTGGAGCCCCAAGTGTTTTTTTTTTCTCAAATTAGGTCTAAAAAAAATGGGCTTTGCTGTATTTTTGATTGCCAGCCAGGTACAACGAGGCTGCTGGGGGTGGGTGGCAGTCCGTAGCTGCCAACTTGTACCTGGCTGAACCAAAAATATGGTGAAGCACCGTGTCATTTTTTTTTCAATTATTTCTACAAATAAACAACGTAGAGCTTTGCCGTATTTTTGGTTGCCAGCCAAGTACAACTTTGCAGTTAGGGGGCTGGAATCCTCAGCGTGGAGAGACCCAAATGTTGTGGGCCCCCCACACTGCGAATTGCAACCCACAGCCACCCCAGAAAGCAGTGCATTCATTAGAGGCGCCATTTTCTGGTGCTGTACCTCAACTCTTCCAGTTGCCTTTGCGCTGGTGGCAATGCTGGTGGCGCACAGGGGCTCTCCATATGCAACATGGTGTCCGCTAACAATTTAAATGGAATATTAGCTCCAATTGTTAGCAGACACCATGTCACGTATGGAGAGCCCCTCTGTGCCTAAGCATTGGAGCTCCCTCACAAGTGAACCCATTTTGGAAACTATACCCCCCAAGGAACTTGTCTAGATGCATAGTGAGCACTTGGAACCCCCAGGTGCTTCACAAATTAGTCTGTAAAAATGAAAAAAGAAAGTTTTTGTGAAACTTCCTAACAAAATTATTTTTTTTTCCAAAATTGGGCTGATCTAAAGTAGACATGTGGGAAATGTTATTTATTAATTATTTCGTGTCTCAGAATGCCTAGGATCCGTTGGAGCGTTCCAGAGTTATACCCTCATAAAGGGTCAGAATTGCAAAAAATCGCAAGGTCTTTGGGGTCAAAATATGCTGGGTGATGAAGGGGTTAAATGATCAGCTGATTGTTTAAATGGCCGGCAGTAAAAAGCTGCCTTTTTCCCGCCCGGCCAGTTTAACCGATCAGCTAACATCATCAGCTGATCCAGAAGTCTCAGTAAAGTGGCCGTCACACGCTACGATATCTAGAAAGATATCGCTTGAACGCGCCAGATTTAACATCGAGTGAACGATGTCTGTGCGTGTGACGGCAATATACGATGTGCGAGAAGTGATGAAATCGCAAAATCGTGATCTGAGCTCCGGAGCTCACATCTTGCGATGAGCGATTTCACGATCTGTCTCATCGTGGTGTATAACACCACGATGAACGATCTCCCAGCGGCAGAGCCTATGCTGGGAGATGGTAACTATGGTACACGTCGGGTTACTAAGCGATGCGCGGCGCCTAGTAACCCGATGTGTACCATAGTTACCAGCGATCTCGCTGGTCCACATCGCTGGTGAGTCTGTCTGTGTGACATCTCACCAGCGATGTGAGCGATATTGTAAGCGATCGCGCGTGCACGTGATCGCTTACAATATCGTTCCAGATATCTGTGCGTGTGACGGCCGCCTAAGAAGCCAGATTTTTCCCGCCCGGCTGGTTTAAATGATCAGCTGACGCAGTCAGGTGATCATTTAAACTGGCTGAGCGGTAAAAAGCCGGCTTTTTACCAGGAATTAGACGATCAGATGATGCTGTAGGTGACAGCATCAGTTGATTACTGGCAGATTGTGGAGGACATGTCTGCAGAGGTGAGTATGTTTTTGTTTTCAAGATACAACAGCTGATTGTTTTGACCAATTTTTAAACAATCAGCCGATGTATCATCTGATTCAGGTCCTTGAATCCGATATTAATTATCTGATCAGTTTGCCGGCCGGCAATATTGGATCCGGATTAGACGTTGCAGGACCCTTGAACCAGGTCTACGTCAAGTGGGGCGGGGATTCTTTTGTTCATTAAAGATGGAGACCCTAATTGTGTTGTGTTTTTTCCTAATGAAATATTTTTTCTCTGTGTTGTGTGTTATTTTCTTAACTCTTTACTCATGGTGGTCATGTGTAATATTGGCGTGACCCCATGAATTTCAGGCTTAGTGCCAGCTAATAATACATAGCTGGCCCTAACCCCATTATTACCCAGCGAGCCAACCAGCACCAGGACTACTGGAAGAGCTGGATACAGTGCCAGAAGATGGTGCTTCTATGAACGTGGGCTTCTCCCTATTTTTCTGTTCGGCCAGGTACAACTAGGCAGCTGGGGGCTGGAATCTGCAGCGCAGGGTGGCCCAAGCCTTCTGGGCCTCCCATTGCAAATTGCAGTCCGCGACCACCTCAGAAAATGGCACGTTCATAGAAGCGCCATCTTCTGGCGCTGTATCCAGCTCTTCCAGTGGTCCTGGTGCTGGGTGGCCCGCTGGGTAATAATGGGGTTAGGGCCAACTATGTATTATGAGCTGGCCCTAAGCCCGAAATTCATGGGGTCACGCCAATATTAGACATGATCACCATGAATTTCTAGTAATCAGATAAAAAAATACAACACAGAGAAAATATTTTTATTAGAAATAAAACACAAACATAATTAGTGAGTTCATCTTTATTAAATAACCCCCCACCCTTCGACGTAGTCCAGGCTCAAGGGTCCCGCGACATTCAATCCGGATGCAATATTATCTGATCGGTTTGCTGCCCGGCAAACCAATCAGATGATCAATATCAGGTTCAAAGACCTGAATCAGCTTGTTTAAATCTCCCACGCCGACACCAAATAGCTGATGTTGGCGCAGGCTATTTAAACACAGCTGATCTGAGAGATGTTTAAATCTCCTGCGCCGACACCGAATAGATGATGTTGGCGCAGGAGATTTAAACAGCTGTCAGATCAGCTGTGTTTAAACCTCCTGCGCTGACACCGCCGGGAGATCAGTGGCGCCCGTTGCCGGGAGATCAGCGGCTCCCGTCACCGGGAGATTAGCGGCGGGTGCCACTGATCTCCCGGCGGCAGCAGCCGTTCATGTCCCGGTGACGGGCGCCGCTGATCTCCCGGTGGTGCCGGCACGGGAGATTTAAACACTGCTGATAGGTGCTGGAAATTTAAACAGCTTTCATATCAGCTGTTGGTTTAAATCGCCAGTCACCGGCACGAGCACAGCGACGTCAGGTCTGATATAGACCTGATGATGCTGTGTGGCCAGGCAGTCACTGTAATGCCACAGCCAACATGGCCGTGGCATTATAGTCGGTGGCAGCCAATCACTGTATGTAGGCTGGCTCTGTAAAGGGCGCCAACATGCAGGCAGGTGGACCTGAGCATGAGCCCCAGCATCTCGCCTGGTACTCGGCGAGCTCCGAGCATCCCGAGTAGTGAATTGCTCGGGCAAGCACCGAGTACCGGCGAGCATGCTCGCTCATCCCTACACTTAACCAATTAAAAGTTCTACCTGTAGTCTAACAAATTAAAAAGCGGTTCCATTATTTATAGTGGGTTTTCTTGCTAATTGCTGATCATTTCTACCTGTTGTTTGTTACATTTGCGCAATATCAGGAGAAATTGATTTACAGTGTTGCTTCATAACTGGACAGGCTGATTTCACAAAAATATGATTAACTTGGAGTTACATAGTGTTGTTTAAGTGCACCCTTTACTTTTTTTAACTTTATATATATAAATAACCTAAAAAAATCATTACCATTTCTAAAGGTAGTACAAACATTTTTATTAGAGCACGATAAATCATAACATATTCTCTACAAAAATTACATAGTAAAAACAGATGACAAGCTACACAAACAGAATTTTTAAAATAACATCCGCTATAGGGCTACAACTAAGGGCCACTTTACACACAACAACTTCTGTGTCCAACTTCTGAACAGATCTCTGGTTGCAGTGAAATCATGGACACATTGTTCCATTTTGTGGCTGTGCACAAATGGAACAATGTGTCCATGATTTCACTGCAACCAGAGATCTGTTCAGAAGTTGGACACAGAAGTTGGTGTGTGTAAAGCGGCCCTAAAAGTGGTTTCACACTTGCATTATTTTGTCTTGCATGCATATCCGTTCATATCCTTATGCTACCTGATCAGACATGTATCCCTATTTGCAGAATGGGGATGAAGGGACATCAGGTGGCATGAGGTTTTCGGTGGATCCTTTCAACTGCGTCCTTTTGATCACCTCCCTGGCCACAAAAAGGTGAGATTGTTGGGCTCATGAAAAATCCTGATGCTTCTGAATGCTGCATGCATCCCAATGTGGCCACAAATATAATGAAGTCCAGATCCAGAAATGTGCAGATTCGTCCAACAGATCCATTGTGCCACACTGAGCATGCGCAGAGTCTAGTTCCTGCACCTCACAACGCATCTACCCCCGCCTCAGAAATAAGGCATGTGCCCTATGTTATTGTGTAAAAATGTTAATAAAATTTATTGTGTGCATACTTATAATATGAACCCAAAAAGGTCAGTGTTTCCTAGATCCGCGCTCCTCGTACGATGAAAGAACCACAGTTGTCAGATAGTGATGGCTTTATTTTAACACATTTTGGAGCTGTATCCATGCCCCTTCCTGAGGAAGGAGAAGGGATATAGCTCTGAAATGTTCGGAATAAAGCCATCACTATCTGACAAACTGTGGTTCTTACAGCATATGAGCAGCGCGGATCTAGGAAACACTGACCTTTTTTGGATCGTCTTTTGGTTACTACTGCTTGCATGTGGAGTGTGGATCCTGCAGTAGTCATACTATACGTTTACACTGGTTGTGGGTCACACAGCTGTCCCATGTGAGCAGCTATAATTGTTTGTTTCACAAAAGTTGTTCCAAGGATAAGACTCTATTGCATTTTCTTTCCTTCTTTACAGTTTTCTTTTACTTAAAATATGTGGGCACCTGGTGAGGGGCTGCACGATATTCACCCTGTGAGTAGTATGGTAAAGTGGAAGAGGTTGGGCAAAGGGCTCAGCTTATAAGGCCTGTGGGAGGGCCTGCAGAGTGACGGTAAGAGGGACAGCACCCATTACTCAGCGGGGAGGTGCAAGGAGGGTTGGAGCAGAAAGCACCCAGCAGTCAGGGGCGGCGGCAGCAGCAGCCGCAGTGCCCTACATCCCCTGCATGTAAAGCAAAGGCAAGACATCTCCATACGATGACATATGAATTGAGAGTAGCATAAAGTGAGGAGCTTCCACATGTTACAACTCATCAACAAGCAGGATCCCCAACAGCAAATTAAATATAAACTTTCTTTATTTGTCAGAAGTTTTGCAGTAGTTAAATAATCTGTATGACTAGACAACCCCTTTAACATTTACCCCTGCTGCTGGTTGTACACCCAATACACTTCATAACTCTGTGAACTGTTGTAGCAAGAAGAGGCTTTATTTATTGGTGAGCTGACTATTATTTATTTAAAGTCCACAGTCTCATATCCTAATATCCTTCAAAGGATTGTTTCATGGTTCATTTACAGACAGAATAAAAAGAGAGTTGACATATAATTGGTCTTGAAAATTTGAACTGATTGGAAATTTAAAGGATGGCTGGAATGGATGCTGCTTTTAAATGCCATCTTTTGGCCATCCTACACTCAAATAAATGATGCAAAACTGTATTGAACTGGTATCATGAAAAGATGAATAACTCAATGCAATGCATGAATGGTTAAAGCACCACTTCAACATTTTTTTTAACTTCAGCACAGTTGTGGTGCTTTAAATATAATTCGACCTGCCCCTAGTCTTAAGGCCCAGTCACACATAACGACGCACCAGTGATCCCGATAACGATGTGCAGAGATCGCAGGTGCGTCATTTTTCACATCGCTTGTAAGATGTCAAACAGGTATCTCACCAGCGATGTGAAAAATGACGCACCAACGATCCTGAATTATACTGAGGTGTTGGGAATTGTCACTCCATAGTGTAGCATTGAGATCGTTAGTCATTGTCCCTGTCAAACACAACGATGTAGCCCTCCCAGCGGGAGCGCAATGACGTAGAAATGATCCAGAGCAGTGTGTAACGATCAACGATCTCACAGTAGAGGCCAGATCGTTGGTGCGTGTCACACTGAACGAGATCGCTAACGGGATCGCTGTTGAGTCACAAAATTTATGACGCAACAGCGATCTCGTTAGCGATCTCGTTCTGTGTGACAGGGCCTTTATACTCTCCCTTATACCCTCCAGCAGCTTCATTTTCTATCTACATCGCTCTGGTCAATCTTCTGCAGTTTGTATCCTGTCGGCAGCTCTGCCTTTTCATCGAGCATGCGGGAAGTCACAACTCAATACAAGTCTATGATGGCCTCATTCTGGCGCCCATAGACTTCCATTGAAAACTTCTGACTTATGTTGAGTCAGAAGTTGTGGTCACAAGATGGTTCCATGGGACCAGAGTGATGCCGAAAAAAGCTAAAGATGCCAGAGTTTGAGTATAATACTAGGGGCAGGGATCTTGGGTTAAGAGCACCGCTCCAGTGTGGAAAAAAAATGCTGGAGTGGTGCTTTAAGGGTTGCTTTATCTGTATATTATAGTTGACAATATAAAAATAGGGAAAAAATAAGTTAACTATGATGAATTAGTTTTAATACAACAATCTCCATATACCCTCGGGAGTCCCCCCGATTTTTTGGGGAGGACCACTGGCACTACTCAGATTAAATCAAAGAACAGAAGAAGAGTAGATACTCAGATATTAGTGCATTTTAAGGTGAATTTTATTGTTACACCCATGGAAAGGACACTGATGAGGGAGGCCACGCAGGTGCCTACTCACAGACCACTATCATTGAACAGCAGTTTACACTGTGTTAAATTCTCCGCAATAGTGCATATTTACATCTCTCAAAGAGGAGAAAATCATTGTAACCATACTGTCACATACACTGACAATCAATAATATAGGCCTTTTAGTCTAAGGTCAATACAGACTCACAGGTGTAGACAGTAATAAAAAGTCCAGAATGTAAATCATCATTACATTTAAACTGGGTGCCGCACACACCGCTTGGTAATGGTATAAGCATGATGAAGTGAAGTGTAGCTTGTTTTGCTCTCTGTGATGAAATGTATATATTGTACATTGTTATGTGTATACTTGGTTGGAGAATCACTGTGAAACGGTTTAAATGTAATGATGATTTATATTCTGGATTTTTTATTACTGTCTACACCTGTGAGTCTGTATTGACCTTAGACTAAAAGGCCTAAATTATTGATTGTCAGTGTATGTGACAGTATGGTTACGATGATTTTCTCCTCTTTGAGAGATGTACATATGCACTATTGCGGAGAATTTAACACAGTGTAAACTGCTGTTCAATGATAGTGGTGTGTGAGGCTAGTTTCACACTGTGGTTGGATCAGGTCAGGTCAGGTTTTGTGTTTCAAAACCAGGAGAGGAACTTGCAGAGAAAAAGTATAATTGAAAGTTTGACACCTGTTCTAGGTTTTGGAGTCACTCCTGGTTTTGAAACACAAAACCTGATCGAACCTGACCTGATCTGACCTGACCTGACCTGATCCAACCGCAGTGTGAAACTAGCCTGAGTAGGCACCTGTGTGACCTCCCTCATCAGTGTCCTTTCCATGGGTGTAACAATAAAATTCACCTTAAAATGCACTAATATCTGAGTATCTACTCTTCTTCTGTTGTTTGATATGATTAATCAGTATAAATACATCTAATAAAGTTTGAGACAATACAAACAATTTGATATGCCACCATAAAAAGCAACATATGACAAATTGAAAATTGTCAATGTTCCTGTTTGTTATAATAATAGTTTTATGGTACACTTTGTACTATGAAGACAAGACAGAAATAACTCCAAAAGTCTAAGTGTGGCAAGCAAAGAAATAGTAATTTAATCTTCTGTTTTCCATCTGTGGCTCACATAATGCACAAAGCAAGGTCTTTCCAATGTAATGTATGGCATTTTAAGAAGCAAGCATTGCACCTGCTAACTCCATGTCAATTATTAAAGCTTCACAACTCCAGGGTAGATTTTAGCGTGTCTGAAAGCGGCAATGAAACTAATAATAATTTCATCCTTGTATTATGCACTGATAGCACTGATGGATTTACCAAGCTGTTGCTATCTTTACTGCTCTCGTAAATTCTCAATAAAATATGACAGCTAAAATACTGGTTTAGAAGATATTCTGTGTAAAATGTATCCACTTGCCCTGTTGCTATTAAGAGTTCATTGCATTCGTAATGCTCAAATGTGGATACCAAATCAGGATTTTTATTTACAGCAAGAGCCTTCTGAAAGCAGAAAAAATCTAACCTTAGATTGAGCCTTCGTCAGGGTTCACTTTACATTATTGATGTACAAGCCACATTATAGATGTAATAAAGGAATGTTAAATAAAAAGGTTTGTAGAAGATAAAGAAAATGCTAATCTGACTGTTCTCTTCATGCCTGACTTGATGCTATATTACTAATTACAATTATTACAATGACATTTATGGCAATGACAATAAATTACATTCTTCCTTGTCTTTTTTAATCTAATTTTACTTTATATCTATTACTTTACCTATATTACTTTATCTATTCATATTGAGGCCCAATTCACAGCCTCAACATGAGATTGAAGCTCTTCACAGCTACCAAGATGTACAGAACCAAAATACTTGATGTTAATGCGGCCCAACTCAAACCTTTCCAGCCCCAACGTTATGTGTGAACTAAAGCAATTCTCTATTACTCACTCTCCCCTCTCCAATCCATTCTGAATGCATCAGCCAGGAGCATATTATTCTCCAATCGCTTCACCGATGCCTCCATCCTGTTCCCACTCATTGCACTGGCGGCCCATCCGATACATAGTACAATATAAACTTACCACTCTCACCCACAAAGCCCTCCACAGTTCTGCACAACTCTACATTTCCTCACTGATCTCTGTCTATCACCCTATAAGTGCCCTCTGTTCTGCTAATGACATAAGTCTGGCATCTGAACCCTCTCGTTTTCAAGAATCCTTGCGAGCTGCACCAATTTTCTAGAATGCACTACTAAGAACAATTTGATTATTTTCAATACCCATGATATTAAGTGTGCCCTAAAGATTTCTTTATCCTATCAGTTCACCACACTTATCTAACTATTCCCATTTTACCCTTGCAATATTTTCTCCCAAATCTGGTCCTTTTATCATTACACATCCTACATGCACTTAATAGCTCTCTGTACCTGTACTTGTACAGATTCTGGCTGGTGACTACCTCATGCAGTATTATGTAATTCACCTATTTATTATATTGATGGCTGGACCATACAATAAGGTTATTCATTACCATTTACCTGTGTCTCTCCCCTTATTTCCCTAAATACTATGAGCTTGATAGCAGGGCCCTCACTCCTCTTGGTATCTGTTGAATTGTGTTACCCTGTAATGTCTAATATTGATGGTACATGTCCCATCTAAATTGTAAAGGGCTATGGAATATGTTGGCACAATATAAATAAAAATTATTAATTTTATTGTTATTATTGTTATGTAATGCACCTTTGTACAACTTATAGGAAATGTCTGTGATGAGGTACTGCAAAAGAGCACCATACAGGGGTACACTGTGTGACCCTGTAGACAACATTCTGTAGGTATTGTAGCTACAAACAGGTCCTGGGAATGCAGCAACACAGTATAGGCCACTTAGTGGTGGCACACAACTTAGATTTATTTTGCAGAGGAGTAGCGGTGGTAAGTATTATAAGAGAACAGCAAAAATGATTAGGAAGAGAAAAGATGAGATTTATATACAGAAAGAGCTATACAAGTTCTAAATGCAATATATGAATGCTTGGTTTCATTTTAACGCTAAACAATGGCTGTTACTAAGATCATCTTAATCCCAGTATCTCGGTCAGGTGAGCATCAGCATCATCAGAGCTTTAGTCACAATCCTACTTAACTAAGTAATTCAATCTATCAACACACATGCTCTAACAAGACTATAGCGCTGCACGCTAAGCTACAAAGTCCAACTTTAAAGCACCACTACAGCGTTTTTTTTACTGCAACATTTTAGTGGTGCTTTATATGTAAGTCCCCAGCCTCCTGTCTTATACTTAATTGTTGCCACTTTGAATCCTTTTTCAAGGGTGCTCCAGTCAGTCTAAGGTAAAAAAGTGACTAGCTGGCAGTTCCAGTGTTTCATGAAATGTACCGGAGGTTACCTTCAATGAATCTGAATTGAGTGCTTGTGGCGTTGCTTCTGACCGCAGGGCAGTCAGAAGCAATGTGCACAAAATGGCACAGTGGGACAAAAGCTGGCTCGGTAATGTAAGAAAATGCCAGAACATGAATAAAGGGAGCAGGTGGATTACATTTACAGCACTACTACAGCGGTGGAAAAAAATACTGTAGTTGTGAAATAAGTGAATAGCTCCACTTACTCATTAATGCCATGCGTTTAGACAGACAGCAATGACCCTGCTTAATCTGCTGTTCTGACAATATCATTAGGTTCCTTTAGAAGTCAATGATTAGTATTCAGTATTCGGGTTCCTTCAAAGAGTCAATGTTCAGTATCCGGTAATAGTTTCCTTCAGGGTCAATGGTTGTTTTTCAGTATTGTGGTTCGTTCAAGAGTCGATCCTTCTCAGACCTTTTCAGAGATCTGGTCACTCAAGGGAACCTTCATTTCAACAGTCGCTATGGGCCCTCTCCTTTGCTCATATATGTGCTTCCTTCTACATCTTGGCACAAACTATTCCTTCTTATTCACTCTGGCATTTTATGTTAAGTAACTGTGCCACAGCTGTTATTTGACCCAGTATTTCCTCCAGACTCTTCTCTTGAGCAAACACCCAATTTGCTACTTGGTTCCTGGCTGGTCCTCTTGCCCAACAGATGTCAATGTTCTCCCACAGACACAGCAAGATGTTAGCTATACTCATCCTCTGTTGCTCCTACTCTCTTACATAACATGCAGTCAAATGATTATGAAGTAATACACTTGTATGTGCATCTAATGATATCTGGATCCAGTAGCTTGACTGCTGCAGCCAATGATAGGCCTCAGTGTAAGGTGACCCCTGTAAGGACTAATTTCTATCCCCACATTGGTCACTGGAGTGGCTTTCTCTGGAACCAATGGATTACAGCTAGTTTGTATAGCTTCTATTATTACTTTTTAAGAAAACCTGCCTGCTAAAGCATGTTATTAAAAGTTGAAAAAAAAACTAACTTATTGTTTGAGGTCACAAAATGATGTAAAAATGTAATTTCCTTTTCATTTATTGTTTAAAGAATTCCTAAATTCCATGGAATTGGGCATAGGAAAAAGGTGCAAACAAGATTTACAGTTTATAATATGATTAAAACATTACACATAATATATATATAAGTTAAGAACTAATCACAATAAACCAGACTAAGTGAGAAACAGTATGGATTGAAAAGTACAGTCACTTAATTCAATAAAGCAGAAGAGAAGCCAAGTAGTTGTGTTTTACTGTACAATATGAGTGGTTAACACGATAGCTGAACTGGAACCGATGAGTTTCAAAATGTATCGACTGAGCCCCTCTGTAAGGTTACCATGGAAACGTCAACCATTAAAGATTAAAAGGACAATTCATTGAAGTCAGAGGTCACTGAACTGAACCATAACAGTCAGAAATCAACAAAAATATCTGGCCTGATAAAGACTATGTCTGCCTCAATATAAAATCAGTATTTATTGTATGTCTGAGCAGATAGCTGCCGGAAAAAAAATATATTGTCTGAACTGAAGATGACTTATTCAATATGACATTATAAGACTGAGTACAGGAGGTTTCAGATACTATGTACAGATTTCTGTTCAATTGGTGATATGTCAAAAATCCTTGATTATTACAACTGAGTATGATGTGTAAGAACTAGCCCAATACATGAATATTGCTATAACTGTGTAGGGAGAGCAAAGTAATGGTTTTCCTAAACCAATTATGTACATAAAAATATATAAAATACATTTATATTTTTAATATATACAATAATACCTCAGTTTTCATCGACTTCGGAAATCTTCGGTCTCAATTATCGTCGATTTTTTTCAATGAAAAAAATCTCTGTTATCGTTTGTTGCCTCTGATTTTGTTGTTGTGAATGCTCACATGACTTCGTCGCTTGCTTTGCAGAAATAAAACGCTAGAGCATTCTCCTTCTGTGTTCAGCATACTTTGAGCACCCTGTTCATCACCTGCTCATTTGTAAGTACTGTAAATCATGTATAAACATACTGTATGTTAATGTACTGTATGTGTGTCTGTTAGGGTGTTTAGACTTATAGAATGTACAGTACTGTTCAGTACAGTACATTATTTTGCATATACTGTACAGTATTGTACTGTATACTGCACATACACTCCCTGACAGAAGTTATGCCGCTTATCCATGTTATGTAAATAAAAGCTTATAACCTGATGTTAAATTCATCCATTGTTTGTATAAAAGCTTCATCCATTTGGTTGTATAAAAGCTGAAACCCTCCGAAATTTGGTTTAGGTTAGAAATAAATTGGCATCAATGCTGAAATATTGAACATTTAATGAACACAGTATGGTCAGATTTTAGCAAGACAAAAGTTTTGTCACCTGGTCATAAATGCACCCAATCCTAGTTTACATCCTCCCCTGTGCTCAGTAAATATTTGGTTAATTAGTGGGTGTGTCTAAAATGAAACCCAGCACCCCAGACCTTCACTTGAACTGTAACTTGAGCTCTGACAACATGCCAAAAATCCACCCTGCGACTAAAGCCTTGATTGTGAAGAGGCTGAAAACCAGATCCACTGCAGAGGTGTCTGACACCTTTCATGTGTCTCAGCATCAAGTACAAAGAATTAAAAAAAGATTTGAAGAGACTGCAGATGTGTTTGACAAGCCCAGGTCCGACAGACCCTGCAAGACAACTACTCAGGAGGAACGTTTGTTGGTTAGAAAGTCCAAAGCAAGCCCCTCTTCAACTGCAGCAGAGCTCCAACAGGCCTGGTCACCTCAAGTCCCTGTATCAACTAGAACAGTTTCTAGGATTCTGTCACGAAATTGCCTCCATGGTCGAATCAGTGCCAAGAAGCCAGCACTAAACAAAAGGCCAATAAAAAACCGTGTGGCATTTGCAAAGTCCCACAGCCTGCTAAACAGATGGACGCTGGAAAAGTGGCAGGAGGTGGATTTCTATGATGAATCTTCAGTAGAATTACACCACAGTTGCCGCAAATACTACAGGAGACCTACTGGAGCCCGTATGGATCCAAAATACACCCAGAAAACAGTTACATTCGGTGGTGGAAAGATCATGGTCTGGGGTTACATTCAGTATGGGGGTGTGCAAATCATTTGCAAGGTGGAAGGCAATATCAATAGCCTAAAATATCAAGAAGTATTAACTACCTCTTACATTGCAAACCATAAAAGGGGTCAAATTCTGCAACAGGATGGTGTTCGATCTTATACATCCATCTCTACAACAAAGTTCCTCCAGGCAAAAAAGATCAAGGTGCTCAAGGACTGGCCAGCCCAGTCACCAGACATGAACATCATTGAGCATGTTTGGGGTAGGTTGAAAAAGGAAGCTTGGAAGACAAAACAAAAGAATCTAGATGAACTCTGGGAGGTATGTAAGACTGCATTCTTTGCTATTCCTGATGACTTCATTAATAAATTGTATGAATCATTGTTGAACAAAAAATATTAAATATGACTCTAATATAACCACAACTTCATTCACCAGTGTTATGCAACATATATTTGTATTTTAAGTTCATTTGTTGTTTGAAGATCACATTACTTTCTGTGGGTGACAAACCTTTTTGTCTTGCCAAAATCTGACCATTCTGTGTTCATTAAATGATCAAATTTCAGCATTGATGCCAATTTATTTTCTTAGCCTACTGTAAACCAAATTTTGGAGGGTTTCAGCTTTCAAAAGAGTAATTTATACAACCAATGGATGAATTTAATGTAATCTTATAACATGGATAAGCGACATAACTTCTGTCAGGGAGTGTATACAGTACAGCACAATACTGTACTGTATATGCAAATCTATGTAGGGATGACCAATGTCTGTCACTCCTGCACAGGAGTTGCCTGGCTTAGGCTATACTGTATGTAGCACAGAACAGAAAAGTTTAGCTGTAGGTTCCTTTTCTATTGAACTGTAAGTATGTACAGTACTGTACTCTAATCCTGTACTGTATGTACTGTTAATAAGTTAAACCTTTTCTTTTAGCTGCATAATGGGACCAAAGAAAGTTTCCAGAGTTAGCCCTGCAAAGAAAAAGGCCAGGAACATGATCAAGATAAAAAAGCAAATTATTGAAAAATTTGAGAGTGAAATAAAGATAGCTGAAATCAGCCACTTGCATGGGAAGTCACCATCCATGATAAGTTCCATTGAGGCGAAAAAGGAAGCAATAAAGGAGGCTAAAGTTTGAAAGGCTTGAGTGCTCTATCGAATCAGAGATCGCAATCAATTGAAGATGTTGAACAGTTATTACTAATCTTGATCAATCAATAACAGTTAGCTGGCAATTCAGTTTCGGTGGCCATCATATGTGAAAAGACCAGACTGTTGTTTGCCGATCTCATTAAGAAAATGCATGGTCCGAGGTGCTACTGAACTTCCTGATTTTAAAGCCAGCAGAGGCTGGTTAGAAAAATTTAATAGGCGCACTGGCATACACAGTTTTATTAGGCACGGTGAAGCTTCGAGTTTGGACAAGTCTGGGGGCTGAAAAGTGGCAGAATTCAAAGATTATGTAGAGACTAAAGGATTCATCCCCTAACAAGTCTTCAGTTGTGAGGAGACTGGCCTCTTTTGGAAGAAAATGCCAAAGAGGACATTCATTACACAAGAGGAAAAGGCACTGCCTGGACATAAGCCTATGAAAGATAGGTTAACTCTATTGTTCTGTGGTAATGCTAGCGGTGATTGTAAACTGAAGCCATTATTGGTGTACCATTCAGAAACTCCTAGAGTGTTTAGCAGAAACAATGTCATTAAAAGTAAATTGTGTGTGATGTGGAGAGAAAACAGGAAAGTATGGGTCACAAGCGCAATTTTCATTGAGTGGATGAATGAAGTGTGAAAAAATACCTCCAGGATAATCAGTTGCCCTTTAAGTGTCTCCTGATAATGGACAATGTTGCTGCACCCCCTGCAGGTCTGGAAGACACATTGTTGGAGAAATTTAGTTTTATCACAGTGAAGGTCTTGCCCCCTAATACCACACCACTCATCTAACCCATGGACCAGAATGTTATTTCAAATTTCAAGAAACTGCATACAAAAGCAATGTTACAAAGGTGCTTTATAGTGACCTCATACAGAATTGACCTTAACAGAATTCTGGAAAAAACATTTCACAATTCTAAACTGCATTAGACTTATAGATAAGGCTTGGCAGGGAGTGACATCCAGGTCAATGAACTCTGCCTGGAAGAAATGTTGGCCAGAATGTGTGCATGAGAAAGATACTGAAGGGGTTTGAGCCTTCCCATGATGACCGTACTCATGTGGTGCAGTCAATTGTTGATTTGGGGAAGACAATTGGTTTGGAAGTTAGTGGTGAGGATGTAGAAGAGTTGGTAAATGACCACAGTGAAGAATTCACCACTGAAGAACTGCAAGACCTTCACCTAGAAGTGCAAAGGACAGCAGATGAAGGAGTTGCTTCAGAGGAAGAGGTAAAGACAGGGGAAAATGTGCCTTCTTCAGAGATTAAGGATATCCTCTCCATGTGGAGTAAGGCCCAAGAGTTTTGTGGAGAAAAATCACCCAGACAAAGCTGTTGCAGGCTGTGTCTGCAATTTGTTTAATGACAATGTATTGCCCCATTTTAAGCAAAGCCTAAAGAGGCGGCAGAAGCAGACCTCTTTGGACAGCTTTCTTGTGCGGCATGGGTTCACTGCCTCTGAAGCTGGCCTTATTGCCAAAAGGCTTCGCTCCCCTCCTCACCCAAGAATGTTTAGAAAACTAAATGTTAAATTGTACAGTACTATACTGTAATTTGTCCTTGTAGTATTAAAAACTATAATTACACTCTTTAAAATGTGTTTTTCCTATGTTTTTTGAGCGTCTGAATGAATTATTTGAATTTACTTTGATTCCTATGGAAATCATTACCTCGGTTTTCATTGGTTTTGGTTTTTGCCGATAGTTTTCTGATAAATTATCGACAAAAACCGAGGTATTACTGTATATAAATATTGTGAGGTATACCAGCAATACTGTACATAGCTTGTATGCATCGCACAGATGGAGGTTTGTTGCATTATAAATGTGAATGATTTCACTGTGACTTGCAGCATTGCATAAAAGGGTTGAATTCAGGAAACTACATGGGTCCAAATTAAATCAAACCACAAACTCTCATATAATAATGTACATTTGGTGCTTGATCTCCTTGGTCCTAATTATTGTTCATTTTTAATCTTGATTTCCGTACCTGAGGGTTCATGATCCTCTGTATTTTTTTTTGGTATTTCTTTTTAATTTGTGTCTTCTTTTTTCTTTTAGTATTCAAATTATTCGTATTTATACCCTTATAAAAAAATCAACAAATTTATGAGTGACTGGGAAACATGTTAGATATTGGACTGCAGCTATATGGATACATCGGAGCTACTGACCCTTGACTTCTTACTAAAATATGATATAATTGATATGAGTCCTTATGGCTGTTTTTTGGTCTTTGTCAGTTTATTTATGATTGATTTTCTCTTGTTTTTCCTATCTCTTCAACCTGTATATATACTGTATTTTTCGGACCATAAGACACACTTTTTTTCCTCCAAATTCTGGAGGAAAGTGTGGAGTGCGTCTTATGGTCCAAATGTACTTTAGCGGGCTGCGGGGAGGGGGCAGCAGCAGAGTATGAGCATGGTGGAGGCAGGAGAATGGCCCTGCTGCTGAAATTCTGCACTGGAGAAAACACATGGTGCCGATACATAGAGGAGAGAAATATTCATTAGCCGCTTCCCCGCCCACCTGTCAGTGCTGAACAGTGAGTGGATAGCAGCTAAATGAATATTCCTCCACTTGGAGGAGCCACATGGTTTTCCCAGGTCCAGATCTAGCAGTGCTGGGGAAATAGTATGACTGCTGCGCTGGGAGAACAGGTAGAGCTGGGATCACTGCAGAGGTGCCTGGCCCAGAAGTGACAGGGCCAGGCACAGCATACCTCAGGAGCACAGTGTGTGCTCACATTAACTGCTGCAGTCAATGTCATCCTGCAGCCGATCTATAGCAATTCTGTCCCATAGATCAGGACCTGTGATGAAGTAATGGAGAGGGCAGGCTGGAGCAACACATGACTGCACTCCTCCTTCATTACATGTGATGCTCCAGCCCACCCTCTTCATTACCTCATCACAGGTCCTGTTCTATGGGACAGAATTGCTATTGATTGGCTGCAAGATCACAGTGACAGCAGCAGTTAATGTAAGTTTAAAAGCCCAGAATGAATTGTAATTCTTAATAAAGTACTGTAGAGTACAAGCACTCTAGCACTCCTGTGGTCAACTATAACCACCAGCATGCCAAAGGATCTGCAGGACATTCTGGGTGTTCTAGTTCTCCTTTGAGATGAATTGCACCTATGACATCTTAAAGCAGCACTCCAGTGTTTTCTCTTCAGCACTGGAGTGGTGCTTTAAATGTAAGTATAAGAACCAGGGAGGAGGCTTACATTTAAAGCACCACCAGCAGATACTTTGTCATGCTGGGAGTTATAGTTCTCCTTTGATATGAATTGCACCTATGAGATCTTAAAGCAGCACTCCAGTGTTTTTTCTACAGCACTGGAGTGGCGCTTTAAATATAAGCCCCCTCCCCTGGTTCTTATATTCATGTTCTGACATTTTTGTACTGTACTTTACCGACACCACTCAGTCCTGCAACGCCATCTCCCCTTTTACCACAATTTTTGCTTAAAATCTTTTTTTGTCCTAATTTTTACTTCTAAAACCTGGGTGCGTCTTATGGTTTGATGTGTCTCATAATCCGAAAAATACTTTATGTATTTTTTCTTCATTTGTCTTATAGCTATTGTTAATTACCGCTGCCTAAGCATATGTGCTCTCTTATCCATACCCTCTGTGCCATTATGATCTACTGATCCCTGGTGCTTTTGGCAATAATGATTCCTCTTCTGTGAGATTTTTTGATCTGTCCCATTATCTCAAATGTTATTATGATGTCTGTGGGATCCTGCATATACTCTAAGTGTCTATTTTGATGTAGACAGATTATTAATGATCTTCCCAGGTTGTGCCATCACTTAAAATGGCAGCGGACAGGTCCACGCATGCGCAAGACGCAGCTGGAATTTGCTGTGACACGAGTTTCCAGTCCGGCAGATCCCTGAGTCTGTGACATACTTGGTGGTGTTCACCTCCCTCGGGGCTCTGAAGGAATATCTTGCACTGCCCCTCACACTCATGTGCCGACCTTTTAGTCTCAATCAATTGGGTATATAACTCCAAATTTTGACACACCTAGCCACACCCCCTGGTGAAGTACTCTACGGCATGAAATATGTAGGGGTGACACTCTGGAATCCTCTGGCCTGCTGATTACAATCTATGGGTGAGAGCCATGCTGAAACCTCTCAGGGTCATATAGACTATTGGCTAAATGAATAGCCTCTATAGGTTGCAATTTCATCTGTGAATTTCTGCACTATACATACAGGGCCGGCTCCAGGTTTTTGTGGGCCCTGGGCAAAACAGTCTCCATGGGCCCCTTTAACACATTACACGATTCATGAATTTAATATAAAAGCTGCGGGCTGTGGATATATTATATAGAGGTTCCTGGGTGGGCTGTATATATAATATTGAGCCTGTGCACGGCTGCATATATAAAATATGGAGGCTGCTGGGCTGTGTATATAATATGGAAACTGCAAGACTGTATATATAATATAGAGGCTAATGGGTTGTGTATATAATATAGAGGCTGCGGGCTGTATATATTTAGAGGCTTTGCTGGACTGTATATATTATTTGGAGGCAGTGGTAGCCCAGCAACGTCCTCCAAATAATATATACAGTCCAGAACAGCCTCCAAATAATAAATATAGCCAAGCACAACTTTCATATTGTATATACAGCAAAGCACAGGCTCCATATTATATATAAAGCAGAACATCCAAATACTATATACAGCACAGCAACAGTCTCCAGATAAATATATATATATATAGCCCCGCACAGCCTCCAAATAATATATATAGCACAACCTCCATTTTATATATAAATCACAGCCTCCTTTTTATATACGCATCACAGCCTCCAAATAATATATACAGCACAGGCTCCATTTTATATATAGAGCACAGCCTCCAAATATATATAGCACAGTCTCCAAATAACATACACAGCACAGCCTCCATTTTATATATATATCACAGCCTCCATTTTATATATGCAGCACAGCCTCCAAATAATTTATATAGCACAGCCTCCATATTATATATACAGCACAGCCTCCATAGCCCAGCACAGCCTCCATTTAGCCTAGCAGCAGCCTCCATATAGCCCAGCAGCAGTCTCCAAAACCCAGCAGCAACCTCTATATAGCCCAGTACTTCATCTATATAGCCTAGCACAGCCTCCATATAGCCCAACACAGCCTCCATATAGCCCAGCAGCAGCCTCTATAGCCCAGCACAGCCTCCATAGCCCGTAGCAGCCTCCATATAGTCCAGCAACAGCCTCCACAGCCAAGAAGCAGCCTCTACACCCCAGAACAGCCTCTATCCCCAGAACAGCCTCCATAGCGTGCAGCAGACTCCAGGTAGCTCAGCACAGCCTCCATTGCCCGCAGCAGCCTTCATTTTGTCCAGAAACAGACTCCACAGCCCAGAAGCAACTTCCATATAGTCCAGAAGCATCCTCCACAGTCCTGCAGCAGCCCCACAGCCCAGAAGCAGCCTCTATAGCCCAGAAGCAGCCTCCATAGCCCAGAACAGCCTCCATAGCCCAGAACAGCCTCCATCCATATATTGCTTATCTGCTGATTGTTCCTGCCACATCTTGGTTTTTCCCAGTTTAAAAAAAATAATTAATCATACCCACCTTCCTTCCGCTCTCCTGCCGCTGTGTCCTCCTGAGATGCTTCCTCCGGTCTGTGCTTCCTTCCCATATGGCTGCATCAGAATGATGAGGTCACAGGGAGATGACTTTTCATGCTGCAGTCAGCAGGGGAGGAGGAAGCTCCCCTGCTCCCCTGGCTAATTTGTGTTGCATGCAAATTACCCATGTGCACTGGCAGAGCTGCGGGAACACTCAGCCACTGGTTGAGTGTCCGGCTGAGTGCTCCTGATGGGCCCCTCTTGTCGGGGCTGCCTTTTTCTGATGGACCCCTGACCATCAGGGCTGCATGTCCCTGATGACCAGTGGGCCCCCCAGCTGCTCAGGGCCCTAGCACTTGCCCGGGTACGCCAGATGCTGACTCTGGTCCTGTATACATATGCACTTTGTAATCTATTGAGTGTAGATGATCAGTAGCATTTTGACCCTCTATTGCATTCTGACTTTGGCCCCCACCTTTTGCTACAAATTTTGCAGCTAAAACTCCAGGTGGTAATTTTCTCCTACCTCTTTGTCCCCTTCTACCTGTCCTTTTAAACAAGGCCTTCTGACTCTTCTACCTCTTCTTCCTCCTTGGCCTTCTCCTTGACCTCCTGGTTCTGGTGGTATTGTGGAATGGGACCAGTAGCTGCAACACCTGCTGCAGGTGGAATCTAGCCAGGCATGCTGCAAGATCATGTGCAGTCTGACACTTGGTGCTCCTGGTCCCGAATGGCATAGGGAAAGGGTCACCTCTTGACTGCTGTGAGTGCCTCAGTTCCTCGTCTGGCATTGGGCCCTGGATTGGATCCGCACCTCATTGCAGACAAGGCCCAACTGCGTAGTGCGGTGAAGCTCCAGGTGACATAGGTGTCCATCTCCTCTGCATGCCGCTTCAGGTCTGGTGCTGATGACCCACCCTCTGCCCCTGGGGTGGCTAGGATGTTGACCTTCTCCTGATCAGGCATGCCTTGCACGGGATCCATCACCAAACTACTGTGTAATGTCATCATGTTAGCAAGTTGAATTGTAGTAGCAGACAGTGTACATTTGTTGTACTGCATTGATGCTAAAATGGCAATGAGATGCTGACTGAGCTCTGCGGCTTTGTGTGTTTTCTTTGCCTAAGGGGCCCACCTCTTCCACTGACAGAATTCAGATCCAAGCAATCACTACTGGATTTTAATGTTTTCACAATCTTGTTGCCTTGCCCAGCTCCTAATTAACCCATCCATGTTGTGACTGGAAAACTATCGTCACTATCTGTCATAACAAAACCAATTCCCCAGGCCACAAGGTATAACAACTGGGTTTGCATTTAGTAATTATTGAAGCAGGACATCTTTGTTAGAGACATAATGATAAAAACAAAAAAAGTAGCGCCATTTAATTTTTTGAATGGAAAATTAGCTCCAAAAGTGAAATGGCGCTCCTTCAGTTCTGAGCCCTGCCGTAAGCCAAAACAGTGGTTTATGACCACATATAAGTATCGGTGTACTCAGGAGAAATTGCCCAACAAATTTTAAAATCCATTTTATCCTGTTGCCCATGTGAAAATTTAAAAAAATTGAGGCTAAAATAAAATTTTTGTTGGAAAAATTAAAATGTCCATTTTTTCCTTCCACTTTGCTTTAGTTCCTGTGAAGCACCTGAAGGGTTAATAATCTTTCTTGAATGTAGTTTTGAGTAGCTTGAGGGGTGCAGTTTTTGGAAAGGTGTCACTTTTGGGTGTTTTCTGTCACATCGGCCTCTCAGAGGGACTTCAAATGTGATGTGTTCATTAAAAAAATGGTTTTCTAAACATTGCTGGAAAAATGAGAAATTGCTGATGAACTTTGAACCCTAATAGCTTCCTAACAAAATTTTTTTTTTTTTTTTTGCAAAATTGTGCTGATGTAAAGTAGACATGTGGGAAATGTTATTTATTAACTATTTGTATCACATAACTCTCTGGTTTAACAGAAAAAAAATTAAAATTTGAAAATTGCTAACTTTTTGCCAAATTTTTGATTTTTTCACAAATAAACACAAAAGTCATTGACCTTAATTTACCACTAACATAAAGTACAATATGTCATGAAAAAACAGTGTCAGAATCGCTAGGATCTGTTCAAGCGTTCAAGAGTTATTACCTTATAAAGGAACACTGGTCAGAATTGCAAAAAATGGCCAGGTCATTAGGGTCAAAATAGGCTGGGTGGTGAAGGGGTTAAAAATAAAATAAAAAAAATATTTAAAAAAAAATCTCCCCAAAAAATCTTAAACTCTCTTAAACAGATGTCTACAGGACATTGTAAGCTTTCTGGACATCCTAACTGCTGCCACATCTGGCACTGTTTCTAAAATTCAGACCCTGCACTTTTTAAAAACATCTGCCAACTCCAGGAAGCTTAAACAAATTCATTTCAAGCTCCATGGATGGGTACACTCCTAATCATATGGTTAGGTGTTGTCCCCAGCCAGCAGGTCTTCTGGTGAGCGTTTTGGCACCAAATAGGGAAGTTTAGGGCCATTTTAAATTTCAAACTTGTTGTCCAAATATAGCTGTGTTCACCAAATTTTGGGGAAAGTGTTTAGGTTTGTGATCCCAAAGCCAAATCAGCCATGTTCAACTGAATTTGAAATTGGTGAACATTTTCAGGGAAGGTTTGCTCTTCTCTATCCGTGTGCACTTCATTTTATGAGGCAGCTATTAATAATTTACAAGATGATTTATGGTTTCTTATGCTACAGAATTATAATGTCTTCATAAAAATGCTATACTGTATCATCTGAGTTTTTTCATGCACCCACAGACTTGAATGAGTGAGTCGTCGATTTACTGTAGAACTGCCATCATGATTTTTGTCACATGCAGATTTGGCGCTGTAAAAGAAAAAAAAAGCAAAGTAGAACAAACAAACAAAAGATGATCATCTGCACTGCCCCATTTAATAACATTATCCTGATTTATTACTGACAGCTCTTACTGGCAAGCAATTGAAAACAATGCTGTCTTTTTTTACATCCTACCTCACAACATCACAAACGGCAAAATAAAAAGTGATAACAAAAAAAAAATCATATGTCTCCCAAGCTACTCTGCTAAATCTCCCTGGCTTCAATTCCGATGCTCTAGTGTCCCTGATGGTCATTATTTAATTTGTAGCTAGAACATTATATTACATATTACAGCCACTAGATCACTGCAGCCAAGATTGCAATAGACGTCCACAGCATCAGTGCTGGGGGATTGATTTCTGTCAAATTTTTACATTCTCAGAAGCCCTTTTAGAGTATGTTCACATGGTGTTCTTTTAGTTTGGATTGCTCTGCATCAAAAACCAGTGTGTTGGCAGGAAAAATACTTTGCACAGTATGCATGTTTTTTATGTTTTTTAATGTATGCTCGATTGGATGAATCAGATCTGCGTCATCAATAAATATACCCTGCCAGTTATCAAACATTCTTCTGGTATTGTGTGCTTGCCAAAATAAGAGAGGGAAGCTGCAGATCTGAAAACCCAGAAGCTTCTAACAATGCCTGGAGGTTTCCACCACAAGTATAACACCCAAAGGTTATATACCAACAGAAAGAGGGTGGTCGAGGCTTGATAAGCATCCAAGCGTCATGGATGAAACAAGGAGTATCCAGGAATACATCAGACAAATGGCACCAAAAGATGAGATGTTGAGAGACAGCCTAAGGAAGCAACAAGAACAGTCCTGGATGGAAGAACAAAAACATGAAGTGTCATGGCAAGGCAAGCTGCTGCATGAGATGTACCATCAACAGATAATGGAGGTGGCTGAAATGGAGAAATCCTACCAATGGTTGGAGAAAACTGGACTCCAAGACGGCACAGAGGCACTAAACTTAGCGGCACAAGAGAAGGCGCTGAGTACCAGATCCATAGGAGCGGGGAACTACCACACAAGTCAAGACCCAAGGTGCAAACTATTTAAAGACACCTCAGAAATAGTCCAACACATATTGGCAGGATGGAAATGCAGGAACAGCGTACACCAAATGCCACAACCAAGTAGCAGGAATTGCGTACAGGAACATCTGTAAAGCATATGGGTTAAGTTCCCCTAGAGTACAACTGGGAGACCCCTGATAAAGTTGTGGAAATTAAAAAGACTTAAAACCAGTGAGACTTCAAGATCCAGATGGATAAGCAGGTATTGGCTAACTGCCAGATATAGTAATAGTAGACAAGGATCAGAAGACAGCATTTGTAATGGATGTGGCAGTGCCAAATGACAGTAACATCAGAAAGATGGAATATGAACAGCTGGAGAAATAGCAAAGTCTCAAAGAACAACTGAAGAAGATGTGGAAAGTGAAGGCAACAGTGATTCTTGTGGTGATAGGAACACTTGGAGTAGTAATCCCTAAGTTGAACGAATGGCTGCAACAGATTCCAGGAGCAACATCTGAACTCTCTGTTCAGAAAAGTGCAGTGATAGTGTGGCGCCCCTGCAACCAGGGTGGCCACAGGTAGAAACTGCAGCCAGGCAGGAGGGTAGACAGTTTGTTTAGCAAACACCTCAAACACATATCCACTGACATGGGGACCTAATCCAGAACCTGAGACTCTAGGCAGGCAAGGGGTATTAGGACTAGATATGAGTGGATGAGTGTAGTCATGGTAACGGATGAGTATATAAGGGAGAAACAGGAAGCGGTTAGCCAGTAGGCAAGTGCTGAGCAGAAAAGACCAAGAGTAGGCCGGAGTAGGCTGAGAGGAACAGATGAAGGAGAAGGAGTAGGCGGGTGCCGAGCAGCCAAGACCGGACCAGTACCATCAGGTCCAGGGAAGACGTGAGGGCCAGCAGTTAACTGACAGAGGAGCCTCCCCTAATATACTGGGAAGTTACATGGGAAGAGAAGGACCTGGTGATCCCTTATGAAACAGGGATACTTGAGGTTAGGCTAAAACCAGAGAGTCAGCTCAGAGGGGGACTGAAGATTAAAACCAGCGCTCCAGACAAACTGACGGGGATCACAGACTCCAGATCTGTGTTCCCACCAGGGAATTGGGGGCACAGCAGCAACTGAGAGGACCCGGCTTACCGCCCATAGATTTAGGGGGAAGCTACTATTGGGGACAGAGCTGCCGCTCCGCAATTCACTTAAAGAGGAAACACCGAGAATAAGCCTGAAAGGACACATAGAAGGACTGAGGAGTCTAGGAGAGATAACCTGGCTGCAGTGGGTTCAAGTGTACCGGAGTCAACTGAGTGAAACTGTAAAGAACTGTATTGTACCGTGCACTGTCTGACAAGTTGGAGAAGTAAACCTGGGTGAACCCCACTACGGTGTCTGTGTCTGATTTCAGGTATGAAGAACAGTCAGTCCTCCATTTGACCCTGTCAGTAGCCATCTCCACATCATCCCCTTTCCCTGCAACACCTATAATAACCATCTCAGACTTTAATCACCACTTCCCCGGCGAACCAGGCTCTACCTGCGGAGAGCCGTTCCATCTAAGCTGCCAAAACATCATCCCCGGAGGTTCTGCAGCAGCGGTGGTCATCCTGACCACAACCCGTGGGTGGCGTCACGACAAACCTAATCCCCTGTAAATACACCCATTTACTTGTGAGAACCGGGACATGGTCCGGACCAGGACCGCCGTGACATCCCCCAGCAGTACCCCGGTCCGGTACTGAGTACCCCGTCCCAGTGGGCTCCACAATGGGAACAACTAAGGTCCTGCGCAAAACCCTCAAACTCTGAGGCCTCTAGTAAAGGAACCAAGAATGAGGAACGACAAAAAAAAAACACATGGGATGAGAAGGTAGTTTATACAGAAACACATTCATTTTATATATGTTTGCACACACATAAATTATATACATACAAACAAACATACAGTTTGTACATTGTAGAGTTATTCACTTTCTGACAGCAGTACATACAAGCAACAAGGTTCTTATAGCAAAAATAGGATAAAGTTTATTATTTTGAATAAACTTTCAAAAATCAAAATACCAGCTTTTCTTCAGCCACAATGTTCAAAAATAAGCATTCCTTTCTCAAGGTTGACATAAACAAGTGCACAAGTGTAGTTTCCACACATTAAACAGACAACAAGCCTGCTGAGACACAGCTTGTCCACCATTAACTGTATTTCTACCTCTTGCATGAACAACACTGAAGCATCTCAGCTGCTTCAAATTGCCCCACCAAAGCTTGGTTTGTAGGCAAAAATCTGGTGTCATTAAAAAAAAATCCTTGCAGCAATGTACTATTACTGAAAGTTTTGACTCTGGGACCACTTACACTAATGACACTAGCCAACGTCTATGAAGTGGTTATTAATAGTTGTTCAGCCTTTCTGAATACAGTCCCTGACAAACGTTATGTTCTTATCCATGTTATGTAAATAAAAACTTATAACCTGACAATAAATTCATCCATTGGTTTTATAAATTACTCTTTTGAAAGCTGAAACCATCCCAAATGTGGTTTAGGTTAAGAATATAAATTGGCATCAATGCTGAAATATTGATAATTAATGAGCACAGAATGGTTCAGATTTTGGAAAGACAAAAGTTTTGTCACCTGGTCATATAATGCACCCAATCCTAGTTTACATCCTCACCTCTGCTCAGTAAATGATCCATTAATTAGTGGGTGTGTATAAAAAGAAACCCAGCACCCCAGACTTCACTTGAACTGTAACTTGAGCTCTGACAAGATGCCAAAAATCTACCCTGCCACCAAAGCCTTGATTATCAAGAGGCTGAAGACCAGATCCACTGCAGACTGGAGATGTGTTTGACAAGCCCAGGTCCAGCAGACCCGCAAGACAACTGCCCAGGAGGAACATTTGTTGGTTAGAAAATCCAAGGAAAGCCCCTCTTCTACTGCAGCAGAGCTCCAACAGGCCTGGTCACCTCAAGTCCCTGTGTCGACTAGAACAGTTTCTAGGATTCTGTCTCGAAATGGCCTCCATGGTCGAATCAGTGCACAGAAGCCAGCTCTAAACAAAAGGCAAATATAAAGCCCTGTGGTATTTGCAAAGTTCCACAGCATGCTAAACGCTGGAAAAGTGGCAGAAGGTGGATTTCTCTGATGAATCTTCAGTAGAATTACACCACAGCTGCCGCAAATACTGCAGATCTACTGGAGCCCGTATGGATCCAAAATACACCCTGAAAACAGTTAAATTTGGTGGTGGAAAGATCATGGTCTGGGGTTATATTCAGTATGGGGGTGTGTGAAACATTTGCAAGGTGGAAGGCAATATCAATAGCCTAAAATATCAAGAAGTATTAGGCTGGGGTCACACATACGAATCCGCTTTTTGAGCCTTTAGAAAAACGGATCCGTTAAATTTAGGGTGCCAATAGTGTCTCCTGAGGTCCTGGCCGTTTTTTGGACTTAGTCATTTCTCCAAAAAAATGCATTAAAAAACGCATGCGTTAACGCATGGTGCCTATACATACCATGCATTAACATATGCGTTTCCCATAGGGCCCCATGTTAAAAAAAGCATGTGTTTTCTTACTGCACCATTTTTTGGGAGCTGAACAAAAATATATGCATTTTTGAAAAACGCAAACACAAATGCGTTAACGCATATGCGTTTTTGGATTTAGAAAAAAAATAACAAAAATGATCCCAAAAATGGATCCAAGGAAAAAACGGATGCCAGTGTGACTCTGGCCTCAACTACCTCTTATATTCCAAATCATTAAAGGGGTCAAATTCTGCAGCAGGATGGTGCTCCATCTCATACATCCATCTCTACAACAAAGTTCCTCCAGGCAAAAAAGCTCAAGGTGCTCAAGGACTGGCCAGCGCAGTCAGTAGACATGAACATCATTGAGCATGTTTGGGGTTGAATGAAAGAGGAAGCTTGGAAGACAAAACCAAAGAATCTACATGAACTCTGGGAGGCATGTAAGACTGCATTCTTTGCTGTTCCTGATGACTTCATTAATAAATTGCAAGAATCATTGTTGAACCGCATGGATGCAGTCTTTCAAGCTCATGGAAGTCACACAAAATAGTAAACATGGCTCTACACAACTTCATTCACCAATGTTATGCAACATATATTTGTATTTTAAGTTAATTATTTGTTTGAATATCACATTACTTTCTATGGGAGACAAAATTTTTGTCTTGCCAAAATCTGACCATTCTTTGTTCATAAAATGATCTATATTTCAGCATTGATGCCAATTTATTTCCTTAACCTAAACCACATTTGGAGGGTTTCAGCTTTCAAAAGAGTAATTTATACAACCAATGGATGAATTTAACGTCAGGTTATAAGCTTTTATTTACATAACATGGATAAGCGATATAACTTCTGTCAGAGACTGTATATTTGAGCACACAAGTAATACATATCTCTGCTAGCAGCTCCCTTTCCAATTGAAAACCAGTGGCACTTCAGATGTGCTCAAAGAGAAACAAGTCCTGAGGCCATAGTTGGATGAGCAACATGCCACTTGGCATTGTTGTCTTTATAAACTGCCCCTGGGACACTATGGAGAAACTGGTTTATCTGCAAAAATAGTACTGAAACAGTGCCACTGGAAGCCATGTATGCCCATGCCATCACACTGCCTCCATCATATTTTTCAGAGGATTTGGTGTGCTTTAGATCATGAGCCCTTTCAAGCCTTCTCCATGCTTTCTTTTTGCCATATTCTGGAAGAGGTTGATTTTAGATCAATCTGTTCAAAGAATTCTTTTCCAGAACAATGCTGGTTTCGTTAATTTTTTTTAGCAAAATCTAATCTGCCTTTTCTATTTTTAAAGCTTGTTTACACTTGGATTGAACCCTCTCTATTTGCTCTTATAAAGCCATCTCTTTATGGTAGACTTAGATATTGAAACACCTACTTCCTGGAGAGTGTTCTTCACTTGGGTGGATGTTGTAAATAGGTTTTTCTTCACTGTGGAAAGAATTATGCGATCATTAACCACTTTACTCTCCTATGGACTTCCAGGTCTTTTTACGTCCCCAAGCTCACCAGTGCAGATTGTATCAAACTGTTGAATTGACCACTCCTAACATTTTCTTCTCTCACTGATGGATTTCCTCTTGTCTTTTTTCAGCCTAATCATGGTTTCTTTCTCATCCATTGAGTGCTCCTTTGTATCCATATCTCCTTTGTACTCGTATATATACTTATCTCCTTTGTATCCATATCACAGCAACAGCTTATATTTAACAGAAACTGCATTAGATTCTAAAAGTAGATACAAATAACCTAATAAAATGAGTCAAAATATTAGAGTTTGTCATTTTTAAAGTGAGCAAAAACATCCAATATTAAATGTATGTGAGTAGCAAACCTTTGCTTTCAGTGTCTGGTGTCACACCATTCAATGTCACTATTTTTCTTATAAAATATTACAATGTACCCATACAATTGACTTCACAAGGATAGAAAATTGTAAAGAATATATATACAGCTACATGTAAAAGTATAGAACCCTATCTCAGTGTTTGATGCCTTCAGTAATCTTAAGTGGTGCAAATAACGTGTATGATCCACCATGGGAAAGCAGATTCATAACAGTTCAGAACAGGGGCTATATAAATAGAAAAAATGTTCTAAGTCTGTTTAAGTGGTATTATGATTAGTGTCGGTCCTTTCAATCTTTCTGACCTACCATTGCTTTCATGAAAAGTTTAAAAGAAGTTATGAAAATCAATGGAGTGTAAGGAAAGATAAAAAGCACTGTTACAGCTATTTAGTGCCAACTCCATACCACGATCTCAACTAAGAGATAACATTGCAAATATGCAATGATACAATTCAATAGACGCTGAGAATTTCCTAACATTTTAATCTTCAAAATTACTCATTATCATAATGCCTATGGCAACGCAATGGGGGAAGTACACATATCTCCAAATCTATCCTAAACCTTTCTGACATACAAGAAGACAATTAGAAATTTACTGTGCTATTGAGAATTAAATTTTCATTATATCCATGCTAATGTATGATATTAACCTAGATATGGAAATTATTTAACATATCCTCTGCATCAAAAGCATTAAAGTATCAATGTATTAATCTGCACATCAGAGATGCTACAGGAGCTTATAGGGGTTTACTTGAATCTAATATTTAGGTGATCAATATCAGTTTGTTGAGGTCCAAACCTTGTTACCCCCTGCCAATCAGCTGTTTGAAAAGTCTTAGCTTTTTACATTTCTTCATCCCTTGTGCTGCACATAGGAGCACTGTTCTATTGAAGTTATTGGAAAAAGAATTCAATAATCTCCATATTCCCTACTGATTACAGATATAGTGCTGTCAACTACAGTGTTTGCGTAAGCAGTTGCTCATTCAATTTATATGAGGAACAGTTGTGCTACACAATGAAAATAAAGTAAATCCAAGGATAAGAAAGAGTTTCTCTTGTGCATTGCCAAATTTATTAAAAGGACATCAATGAGTAGAATGACACTGATGTATTTGTCAACACGTTTCAAAGCATCAGAGCTTCTTCATCAGGACAAATCAAATATGATATTGCAGAAACCAGCCAATGATCCACCAACAGTCTCTAGAAGTCATGGCGAGCATTCCCCTTCTCTGTTGCCATTATTTGCTGCAAATATGATATTGATTTGTCCTGATGATGATGCTGAAATGCTTTGAAATGTGTTGACAAATAAATTAATGTCATTCTACCCATTGATGTTCTAATAACTTCAGCAGTGCACAAGAGTACTCCTTTCTTACCCTTGGATTCACTTCATACACATGGGTCTGTGGCAGCTGTTACATGCGATTATAGTGGTTAAGACTCTCATAACAACACAAGGTGATCATATTCTAGATCTTTTACACTAGAATTTATATCACATAAGACCCTATTGCACTTTTGCATCCTAGCTGCTCCTTCTTTACACAAATAGAACAGATGAAAAGGCAGGAAATGTAAATATCTGCACAGAAAACAGTCACTTCATCTCTAGACATCTTGCATATAGATACAAATAATGAAAAGGACTCTTCAAGTAGCTGATCAAGAGGGTGATAGACCACAACAGATCTGATATTATTAGTTTTTATCATTAATAGACGAACAATATTTTAATCCTGGAGACACGTAGTCATGTGTATTATGATAATACATCATTCTGAAAATGACCGTCATCTCATACCCATGCCTCTGACCCTGCGGTCAGCTGCTGCAGTTTCAGACACTGCGCTGGAGTGGTACCTGGTACCTACCAGCAGTCCAGCCCTTCCTCACCATCAGAAGCTCTGGTGAAAATCCAACAGAGATTTAGTCACACCCCTTCAGTCGGCCCTTGGTGTGGTGGGGCTACACGCACCAGCGTGACAATGCTAGGAAAGAATTTTAACTGCTTTCCGACCCTTGACGTAATGGTACGTAATGGTTTAGGTCCCGGTGCTTGATGTGAGCTCTGCTGCTGCGCTCACATCAAATACCCGACATCTCAGTTGATCTCATCAGATGAGATGTCGGGCTTCCAGCATGGATAACATCCGCAATCTGATCGGTGCGGTTACTCTTTGGATCCCGCTGTCATTCACTGACAGGAGGATCCAAAGCCACCACAGCGGGAATCGTGCCGTTCCCTGCCTGCATCGGAGATCTCGCAATAAGATTGCTTTCTCTTGCAGTTTTTTAGCGTGACCAAAAAAATGAATTTTGGATTTTCATTTTTTTCTATTTATGTCAGCTACCAAATGGGTCCATTCATTTTATATTTTAATGAATTATACTATTATCAATGCAGTGTTACAAATAAATTTTTGCTTTTTAAAACTTCTTTATTTTTAGAGGGAAAAATCATTTGAATTTTATATATTTTTAAAAATATTATTTTTTTAAACTTATTTAATTTTTACTCCCATTGAATAGGGGTCCCAAACGAATGGCTTGGAAGCTACAGGTATCTCGAAGATCCATGTTGTATGACTCGAAGCTGCATGCCAGCATGGTGTATTAGCACAAGGTTTAGCAAACGACAATGAATAGAAGATCTTCAGATGGTGACTTTTGTGAGTAACCCTTTATAGAAGAGCAGATCTGGATGCACACAGAGTCATGGCCAAAAGTGTTGGCACCTTTAACCCCTTCCCGACCTATGACGTTATAGAGACATCATGAAAGTCGGTGCGTTCCCGGAGCTGCAGGATCACAAAGACCCATACTTTAGCCCAGGGGTGTGGCTTAGCCCCCCTGTGGCTAAACTCGCTCTGAGTGGCAGTTAAAATTGAAATTGCCGATCAAAGCGAGTAACTCCTCTAGATCTGATTGGAGGTCTCCAATCAGATCTGGAGGGGTGGGTCGGCAGGTGCCCTCTCCATCCTCAGCCCCCTAATGCTCCAGGGCTCATCAGTTTCCCCCCGTTCCCTTTCCTCCCCCCCCCACCCAGCGGTACCATTCATCCGCCGGCGGGCTGCACCCGCTGGTCAGCTTCCTCAGGCTCCCCACTGTGATCACGGAGGGGGCTGAGGAAGCTGACACCCCCCTCGGGTCCCCTGTTATGATCTGATGACCTTGGAGCTGCATGAATATCTTTCACAAGAGTAAGTGGTACCTATACTGACAGCAGTTCCTGACCTAACACCTCAACTAGAAGTAGCCGTGGGATGTGACTAACCATACCCTAGACAAATGAGGCCACTCTAGCTAGATAGGTAAAGACAGGACAGAATACTATTGCAGTCAGTATAAAAATCCTTTAAAAAATATCCAAAGTAGATAATACAAAAATACCCCTGAGTCTACTCAAGACTCGGCGCCCTCTAAATCTGCAGAACTCCTGTGAATCCAACTAGGTTAAATATATGCTGACACAATCAAAAGCTGAACAAGCCAACAACAAATGAATAGCACTTAAATCCTAGGAAGAAAACATCCTAACAGAGCAGGTTAAGACAGACATGGGGACCAAATATCCACAAAAACACAACTCTGAGCAGAAATAGACAATTCCAAAACAAGCACACAGCATGTATGCCACAAGAAAACAAAACCAATCACTTAGCTTGGCAGTTTTGAAGCAGGGCAAAAAGAGATCAGGCAGAGGTGAAACACCTCCAGGAACAATTGACAACTGGCAAGGACTGAGGAAATCCTGCAAACCTAAATACCCCAGTCTAAATTCCAATTATCCAATTCACCTGACCAAGACTGCAAAACAGGATCAACTGCATTACCAGCCACACCCACAGGAGGGAGCCCACAAGCTGAATTCACAACAGTCCCCCCCACTTCTGTGCCCCGTGTTTCCCCTCACCTCCCGGCAGCCTGCACCGCCAGTCAGCTTCCTCAGCCCCCTCCTGGTGTGATCACGGAGGGGGCTGAGGAAGCTGATGTCCCACCAGGCCTCCCCCAGACCCTCCCTGACCTCCCGGCAGGCTGCACCCGCCGGTGCACCCGCAGGTCAGCCTCCTCTGCTCCGGTGTAGGCCCCTTCTCCTCTCCCGGGCTCCTCATCCTGAGGTATGAATGAATGAATGGATCAATGGGTGAGTGGGTGCATGCATGCATGCATGGGTGGATGGATGAATGGGTGAGTGGGTGCATACATGCATGCATGCTTGGTGCATGGGTGGGTGAATGGGTGAGTGGGTGCATGCATGCGTGCATGGGTGGATGGATGAGTGGGTGCATGCATGGGTGGATGGGTGCATGGGTGCATGGGTGGATGGATGTGGGCATGCATGGATGTGTGCATACATGGGTGGATGGATGGGTGAATGGGTGCATGCATGGGTGGATGGATGATGCGTGCATGGATGGATGTGTGCATGGATGTGTGCTTGTATGGATGTGTGCATGAATGGATGTGTGCATGGATGTGTGGATGTGTGCGTGTATAGATGTGTGCATGCATGGATGTGTGCATGGATAGATATGTGTGTGCATGCATGGATGTGTGCATGTGTGGATGGGTGCATGGATGGATGTGTGAGTGTGCGTGTGTGGATGTGTGTGTGCATGCGTGCATGGATGCATGTTGCATGGATGGATGTGTGCATGGATGGGTATGTGCGTGCATGAATGTGTGCGTGCATGGATGTGTGCGTGCATGGATATGTAAGTGCATGGATGGATGTGTGTGTGCATGAATAGATGTGTGTGTATGGATGTGTGCATGCATGGATGTATGTATGCGTGCATGGATGTATGCGTGCATGGATGCATGTGTGCGTGGATGTGTGCATGCATGGATGGATGTGCGCATGGATAAATGTGTGCATGAAAGGATGTGTGTGTGCATGGGTGAATGGGTGGATGGATGATGCATGGGTGTATGGATGGGTGCAACAGGGATCTAGTGTAGGGATGGGCGAGTCTACTCGCTAGGACTCGTTACTCGGCGAGTAGTAAGGGACTTGCAGGACTCGGTACTCTGTGAGTTTCCCAGCGATTACTTGCACAGTAACGAGTCCAATGCAAATCAATGGCAATTCTAGTTTTGTCAGAGACTCTGACAAAACTAGGATTGCCATTGACTTGCATTGGACTCGTTACTGTGCAAGTAATCGCAGGGAAACTCGCAAAGTAACGAGTCCAGCTGTCTGCTCTGTGTCGGGCTCGGGTCCTGCAGGCTGCCTCAGCTCCAGGGTCCTAGAGCCCGCCTGCTCTCCCTGTGCACAGAGATGATGTAGCAGAGCTGAGATTGTTCTCAGTCTGCTCACTCCCTGTGCATAGACATCTATATCTATGCACAGGGATGTAGCAGAGAGGACATCGCGTTTTGGACTACGTCGGACGGAAGAGGATTTTTTTAATTAAAGATGGAGTCCCTAATGGTTTTTTTTTTTATTTCTAATAAAACTTTTCTCTCTGTGTTGTGTTTTTTTTAACCCTTTATTGGAGATTCTAAGTGGCCAGGTCAAACGTGGCCTGACATTAAGAATCTCGGGCTTAATACCAGCTTGTATAACAAAGCTGGTATTAACCCCTTTATTACCCAGCGTGCCACCGCCACCAGGGCCACTGGAAGAGCGGGGTTCAGCACCAGAGGATGGCGCTTCAATGAACGCGCCATCTTCTGGGGCGGCTGCGGGCTGCAATTTGCAGCGGGGGGTGCCCAGAAAGCTTGGGCCTCCCTGCGCTGCGGATTCCAGCCCCCAGCTGCTTAGCTGTACCTGGCTAGACATAGAAATTGCGTGGAGCCCCACGCATTTTTTTTTAATTATTTCATGAAATTCATGAAATAATAAATAAAAAATGGCTCCCCTATATTCTTGTGTCCGGCCAGGTACAAATAGGCACCTGGGGGTTGGGGGCAGCCCATCGCTGCCTGCTGGATCCGGCTGGTTCCAGTAATACGGCGAAGCCCACGTCAAATTTTTTTCTGACAAATCCATAAAACAATGTAAATAAAAGGGACTGCATCTTTATTAACCCCTGGACCATGGGCGAGGGGTTAATAAAGATGCAGTCCCTTTTTTAGGATTGTTTTATTGATTTTTCAGAAATAAAATGACATGGGCTTCGCCGTATTTCTGGAACCAACCGGATCCAGCAGGCAGCGATGGGCTGCCCCCAACCCCCAGGTGCCTATTTGTACCTGGCCGGACACAAGAATATAGTGGAGCCATTTTTTTTTTATTATTTCATGAAGTTCATGAAATAATAAAAAAAAATGCGTGGGGCTCCACGCAATTTCTATGTATAGCCAGTACAGCTAAGCAGCTGGGCTGGAATCCGCAGCGCAGGAGGCCCATCTTTCTGGGCACCCCCCCCTGCAAATTGCAGCCCGCAGCCGCCCCAGAAGATGGTGCGTTCATTGAAGCGCCATCCTCTGGCGCTGAACCCCGCTCTTCCAGCGGTCCTGGTGGCGGTGGCACGCTGGGTAATAAAGGGGTTAATACCAGCTTTGTTATACAAGCTGGTATTAAGCCCGAGATTCTTAATGTCAGGCCAGGTTTGACCCGGCCACTAAGAATCTCCAATAAAGGGTTAAAAAAAACACCACACAGAGAAAAATTATTTATTAACAATAAAGACACAGACACCATTAGGGTCTCCAACTTTATTACCAACACATATCCCTCCAAAGACCCAGGTCTTCTCTCTCCTTTCTTCTCTCTTCTGTCTTCTGTCTTCTTCTTCTTCTTGTTGCAGCGCCGGTAAGCAGAGAGTTAACTGTGCTGTGACAGCGGGAGCCTATTAAACATGATTTAACTATTGTAGCAGATAGAGCCTGAAGCTTCCGAGACACATCTGCGATTTGTAAATCGCACATTACTCGCTATTACTCGCTTCCCCATTCATTAACATTGGACTCGCTAGACTCGCAACGAGTAGCGAGTCCCGGGCTCGGACTAGCTAGAGTCAATCGATTCCGAGTAATTTAGGACTCGCCCATCACTAATCAAGTGTCCTCTTGTTGTAGTCTCTGGGATCATAGTCATGGTGCACTGTATGATAGATCATTGCCATACAGTGCACCATAACTCTGACTCCAGAGATTATAGGAAGGGGACACTTGATCCCTTGCTGCAGTCTCTGGATTGAGTGGAGGCGATTGAGCGTCATGGGACATTCATTGTGGACTACGTTGGAGGCGATCAAGCGTCGTGGGACCTTCGTTGTGGACTACGTCAGATCTTTATTGTAAAGACGGAGTCCAAATTTTGTTTGTGTTTTTTTTCAAATAAAAAGATTTCTCTGTGTGGTGTAATTTTCGACTATTTACTAGAGATTCCGAATGGCCGCGTCTAACATTGGCCCGACTTTATGAATCTTGGGCTAAGTGCCAGCTGCCAATAAAAAGCTGGCATTAACCCCTTTATTACCCAGTTTGCCACCGGCACCAGGGAAACTGGAAGAGCCTGGGTACAGTGCCAGACAATGACGCTTCAATGAATGCGCCATTTTCTGGGGGGCTGCAATTCACAGCATGGGGGGCCCAAAACGCTTGGGCCTCTCCATGCTGAGGATTCCAGCCCCCAGCTGTCTAGTTGTCCCACGTCATTTTTTTTCTAGAATTAGTTCTAGAAATAAAAAAAATGGGCTTCGCTGTATTTTTGGTTGCCAGCCAGGTACAACGAAGCAGCTGGGGGTTGGTGTCAATCCGTAGCCGCCAGGTTGTACCTGGCTGGGCCAAAAATATGGAGGAGCCCCACGACATTTTTTTTTCTAAAATCAGTTCTAGAAATTAAAAAAAAGGGCTTTGCTGTATTTTTGGTTGCCAGCCAGGTACAACTTGGCAGCTGGGGGGCTGGATTCCTCAGCATGGAGAGACCCAAACATGGGCCCCCACACTGCAAATTGCAACCCACAGCCACCCTAGAAAATAGCGCATTCATTAGAGGCACCATTTTCTGATGCTGTAACCCAGCTCTACCAGTTGTCCTTGTGCTGGTGGCACAAGGGTTCTCCATACGCGATATGGTGTCCGCTAACAATTTCAAAGAAAAATTAGCTTCAATTTTTAGTGGAAACCATGTCGCATATGGAGAGTCCCTCCCTGTGCCTGAGCATTGCAGCTTCCCCACAAGTGACCCCATTTTGGAAACTAGACCTCCCAAGGAACATATCTAGATGCATAGTGAGCACTTTAAACCCCCAGGTGCTTCACAAATTGATCCGTAAGAATAAAAAAAGAAAATTTGGATGAAAAAAAGTACTTTTTCCTTATTACAGATCAATTTGTGAAGCACCTACGGGGTTCAAAGTGCTCACTATGAATCTAGATAAGTTCCATGAGGGACCCCATTTTGGAAACTAGACCCCCAGGGAAAGTATCTAGATGGGTGGTGAGCATTTTGAAACCCCAGGTGCTTCACAAATTAATTCGTAAAAATGAAAAAACAAAATGTTTGTGGAAAATAAAAGTACTTTTTCACATTTACGGATCAATTTGTGAAGCACCTGGGGGTTCAAAGTGCTCACTATGCATCTAGATAGGTTCCTTTGGGGGTCTAGTTTCCAAAATGAAATTACAAAAATGAGAGGCGCAATCTTGAATAATACCCGGTGGTCTAATAGGGATATATTGTTAGTGGCGGTTATCACCACTCACCTGGACTGGTTGTGCTGTCCGTGCACAACCACTGTGTCAGCGTGTAGCTGCTGATTCCTATGTATCGCACCAAGCATCGCCGCTCCCAGCCGCCTCCTCAGGTCATGTGTTTCGCCTAGGTCATCTAACCAGGGATTTCTCTGACATCAGGGCAGGTTCTTTAGTTCTCTAACTAAGCTTCCTCACTACTGTGCAGCTCCAGCCAGATCCCATAAGGGATAATGGTAATGAAAGGCAGTAATTCTGGTATTATTTAGGAGCGCTCAGTAAAGAGAAGTAGATACCAATAATTAAAGTAGACCTGTTTATTCTGGCTTGTCCACTATGCACGTTTCAACAGCGGCCTGCTTTCTTCCTCAGGTGGGGGTCCAGGGGCGCACGGTGGACAAAGGAACATTAAAATCTTTGGCGATAGACTTGTAGCCTTGGGATTATTTGTATTTTTCAACTATTTTGGTTCTCACATCCTCAGACAGTTCTCTTCTGTTCTTTTTGTTCTAGATTGTTAGTGTGGCACACACAGATGCACAATGCATAAACTGAGTCAACCTCTTCCCTTTTTATCTGGTTTCTGGTGTGATTTTAATATTTCTCTGACCTATTTCTTGCCAAAGGTGAGTTTGAATGAGCATCACATGCTTGAAAAATAGTGGTTTACCCACAGATTGGGAAAGATGGCGGTAATTTAATGTGGCCAATTTTGGGTGTTTTGTGTGAAATTATGTCCAATTTGCCTTTTTGTTCTCTGTTTTTTGTGTTGTTCCAATCCACTCTAAAGAAATAAAAATATATAACCAAACACCTGTAATTATAATAATTTTCTAGGGGAAATACTTTATGTTCTGTAACAATTTCTTGGGTACCAACACTTTTGGCCATAGCTCTATATATTCAATACTCAATAGTATATTCATACTAAATAGTATTGCAGTATATAGTGAAAACATAGTCTTCTATGAAGTTCAGCTTCACCAGAGTACCAATATGACAGTGAAGGGTGTGTTCAATTGGCCCCACACTGCCAGTGTAAACCACCGATGCCCCGCAATTTTGTCCAATGTGGGTTACTGTGCATGAACATTGGCCATGGCTGCATATAACACTGCTGTCAGTTTCTTTAACAGCAGTGATTAGATCTTATTTCCGGTTATTGCTATAGTACACAAATGCTGGATATGAAATATGGCCATCCTCCGCTGTATGTGCAGGGAGCCCAGCTTCTAAGCCCTTCAATATACCATTACTGCAGTGCTGACATACATGTATATTATTTTGCATCAAGGGGTTAAAGGAAACTTGTCATCAGATTTCATGAGCATCAATCAGACACTGGCTGTAAAAGAACAGCTTAGGTTGTTTTACTCTTAAAAGATGTGGTATTTCATAATGAAAATAGTGAGCAAAGCCTACCAGGGACTATGCACCTTGACTGAATTTTTTCACGCTGGTCTTGATGAAGGGGTGGTGTGAGTGAGAGGCTTAATAATTGTTAAATGCCTCTTAGTGAAAAGGGTGAGGTGTAAATTGGCATGCACTTCCATATGTGTCTTGTCAGAAATCTTACTCCAGTCGAGGATCAGAGTAAGACTTGTGATGTAAGGAGCACCATGTTCATGATGAATTGTATGAGTGGGGGTCATCATGCCCCATTCAGCTTCTGTCTTGCCCCAACCCTTTGATTGGTGCTGAACAATTATGGCATGAAAACGTCGAAAGTCACAAACATTTTGTGCAGCCACCACATTGTGTAAAATTGTTGTGACTTTTCAAAGTTTTTTACAATACAATTCTGGTGTTAAAAGCTTTGATAAATTGTAGCCTTTGTGCTTAGTCTAACTAGTCCAGTGGTAGGGAACTCCAGGCCTTGAGAGACGCACACAGTGCATGTTTTCAGGATTTACTTAGCATTGCACATGAGTTGGAATCATCATTTGTGCAGGAGATTATCACCTGTGCAATGCTAAGGAAATCCTGAAAACCTGCACTGTGTGCGGCTCTTGAGGCATGGAGTTCCCTACCCCTACACTAGTCTAATGCAGGTCCACAGTTGTCTTCTCCTAGCCCTGATTCCTTTGAATTACAGACCTTATACAATGTAAAGACTTAGGGAGATACCAGTCAGTCAACTGGAGGGAGACATTGAGAAGTCACCCAGGAACACCGTGTAAATCCAACTTTTGAAATGCTAAAATTTCAGAGTAAAACATACCTGGCTGTAATTTCCTGGTCAGGGCTACATACATTTCTGACAGGTTGTCTTTAAAAATAAAATGATATCACGCTTCATTACCTAGGCTAATACTGATATGTACTGTATTTATGTCAATAATGTTTTAGAAACATAGTAAAGCTTCTAGGGATTAAAGAGGACACTGGCAATGATTACACCATGATGAGCATTGAGCATTTGACTTTAATTGCATCACTTGTTAGCTTTATTTTCCTTTACATTTCACGGTTACCTCTAAATAGATTGGTTTGCAGGGCTTAGACTTATGTTATTGCAGAAGTATAATAGGTATCCTTTGATTAGGTCACTAAACCTACACAATCCATATTTTATCTCAATATCCACCTTTACGATCTATGGCATCTGCTTAATTTTGATGCACATGGGAGCTTTCCTGCCATCATGGTAGACAGAAGAATAAGGGATACATGTCTGGATACCACAACCTCTTTAAACTAAAAGAAAAATGGACATTCAAATTTGTTCCTAAAAAGTATACTCTATGAAAAATATGAAATGATAGGATACATTGAATCATTTGTCTTAATGATCAAGATAGAAGTATAAAAAGTATTAAAGTTTTTCAGTTAAAAAGATGCAATAATTATTGGTGAGATGAAACTGGTTAATAAAGAAAAGATTTAACACTAGAAAAAGATGTTTATAAGGAGACGGCTACAAATGCTGAAAATGTAGAGAAATCAATAAAAACAGCATTGCTTGATGAATTTTGCACATTTTGTGGTAACTGTACAGTCATCTGCATTCCAGTGAGTGCATATTACTGATAGAAAATATGGAATGAAATCAATTTGATGCAACCTTTAAAAAGTAGTGGCAAGAGACTATAATTTGGCACTTAAAGTACATGAAGCAGTCAGTATTATAGCTTTAATTTCCAGCTTTAGAAAATGTATACTGCTTTAAACTTTCTCTGACGTGATACTCATTTCTAAAGCAATAATATTACCATCTTTCTAAAATTGGACCATTAGAAAAATAAAATAAGAGTCCCATTCTGATTTCATTTGCACTGAAACATAAATTGTCACTTATTGCCTTGAATGTTATTTTGCATGCAAGAGTTATGTGTCTAGTTTAGAAAAGCCAATTTAAATACCCCACTGGGGCTATCTGAGGCAATAGAGGGGGGTTTCTTAGCTTGAGGCCTACATTAATGGGATGAAGCAGAGAGAAATTACAGAGTGTCTCTATCTCTTCTCATTTCATTATCAGACCACTGATTCTAGTAATACTATGTAATGCCTCAAGTCCCCTGAACAATTCATTACTTGGCCTCCCAGTAACCGAAAACCTTGAATCAGCTAGTTTGAGAATGCACATTCAAGCACAAGCTAATACCCTAGTAAAAATGACAAGAGTACCTAGATCGAGACACATGAAGCTCCTACAATATAGATAGCTGTCATTCAAATGATGATTTCACCAAACATTCAACCTGCAGCTCTCTCTACTGACTTCTCCATATTGGGATTTGTAATAATAAGACTTAAGCGAAGAGCCATGGGGGAGGTGCCAGATATTGTACAGGGGCCAGCTGGGATTTGCAGTTCCGCTGGCAGCTAATAGTAGTGCCATGGAAGCTGAAGTGGGTTGCTGAACCTCTAAACACTTCCCCTCTGTCCACAATTGTTAAAGTGGAAGGTTGAGCTTATAGAGATGGTATATGACTCACGGGGTGCTCCTGTAGTGGGGATGTCTGGGTGCAGGTAGTGTAGCGCCCGTGATATTTGTGCAATTACAATCAACCAGACATGGGTGAACTTGAAAACTACACTTTACTGAAAGGAATAATAGGATACAGTCTGTCTCTTAAAAGCTAAGTGGCGGTAGGACACTTAGTATTTTGCATATGAAAGAAAGTGTTTTCTTCACATGAAACAAGAAAAGTAAGACCTCTAAGATAGGCTGGAGTACAGTTCTCTTCACTTGTTATCAGAGGAAATATTACGCACAGTCCTAGTAATACAATGCAGATGGAGGGACCTTCATGGGTCAGCTCCCCAAGGCGATACACCAATTTTTGCAGCTAATCATGATTTTGGTGCTACCATTCCCTATTGCATGGGGTAGGGCCGACAAAGTTTGTGGCATGGAAATCACACTGCACTGTTTCTGGCTGGAAGCCAATATAAAACCATCATGCAGGAGAGCACTTGTTCATCCTCTTTCCTGGCTGTATGTAGCCTCACTTCTTTGTGGAGGCAATTAAATGGAGAGAATGATGTACCCACAGCATGGACTGGGGTAGACAATCTGGGAGCAGTAGTGCTTCATCCCTCTCTCCTAACTAGACTTTCTACAAACCATATTTGAACCAGTTTACAGAATGTGGGAGACACCTGAGGTAGAGGCTCTTCCCACCATTGCTATGGCAGCTAGTTAAGAGGAGAATTATCTAACTTTCATACACATATATTAACCGTTAGATAGCAGCACAGTACAATGTAGAATATACATTTATCAGTCCTCAGTGCACGGACATCACATAACAACATTAAAGAGGTAAGGTCCGCTACTACTGCAAACTGGTGCTCAGAAAAAAAAAAGTTAATATTGTCCAAGAATAACTTCAGCAGAGATTGTCTGAGATTGTCTGAGATTGTTGCTAAATAAAGTCTTCTATTTGATAATTCAATGATATTCTTTTTTCTAATGTTTCGGTCTGACAATGACCTTGATCACAGAAAGAATATCTACATGTAAAAGGTGAAAAAAGCTCATATCAATGTATATAATATTTACATCAAGAGTACATTCAATTGGAATTAATATAGAAACAAAAAACATAAATCCCAGTTAGGGCCCTTTCACATCAGCGTTTTTTTGAAATCGCGGCAGATGCGGTGAAAAAACCGCATCTGCCGCAATTACCGCATACCGGCTGCACTTGCGGCGCGGTTGCGGTTTTTGCCATGCAAAGTATAGGCGGACTTGCGGCAGGTGCGGCAAGTGCGGTTTTGCACTTGCGGCAGGTGCGGCCGCGAAAAAAAACGCGGTCAGCCGCGTTTTTTTTTGCGGCCGCACCTGCCACAAGTGCAAAACCGCACTTGCCGCACCTGCCGCAAGTCCGCCTATACTTTGCATGGCAAAAACCGCAACCGCGCCGTAAGTGCAGCCGGTATGCGGTAATCGCGGCAGATGCGTTTTTTTCACCGCATCTGCCGCGATTTAAAAAAAAACGCTGATGTGAAAGGGCCCTTAGAGAGTTTTATCTTGGCTTTATGTAGGTCAAATATGTATTAACTTTGTATATGATATAATCTAGTGTCCCTATACACCTCCATTTTTTCTAGTGCAAAAAAGAGAAAAAGAGGAAAAGAAGAAAAACAAGGAAATAAAAGCCAATTTACCTCTATCAATTTTTTCCTGAAATAAGCTCTGATTTTGAAGACAATCGTTTTTATTATAGTGTATCTCGTGACTGAAGGTTGAGATTATAATAAATAACTTCAGAAAAAAACTACATATTATCACTAGGGAATGCACACCAATGGTTTATGTCCCCTTATATTCATGGGGTATCTGGTGCTCCCCTACAATCAACAAGAAACAACTGACATCCTAGCAAGAGTGACAGCATCAAATGAATTCCTATCAGTTCCAACAGGAGAAGTGCCCTTTAGGGACTATGAGAAGGACAGACGACGTGCTAAGGCGCTGGAATTACACAGAACGACCCTAGCAGAGTATCATCGAGTTCAAAGAATACCCAGAGGTTTAAGTGTTTCCCTACAACTCTGTTCTCAGATAATACGGACTTTAAAGCCAAATTTGAGAGGATTCTCAACAAATACTCATTGGACTTAATGATATTAACAATAGAATTTATCAAACAAGAAATGGTGGGTCTTGAGGCCAAGATCCAGTCTGCTGAAGAACAGTTGGCCAATTCCTTCCTAAAGAAAGAATTCCTGAAAAATAAAAAATGGACTGATGACATTATCAAGTAGTTTTGGGAAGAATCTACAACTAAAGAAAAGGTCAAAATTCATCAGAGACCAAGAAGACTACAACAACAAAATTACATACCGTTGGCAGATCCCTGATCAACCACAACTATTACAGGGACAGGTTTACCAAAGAAGGGACCTATACTCTGGTTATTCAACCCCATCGAGTTCTGAAGGGGAACAACCGAGACAGGATTTTTAGATCCACGTCGGGCCCAAAGGGCCAGAGGAAGACGAGGAGGGGCCAGAGGCGGCTACATTTACCCGAGTCGTATGGTCACCAGGTCCCAGGTAGGGGTGAAAACATTGTTTACAACATTTCCTCATACAACTTATCCCCACCAGAAATGGCAATACTTCAAAAAGGACTCTCCTTTTGTCCAACACCAACATTAGATACATTTGTGATTGAACAAGTGTTGCAAACTTTCTTTAGAACATTGAGGTTGAAAGCCCATTTTTCCCAAGTACCAAGTACTATAATCCCCATTATTATGGTGGAAACCCCACCATTTACCTCACAGGGTTTATCACTACATATCAAAGGTACATTTAAGCCACCTCGCAATTATCACCCAGTAGAGACATTTATATCATTGGTCCAAAGAGATATGGACACAACCTTGGGAATGATAAAGCGTGAGGATTATCATTTAAAAAGTAATCTCACTATAGAAGTAACTCAGGCCCTCAATGACCTGAAGAATAACAAAAACTTAATCATAAAACCAGCAGACAAGGGAGGTTCTATCATGGTGATGAACAAGACTTCTTATATAGCGGAAATCCAATGCCAATTAAGTGATGCGGAGACCTATATGCCCATATCGTATAATCCTACTTCAGAAGTTACACATAAAATACAGCTTCATATTGACAAGTATAAAATGTTGAATATAATAGACGGTAAACTAGCCGAATACATGGTAAACGCAAATCCCATATTCTACGTGTTACCGAAAGTACACTAGAGTCTTGTCAACCCACCAGGTAGACCCATTGTTGCCTCCACTGAATCCATCCTATCACCTCTGGCCATAACCCTAGAAAAGATATTGACCCCATTAGTCATCAAAACTAGGTCCTACCTACCTGACACAACCGATTTTTTGAGTAAGCTGGATAAACTACCTAATATGACTCATTGCATTTTAGGACGCTTGATGTCAATTCATTATATACCTGCATTGAGCACACCTAGGGCATTGAAGCCGTAAAGAATTTTTTGCAGAAGTTTTCGACACTTGGGAAATTAGAACAGGATTTCTGTATAGACACCTTAAAACTGATTCTTCACAAAAAATTTTTCCAATTCCAGGATCAATTTTATTTACAACAAGGCACCGCAATGGGGTCAAATGTGCCCCCCTACACCCTGTATGTCAACATCTTTATGGCTGAGTTTGAAGAAAATTATGTATATACACATTCAGCATTTAGTTCAGACATTACTACATGGAATCGTTTCATAGACAATATATTCTTAATATGGAAGCGTGACGAAGAATCTTTAAATGCATTTGTAATTGACCTGAATAGCTTTCTTCCACATCTCCAGTTCACATTAAAATTGTCACAGACAGGAAATCAGCTTTTTGGACACTTTGGTACAGCTTTCAGCAGAAGGTGAAGTCAGTACGGACTTGTACAGAAAGCCCACTGACCGCAATAGTATGTTGCATTATCAAAGTAGCCATCCTCGACACATCAAGGTATCACTACCTAATTCACAAATGGACAGAAAAGACCGCATTGTCACATCTGACTCAACACGCACCATACGACGGGAAGAAATGATACAGAGATTTAGGGAACGGGGGTATCCACTACACATACTAAGGAAGGAAAGAGTAAGAAAAGAGAAGGTCGATATCCCAAGAGTGGCATATGTACACACCTATCATCCATTTAACCCGCTCCTTAATAAAAGTATTTTGACTCACTGGCAGGTTCTAAAAGAATCCTATCCTAATATACAGGAATTTAGAAATCTTCCCATTTTATGCAATAAACGTCCTCCCAACATCAAAGAGTCTTGGTGCGAGCTGATGTAGGGTCTAACGACTTAAAGTGTCACAGTCTACTCTTAGAACACCTCGTACCGGCACATTCCCATGCCTGGGTTGTACTCAATGCACAAATGTAGTTAAAGGTAGTATTTTCACACATCCTCGCTCAGGCAAAAAGATACCAAATAAAAGATTTTTTTACATGTGGCAGCACACATGTGATATATCTAATAAACTGCCCGTGCGGTCTCGGATATCTTGGAGAAACCACCCAGCATATCCGAGACCGCATTAGTCAACACAAGTCCACAATCAGATGTGGCAGACATTGTTGCCCATCCCTGTTCACTTTATTTCTATGGGAAATAATGTATCTCAATTGAAATTTCAGGTCATTGATCATGTTCCAGTGCCCAGAAGAGGGGGCAATAGGGTCAAGCAACTTCTGACTCTAGAAGCCCGCTGGATGAGCTACAGACCCTGACACCTCGAGGTCTGAACAGAGAATATGATGTCAAAGCTGAAAGATTTATATATATTTGAGGATACCATGCCAAAGTAAAATTGTCTCATTTGGCTAAAATTATGTCTTTTGTTCCATCTCACATAAGTAACACTGCTTTAAGAAGCAAAGATGCCAAGTCAAATTATAACTAACTAGATGGTGGCTCAATTCTAACGCATCGGGTATTCTAGAATGTGTATGTAGTTGACATACTGTGACTGACAGAACTTGTTCAGTCAATGTGAGTGAACTACATATATATATATATATATATATATATATGTACATTATATATATATATATATAGCAGCGCTATGGTATATGGCAATACATTAAAGCACATGTATAGCAGCACTATGGTATTATGGCGGTACATTACAGTACATGAATAGCAGTGCTATAGTATATAAAGGCGGTACATTATAGTAGATGTATAGCAACGCTATAGTATATGGAGGTACATTACAGCACGATAGCAGCATATAGTATGCAGACATTTACATATAGTGCATTATATGGCAGTACATTACAGTACATGTATAGCAGTTGCTATAGGTATATATGGCGGTACATTATAAAAATTGGTACAATAGTATATAGCAGCGCTATGGTATATGGCCGTACATGATAGTACATGTATAGCAGCACTATGGTATATGGCGATACTCCGCTCCCTGAAGCCCCCCCGCTCCTCCACAGAAAGTAAAAATAAAAAAATCCTCAGTGAGGACACTCACCTGTCCGCTCACTCCACTTCTGTCTTCTAGGTCCTACAGGCCTTTAGACCTGTCGTTGCCTGGGAAACCAATCAGATGATCGGTCACATGACCGCTAACTGCCAGGGGGGCAGGATGGAGCAGGGGGGCAGGATTGTGGCGGGGGGGAGGAAGGAGTGAACTGGGCAGGATGGAGCCAAGGGAGCAGGATGGAGCCGGGGAAACAGGATGGTAGCGGGGGCAGGAAGATGCCAGGGGGCAGGATGAATGCTGGGGGCAGAATGTAGCCTAGGGGCAGGATGGATTTTGGGGGACAGGATGGATGTGGGGGGGTGGCAGGATGGATGCGGGGGCGGAGGAGCAGGGAGCATGATGGATGCTAGGGAGCAGGATGGAGCAGGGGGAGCAGGATGGATGTCGGTGGATAGATCAGGGGGTGGATGATGCGGGTGGCAGGATGGATGCGGGGGAGAGCAGGATGGATGCCAGGGGAGCAGGATGGAGCGGGGGAGCAGGATGGAGCCAGGGGAGGGGGGCAGGATGGAGCCAGGGGAGAGGGGCAAGATGGAGTCGGCAGGGCATGGAGTCAGGGAGGCAGGATGGAGGTGGGGGGGCAGAATGTCGCCGTCAGGGCATGGAGCCAGGGGGGCAGGATGGAGCCAGCGGGGCAGGATGGTGGCAGGAGGGTGCAGGATGGCAGGATGGTGGTGGGGGGCAGGATGGTGGTGGGGAGAGCAGGATGGAGTGAGCAGGGCAGGATGGAACCAGGGGAGCAGGATGGTTGCGGCGGGGCATGATGCAGCCAGGAGGGGACGGGTGGAGCCGGGGGAAGCAGGATGGAGCCAAAGGGGGGCAAGATGGAGCCAAGGGGGAGCAGGATGGAGCCAAGGGGGGCTGGATGGAACCAAGGGGGGCAGGATGGAGCCGGGGGGGGGCAGGATGGAGCCGGGGGGCAGGATGGAGCCAAGGGGGGGCAGGATGGAGCCAAGGGGGGTAGGATGGAGCCAAGGGGGGGCAGGATGGAGCCAAGGGGGGCAGTGGATGGAGCCAAGGGGGGGAGGATGGAGCCAAGGGGCAGGATGGAGCAGAGAGGGCAGGATGGAGCCGGGGGATGGGCAGGATGGAGCCGAGGGGAGGGGCAGGATGCGGGGGGAGGAGACGCTGGTGGTGGGGCAGGATGGCTGTGGCTGGCGGGAGGGGCAGGATGGCTGTGGGGGGCAGGATGGCTGCAGGGGCAGGATCCCCCTCACCCCCCTCTGTTCTCACCCGTCTTCTGCAGCATCGCACTGTGCGTTTACAGCGGTCATTTGAGAGGGCGGGCTGTGTCACGCCACATGCAGCCCGCCCTGTCACTTGACCACTCAGCTGTACAGGGAGAATACGGCTGAGAACAATACATGTATAGCAGCACTATATTATTTGGCAGTACATTACATTACATGTACAGCAGCACTATAGTATATGGCGGTACATTACAGCACATGTATAGCAGCGCTATGGTATATGGCGGTACATTACAGTACATGAATAGCAGCGCTATGGTATATGGCAAATACATTACAGTACATGTATAGCAGCACTATAGTATATGGCAGTACATTACAATACATGTATAGAGCAGCGCTCGCATGTATGGTATAGTATGGCCGTACATTACAGTACATGTATTGCAGCGCTATGGTATATGACCGTACATTATAGTACATGTATAGCAGCACTATAGTATATGGCCGTACATTACAGTACATGTATAGCAGCACTATAGTATATGGCCGTACATTACAGTACATGTATAGCAGCACTATGGTATATGGCGATACTCCCTCCCTGCGCCCCCCCTCCGCTCCTCCACAGTAATAGTAAAAATAAAAAAATCCTCAGTGAGGACACTCACCTGTCCGCCAGCTCGCTCCACCTCCATCTTCTAGGTCCTACAGATCTTTAGGACCTGTCGTTGCCTGGGGAACCGATCAGCTGATCGGTCACATGACCGCTAATTGCCAGGGGGGCAGGATGGAGCAGGGGGGCAGGATTGTGACGGGGGGCTGGATGGAGTGAGCGGGGCAGGATCGAGCCGAGGGAGCAGGATAGAGCCGGGGGCAGGATGGTGGTGGGGGGCAGGATGTAGCCTGGGGGCAGGATGCATTTGGGGGGACAGGATGGATGCAGGGGGGCAGGATTGTGGCGGGGGGACAGGATGGAGTGAGCAGGGGCAGGATGGAGCCGAGGGAGCAGGATGGAGTCGGGGGCCAATTATGGTATATCAGTTATCATGACCTTCCAGGTAATGGCGATAACAATATTGCTGTTCTCCCAGAACTTAACATTATGCTAGTAATAATGATGACGTTATATCTACGCTCCTTACTGTATGGTAACATTAATTTCTTTAGGGTGCACCAGATACCCCATGAATATAGGGGGGCATAAACCATTGTGTGCATTCCCTAGTGATAACAGGTAGTTTTTTTCTGAAGTTATTTATTATAACCACCCTGTATTAATTTGTGTATTAACCCCCTATCTCAACCTTCAGTCACCAGATACACTATAATAAAAACCATTGTCTTCAAATCAGAGCTTATTTCTGGAAAAATTTGATAGAGGTAAATTGCCTTTTATTTCCTTGTTTTTCTTCTTTCCCTCTTTTTCTCTTTTTTGCACCAGAACGAAATGGAGGTGTATAGGGACACTAGACTATATCATTTCTAATGTTAATACATATTTGACCTACATAAAGCCAAGATAAAACTCTGTAACTGGGATTTATGTTTTTTGTTTCTATATTAATTCCAATTGAATGTACTCTTGATGTAAATATTATATACATTGATATGAGTTTTTTTCACCTTTTACATGTAGATATTCTTTCTGTGATCAAGGTCATTGTCAGACCGAAACGTTAGAAAAAAGAATATCATTGAATTATCAAATAGAAAACTTTATTTAGCAACAATCTCTGTCTGTGTGCCGAAGTTATTCTTGGACAACATCACATAACATACATGACATATTTCCTAATGTAAAGTGCCCAAAATATTTCTGACATACTGGCACAAATCTACTGCCACACGGAAACTGCCTCACTCAGCAACAGAACGGGTACCAGGATACCACACGTACATGAAAATGTTGGCAGCTTTTTCAAATTTACCATGTTTTACAGGTTATATTCTAGTGCATAGCACATTTAGGAAATAGTTTCTCCTGTACAACTTTGGTCACCAAAAATCATTATATTTATATAATTTGCTCACTTTTCACCAGGCTGTTACACTACTCTGATGATTTACAAATGCAGTGCCACTAGTGATGGGCGAATCCTAAATTACTCGGAATCGCTTGACTCTAGCGAGTCCGAGCACAGGACTCGCTACTCGTTGCGAGTCTAGCGAGTCCAATGTTAATGAATGGGGAAGCGAGTAATAGCGAGTAGTGTGAGATTTACAAATCGCAGATGTGTCTCGGAAGCTTCAGCCTGAAGCAATCCTAGTTTTGTCATTTATTTGCATTGGACTCGTTTACTTTGTAAGTAATCGCTGGGAAACTAGCACAGATAAGAGAAGAGTCCTGTCTGCTCTGTGCAGCTCCAGGGTCCTAGAGCCCGCCTGCTGCCTGTTGTAGCAGAGCTGAGATTGTTCTCAGTCTGCTCATTCCCTGTGTACAGACATGAATGTCTGTGCACAGAGATGATGTAGCAGAGCTGAGATTGTTCTCAGTCTGCTCATTCCCTGTGCATAGACATCTATATCTATGCACAGGGGATGTAGCAGAGAGGACATCGCGTTTTGGACTGCGTCGGACAGAAGAGGATTTTTTAAATTAAAGATGGAGTCCCTAATGGCTTTTTTTTTTATTTCTAATAAAAAATTTTCTTTGTGTTGTGTTTTTTTTAAAACAATTTAATAGAAATTCATGGCGGTCATGTCTAATATTGGCGTGACCGCCATAAATTTCGGGCTTAGGGCCAGCTGATAATACAAAGCTGGCCCTAACCTCTTTATTACCCAGCGTGCCACCGCTACCAGGGCCGCTGGAAGAGCGGGGTTCAGCGCCAGAGGATGGCGCTTCAATGAACGCGCCATCTTCTGGGGCGGCTGCGGGCTGCAATTTGCAGCGGGGGGTGCCCAGAAAGCTTGGGCATCCCTATGCTGCGGATTCCAGCCCCCAGCTGCTTAGCTGTACCTGGCTAGACATAGAAATTGCGGGAAGCCCCACGCATTTTTTTTATATTATTTCATGAAATTCTGAGATTCTGACTCTGACTCTGACTCTGAGACTCTGACTCTGAAATTCATGAAATAATAAAAAAAAAATGCTAAGCAGCTGGGGGCTGGAATCCGCAGCGCAGGGATGCCCAAGCTTTCTGGGCACCCCCCGCTGCAAATTGCAGCCCGCAGCCGCCCCAGAAGATGGCGCGTTCATTGAAGCGCCATCCTTTGGCGCTGAACCCCACTCTTCCAGCGGCCCTGGTGGCGGTAGCATGCTGGGTAATAAAGGGGTTAATACCAGCTTTGTTATACAAGCTGGTATTAAGCCCGAGATTCTTAATGTCAGGCCACGTTTGACCCAGCCACTAAGAATCTCCAATAAAGGGTTAAAAAAACACAACACAGAGAAAAATTTTTATTTGAAATAAAAAAAAAAGCCATTAGGGACTCCATCTTTAATTAAAAAAATCCTCTTCTGTCCGACACAGTCCAAAACGCAATGTCCTCTCTGCTACATCCCCTGTGCATAGATATAGATGTCTATGCACAGGGATGAGCAGACTGAGAACAATCTCAGCACTGCTACATCATCTCTGTGAGCAGGTGGGCTCTAGGACCCTGGAGCTGCACAGAGAAGACAGCTGGACTCGGCTCGCAAAGAAACAGCAGTTACTTTGCGAGTTTCCCTGCTATCACTGGCACAGTAGCCGAGTCTAATGCAAACAATGGCAATCCTAGTTTTGTCAGCGTTTCTGACAAAACTAGGATTGATATTGATTTGCATTGGACTCGTGCGAGTAATCACTGGGAAACTCGCAGAGTACCGAGTCCTGCGAGTCCCTTACTACTCGCCGAGTAACGAATCCTAGCGAGTAGATTCGCCCATCCCTAAGTTCCACATCTTGAAACTATAACTGGTGCTACCTCGAAGAAAAAGCCAGTGTTTTGCACTGCTTCCTTTTATATGCACATTTAACAAGCTTATGTACAAAGGGGTAGATCCTTTATTGGGAACATGTAAGGTCAGATAACACTATTATTAAAATAGAAAGTGTGATCAGTCAAAGCGCTCAAGCACAGATGACAATGTGTCCATTGTCATCTGTGCCTGAGCGCTTCATCTGACCACAATTTCTATTTTAATATTGTTAAATCCCCTCCGGGTTTGTGGCTACAGCCGCCGGCAATTCTGCCATCGATTCCTCAGTGAAGGACCTGCCATGATGTAATTTCCGGTGAGTGGCATCTTCTCACGCTGAACACTGTGGTTGAGCAGGGTGCACAACCAGACCAGGTGAGCGGCTCCCCTTGCACCTCCACTATTATCTCCACTAGACCACCAGGTACCACACATGAGCACTCTCTATTGTTATTATCTTCACAGATAACACTATTATGATGCTTTCACAACAGTGATTTTTGCCATTCGCGTCAGATCCGGCAGTTTTGCCGCATCTGCCATGTAATGGCTCACTTGCGGCAAACCTGCATTCAGGCCAATTCATTCCCTATGTGACTTTTGGTCATGTGTGGCAAGTGCAGTTTTGCTGGATTCAAAAACAAGGCTGCTAGCTGTCTGTCAGTCAATATCAGGGAGTGTTTACAGCCACCTGTCTCAGTGTTCACATTAAACTAAAGCATAATGCATGAACATTTCTTGTATTTATTTTATTTACCTATATAGCACCAAACTTATTAGAGGACTGGGGGGTCTGCAATACCAAGACAGGTTATTAAAGTTGGGGTTATTTAGTTTGGAAAAATGAAGGCTTAGTGGAGATCTTACACAATGTAAAATTTATGAGAGGACAGTACAGAGAACTTTCTAATGATCTTTTTACATCTAAACCTGCGATGGGGCATCCTCTACGTCTGGAGGAAAGAAGGTTTAATCATAATCACAGACGCAGATTCTTTACTGTAAGAGCAGTGAGACTATGGAACTCTCTGCCACATGATGTTGTAATGAGTGACTCACTACTAACATTGAAGAAGGGCCTGGATGCCTTTCTTGAAAACTATATTACCAGTTATATATACCAGATTCTTTGATAGGGCATTGATCCAGGGAATTAGTCTGATTGCAGTATGTGGAGTCAGGAAGGAATTTTTTCCCCCAAAGTGGAGATTAGTGTTGCCACATGGGTTTTTTCGCCTTCCTCTGGATTAACTCTGGATGTTAGGCTATGGTTGAACCAAATGGACGTAAAATCTACCTTCAACCTTAAAAACTATGAAACTATGAAAATATTCCATAGCGCTTTACAGACACCATCTTCAAAGTCTTCATTAGGGCTTATTTTCTAAATTCTCTATCATTATGTCTTTGGAGTGTGGGAAGAACCTGGAGAAACAGGAGGAAACCCATGCAAATAAGGGAAAAACATAAACTCCTTGCAGATTTTTCCTTGGTGGAATTTGCTGTAAAGTAACAATGCCAATCAAGTTTGAGAAGTTCAAAATGACAAATTACTACTAAAAATACTGGCCACTCATATATTCCTCTATATATACTGATCTTGGATGTTCATTTCTGTGTGACATTTTAATGGCTTCATTTTTAACTATATGGTGTTGTAGTATTCTATTTTGGGGTTCACACCAGATTGCCATGGTGATTTAGCATTTGCAGCTTCGATATCAATATTTCCACTTGTGGTGGATGTATTCTAATTTTTAAAAATGTTAAAGGGAACCTGTCCGGTGGTTTATGCCCCCTCCAGTTATCACTGTCTGTAGCTGCAGCTTCATAATACTATTCTAATCATCCCTGTATGAGGTCACAGTGTAATGTGAAAGGTGAAAGAAAAATATTTATACACTTACATTTCCTTATGTAATGAGGCAGTCAGTCCCAGCTTGGAGGACGGAGACTGTTTGGCAGCTTAATAATTAACATTTAAGCCTTATGTTAGAACATGTTGTGAGGCCTGATGTGATGTCATAACCATGTGACTACAATAGGAGGAGCGAAGTCCCTATAACATAATATGAGTTTGCTTGCTTAGCTCCGCCCACTATAGTTACATGATTGTTACATCACACAGGTCGTTTAGCCACGCAAGTTAATAGTAAGTTAACTATTATTCTGCCGGACAGTCTCCCCCCTCCAAGGTGTAGCCTGAAATGTAAATGTATAAATGCTTTTTTCACCTTTTACATTACACTATGAGCTCAGACAGGGATGATTAGAATAGTATTATGAAGCTGCAGATACAGATAGTGATAGCTGGGGAGGCATAAACCAGCTGACAGGTTCCCTTTAAATGTGTAGAGAGATACTGATTGAGCTATTGCTCTGCACTTCCCTACTATCACTCACATAGTGATAGCCTTGTATAATTCAGAGCTTGATAGGTTTAAGATCTTGTGGATTTTGATCGATATTAAACTGGTTGGTTCTCATAAAAATAGAAGTGTCCAAAAATCAGTAAACGAGTATTCTAGTCTACATAAACCATGATCAAAATAAACTAGCATAAAATCCCTTAATGTCTTGTGTTGTTCTCTTTTCTAGTGTCACAGACCAGCCCCTCTATTTAACCTCTCTTGGCTGCAGTCCTGCAGATCTTTGAATAATGTAATACCCTATAATTAACTGATAATTCACTGAGCCTGTCTTTAAGAGATGCTCCCCAGACTCAAAGAGTCTTGCTTGTTGGGGCAATATCTCTTAAAGACTTACAGGTAACTGAATTGTTGGCCTTAACTGTGCACTCACCGATGTTACCGACAGAAGAAACTGAAGCAACAGTATGAATTGTATCCACTGATGAGAGAAAGTTTCAGACCAGCAACTGTAAGCTGAATGACAATTAGCTTGAAAGTGTGCATTCTTTGCTTGGGAAACCATCCACCTTTCATAGACTGCAGAAGTGGCTGATAATCTCTGCACAAACTGTAAACTGCAGAATAAAAAAATTCCTTGCAATAAGTCAAAGTTACGAGGCTCATCACCCAAGTGATAAGAGATGTCAGTACAGAAGCCACAGCCTGGAGTAAACACATCAAAGAGATTTTTCTCACAGTAACGAAAAAAGAAGAAGCCTCAAAGACCAGTTGGCTGGCTACGGTGATGTTGGAACATATGAGCGGTGAGGAAAATATTCACTTTTTAAAACCATTTTTTTACATTGTACATTTATTCTGCTCTTAGGGCCCTTTCACATCAGCGGTAATCGCTGATCGCGGCAGTTGCGATTAAAAAAACGCAACTGCTGCGGTTACCGTATAACGGTTGCACTTGCGGTTCACTTGCGGCAGATGCGGTAAGTGCAGTATAGTTGCGGCTTCGGCACTTACGGTCAGCCGTGTTTTTAATGAAAAAATGACTAAGGATGCTTTCACATCAGCGTTTTTTGCTGATCGCGGCAGTTGCGGTAAAAAACCGCAACTGCTGCGATTTCCGCAAAACGGCCACACTTGCGGTTCACTTGCGGGAAGCCCCATACAATGTCTATGGGGCTTGCGGCAGGTGAGGCAAGTACGGTCTCGGCACATACCGCGTTTTTTTTTGCGGCTGCACCTGCCGCAAGTGCGGAAACTGCACTTGCCGCACTTGCCGCACCTGCCGCACACTTACCGCAAGCCCCATAGACATTGCATGGGTCTTGCCGCAAATGAACCGCAAGTGCTGCCGTTATGCAGTAACCGCGTCAGTTGTGGTTTTTTTCACCGCAACTGCCGCGATCAGCGATTACCGGTGATGTGAAAGGGGCCTTAGTTTTGTAGACACACTAGAAAATATTAAGGCACATTCAATTCAAAGAGAAAAACTTATCTATAAAACAAATTTTCCTGTAAAATTTGAGTTATTAGTGAATTTTGTCAGACCGATCTATCTCAAGCTGTAATATTTTAATTTTTTTTTTATTTATCAGCTCCCAGTTTGATCTTGAGCCTTGGTGACTCGATGTATAAACTCTCTATATGGAGATTGATCTTGTGCGAGCCTATATAGGTCCACCAGGGTCTTCTCCACTGTTATCTTGACATTATCAAGCCATTGGATTACTGGTCTACCTCTTCACCATATACCTATTATTCTTCTTACAATAATGTCCTTTTCTAGTGATTTCTCTCTTAATATGATGTGTCCAAAGTAGGCAAGTCATGGCTTGGTGAATCTTGCTTGAAGTGACATGTCTGGCTTGATTTGTTCCAAAATGGATTTATTTGTTCTTCTTGCCATCCATGGTATTGATAACATCCTTCTCCAGCTCCACACTTCAAAGGCGTTGATTCTTCTTCTGTCTTGTTTCTTTATGGTCTGTCATTTCTGTATGTTACTACAGTAAGGACCAGACTTTGTACAAGTTGTGTCTTTGTTGCCAGTGAAATATTCCTTGATTTGAAGTCCTTATCCAGTGACTAGGTCTTCAAATCACGAAATATTTCACTGGCAACATTTTAATAAAAGTCCTTTAATATCATGTGAATTGCCATGCTTTTTTCTTAAAAGAGGAGGTAATGCATATTATCAGCACCCTATTTTCTGCTGTATGTAAGCCTTGCTTCTGATGTATATTCTCCATAATGTTTATTGTGGATATAAATTACTATGAAAGTATATTCTGCTGTTTTTAGGACTTGAATCTCAAAATGCCTTTTGAAACTGATATAATAAAGGCGGTTATTTTCTGACAATTCTGTATAAATGTATGCGCTGTTTCTCCATTTTATATATTTCTTTCTATGTTCTACTCCTCCATTGTAATTATGCATACAGTAATTTCTTCAATGGAAAGTGAGATATTCAAGTTGATAGAAGGATCTTAATGCTGTGCTACATTTCTATGTAGGACAAAGGATTATTTCTGGGAAAAGTTCAAAGAAGAACAGTCCTGTACATTTACCAAAACAGAGGACTGGAAGAACATATTTTCATACAAAGATATTCCTTTGGTAACTTTGAAAAGAATGCTCATCTTAGAAGTGGCTGATATAAGAAATTTGGGAGCTTTACATTAAAGTTATGTTGGAAAATCGCCTTTGTAAATAGCTTTGCTGAAAAGGTAAGGGCTGTGAAACAAGGAAACGTTCTCTGGAGGCAGCTTTTATTTAAAGCATTTGCCTGAATTATGTGCTGTAAATACACAGATGCTTAGTAGGAATCAGCATGACTGAGCTGACTCACAATTAGAATATTTGGAATCGGAATCCCCATGAAACCAGTTGAGTGCAAAGCTCATAAAGTACATTAATGTTGTGCAATGGATTTTCAAATAAAAGGGAAACAAAGCTTTTTCTACGTGGAATAGAAAGTCACAATAGTTAAGCCTTAATAGTAATCTTGTTGGCACAGTTTTAGGTGTTTTGAGGAAAAAAAGGTGATAAAAGGCTGTACTTCAATCACACTATTTGCTCAAAAGGGCACTTTGATTTTTGTATTTGTATTCTTTAATTAATGATCTTTAGATTATTGTTAATAACAGCCCTGATACTTTTAATGTAATGCAATCATTTTTAACATATTGTTAAGTATTCTGTAACCTTTTAGGAATATAAATATACATCTACATTTTTTCAAGCATGTCTATATACAGTGCCTTGTGAAAGTATTTGACCCCCTTGAACTTTTCAACTTTTTGCCACATTTCAGGCTTCAAACATAAAAATATAAATTCAAATTTTTTTTGTGAAGAATCAACAACAAGTGGGACACAACCGTGAAGTGGAACGAAATTTATTGGATATTTTAAACTTTTTTAACAAATAAAACCTGAAAGGTGGGGCGTGCAATATTATTCAGCCCCTTTACTTTCAGTGCAGCAAACTCACTCCAGAAGTTCAGTGAGGATCTCTGAATGATCCAATGTTGTCCGAAATGACTGGTAATGATCAATAGAATCCACCTGTGTGTAATCAAGTCTCCGTATAAATGCACCTGCTCTGTGATTGTCTCAGGGTTCTGTTTCAAGACCAAGGAAGGCCATGTTCACACACAATTTGCGTTTTTTTTAGCACTCCTAAAACCACTTGCGTTTTTTTAAGAGTGCCAAAAAATGTGCCTTGTGTGTGTGAAAGCTTTCAAAACGTTTTTGCAATTAGTCATTTTTTCACCAAACACCCAAATAGCAAAAAACGCATGGCATAAAAATTTGTGTTTTTGCTGAAGGAATTTTTTTTTCCGTTTTCCTGCCGACCAAGGGGCGGGGGGCTATGGGGCTGCTATCATGAAAATTTTTTTTCATCTTCCTGTTTATATAGGGGGGGGGGGTGCTGATGAAAAAAATTCTACATACTACTGGAACGTTTCCAAAAACGCTAGCGTTAACGCATGTGTCTATATGTGACAAGCGTTAACGCTTGCATTTCCCATTGGGTCGCATGTTGAAAAAACGCATGCGTTTTTGGGAAAATGCACATGTGTTTTTTTACGGCACCAAAAAACGCTGCATGCAGCGTTTTTGGGCTGGGGGAAAAAAACGCAAGTTTGGCTCTAAAACGCATGTGCACTCAAATGTACCCAGCGTTAACGCACCAGCGTTTTTTTAACAGCACAAAAAATGCAGAGATAGGCAAAAAAAACGCATGTGTGTGAACATGGCCAAACTTACCAGGCAGGTCCGAGATACTGTTGTGGCAAAGTTTAAAGCCGGATTTGGATAAAAAATAATTTCCCAAGTTTTAAACATCTCAAGGAGCACTGTGCAAGCGATCATACTGACATGGAAGGCGTATCAGACCACTGCAAATCTACCAAGACCCGGATGTCCCTCTAAACATTCATCTCGAACAAGGAGAAGACTGATCAGAGATGCAGCCAAAAGGTCCATGATCACTCTGGATGAACTGCAGAGGTCTATGAGGTCTACAGCTGAGGTGGGGAAGTCTGTCCAAAGTAAACAATTAGTTATACACTGCACAAATCTGAACTTTATGGAAGGGTGGCAAGAAGAAAGCCATTTCTCAAAGATATCCATAAAAAGTCTCATTTGAATTTTGCCACAAGCCACCTGGTAGACACAACAGACATGTAGAATAAGATGCACTGGTCAGATGAAACCGAAATCAAACTTTTTGACCACAATGCAAAACTATATATTTTGGCATAAAAGCAACACAACTCATCACCCTCAAAACACCATCCCCACAGTCAAACATGGTGGTGGAAGCATCATGGTTTGGGCCTGCTTTTCTTCAGCAGGGACAGGGAAGATGGTTCAAATTGATGGGAAGATGGACAGGACCATTCTGGAAGAAAACCTGTTGGAGTCTGCAAAAGACCTGAGACTGGGACGGAGATTTATTTTCCAACAAGACAATGATCCCAAGCACAAAGCAAAATTGACAATGGAATGGTTCAAAAATAAACATATCCAGGTGTTAGAATGGCCAAGTCACAGTCCAGACCTGAATCCAACAGAGAATCTGTGGAAAAAGCTGTAAACTGCTGTTCACAAACGCTCTACATCCAACCTCACTGAGCTCGAGCTGTTTGCAAGGAAGAATGGGCAAGAATTTCAGTCTCTCGATGTGCAAAACTGATAGAGACATACCCCAAGTGACTTGCAGCTGTAATTGCAGCAAAAGGTGGCACTACAAAGTACTAACTGAAGGGGGCCGAATAATATTGCACGCCCCACTTTTCATTTTTTTAGTTGTTAAAAAAGTTTAAAATATTCAATAAATTTCGTTATACTTCACGATTGTGCCCCACTTGTTGATTCTTCACAAAAAAATTTGAATTTATATCTTTATGTTTGAAGCCTGAAATGTGGCAAAAGGTTGAAAAGTTAAAGAGGGCCAAATACTTTCACAAGGCACTGTATATTTACCACTAGTATCTTTTGTTCCTACAGAATTTCGCTAAAAATAAAACCTACCCTGAAAATAAGCCCTGGCAGGAATTTCCAACCTTTTTGGAGTATACTCCAAAAAAGAGCCCTAGTTGTGGTTCAATGAGGAAGTGTCCAGACAGCTAAAAAAGTAAAAAAAATACTGCAAGACACTTCATTAAATAAGCAGACACTCTCAAAAGAAAGCACATACTTCCAAAAGAAAGCTGACATCCCCTAAAAAATGGCCTTGTTCACACATATCAGCTTTTTTGAACATCTCTGCGTTTTTTGGGCTGTTAAAAAAAACGCATGTGTTAACGCACGGTACATTTGAGTGTACATGCGTTTTTCAGCTCCACTTGCGTTTTTTCCCCCAGTCCAAAAAACGCTGCATGCAGCGTTTTTTGGGTGCTGGAAAAAAACGCAGGGGTTGTTTCCAAAAACGTATGCGTTTTTTTAACATGGGGCCCTATGGGAAACGCATGCGTTAACGCAGGGCACATATAGGCACCTGCTTTAACGCATGCGTTTCCCATAGGGCCCCATGTTAAAAAATCGCATGCATTATTATAACATGGGGCCCTATGGGAAAAGCATGCGTTTTTAAATCGCACATTTCTGCACCCTGCATTAACGCTAGCGTTTTTGCCTGCGTTTTTGATGAAAAAATGACAAAGTCCATAAAGGATTCTAATCTTTTCAGACACACAAGGGACATTTTTTAGCACTCTTAAAAAAACGCATGTGGTTTTAGGAGTGCTAAAAAAGCGCAAATTGTGTGTGAACAATGCCAATCACATTCTCCAGACCCAAAACAATTACAGCAAGATGGCAGGTGCCGACATTGGATGGGCTTTCACACAGAGATCTGCATCATTGTCAGGTCCCTTACCATTTTGCTCTCACACACACACATCAGGTCCTAGTATCACTTCACTTTCACAGACACATCGGGTTCCAATATCACTTCACTTTCACACACACACATAGTGTCCCAGTATCACTTCGCTGTTACACATACACACCAGGTCCTTGTATCACTTTGCTTTCACACACACATTGGGTTCCAGTATCACTCTGCTTTCACTAAGGCCAGCTTCACACCACGGTTTTGTGCTGTCAGGTTGGACCCTGTTTTTTGTAGGATCCACAGGACAGAAACTGACAGGACAGGATGTGTTGCAATGGCCTTGTTCACACTCAATTTGCATTTTTTTTAGAAGGAAAAAAACCACCGGCGTTTTTCTAAAAGTGCCAAAAAGTGTCCCTTGTGTGTCTGAAAGGATTTGACACTTTTTTGGACTTAGTCATTTTTTGGCCAAAAACGCATGCGTTAATGCAGAGTGCTTAAATGAGCACTTTAAAAATGTTAGCGTTAACGCATGCGTTAACGCAGGTGCCTATAGGTGTCCTGCGTTAACGCATGCATTTCCCATAGGGCCCCATGTTAAAAAAAAACGCATGCGTTTTTGGAAAACCACCCCTGTGTTTTTTCCCAGCACCCAAAAAACGCTGCATGCAGCGTTTTTTGCACTGGGGGAAAAAAACGCGAGTGGAGCTGAAAAACGCATGTACACTCAAATGCACCCTGCGTTAATGCATCTGTGTTTTTTTTAACAGCCCAAAAAACGCAGAGATGGTCAAAAAAGCTGATGTGTGTGAAGAAGGCCTACTGCTGTCAAATATGCAAAGGGATCATGTGTTTTGCTGGATTCGTTTAATGCTGCTGTCCATGGTGCTGATCTTTCTGCATGTGTGTGCAGTGCTGCTATCTATGGTGCTGTACTCTCAGCATGTCTCAGAAATGCTGCTGTCCATGGTGCTGAATGAGCACGGCGGCATTTCAGAGCATGCTCTGTGCTGTACCTCGGATCCAGGAAACGATCCATTTTTTTTACGGATCCGGCGCCCATAGACTCCACTGTTATGGGTGCCGGATTGCCCCGGACCCAGGACTATCTGATTTTGTCCAATTTTTGCATCACAGCCAAAATATGATGCAGGCTCCAATTTTGTGCCCAGTGAAAAAACACACAAAATCGGATCAGGCACAGAAAACACAAAACCGGATGTCCAAAAAGGACCACTCCGGCACCATAGGAATACATTGAAGGCAAAACCGGATCAATTGTGTCCGATTCAAACTGGACACAACCTGATGCTGAAAATCGTGGTGTGAAGCCGGCCTAACTCTGTGCGAATAATACTGCTGCCAGCCAGCAGGTGAAGCCAACCACTGTGAATGCACAGAGACTTGACAGCAATGCAATTTTGTAGTTGAGAACCCATGCACTTGAAACTCTATGTTGGGTCTGGTATATTAAGTTCTTTTGAGGGCTGTCTGTTTTCTTTTTAAATGTATGCCTTAGTAAATACGGTGCTGTGTTTCCCCCTAAAATAAAACTTACGCCCGAAAAAATCCTAGAACATTTTTTTTAAAACTAATATTATAAGACCCTGTCTTATTTTTGGGAAACATGATAGTTATAATCACACCACTAACATCTTAAGCATTGAGTAAACCTATTTATTTTTACCTCTGCAGCGACAGCTTGGTAGAGCTGACCACCAGGTACAGCAATAGGTACACACATTATAATTACATGCACCCTGCCTGACAGCAATCTGGTTATATGGTGCTATCAAAGAGTGTATAGTGATGCTCCATAACTAGGAACCCAAAAGAATTTCTACAGAGATTCCCTTGACTATAAGTACTCCAAACGGCATTTTAAGGTCATTCTTAGACTTACTACTATTGAAAGAGTAACTTGTGGGAAGTGATCTAGATAGAAAGTTTTTGTGCTTCCACTTCTCAGTAGAGATGAATCGAATGTAGTAAAAATAATTTTTTCTCCATAAAACTTGATAAAACTAATAATTTAGTATTATTTAGTTTTATGGAATAAAAAATATTTTTACTTCATTGAATTCATTTTTACCGAGAAGCAGAGGTGAAACAACTTTCTATCTGATCACTTCCCACAAATTACTATTGTCTATGTGGATCTAAAGGAGGATGTCTCCATTGTATCCAGTCAGTGCTGCAGGCCACTGAGGTGAAGGTCTTTATCAATACTCATCGCTGTGGTCTATTTATAAGGTGAGCGCTTTATTATTGTATATTGCTTCATTGTACTTCATGTACTGCATTTAGATATTTTCTTTCCCTTTTCTTCGGGGTTTCTCTAGATAATACTATTGAAATAAAATTGAACTCATCCCAACATATATGGATTACGTTTCCACAGTTAAGGATACCTGGATTACATAACCTTTGGAGTCTTAGTGTTAAGACATTTCCTTATACAACATCACAAAATATTGAACCCTACTTGCTACCAGGGCAATCTATTACCTACTACTACATGAAATCTGTTATGTGGTACTTAGAGAGACTCATGTGTACAAGGCCAATGTAGGCCGAAACATTACTGCTTCTTAGTCGTATTTTCTATACCCACAATAAAAATGTGTTTCTTTGTTTGCAAACTACTTTGAGTGTGTAGTGTTCTGTACTATTTTGGATTCTTGTACTGTACAGTAAAGGTTTTTGATGCAGTGAAAACCGATGCATCCAAAATGCTGGTAACATTGATCGTGGACACTCACCCTAAAAGTTATCACAATAGTACTACTACTTACAAAACATACTACAGCAACAAGTAAATGAATTTTGAATCAGCACCTTGAACAAGCAATACTTTACATGCTGTATTATAATACAGTCCTGCCTGCTCTAATGTACAATATGCCCGCCGCTTAGATTGCTTCTAAAATTAACCATAAATCAATGTCTAATAGAGAGACACAATTGCTGCAGTACTGCTTTTAATATAAATGTAGTGTTAGGGTATATGCGCACGTTGAGTAATCTGTTGCAGAGATTTGTCCGAGAAGTGGACAAACCCTTTAATTGAAATTTCAATGCAGTTTTTATAGGTAAATAAGTAGTTTATCCCTTGCTGATTTTGTAAGTTTGCGCACTGACAAATACATGAACAGTCATTTTTAGGTTAATTTTAACAGTGAGAGAATATTAAAAATAAAATCCAGAAAATCACATTTTATAAAACATATTTGCATTTTGCAGAGAGAAATCAGTATTTGATCACCTACTAACCATTAGGGTGTGTTCACACACTGCACATTTACTGCGTATTTTCACGCGAGTGCTCTTGCATTTTTTGTAGCCAATATGAGGAGTGGCTGATTAAAACCAGGAGTGGGTGGTTAAATACAGAAGTGGAGCACTTGTTTCAATTAGACTTTTCCTCTGATTGTTCCACTCTTGGTTTTGGTTACAAAAACTGCAACAGCACTCACATAAATATACGCAGCAAATACGCAGTGTGTGAACGCACCCTTAGGCGTTCTGGCCCCTAAACCAGTTAGTTACTTGAAAGACAGCTGTCTTAGATTGCCACCTGTAAAAAGACTCCAATTAATCAGTCAAATTCTAACCTCTACAACATGGGCAAGACCAAAGAGCTTTCTAAGGATGTCAGGGAAAAGATCCTAGACCTGCACAAGGCTGGAATGGGCTACAAAAGCATAAGTAAACGCTGTGTGAGAAGGAGACAACTGTTGTGTAATAGTAAGAAATGGAAGAAATACAAAATGAGTGTCAATCAACATCGATATGGGGCTCCATGCAAAATCTCACATAGTGCATTTAAAATATTAGCTAAATTTTAAACTGATGGAAAAAAGAAGGATGGTTATAACATAACTAGGATCACTGATGGAATTCTCCATAGTAGGTAAGATGAAACTGAACACTGAGCAGAAGTCAAGAGAATGGGGAAAAAAAGTCTTCTAAGCACTGAAGATTATAGGTAGGTTGGTTGTATAGACTTTGAATAGAAGTCACTGGGTAATGGGTAGCCAATGAATGATTGTGATGGGCAGAAGAGTAGCTTGGGCAGAAAGGAACATATCAGGCAGCAGAGATGCAAAATGATTGCTATAGGAAAGGAAACAAATAAGGTTGCAGTAATCTTAGAGATGAATTTAGCATGTCCTAGCAATTTTGCTTACAAAAGATATAGAAGAGCTTTATTGTATTGGTTGTTACAAGTAAAGCGAGACCTAAAAGTGTGTATTTTTTCTGATCAAGTATAATTTATTCTTAAACAGTTGTAAAAAGTTGTATTTTCTTTGTAATTAATTCATATTGTTATGTTACATTGTTTTAACATTTTTGTTCCAGCACAGTGCATTTACTCTTAAACATTACATATTAAATTTACAGGTGTTGTTCTTTAATTTGTAAAAATGCAAAGTGCTTGTAAAAACAATAAACTTTGCAATTTACAGTACTTCATAATGCAAATCCTCTCCATTTTAAAGGGTAACATTTTCTATTATATAGTTTAGTGTTAGTTGTCTCAGTTACCAGCCACCTCTGCAGACTACCAGACATAACTGGAGTGCCATTTCTTAGTTATGGAGTGCAAAGTTTGCCATCCAATTTATGAAGCTGACTGGATAACTGGATGTAGTCTGCTTTGGTGCTCCTGTGCTACTCTGGTGTTATAGAAACATAACTCCGTCTGCTTGCAGTATGGGAGAATTCACAATTTTGGGTAAGTGACTCAGCAATGTCACTGATTCGAACTGACATTCATACGTATTTTACCGCCCTCAGTGGGGTATTAGGTGGCTGGTGAGTGGTGTGCTAATGAAAGAAGAGGAGAAAACGACTTCAAAATTTAAAATGCATAAATATAGGTACATCTGTGATAGAAGGATGTATTAAATAATTGTCCGCCAAATCAATGTACCGTATATACTCGTGTATAAGCCGACCCGTGTATAAGCCGACCCCCCTACTTTTGCCCCCAAAACCTGGGAAAACCTATTGACTCGTGTATAAGCCGAGGGTGGACCCCAGCACAGGTATACAGCCCCCAGCAGTGTGGTATACAGGCCTCCCCAGTGGTAGTATACAGCAGCCTCCCCAGTGTATATACAGACCCAGCAGTATTACAGCAGCCTCCCCAGTGGATATACTGGCCCCAGCAGTATATACAGCACCCCAGTGGTATAAAGCAGCCCAGTGGTATATAGCAGCCCCAGTGGTATATAGCAAACCAGTGGTGTGGGATACAGCAGCCCCAGGGTATATAACAGCCCCAGTGGTATATAGCAGCCCCAGGGTATATAGCAGCCCCAGTGGTATATAGCAGCCCCAGTGGTGTGGTATACAGCAGCCCCAGTGGTATATAGCAGCCCCAGGGTATATAGCAGCCCCAGTGGGGTGGTATACAGCAGCCCCAGGGGTATATAACAGCCCCAGTGGTATATAGCAGCCCCAGGGATATATAGCAGCCCCAGTGGTATATAGCAGCCCCAGTGGTGTGGTATACAGCAGCCCAGGGGTATATAACAGCCCCAGGGGTATATAACAGCCCCAGTGGTACATAGCAGCCCCAAGGGTATATAGGAGACCCAGTGGTATATAGAAGCCCCAGTGGTGTGGTATACAGCAGCCCCAGTGTATATAGCAGCCCCAGTGGTATATAGCAGCCCCAGGGTAAATAACAGCCCCAGGGGTATATAACAGCCCAGGGTATATAACAGCCCCAGTGGTATATAGCAGCCCCAAGGGTATATAGAAGCCTAGTGGTATATAGCAGCCCCAGTGGTGTGGTATACATCAGCCCCAGTGGTGTGGTATATACAGACCCCGGCAGTATTACAGCAGCCTCCCCAGTGGTAATATACTGGCCCCAGCAGTATATACAGCAGCCCCAGTGGTATATAAGCAGCCCCAGTGGTATATAGCAGCCCCAGTGGTATATAGCAGCCCCAGTGGTGTGGTATACAGCAGCCCCAGGGGTATATAACAGCCCCAGTGGTATATAGCAGCCCCAGGGATATATAGCAGCCCCAGTGGTATATAGCAGCTCCAGTGGTGTGTATACAGCAGCCCCAGTGGTATATAGCAGCCCCAGTGGTATATAGAAGCCCCAGTGGTGTGGTATACAGCAGCCCCCAGGGTATATACAGCCCCAGTGTTATATAGCAGCCACAGGGGTATATAGCAGCCCCAGTGGTATATAGCAGCCCCATGTGTGGTATACAGCAGCCCCATGGGTATATAACAGCCCCAGGGGTATATAACAGCCCCAGTGGTATATAGCAGCCCCAAGGGTATATAGCAGCCCCAGTGGTATATATCATCCCAGTGGTGTGGTATACAGCAGCCCCAGTGGTATATAGCAGCCCCAGTGGTATATAGCAGCCCCAGGGGTATATAACAGCCCCAGGTATATAACAGCCCCAGGGGTATATAACAGCCCCAGTGGTATATAGCAGCCCCAAGGGTATATAGCAGCCCCAGTGGTATATAGCAGCCCCAGTGGTGTGGTATACAGCAGCCCCAGAGGTATATAACAGCCCCAGGGGTATATAACAGCCCCAGTGGTATATAGCAGCCCAAGGGTATATAGCAGCCCCAGTGGTATATAGCAGCCCCAGTGGTGTGGTATACAGCAGCCCCAGTGGTATATAGCAGCCCCAGTGGTATATAGCAGCCCCAGGGGTAAATAACAGCCCAGGGGTATATAACAGCCCCAGGGGTATATAACAGCCCAGTGGTATATAGCAGCCCCAAGGGTATATAGAAGACTTAGTGGTATATAGCAGCCCCAGTGGTGTGGTATATAGCAGCCCCAGTGGTATATAGCAGCCCCAGTGGTATATAGCAGCCCCAGTAATGTGGTATACAGCAGCCCCAGTGGTGTGGTATATACAGACCCCGGCAGTATTACAGCAGCCTCCCCAGTGGTATATACTGGCCCCAGCAGTATATACAGCAGCCCAGTGGTATAAAGCAGCCCCAGTGGTATATAGCAGCCCCAGTGGTATATAGCAGCCCAGTGGTGTGGTATACAGCAGCCCCAGGGGTATATAACAGCCCCAGTGGTATATAGCAGCCCCAGGGGTATATAGCAGACCCCAGTGGTATATAGCAGCCCCAGTGGTGTGGTATACAGCAGTCCCAGTGGTATATAGCAGCCCCAGTGGTATAAAGCAGCCCCAGTGGTGTGGTATACAGTAGCCCAGGGTATATAACAGCCCCAGTGGTATATAGCAGCCACAGGGGTATATAGCAGCCCCAGTGGTATATAGCAGCCCCAGTGGTGTGGTATACAGCAGCCCCAGGGGTATATAACAGCCCCAGGGGTATATAACAGCCCCAGTGGTATATAGCAGCCCCAAGGGTATATAGCAGCCCCAGTGGTATATAGCAGCCCAGTGGTGTGGTATACAGCAGCCCCAGTGGTATATAGCAGCTCCAGTGGTATATAGCAGCCCCAGGGGTATATAACAGCCCCAGGGTATATAACAGCCCAGGGGTATATAACAGCCCCAGTGGTATATAGCAGCCCCAAGGGTATATAGCAGCCCCAGTGGTATACAGCAGCCCCAGTGGTGTGGTATACAGCAGCCGCAGTGGTATATAGCAGCCCCAGTGGTATATAGCAGCCCCAGTGGTATATAGCAGCCCAGTGGTGTGGTATACAGCAGCCCAGTGGTGTGGTATATACAGACCCCAGCAGTATTACAGCAGCCTCCCAGTGGTATATACTGGCCCTAGCAGTATATACAGCAGCCCCAGTGGTATAAAGCAGCCCAGTGGTATATAGCAGCCCCAGTGGTATATAGCAGCACCAGTGGTGTGGTATACAGCAACCCCAGGGGTATATAACAGCCCCAGTGGTATATAGCAGCCCCAGGGGTATATAGCAGCCCCAGTGGTATATAGCAGCCCCAGTGGTGTGGTATACAGCAGCCCCAGTGGTATATAGCAGCCCCAGTGGTATATAGCAGCCCCAGTGGTGTGGTATACAGCAGCCCCAGGGTATATAACAGCCCCAGTGGTATATAGCAGCCCCAGTGGTATATAGCAGCCCCAAGTGGTATATAGCAGCCCCAGTGGTGTGGTATACAGCAGCCCCAGGGGTTATACAGCAGCCCCAGGGGTATATAACAGCCCCAGGGTATATAGCAGCCCCAAGGGTATATAGCAGCCCCAGTGGTATATAGCAACCCCAGTGGTGTGGTATACAGCAGCCCCAGTGGTATATAGCAGCCCCAGTGGTATATAGCAGCCCCAGGGGTATATAACAGCCCTAGGGTATATAACAGCCCCAGGGGTATATAACAGCCCCAGTGGTATATAGCAGCCCCAAGGGTATTAATAGCTATTAACACCCCAGTGTGTGGTATATAGCAGCCCCAGTGGTTATATAAGCAGCCCCAGTGGTATATAGCAGCTCCAGTGGTATATAGCAGCCCCAGTGGTGTGATACAGCAGCCCCAGTGGTGTGGTATATACAGACCCCGCAGTATTACAGCAGCTCCCCAGTGGTATATACTGGCCCCACAGTATATACAGCAGCCCCAGTGGTATAAAGCAGCCCCAGTGGTATATAGCAGCCCCAGTGGTATATAGCACCCCATGGTGTGGTATACAGCAGCCCCAGGGGTATATAACAGCCCCAGTGGTATATAGCATGCCCCAGGGGTATATAGCAGCCCCAGTGGTATATAGCAGCCCAGTGGTGTGGTATACAGCAGCCCCAGTGGTATATAGCAGCCCCAGTGGTATATAGCAGCCCAGTGGTGTGGTATACAGCAGCCCCAGGGGTATATAACAGCCCAGTGGTATATAGCATCCCCAGGGGTATATAGCAGCCCCAGTGGTATATAGCAGCCCCAGTGATGTGGTATACAGCAGCCCAAGGGGTATATTAACAGCCCCAGGGGTATATAACAGCCCCAGTGGTATATAGCAGCCCCAAGGGTATATAGCAGCCCCAGTGGTATATAGCAGCCCCAGTTGTGTGGTATACAGCAGCCCAGTGGTATATAGCAGCCCCAGTGGTATATAGCAGCCCCAGTGGTGTGGTATACAGCAGCCCAGTGGTGTGGTATATACAGACCCAGCAGTATTACAGCAGCTCCCCAGTGGTATTACTGGCCCCACCAGTATATACAGCAGCCCCAGTGGTATAAAACAGCCCCAGTGGTATATAGCAGCCCCAGTGGTATATAGCAGCCCCAGCGGTGTGGTATACAGCAGCCCCAGGGGTATATAACAGCCCCAGTGGTATATAGCATCCCCAGGGGTATATAGCAGCCCAGTGGTATATAGCAGCCCCAGTGGTGTGGTATACAGCAGCCCCAGTGGTATATAGCAGCCCCAGTGGTATATAGCAGCCCCAGTGGTGTGGTATACAGCAGCCCCAGGGGTATATAACAGCCCCAGTGGTATATAGCATCCCCCAGGGGTATATAGCAGCCCCAGTGGTATATAGCAGCCCCAGTGATGTGGTATACAGCAGCCCAAGGGGTATATAACAGCCCCAGGGGTATATAACAGCCCCAGTGGTATATAGCAGCCCCAAGGGTATATAGCAGCCCCAGTGGTATATAGCAGCCCCAGTGGTGTGGTATACAGCAGCCCCAGTGGTATATAGCAGCCCCAGTGGTATATAGCAGCCCCAGGGGTAAATAACAGCCCCAGGGGTATATAACAGCCCCAGGGGTATATAACAGCCCCAGTGGTATATAGCAGCCCCAAGGGTATATAGAAGACCTTAGTGGTATATAGCAGCCCCAGTGGTGTGGTATATAGCAGCCCCAGTGGTATATAGCAGCCCCAGTGGTATATAGCAGCCCCAGTAATGTGGTATACAGCAGCCCCAGTGGTGTGTGTATATACAGACCCCGGCAGTATTACAGCAGCCTCCCCAGTGGTATATACTGGCCCCAGCAGTATATACAGCAGCCCCAGTGGTATAAAGCAGCCCCAGTGGTATATAGCAGCCCCAGTGGTATATAGCAGCCCAGTGGTGTGGTATACAGCAGCCCCAGGGGTATATAACAGCCCCAGTGGTATATAGCAGCCCAGGGGTATATAGCAGCCCCAGTGGTATATAGCAGCCCCAGTGGTGTGGTATACAGCAGTCCAGTGGTATATAGCAGCCCCAGTGGTATAAAGCAGCCCCAGTGGTGTGGTATACAGTAGCCCCAGGGGTATATAACAGCCCCAGTGGTATATAGCAGCCACAGGGGTATATAGCAGCCCCAGTGGTATATAGCAGCCCCAGTGGTGTGGTATACAGCAGCCCCAGGGGTATATAACAGCCCCAGGGGTATATAACAGCCCCAGTGGTATATAGCAGCCCCAAGGGTATATAGCAGCCCCAGTGGTATATAGCAGCCCCAGTGGTGTGGTATACAGCAGCCCCAGTGGTATATAGCAGCCCCAGTGGTATATAGCAGCCCCAGGGGTAAATAACAGCCCCAGGGGTATATAACAGCCCCAGGGGTATATAACAGCCCCAGTGGTATATAGCAGCCCCAAGGGTATATAGAAGACTTAGTGGTATATAGCAGCCCCAGTGGTATATAGCAGCCCCAGTGGTATTTAGCAGCTCCAGTGGTATATAGCAGCCCCAGTGGTGTGGTATACAGCAGCCCCAGTGGTGTGGTATATACAGACCCCGGCAGTATTACAGCAGCCTCCCCAGTGGTATATACTGGTCCCAGCAGTATATACAGCAGCCCCAGTGGTATAAAGCAGCCCCAGTGGTACATAGCAGCCCCAGTGGTATATAGCAGCCCCAGTGGTGTGGTATACAGCAGCCCCAGGGGTATATAACAGCCCCAGTGGTATATAGCAGCCCCAGTGGTATATAGCAGCCCCAGGGGTATATAACAGCCCCAGGGTATATAACAGCCCCAGGGGTATATAACAGCCCCAGTGGTATATAGCAGCCCCAAGGGTATATAGCAGCCCCAGTGGTATATAGCAGCCCCCGTGGTGTGGTATACAGCAGCCCCAGTGGTATATAGCAGCCCCAGTGGTATATAGCAGCCCCAGTGGTATATAGCAGCCCCAGTGGTGTGGTATACAGCAGCCCCAGTGGTGTGGTATATACAGACCCCAGTAGTATTACAGCAGCCTCCCCAGTGGTATATACTGGCCCCAGCAGTATATACAGCAGCCCCAGTGGTATAAAGCAGCCCCAGTGGTATATAGCAGCTACAGTGGTGTGGTATACAGCAGCCCCAGGGGTATATAACAGCCCCAGGGGTATATAACAGCCCCAGTGGTATATAGCAGCCCCAGGGGTATATATCAGCCCCAGTGGTGTGGTATACAGCAGCCCCAGGGGTATATAACAGCCCCAGTGGTATATAGCAGCCCCAGGGGTATATAGCAGCCCCAGTGGTATATAGCAGCCCCAGTGGTGTGGTATACAGCAGCCCCAGGGGTATATAACAGCCCCAGTGGTATACAGCAACCCCAGGGGTATATAGCAGCCCCAGTGGTATACAGGCCCCCAAATGCTGGCATTCGCCCCCCTCCTTGTAAGGCTCCCCCCTGCTGCTTAACTTACCATCCCTGGTCTTCTGCACAGCGCCGGTCTTCTGTGCTCCGTCCTCCATGCTCCCTTCCTAGCTGCATCCGGGGTCCCCGGCCGTCGCAGCGAGGACGGGAGCATGGAGGACGGAGCACCAAGACCCGGCGCTGTGCTGAAGACCAGGGATGGTAAGTTAAGCAGCAGGGGGCCTTACAAGGAGGGGGGCGAGTGCCAGCATTTGGGGGCCAGATATGCACTGCTTCCCCCTGCCGCTGATTGACAGGGGGAAGCAGTGCATATATAATGAGCAGCCCCACGTGACGGGGCGCTCATACAGCAGCCTCTCCCCGCCTCCTCCAGCCTCCCCAGCCCCGGACAAAGCCCCCACCACCGTATTGACTGGTGTATAAGCCGAGGGGGAGACTTTTCAGCCCAATTTTTGGGCTGAAAAACTCGGCTTATACACGAGTATATACGGTATTATTTGTTTAGAGCAGATATTTCTATCCTTTCTGACCTTGAAAGCAACATCCTGCTCTTGCCTCACTCACAGTGGTGACACCCAGATCCCCCATTACCACTCTAATGACAGACAAATCTTTAATAATAATAATTATAATAATCTTTATTTATATAGTGCTAACATATTCCACAGCGCTTCACAATTCAAAGCTCATGTTTAAACAATCATAAGAACAGTTATTAGAAAATACAATACAATGCAAAAAACAATACAATATAATACAAAGCATAATACTATACAATAGTTAGAGCAAAATGATGACATCCCTGCTCATGAAAGCTTATAATCTAACAATGAAGTCGGGGGTGACACAAAGTATAGGTGCTTATTTATAATGATGGTATAGTCAACTTGAGGAGATGGGGAACAGTTAATGGGAATGTCACACGCAATCAATATCGTGTGCAATATCGCTGCTGCACATGACGCTGCAGCGATATTGACGTGTGTGACAGGGCGCATCAACCAGCGATAAATCGCTGGTTTATGGTTGACAGGTTTTAGAACCTGCTCTAAAATCTGGCGATGGTCGCCCGGTGGACACGCAGCATCGCTGCGTGTGACACCGGAAGACGAGCGAGAAGCCAGCTCCCAGCGCCTCTCAGCAAGAGCTGGGAGCTGGTATCCATGGTAAACTGCCGGTATCTAGGCAGCACGCACTGCCTAGATACCCGATGTATACCTTGGTTATCAGCCTTCTCCGCTCACCGGCTGGTATCCAAGGTACACAGCGGGTGACTCTAGTTACCCGCTGTGTACCTTGGATACCAGCCGGTGAGCGGAGAAGGCTGGTAACCAAGGTATACATCGGGTATCTAGGCAGCGCGCGCAGCCTAGATACCTGCAGTTTACCTTGGAGACCAGCCTGCTCCCGCTTACCGCAGCCTGGCAGCAGGAGCAAGACATTGTAGAAACGATATTTAAATCATTTCCACTATGTTGCTGGTTCACTGATCCCTGGTGAGTCTGCCTGTGTGACAACTCACCAGCGATCAGCCTTCAATGTCGCCAGCGATGAGATCACTGACGACATTGATGCGTGTGACGGCCCCATTAGGAGCAGTATAAGTGGCCACCAACCATTATTTGTGATGCATTTGAGACTGGTGGAGCGGATAGGCTATGTCTAAATGACTGACTAAGTATCATGATAAGCCGCCCTAAAAAGATGTGTTTTTAGGGATCGCCTGAAACTATGTAAGTTGTGGATACACCTAATGTCTTGGGGTAGAGCATTCCAGACAATTGGTGCAGCTCGGGAGTGGGAGGTTCGGATTAATGCAGAAATGAGCCTAAAGTCACTTCCAGAGCAAACAGAACGGGTGGGTTGATAGATAGAAATGAGACAGGAGATGTAGGGAGGTGATGCACTGTGCAAGGCTTTGTGGGTGAGAACAAGCAATTTGAATTGGATCCTATAGTGTATGGGCAGCCAGATCAATGGTTGACATAGAGCAGAAGCATCTGAGTAACAGTTAGCTAGATAGGAGATCCTTGCTGCTGCATTAAGGATGGACTGGAGAGGGGAGAGTCTAGTGCAGGGGAGGCCAATTAAAAGAGAATTAGAATAGTCAAGGCGGGAGTGAATCAGGGCCACAGTGAGGGTTTTTTTGGTTTCCAAGGTGAGAAAGGGCCGAAGTGTAGAGATGTTCTTCAGGTGCAAGCAGCAAGAGCGGGCGAGAGATTGTATATGTGGGGTGAAGGGAAGATCAGAGTCAAACATAACCCCCAGACAGCGAGCCTGCTGACTAGGCGTTATTGGGGTGCCGCACACTGAGAGAGAAATGTCATATTTAGGGAGGTTAGTGGATGGTGGGAGCAGAAGTAGTTCAGTTTTGGAAAGGTTGAGTTTCAGATAGAGAGCAGACATGATATTGAAAACTGTGGTTAGACAGTCATTGGTGTTCTTTATTAGAGCGGGAGTAAGGTCAGGGGAAGAAGTGTATAGTTGTGTTTCATCAACATAAAGATGATACTGAAAGCCAAATCTGCTGATAGTGTGTCCAATCGGGGCCGTGTAGAGAGAGAAGAGAAGAGGTGCAAGGACTGAACCCTGAGGGACTCCCATAGAGAGAGGAAGAGAGGAGGAAGTGGAGCCAGCAAAAGATACACTGAAAGATTGAAAGTTCAAACAGGAATGGTTTCCACGGTCCGCGCTGCTGCTTCAATAAATGAACTTCAAAATGAATGTTTCCTCCATCTCTTTCTTTATTCTACCATAAACCAACGCATTTCGGTGCAACCCTCGCACCTTCCTCAAGGTACATTACATGATACATACAGAAACCCGTTTATATGCTTTACAGGGCGGGTGTTGATCACAGAAAACAAAAAAACTTTACAATCGTCATCAGTGACTTCACACATGAAGGACATCTCCCCTTGTTCAATATAGGAAATACATACATTTTCCATGCTATTCTAAGTGTATACAACATATGATGCCATCTAAGATGTAAAAAGATAGAAAAATTATACCATTTCTGCGTACAAAAATTAAAATATATAGAGAGTCTACCTGTATCGGGTTTGAACCTGAAAACCATGATCAAACTGGTTGTGGGTGACACAACCTGAAAAGGTGAGTGTACCCTTTTGTGACCTACAAACGAACCAAGTGTCCTTTTGATAAGGCACCATCTGCGCCTCTTGTGTCTCCTTTTATCTATAGATAATGAAAGAACGGTCAGAAAGATAGGAAGAGAACCAGCAGAGAGCCGTGTCCTTGATGCCTATGGAGTGCAGCATGGAGAGTAGGAGATGGTGGTCAACAGTGTCAAAGGCTGTAGAGAGATCAAGGAGAATAGGCAGAAAGTGGTCACCATTACATTTTGCTGTCAGAAGGTCATTGGTCACTTTGGTGAGAGCAGTTTCTGTAGAGTGTAGAGGGAGGAAACCGGACTGTAATGGGTCTACAAGAGAGTCAGTGGAGAGATAATGAGTGACGCAGGAGTAGACCAGGCGCTCCAGGATATTAGAGATGAAGGGGAGATTGGAGACTGGTCTGTAGTTGTTTGGGCAAGATGAGTTAAGAGACGTTTTCTTTAACCTCTTAACGACTAATGACGAGTATACTCGTCATGAAAAGATGTCAGTTCCCGCATCATGACGAGTATACTCGTCATGGCTTTGAACTGTCACTGCTTCTAAACGAACAGTGATAGTTCAATTCTAAAAGCTGTCAGTGACAGCTGAGGGTCAGGGGCAGAGGTGTGGGGACCCTTTTTAGGGGTCCCCACACTCAGAGCGATGTGATCGGTCAGTCAATCTGACCGACCGATCACATCAAGATCGCGCAGGAAAGTGCTGAATGTCAGCACTTCCCTGCATGATCTCTGCAGGAGCCGGGCTGTCAGCTGTGCCCGTCTCCTGCACACATCCCCTGCTTGTGCCCTCTGATGCTCATCACCCCCCCTCATCCCCCTGACCCCCACTGTGTCTGCCCCCCCTGCTCATCCCCCTGTCCCCCGCTGTGCCTGCCCCCCCGCTCATCCCCCTGTCCCCTGCTGTGTTTGCCCCCCGCTCATCCCCCTGTCCCCCAACTGTGTCTGCCCCCCCCGCTCATACCCCTGTCCCCCGCTGTGTCTGCCCCCCCCATCCCCCGGCTCATCCCCCTGTCCCCCGCTGTGTCATCTGAAGCTCATTCCCCTGCTGTTTCTGGGCCCCCCCCCGCTATCCCCTTGTGCCTTGTCCCCTTCTTTTTCTGGGCCCCCCCCGCTATCCCCCGTCCCCTGCTGATTCTGGGCCCCCCCCCCCGCTGTCCCTGGCCCCCCGCCACCACCGGTACTCACCTCCTCCTGCCGCCGCCGCCTCCCGCTTGCGTCCTCTTGCCTGCGTCCTCCGGCTTCCTCTCACCGCCGCCCGACGTCTGGTAAGACCTCCCCCATCCCCCTGCATGGGGATCCCTGATCCCCCATCCCCCTGCAGGAGGATCCCTGATCCCCCTGCATGGGGATCCCTGATCTCCCATCCCCCTGCAGGAGGATCCCTGATCCCCCTGCATGGGGATCCCTGATCTCCCATCCCCCTGCAGGAGGATCCCTGATCCCCCTGCATGGGGATCCCTGATCCCCCATCCCCCTGCAGGAGGATCCCTGATCCCCCTGCATGGGGATCCTTGATCCCCCATCCCCCTGCAGGAGGATCCCTGATCCCTGATCCCTGATCCCCCATCCCCCTGCAGGAGGATCCCTGATCCCCCTGCATGGGGATCCCTGATCCCCCATCCCCCTGCAGGAGGATCCCTGATCCCCCTGCATGGGGATCCTTGATCCCCCATCCCCCTGCAGGGGATCCCTGATCCCCCTGCATGGGGATCCCTGATCTCCCATCCCCCTGCATGGGGATCCCTGATCCCCCTGCATGGGGATCCCTGATCCCCCATCCCCCTGCATGGGGATCCCTGATCCCCCTGCATGGGGATCCCTGATCCCCCATCCCCCTGCATGGGGATCCCTGATCCCCCTGCATGGGGATCCCTGATCCCCCATCCCCCTGCATGGGAATCCCTCATCCCCCTGCATGGGGATCCCTGATCTCCCATCCCCCTGCAGGGGGATCCCTGATCCCTCTGCATGGGGATCCCTGATCCCCCACCCCCCTGCATGGGGATCCCTGATCCCCCTGCATGGGGATCCCTGATCCCCCATCCCCCTGCATGGGGATCCCGTCGGAAACGATCGAGCGTCGTGGGACCTTCGTTGTGGACTACGTCGGATCTTTTTATAATAAAGATGGAGTCCGAAATTTGTTTGTGTTTTTTTTCTAATAAAAATATTTTTCTCTGTGTGTATTTATTGACTAATTATCAGAGATTCCTAATGGCGGGTCTAACATTGGCCCAATATTATGAATCTCGGGCTTAGTGCCAGCTGCCAATAAAAAGCTGGCATTAACCCCTTTATTACCCAGTTTGCCACCGGCACCAGGGCAACTGGAAGAGCATGGGTACAGCGCCAGAAAATGGCGCTTCAATGAATGCGCCATTTTTTGGGGCGGCTGCGGGCTGCAATTCGCAGCATGGGGGGCCCAGAACGCTTGGGCCTCTCTATGCTGAGGATTCCAGCCCCCAGCTGCCTAGTTGTACCTGGCTGGGCCAAAAATATGGCGGAGCCCTACGTCATTTTTTTTTCTAGAATTAGTTCTAGAAATAAAAAAAAATGGGCTTCGCTGTATTTTTGGTTGCAGCCAGGTACAACAAGGCAGCTGGGGGTTGCTGGCAGTCTGTAGCTGCCAAGTTGTACCTGGCTGGACCAAAAATATGGCGGAGCCCTACGCCATTTTTTTTTCTAGAATTAGTTCTAGAAATAAAAAAAAATGTGCTTTGCTGTATTTTTGGTTGCAGCCAGGTACAACGAGGCAGCTGGGTGTTGCTGGCAGTCTGTAGCTGCCAAGTTGTACCTGGCTGGACCAAAAATATGGCGGAGCCCTACGTCATTTTTTTTTTCTAGAATTAGTTCTAGAAATAAAAAAAAATGGGCTTCGCTGTATTTTTGGTTGCAGCCAGGTACAACAAGGCAGCTGGGGGTTGCTGGAAGTCTGTAGCTGCCAAGTTGTACCTGGCTGGACCAAAAATATGGCGGAGCCCTACGCCATTTTTTTTTTCTAGAATTAGTTCTAGAAATAAAAAAAAATGTGCTTTGCTGTATTTTTGGTTGCAGCCAGGTACAACGAGGCAGCTGGGGGTTGCTGGCAGTCTGTAGCTGCCAAGTTGTACCTGGCTGGACCAAAAATATGGCGGAGCCCTACGTCATTTTTTTTTCTAGAATTAGTTCTAGAAATAAAAAAAAATGGGCTTTGCCGTATTTTTTGTAGCCAGCCATGTACAACTTGGTAGCTGGCTGACTGGAATCCTCAGCGTGGAGAGACCCAAATGTTGTGGGTCCCCCGCGCTGCAAATTTCAACCCACAGCCACCCAAGAAAATAGCGCATTCATTAGAGGCGGCATTTTCTGGTGCTGTACCCCAACTCTACCAGTTGCCCTTGTGCTGGTGGCACACGGGTTCTCCGTATGCGACATGGTGTCCGCTAACAATTTCAATAGAAAATTAGCTCCAATTGTTAGCGGAAACCATGTCGGGTATGGAGTGCCTGAACATTGGAGCTCCCCAACAAGTGACCCCATTTTGGAAACTAGACCGCCGAAGGAACCTATCTAGATGCATAGTGAGCACTTTGAACCCCAGATGCTTCACAAATTCATCCATAAAAATGAAAAAGCACTTTTTTTCTACAAAAAGTTTCTTTTTTCATTTTTACGGATGAATTTGTAAAGCACCTGGGGGTTCAAAGTGCTCACTATGCATCTAGATACGTTCCTTGGGTGGTCTAGTTTCCAAAATGGGGTCACTTGTGGGGGAGCTCCAATGTTTAGGCACATAGGGGCTCTTCATATCCTACAAGGTGTCCGCTAACAATTCCAATTGTTAGTGGACACCATGTTGCGTATGGAGAGCCCTGTGTGTCTCCACATTGGAGCTCCCCCACAAGTGACCCCATTTTGGAAACTAGACCCCCTAAGGAACGTATCTAGATGCATAGTGAGCACTTTGAACCCCAAGATGCTTCACAAATTCATCCATGACAATGAAAAAGCACTTTTTTCTCCACAAAAAGTTTCTTTTTTTCATTTTTACGGATCAATTTGTAAAGCACCAGGGGGTTCAAAGTGCTCACTATGCATCTAGATACGTTCCGTGGGGGGTCTAGTTTCCAAAATGAGGTCACTTGTGGGGGAGCTGCAATGTGGAGACACACGGGGACCCTCCAAACGCGACATGGTGTCCGCTAACAATTTGAATGGAAAATGAGCTCAAATTGTTAGCGGACACCATGTCGCGTTTGGAGGGTCCCTGTGTGTCTCCACATTGGAGCTCCCCCACAAGTGACCCCATTTTGGAAACTAGACCCACAAAGGAACATATCTAGGTACATAGTGAGCACTTTGAACCCCAGATGCTTCACAAATTGATCCGTAATAATGAAAAAATAATTTTTTAGTGGAAAAAAAAAAAGTGCTTTTTCATTTTTACGGATGAATTTCTGAAGCATATGGGGGTTCAAAGTGCTCACTATGCATCTAGATACGTTCCTTGGGGGGTCTAGTTTCCAAAATGGGGTCACTTGTGGGGGAGCTGCAATGTGGAGACACACGGGGACCATCCAAACGCGACATGGTGTCCGCTAACAATTTGAATGGAAAATGAGCTCAAATTGTTAGCGGACACCATGTCGCGTTTGGAGGGTCCCTGTGTGTCTCCACATTGGAGCTCCCCCACAAGTGACCCCATTTTGGAAACTAGACCCCCAAAGGAACATATCTAGGTACATAGTGAGCACTTTGAACCCCAGATGCTTCACAAATTGATCCGTAATAATGAAAAAATAATTTTTTAGTGGAAAAAAAGTGCTTTTTCATTTTTACGGATGAATTTCTGAAGCATATGGGGGTTCAAAGTGCTCACTATGCATCTAGATACGTTCCTTGGGGGGTCTAGTTTCCAAAATGGGGTCACTTGTGGGGGAGCTGCAATGTGGAGACACACGGGGACCATCCAAACGCGACATGGTGTCCGCTAACAATTTGAATGGAAAATGAGCTCAAATTGTTAGCGGACACCATGTCGCGTTTGGAGGGTCCCTGTGTGTCTCTACATTGGAGCTCCCCCACAAGTGACCCCATTTTGGAAACTAGACCCCAAAGGAACATATCTAGGTACATAGTGAGCACTTTTAACCCCCAGATGCTTCACAAATTGATCCGTAATAATGAAAAAATAATTTTTTAGTGGAAAAAAAAGTGCTTTTTCATTTTTACGGATGAATTTCTGAAGCATATGGGGGTTCAAAGTGCTCACTATGCATCTAGATACGTTCCTTGGGGGGTCTAGTTTCCAAAATGGGGTCACTTGTGGGGGAGCTGCAATGTGGAGACACACGGGGACCATCCAAACGCGACATGGTGTCCGCTAACAATTTGAATGGAAAATGAGCTCAAATTGTTAGCGGACACCATGTCGCGTTTGGAGGGTCCCTGTGTGTCTCTACATTGGAGCTCCCCCACAAGTGACCCCATTTTGGAAACTAGACCCCCAAAGGAACATATCTAGGTACATAGTGAGCACTTTGAACCCCCAGATGCTTCACAAATTGATCCGTAATAATGAAAAAATAATTTTTTAGTGGAAAAAAAAGTGCTTTTTCATTTTTACGGATGAATTTCTGAAGCATATGGGGGTTCAAAGTGCTCACTATGCATCTAGATACGTTCCTTGGGGGGTCTAGTTTCCAAAATGGGGTCACTTGTGGGGGAGCTGCAATGTGGAGACACACGGGGACCATCCAAACGCGACATGGTGTCCGCTAACAATTTGAGCTAATTTTCCATTCAAATTGTTAGCGGACACCATGTCGCGTATGGAGGGTCCCCGTGTGTCTCCACATTGGAGCTCCCCCACAAATGACCCTATTTTTGAAACTAGACCCCCTAAGGAAGGTATCTAGATGCATAGTGAGCACTTAGAACCCCAGATGCTTCACAAATTCATCCATAAAAATTAAAAAAACACTTTTTTTCACAAAAAATTTCTTTTTGCCTACATTTTTTTAGTTTCACATGGGCAAAGGGATAAAATACATCCCAAAATTTGTTGGGCAATTTCTCCTGAGTACACCGATACCTTATATGTGGTCATAAACCACTGTTTGGGCGCACGGCAAGGCTCAGAAGTGAAGGAGCGCCATTTCACTTTTTGAACGGAAAATTGGCTCTAAAATTCAAATTGCGCTCCTTCCCTTCTCAGTCCTGCCGTGCGCCCAAACAGTGGTTTATGACCACATATGAGGTATCGGTGTACTCAGGAGAAATTGCCCAACAAATTTTAGGATGCATTTTATCCTGTTGCCCATGTGAAAATGAAAAAATTGAGGCTAAAAGAACATTTTTGTTACAAAAATTAAAATGTCCATTTTTTCCTTCAACTTTATTTTAGTTCCTGTGAAGCACCTGAAGGGTTAATAATCTTCTTGAATATAGTTTTGAGTAGCTTGAGGGGTGCAGTTTTTGGAATGGTGTCACTTTTGGGCGTTTTCTGTCATGTACACCCCTCAAAGGGACTTCAAATCTGATGCGGTCACTAAAAAAATGGTTTTGTAAATTTTGCTGGAAAAATGAATAATTGCTGATGAACTTTGAACCCTTATAACGTCCTACCAAATTTTTTTTTTTCTTCCAAAATTGTGCTGATGTGAAGTAGACATGTGGGAAATGTTATTTATTAACTATTTTGTGTCACATAACGCTCTGGTTTAGCAGAATAAAAATAAAAAATTTGAAAATTGCTAAATTTTCAAAATTTTTGCCAAATTTTTTATTTTTTCACAAATAAACGCAAAAATTATCGACCTAAATTTAATACTAACATGAAGCCCAATATGTCATGAAAAAACAATCTCATAATCGCTAGGATCTGTTGAAGCGTTCCCGAGTTATAACCTCATAAAGGGACACTGGTCAGAATTGCAAAAAATGGTCCGGTCATTAAGCTGCAAAGTGACTCGGTCCTTAAGGGGTTAATAATGGAATAATGCTTTTTTACAAACGTTACAGACAGTATACCAAGATCTGGCAATTTCTATCTTCCCCGATTCAGATTTGCTCTTTTTTGTGTGACTTCTCAGAAAAGTCACCATCTAGAGACATGCTCTTCATAGAGGTCTGCTAGACCTTGTGCTTGTGGACCAAGCTGGAAAACAGCCGCAAGCTGCACATCACAGGCCTGCAGGCCAAAGTAGGCTCCTGAACTACAGGTTGAAGACCCCTGTCATAGAGCAAACTTCTCTTCCTTTAAGGCATGGTGGCTGTAGGTAGGATTTAAAATGTGATAGGTTCCTATAAGCAGCATTAAAGATCTGTCATTAGACTGTTGCTCATTTACTCAGCACTACAGCTTTGTACATATAGACACTGTATAGCATACTTTTCCTAATAAGTGAGAAAATACTTTATATACATACATTCAGAGGTTTCACATTTTTGCCAATGTGGTTGTTTCTCTTATGCTCATTTACGGTTTTGTATTTGAAAAACAAATACGTTTTGAGGTGTGTCATCAAAGCTTGCAAAATTAGTGTAAAACACTATAACAAGTCACAATCTTTTTACTATGACTAGTTGTTAATAAATGTAACTTTTGGCATTTTGCAACAGCTCTGCCAAAATGAGTGGAGCTGGGAAGGAGTTGGGGAGGCATGTAAGGGAACTACGTTTGCCAGTAAAATGTATCAATCGTACTCTATTTTTTTTTAACACAAGATGTGTTACTTCAGTCACCTGCTGGAGTAACATTTCTGAAGAGGTGCACTGTTAAGATGCACTGAATTCAATAACATGCATGTGCCTCTTACAAAAATGTCTGCATTCCCCTCAATAATACAAAACACCAGTCTTAATGAATCAGGGCCACATAATAAATTAGTATTTCATATTTTTAAAAAAAACTGCTAACCTTGAATGGCATAAGGAAACTATTTTTAAACTCTTTGGAAATCAGAGGGATTTGTGGAACAACACTCCATTTTTAAGGGCTATCTTTCACAATAATGATACATATATCCTATCCATAGGGAGTGTCCTAAATATATGATAAATGCCAAACTCAATGCTGGGATCCAGAGCTATTTCACTAATGGGGCCCCATCTCACTCTGCAGTGAGAGTAGAGGTGAACATATATACATGGTTACTATGAGAACCTTGGGGGTGGGACAAGCATCTGTCATACATTAATGGCAGATCACTTAGCTATACCATTAATGTAAGAAATTACAACGACCCTCTAAAACTAGTAACCTTCGACAGTTATTCTTGGTCAGTGGAATGTGATTTCCTCTGTCATTTACACATACAGAAAAAATGCAGTGTTAGGGTATGTGCACACGTTAAGCATTTGGATGCAGAAATTTCTCATGACAGGAAAAATGCATAAAAAGATGTTTTTATGTGTTTTTGATACTTTTTTGCATTCATATTTTTCATGCATGTGGGGGGAAAAACATTAAGAATTAATATACTGTAGATTTCTGCATCAAATCTGCAACTATAAAAAAAGCAACATGCACAAGACTTGAGAAATCTCATTGACGGTGCTGGCAAAAGGATTTACATGCAGATTTGTGGCAAAAGTGCATTAACAAAAGCGCATAAAAAATGCAATAAAAATGCACTGTATGCACAGCACCTCACATCTATCTTCACAAGATGAAAAGTAGTCCAATTTCAAAACTGACCAATAAGAATTTCTGGACACTTTCTTTTAGACAAACCTTTTATTTAGTTAAAAATTATTCATACCTGATCGCCAATAAAAAGTATACAATATATGTATTCACATATTTTTAAATGTGGTATTGTTAAAGTGATCCTGACCTCACAAATTGCATCCCCATGCTATTTAAACCTGTTCCTGCAGCACCTTAAGTGCTTCCCAGACATCCCTTTCCCTCTAAATATCGATTTGGCAAAGTTTATAAAATCATCTTACATATTTTGAAATCTGCAGCTTCACAGCAGCAAAAGGCATGCCTGCTTGCCGCTCCCCGCCGCCTCCTTCATGATTATTCCCGCCCCGCTGGGCGTGCTGCAGAAAATGGAGCTGTGTCCTCTCCTACGATGGGCGGTATTCCCTGTATGCCGAAAATCTCGTCATATCCGGGTTTACTACGTCAGTACACCCATAACTGGCTAGAACAGACTTCGCGCATGCGCATTCGCAGCACGAAGTCGGCAGTACACCCAAATGTGTGTACTGACGTAGTAAACCCGGATATGACGAGATTTTCGGCATACAGGGAATACCGCCCATCGTAGGAGAGGAATATATCATGAAGGAGGCGGCGGGGAGCGGCAAGCAGGCACACCTTTTGCGGCTGTGAAGCCGCAGATTTCAAAATATGTAAGATGATTTTATAAACTTTGCCAAATCGATATTTAGAGAGAAAGGGATGTCTGGGAAGCACTTAAGGTGCTGCAGGGACAGGTTTAAACAGCATGGGGACGCAATTTGTGAGGTCAGGATCACTTTAAGCAAATCACAGTTCATCTAATAATTAAAAAAACAAATATTTTTGTATTATAGAAGTATTAATAACAGACACATTTTAGGTTTCTATGTATTAATACTATCCACTCTTCTAGCACTAAAATCTTACACAGGCACAAAGACTATTTTTATGGTTTTTACTACATTTTCACAGAAATATTGTGTTTTTTAAAATGATCAAATGTGATTTTTGAACGAAAAATGATGACTTAACAATAACATATTGTTTGAGCTAAAATCTGACAGAAAATAAATAAAAAGTGACAAATCAACTCAAATAAATTGGAAGATTCAGATTTATACAAAACATTTCAGTGGATACATCCTTTACAAAGCCATGTGCTATGATGTTTCTTCCTTAAAAAGTGTCATTTTAGACACACAGCAAAATCTGACATTTCAGCGGCATTTCACTATTTCCATTTCTCTTCACTGCATGACACTGACAGGAATGCTGTGTGTTCATTTCTGATGTCATGTTCAAAGCACAAGGTAAAGGATAGAATAACAGTGGCTAACTTTCATTGTCCTCAGACAAACATTTACTTGAAAAAAAAAATGGATTTTACCATTTGTCATAAAATAACCTTAAAGGGGTTTTCTGGTCCATATCCATAAGTCTGCAGTCACTCTATAGGCCGCTTTACACGTCACGATATCGCAACGCAACTACGATAAAAAGTCACATGGTAGGGGCGTTGCAGTTGATATCGTTCTTCTGTTGTGTTGTGTAAATGGGCAACGCGACTCAAAAACGATGCAACTACCATATTGCTTGTGAATTGTGCATGCTCTTCAACCGCGCAATATTGGCTTGACGATCTGGCAGGATCGTGCTGTGTGACAGCGGAACTACGATTTGGAGTGCAACTTCCCCTATTCACTCCAATGTTAATTGGTTGTTCCTTGAGTTGCTCAGACGCAGTGTGCAAGAGGGGCGTACGACATCGTAGTTGCGTTGCCTGCCGATATCTCCCTGTGTAACATCTCATATGCGATTTTGGACAAGTGACAAAAACGTGCGCGCTGCTGTGAAATTGTATGCAATATCGGAACGATATTGCGACGTGTAAAGCGGCCTTAAGTGTCACTCTGAAGGCCCAGTTACACACACACAGATAATTGTGCAGAAATTGTTCGCAGATCTCTGGTTGCAGTGAAATCATGGACACAATTGAACAATGTGCCCATGATTTCACTGCAACCAGAGATCTGCGAACAATCTCTGCACAATTATCTGTGTGTGTAACTGGGCCTTAAGTGACTGCAGACTTGTGAAACATCACATCTTACACATTGTGTGCTGTGCAGTGTCATCATTCAGAAATGGTGGTCATGTGGGCGCTAGTATGAGATATCTAAACTCCCAGCCAGAATTCAAGCCTCCCTCAGTGCAAATTTACAAGGCATGGTAGTGATCATCTATAGTGATGGGCGAACCTGTCGATACCCAGAATCGGCCGATTTGCTCAAACCTTTTTGTAAAGTCCAAGTTCGCGGCCGGAAGTAACTCCAACTTGCGTCCGAACCTCGAGCTTGGACTTTACAGTTAGGGTATGGGGCAGGGGGGCTGTAAAAGGAAGCATTTAATTAATAAACATTATCATTATACTTACCGGGTGCCACGGAGTGCATCCTACCATCCCACTATCCCTGCCACATCTACTTCTGAGGCCGCTCATTAACGTCTGGGGATATTCACCGTACTGCTGAGAATTCCTTCAGTTCTTGCAGTGGCGCACCTTGTGCCAAGAGGGCCCTGGTGCAGCAGCTGATGGTGAGGCTTTGGGGTTGCGGGGTGCTAACAGATGACGATGAGGAGCGAGGGAGGAGGGGGGTGCTAACAGATGACGGCGAGAAGCGGGGGGTGGTGCTAACAGATGACAGCGAGGAGTGGTGTTTGCTAACAGATGACGGCAAGGAGCGGGCTGCTATAGGCACTTTTGCGGCTCCTACCTGCGTCAGGCCACGCAGTCCTGGGAGCCGGGGCAGCAGAGGAGAGGAGGTGCGGGATCAGCCAAGGGAAGCAGGAAGCTTCCCTCGGTTAACCCCCTCTCCTCTGACACAGGGTCACGGGGGTCGGCTGGGGGCCCCCCTGCAGGCTTGAGGGGCCCCCTAGACAGTCGAGGCCCTGGTGCAGCTGAACCAGCTGCACCACGGTAGGTCCGCCCCGAGCTCTTGGTAGTGTTTGCAATGACATTGGGGTCAACCAAGTTTATGGCTCAGCTATGAATTCGGGTGACCTTTCTCATGGCACCCAGCTCAGACTGGGCCTGCTTGTCGCTATAGACAGATGCGTGTCTGTTCAGAACAATGAAGCAGAGCTGAACTTCCTCTGCCGGTGGATTATGTTGGAGGAAAGGTTTTTTGTAATTAAAGATGGGAGTCTCTAAATGTGTTTTTTGTTTTATTTCTAATAAAAAAAAGTTGTGTCTGTGTTGTGTTTTTTAATGTTTACTATAAATTTATGGTGGGCGGCTCTAATTTGGCCTGACACTGAATTTCAGGCTTACTACCAGCTGACAATACAAACTGGTATTAACCCCATTATTACCAAGCATGCCACCCCCCACCAGGGCCATTGGAAGAGCCGGGTAAAGCGCTTAGGAGATGAATGCACCATTTTCAGGGGTGACTGCAGGTTTTCAGCATGGGAGGACCAGAACAGTAGGACATTACCACATTGAGAGTCCCAGCCCCCAGCTGTCTCGTTTTACCTGGCCGGCGATCAAAATATGGCCCACGCTTTTTAATAATTTATTGAAATAATTTAAAAAAAAAGGGGCTTCCCTGTATTTTGATTGCTAGCCAAGATAAAGCCAGGCAGCTGGAGGTGGTAGTCCATAGCTGTCTGCTTCATCTGCCCTCCAAATCAAAAATAACGTGAAGCGCTACATAATTTTTTAAAATTCTGTCTTTTTACACTACTATATGTGTGACAGACCCAACAGCCAATCACAGATGCTGTCACAGAGAATGGGAGTCTGTGATTGGCTGCTGGAGTAAGTTGAAACCAGCCCATTTATTTTAGGATACTTGAATGTATGGGCTGATTGCAGATTACTCGAGCATCCAATTGTTGGGCCGCTCACACATATAGTAGTGTAAAAATAAATAAATAATTTAAAAAAAATAATGTAGCGCTCTGCAGTATTTTTGATTCTCAGCACAGATAAAGCAGAGAGCTATGGGCTGCCACCCCCAGCAGCATAGCTTTACCTTATCTGGCAATCAAAATATAGGGAAGCACATTTTTTAAAATTATTTAAATAAATGCTTACAAAAAATTGTGTGGGCTCCTGCTGTATTTTGATCACCAGCCACGTAAAACCAGGCATCTGAGGCCTGGGATTCTGAGCATGGTAAAACCCAAGCTTTCTGGCACCCCCATGCTGAAAACCGCAGCTCGCAGCTACCCCTGAAAATGGTACATTCATCATAGCGCCATTTCCAGGCATTTTACCCGGCTCTTCCAGCGGCTCTGGTGGGGGGTGGCATGCTGGGTAATAATGGAGTTAATACCAGCTTTGTATTGTTAGCTGGTGCTAAGCCCAAAATTCATGATGTCAGGTCAAATTGGACCAAGCAACCATGAATTTCTAGTAAACATTAAAAAAACACAACACAAAGAAAAAGTTCTTTTCTTACAAATAGAATACAAAACACATTTAGGGTCTGCATCTTTATTAGAATGAGAAAACTTACCTTCGACGTAATCCAGGTCTTCCTATTTCACCTCTGCTATATCTTTGCCAGCAGACAAAGACGTCTGCTAGAAGAGAGCAGGGCACAGAATGACACAGCTGAGTGCTGTGTATGGAGTAACCTGAAAGCAGCCTATACATTTTACTATACTAGAATGTATGTGCTGATAGCAGATTACTTGAACAGCCAATCACAGATGCCCAAGCATCTGTGATTGTCTGTTGAAGCCAGTGAAGTGAATATCCCTGAAGATCAGTGGCCCGGAAGTAGATGCTGCCGGGACAGTGGGACTGCAGGATGAGGACGGTACAACCTGTAAGTATAATGATAATGTTTATTAATAATGTGTTTTGTTTTATAGCCCCCAGACCCAAACTGTAACACGTGGGTTTCCCAGGGAAATCCTTGTTCAGAGCCTGTGCACAAACACTAGATGTTCAGTATAGACCCCGAATTTTACAGTTTAGGTTCACCCATCACTAGTCAAAATGTGACCAAATATATGCATATTACACAGTGAACATGATGTGAGGAATAACAAGTCTGCAGTCACATTGAGTGATAAATAGAAGGACAGCAGATTAATGGAATTAGACCAGTAAATGCATTTAAACCTTTGTCAAATATAACTGTCCTGACAGGCACATTTCACACATTTTTGTTTCCCCCTCCTTTCCAAGGTGGCTGAAGATCCCCACCCCTCCCATTACTTTCCTATCTTTAGGTACTGCTTAAAACCCCTCCACTAAGTCTTACTGCTTAAATTGCAGAGAGCAGATTAGACCTCCATGGTCTCTCAGGCTCATTGAACCCAAACTCATCTCAATTTTGAACGTTCATAGTTTTTCATCACAGTTGTTTATTTTGATAATTTTATGAATGAATAATTCAGTTTGCGGAAATAGGTAGGGTTTTCTTATAAAAAAGAGGTTAGCCTCAGAAGGCTGTCAAATTATGAATAGCAAAAATGTCACAACGCGATGTGCCTGTCCCATGCAAAACGTATCTGCCAATCTTGCTTTTCTCTCAACCAATGTGTTACTGAGCTTTTAATGTCTTAATCTGAGTTAGGCAGGAGTCACACTGGCAAATGCCTCTGATACAAGTGCATTGGATGCAAAGTGCTACTGGCACTTGGCTCAGACTCAGCTGTGAGAGTGATCCAAGTATCCTACAACTATCATCTGATCCTGTGATCAGATCACAGCTGCATCTCCCCATCTCCTCTCTCTCCATCTCCTCCATTGTCAACCTAGGCGTCTATCGCACTGCACTCGCATGTCTGCCGAGTGTATGCAAGTGCAGTGCGATGCTTCCATCACACACATAGACTTGTAATTCTGCAAGTGGTCCGAGACTTACAGACAATCGCAGCATACTTTGATTTTTTCCTCAGTCAGTTTAGGGCTCAGGAAACACTTACAGATCTGAGCTGCCTGATTGTCTACCATGGGCACAAGTGTAATGCAAGTTTTCTTTGCACTGCAGTCGTGCAAATCATACTCCAGTGTGATTCCAGCCTAAACTTGACTTTATCAACATCTGAGTGCCCTAGTATTCACTTTTTTACCTAATTTTAATGGTTAGTAATAGTTATGTCCCGAAATCTGGAGGTTATTTGGCGGTAGTTGTGAAATTTGGGAACTTTTTATTTTATTAATTTTTATTAAATGAGTTTTTTTTTATTTGCTGCATGTACTCTCTTTTAATTGTGAGGTGCATTGCACCCAAATTCTGATGCTCAAAATGTGCACCTAATGTAGGATTAAAGGGGTATTACAGTCTTTGTGTTGACATAACACTAGGATTTGCACAAGTAAAAAAAATTGCTGAAGGTGCGATATCTGGGTCCCCCACAATTCTGAGAATGAGGGGTGATACTTCATTGCTGTCTCAATATTGCCTCTGCATGGGGATGTTTCAGCCACAACTCAGCTTCATTTAAGTAAACACAGTCAATGCTGCAGCCCGCTTTTTTTCAAGTCATGACATATCCTAGGGATATACAGTTAGGATCAGAAATATTTGGACAGTGACACAATTTTCGCGAGTTGGGTTCTGCATGCCACCACATTGGATTTGAAATGAAACCTCTACAACAGAATTTAAGTGCAGATTGTAACGTTTAATTTGAAGGGTTGAACAAAAATATCTGATAGAAAATGTAGGAATTGTACACATTTCTTTACAAACACTCCACATTTTAGGAGGTCAAAAGTAATTGGACAAATAAACATAACCCAAACAAAATATTTTTATTTTCAATATTTTGTGGCGAATCCTTTGGAGGCAATCACTGCCTTAAGTCTGGAACCCATGGACATCACCAAACGCTGGGTTTCCTCCTTCTTAATGCTTTGCCAGGCCTTTACAGCCGCAGCCTTCAGGTCTTGCTTGTTTGTGGGTCTTTCCGTCTTAAGTCTGGATTTGAGCAAGTGAAATGCATGCTCAATTGGGTTAAGATCTGGTGATTGACTTGGCCATTGCAGAATGTTCCACTTTTTTGCACTCATGAACTCCTGGGTAGCTTTGGCTGTATGCTTGGGGTCATTGTCCATCTGTACTATGAAGCGCCGTCCAATCAACTTTGCAGCATTTGGCTGAATCTGGGCTGAAAGTATATCCCGGTACACTTCAGAATTCATCCGGCTACTCTTGTCTGCTGTTATGTCATCAATAAACACAAGTGACCCAGTGCCATTGAAAGCCATGCATGCCCATGCCATCACGTTGCCTCCACCATGTTTTACAGAGGATGTGGTGTGCCTTGGATCATGTGCCGTTCCCTTTCTTCTCCAAACTTTTTTCTTACCATCATTCTGGTACAGGTTGATCTTTGTCTCATCTGTCCATAGAATACTTTTCCAGAACTGAGCTGGCTTCTTGAGGTGTTTTTCAGCAAATTTAACTCTGGCCTGTCTATTTTTGGAATTGATGAATGGTTTGCATCTAGATGTGAACCCTTTGTATTTACTGTCATGGAGTCTTCTCTTTACTGTTGACTTAGAGACAGATTCACCTACTTCACTGAGAGTGTTCTGGACTTCAGTTGATGTTGTGAACGGGTTCTGCTTCACCAAGTAAAGTATGCAGCGATCATCCACCACTGTTGTCATCCGTGGACGCCCAGGCCTTTTAGAGTTCCCAAGCTCACCAGTCAATTCCTTTTTTCTCAGAATGTACCCAACTGTTGATTTTGCTACTCCAAGCATGTCTGCTATCTCTCTGATGGATTTTTTCTTTTTTTTCAGCCTCAGGATGATCTGCTTCACCTCAATTGAGAGTTCCTTTGACCGCATGTTGTCTGGTCACAGCAACAGCTTCCAAATGCAAAACCACACACCTGGAATCCACCCCTGACCTTTTAACTACTTCATTGATTACAGGTTAACGAGGGAGACGCCTTCAGAGTTAATTGCAGCCCTTAGAGTCCATTGTCCAATTACTTTTGGTCCCTTGAAAAAGAGGAGGCTATGCATTAAAGAGCTATGATTCCTAAACCCTTTCTCTGATTTGGATGTGGAAACTCTCATATTGCAGCTGGGAGTGTGCACTTTCAGCCCATATTATATATATAATTGTATTTCTGAACATGTTTTTGTAAACAGCTAAAATAACAAAACTTGTGTCACTGTCCAAATATTTCTGGCCCTAACTGTATCACTTGTTAAAGTAGGAATATCCTTTTAAAATATTACATCTGCTTATCAATATATACTAACCATCGGCACAAAACCACAGTGGTCCAATTATACCAGGATGTTGTAAAACATAGATCAGCCTATTCGATCATTTGAATTGAGGAGCTGGACGTTTCTATTACCCCCTCTAAATAGGGACATGGAAAATTATAAAAAAAAAATTACCCTTTTAAGAACATTTGTTTACCATAAAAACAATTGTCCAGGTTCTGTTAATATATTTCAGTTAATTTTGTCCTAGTTTCATTGAGGCATCATATTATTCCTTTACAGCATCACTGTATTATGCTGTAAGAAGCCATATTATGTAATAGGACAGATGAATGATACATATAACCCCGTACACTGACTATGTGTCCTAAATACGAGCTGAAGTTTCAACCAACCAACCAAGCATTTAGCAATATCTTAGCAATTCTGTCTGCAGAAATAATGAAAAACTGTCTTCAAAATGAATTTTGCTGCAGGCATTACCTTGACATCGACCCAAATACTTGACTTCAATTTTCTCCTGTTTCTGGCATGATGCCTCTTTGATTTGACATGGATTATCGTAAGATTTCCCATCGGAAGCACAAACTGGGTTGAAACTGATGTGGGAGCAGTCAATGTTACACACACACCTAGAAAATCACAAAAGTAAAACAGTTTAAAAGACAAGCCGCAAGAATAAGGAAAAAGGAAAAGTTGGTTCAAACTTTGCTTCACTTTTTTAAGTCAGAAAGAAAACATTTATTCCCTGATTTGTGTTTTTATTTTTCTTATCATTGTGTACCAGTATTTTCAAGGTCCTCTGAGATAATTCAATAAATGGACATATGAGACAATGAGTTAACTATGAATATGGAAAGGGTTACAGAAATTTTTATGTTCTGGAAATACACTTTTTCATCAGTTTTTCACAAAAGGTTTTTCTTTATGTGACTGCAGACCCTGACAAGTCTAACTACAGTTGCATAAGTTGAGGCTCGTTTGACACAATGCAAGATCTCCAACTGGACTCAAAAAATGTAAATACTTTAATGTTACTTGTCTTCTCATGTTAGACAAAGGAACCTTTTGGGCTTCTCTGGGCTCTAAGCTCAGAGTGCAATTACTGCACTTACTATATATAAGCCCACAAACGCTACACAAAGGACAGATACAAGATCTACTTTTGGCAAGAAGCTGACCATATTTAATTCATCAGATTTTTTAATGGAGATTTTTCACAGAAAAACTGCTGAAAGAGGAGCAAAGGAAGCTGCTTCATTAAAATGTCTAGATACTGAGCTGTTTACACTAAAGATGAGAAGATCTAACAATACTCTATTTGGCAGTTCTCGCAGATTTTATAGGAAAAGTAAATTCATTTGTGAATATCTTCTTCACAAATGATTGTCCTTTATTATGTTATAGAGTCTGGAGAGGCCCCAGAGCAAAATGAATATAAGATAAGAAAGAAAACAACAAATGCTCCTCTAAATGCTTACCTGTCTTGCCAAGCCGTTGCTTCTCATTGTCTCCTGTATGTGCCTTGGTGCCTCTTCTTACCACTGCTGAGCTTTAATATCCCTGAGCTCCCAGTATGCCAGGAAATCTGAAATCTTTCCCCACAAATGCATCATGCAAGGTTACGGCACAAGTCATGATGCCATGATGTTGTGACCTTATGTCACACATGCGTAGGGATATTTTGAGCCTGATCGTTTAGAGAAATATTCTGGCTGAGCACAAAGAGGTACCAGGGTTATTGTGCACGATGGTGATAAGAAGAGGTGCCAAGAACCATAGAGGGCAGTGAGATCTGAATGGTGAGGTCAGTATTATTTATTTATTGTTGGCTTTTTTTCCTGTTCTCTCCTGTTCAGCAAAATGACCGCTAGCTCGCCATCATTTTGCTAAATTTGTGCACATCAAATTACAAAAATAATGTATTCTACAGAAAACAGATTTCCTTTATAATTCAAGTAGAATTTAATTCCATGTGAATAAGTATGCCCATCTTTAGTTTACATTGCTAATATAGATGACATTCATAACTTCTTTTAACATTAGTTTATTATTATTCTCAATTATAAATTCAAACATACATGATACAGTATGTGTTAATATTGGCATGCTCCTAATTTAGTAATGCATCTACTTTGTCAAGGGACCAGGCAGGGAACACACAAGTAAAGGCAAGGACAGTTTTTTATTCTAAACATTGCAGATTGTGTAATTTCATGTTATGTTCTACATATTTTCTTTCCAGATAATTTGAGCAGAAAATCTACATCATATCCTCCGCCCCTTCTGAACAAACACTGGAAATGACCATGTTCATCTGATGTCCATGTCCCGTATTTGGTAAAACTCTCTGTAAATACTAGTCTACATTCTTCTAAAAAAAATAATCAAAGTATGCCAATACTCCATAACTACTTTTTACCATGTACTCACAGCCCCAAAGCTCACTATCTAATTGAATATTGTCTATTATTTTTAAAGGGACCTTGTGATCAGGATATCAGAGCAGTGGCATATGTGTAAAGGTCTTTTAAAGCTCATGATATCTATGCTTTGCTTGCAGTATTTCTCTTTGACATTGTATAGAAATCCAACCTTGATATTGTAATCACAAATGGCTGACACTACACTTCCAGCTTTCCCACCTCTCTCTTTATGTCTCCACTTGCCTCCAGTCTCCTTCCATGCCAAGAATCCACACAAGCCTTGCCATTGCCCTGGGTTTTTTACATCAAAAGTTTCCTGATGATGAATTGCTTAGGCCCTGATTAATCAAGCTGTTTTTACTAGAATTCTGGCATAAAACGGTTGAAAGCTTGCAAGTTTTTATGCCATTCCCAGCCATGTCTGCCAACTTTTTGGAAAATTGGTGGAGCTTAGGTGATGTGGCTGGCCAAATGCATACAATAATTCATTATACTTTATACCACATAAGTGGCATAAATGACAACTGATATGTAGACTAACGCAATCCTGGAGCACAATTCTGGCGGTTGCCCATGACTTTTGAAAAATTTGTACATTTCATTAAAAATATGGACGCATCTTAATGAATTTGGTCCACCTTACTCCAGCTCTCCCTTCACTAAGACGGAAATACTAAATGCCAGTCTTAATAAATCGACAGCTTAGTCTTTAATTGGTCAAAATCTACATTATACTAATTGAATCAACAGCAAAATCTTGAAAATTATAGTTTCCCTGATATTTTCTATTATTATACAATATAAATTTCTTGATTTGTCTACACAATTATTTAGTCATATCCGTCTATGGCTGCTTTCACATTGCGATTTTAGAGGATCCGTGGCTGTCCGTTTTACAATCCGATTTGGCCCCCATGTTATCCTATGGAGATCAGATCGGATTTGGCCTAATTGCCATCCGATTTTGTCGGATCTGATTTGTGTCCGATTTTTTGCTGTGCCCAAAATTGGAGACTGCTCCGATTTTTGACACAGCAAAAAATCGGACACAAATCGGATCCCACAAAATCGGATGGCAATTAGGCCAAATCTGACCCAATCTGCGGCCTTTAACCTGGGGGCCAATGGAGCACAGGTCCAAGAAAACACAGGATCATTTCTCGGACCAGATTTTAGTGTTCTAAGGGTACCTTTACATGCCAATTAACAACATATAGAGAGTTGTCCTTACAATGTGTGTTAGTATTTTGGCCAGTGGCCAGAATGAGCCCCTCCTGAATAAACAATCCTCAAAACCAAACAAAGAAGGAGGTTTCAGGCCCTTTTGTATAAAATATGTATCAAAAACACCCATGCTATGTTTTATTAATGAATTTATTAAAGTTAATGCAAAATACATATAAAATCCATTTCATATCATCAGGGCCGGTTTTAGGCAAAGTGGGGTCCTAGGCAAAAGGTTAAAGTGGACCCTAAATGCTCAGGCCACTTTCACATCTAACGCTTTGCTGCATTTTGCTCAATTTGCATTCCCATGCGTTTTTACCGCAAAAACGCATCAAAACGCATGCGTTTTTGTTCCCATTGATTTTAATGGAAACACATGCAAAAACGCATGTAAAAACGCATGTGCGTTTTCAAAAACAGAAAACGCATGCGTTTTTGCCAACGCTGCCCAAAACATCGGGGAAGACGTTTTGTGCTGCGTTCGCAAAAATGCATGCGTTTTGCGTTTTTGAAAACGCACATGCGTTTTGCATGCGTTTTTACATGCGTTCCCATTGAAATCAATGGGGGAAAAAACGCTAGCGTTTTTAATGCGTTTTTAGCGGTAAAAACAGCTAGAAAGGCAAATTTAGCAAACCGCACACCAACCTTAGATGTGGAACAGGCCGTAGTTATATGGTAAGAGTGACTTCATAAGTTGATTTTCTAGGTCAGAATAAGAACATACTGAACATCATTTTTATTTCAATCATAAAAAAAAAAAACAGAAATTTGTAAAAAAAAAAAATATTATTTTTTTATTTTCCGAGACCCATGATGTTTTAATTTTTGAAGATACAGGGCTATGTGAGGGCTTACTTTATGTGCCCTGAGCTGCCATTTTTACTGATACCATTTTGAGTCAGATACAACATTTTGATCGCCTTTTATTGCATTTTATTGTAACAACGTGGTGGCCTAAAAAACATAATTCTGGCATTTTTATTTTTTTCCCATTACGCCATTTACCAATTGGATTAATTTACTTCATATATTGATAGCTTAGATTCTTACGAACGCAGCGATACCAAATATGTGTATTTTTACATTTTTTTCACTGTTTTATTACTATTTTCAGTTCAGCTCCTTTGGGGGCCCCTAAGAGAGTGGGGGCCCTAGGCAACTGCCCAGTCTGCCCCCCCTAATGCCGGCCCTGCATATCACCTATATACAGTAGATAAGAGATACATATACATCATATATTTATTTCATAAAGTGATCAGTATTTAAAGTGATATTGTGACATTAAAATTTCCTAGTAGGATGGTATAACCCCTCCTAAATGAATATAGGGCAAGTCATCAGAAGTATATGGTCAGTGAATCCGCATTTACTCCATATATCCTGTGTATAGCCTGGTACATAGTAGTAATATATAGCAATTCAACCCCAAAAGGGGAGGGAAAGTCCGACTAATAGGTGTCCATCATCCCCATGTGTTGAGCCCTGTGGGGCAGCGCCGGACATTTGTCCAAATACACTAGCATCACAGTCCATCCCAATAAGGGGAGATAACTATTTCAGACTTCCCCTGTTAAATCCTATCATGCACTACACAAGGTTCAGAGCATATGTATACAGTGTTCCCTCCTCCCACAACCTCAGCACTTATTATAGGAGGGATAAGGTGTCCGTGTGCCCCCCAGACGCGTTTCGCCAATGCTTTATCAATGGGGATACCGATCGCCGATGCTGCAAATACACGCCGCCACAACGTGCTCCACTGAAGGCATCTTTGTTCCCCGGAAGTGCCGACGGGTGCTGCGGCTTACTTCCTGTGGAATACCTTCGCTAATTCACACGCCGCTACCACAAAGGAATATGGGCGTACACATTTCGCGCCGTAAGTACATAGGCATGACAGAGTTGTGTGTTCCATGATGCACAAGCGTTGATTGGACAGCGCAATAGAGTCATGATTGGCCAGCCTACGCAGGAAGACTGGCTAATACATGACGCCATTGCAATTGTGGACTCTGAATGGATAGCTCTTTAAATATGGGGCCCTGTGAAGGGACAACCAATCGTAACGCATGAGCCTCCACCAATGATCGCTGATGGGGCGTGGTATCCATGACGCCGTGGCACGCTCCTGGGAATTCATAGGCCACGCAAATACCTTGCCTCTGCCTCGATTACACGCCACCACCATAGGAATTGTGCCTTCCTGTTTTTGAGCACGGCTCAGCAACAGGTATTCTAAGGAACTGCGGAGCACAGGGAGGAATTTCGGGTCATTCCATGTCAAGTGATCCAAAAATGAATATTTTTTTTCCCTGACGTCCTCAGATTTTTTTTAATTTTTTTTCTATATGAAGAACAACTTTAGTTAATTACAAAAAAAAAGTTTTGAATTTTTTTCTTTATCAGTTAATTTTTTTACAGATTTTTAAAGTTTTAAAAAAGTGCGAATTTTGGCCTGGTATGGCTTTACATTTTCTATCATATCTCGGGCTAGAAATAAGATAGAGAAACAAAATAAACACCAATCTACTCAGAACTGTGCAGGCTTTCACCAGATATGTCACAAGAGGATCTTTGTTAATATTTTACCCATGTGATCGCAAGCGCAAAACTTTAAAACGCATTTCCAAAAAATCAGCGCGCTTTAAATATTTCAAAAACTGCCCATGTGTCTGCTATGCTCTTAGCCACATCTGTACCAAATTTCAAGTTGGGATCGCGATGGGATCATATTTTAAAATATTTTAATATTAATAGCGTCAATGGGTCATTCTATATCAAGTGATCTAAATATGAATATTTTTTTTTACCTGACGTCTTTAGATTTTTTTAATTCTTTTTCTTTATGAAGTACAACTTTAGTTAATTACAAATTAAAAGTTTAGAATTTTTTTCTTCATCAGTTAATTTTTTACAGGTTTTTAAATGTTAAAAAAAGGGTGAATTTTGGCCTGGTATGACTTTACATTTTTTTATCTCAGGCTAGAAATAAGATAATGAAGTGGCAGAGGCATCATTTTACTCAGAACGGTAACAGCTTTCATTTGATATGTTACAAGACTATGTTTCTTTATATCAAATTCAAACTATTGACGGGCAATTGTGAAAAAATGACTGATTGTGTTCTTGGTTATATTTGTGCAGAGATTCAACTTGGGACCTGTCAAATTTATATATTATTTATTTTATGGTTGTGTGAGTTATCACAACTTATTGAATAAAACATTTATATGCAACAAAAAAGAAACACAAAAAACAAATCCCATAAGTGTCAGGATAAATACATCTTAATCATCAGAACACAACGCTCAGCATTTTCAACTTGAATGTATTTAACAAACCAAAAGAAGAAAGGTGATCATATCCTCAAGTTTGATTAAACAAGATTAAAAGAACCAAAAATGTTAACCCCTATTTATACATATAAATTTGTTTTCTATTCTATCACTAAACATGTGATTTATGAAGTGTTTAATAAGAATAGTACAGTAGTTAAAGGGAACCAACCACCCCCAATGACCCCAGCGGACTATTAATATGGCTCCCTACACCCAGCACATACATGTGCTGCAATGTTTTTTGCTAAAAAAACTGCTTTTTAAAAGTAAAGATAATGCTTTATAAAGTTTCTACCGAAGGGACGGGTGGGCGTTACTTACATGGGGCTAAAGACGGGTTGCAGCTGCCACTCATCCTCCTCTCTCCCCTCGCAGCAGTAACGGCCAGCCCTTTGTTCAGCGTCACAGCCTGGTGCACGGGATCGCATGCCCGTGCACACGTCATCAGCTACAGCCGGGTAGCGAGCGCGCGCTCTGACTTCCTGCGCTCAGCTATGGAAGTCAGAGCGCGCGCTCGCTACCCGGCTGTGGCTGATGACGTGTGCACGGGCATGCGATCCCGTGCACCAGGCTGTGACGCTGAACAAAGGGCTGGCCGTTACTGCTGCGAGGGGAGAGAGGAGGATGAGTGGCAGCTGCAACCCGGCTTTAGCCCCATGTAAGTAACGCCCACCCGTCCCTTCGGTAGAAACTTTATAAAGCATTATCTTTACTTTTAAAAAGCAGTTTTTTTAGCAAAAAACATTGCAGCACATGTATGTGCTGGGTGTAGGGAGCCATATTAATAGTCCGGGGGGGTCATTGGGGGTGGTTGGTTCCCTTTAAATCATCGTTCTATAAATTATGAAATAATCAAACAATTAATAGTATGTTTTTAAAGTGGCATTTTATCAATTTGTCCCTTCTAGTGGGTGAAATGTAATCTTGTCCATAAACGCTTACTAGCAATCACCATTTCCTTGTGCGTCAAAGAGTATGTCCGGCCTGTCACGGTGTTAGGCTCCGCCTGAGTTAATATCTGATTTTTGTGCACTTTTAAAATGTCTGGCTTTCTTGGATACACAAAGGATGGCGCTGGACCAGAAGGATGCAATAAAGTCAATTCTACTTCTTCATTTTCACAATCTTTGGAGAGTACAGTAGCCAGCCACCAGCGCCAATCATATTCATATTTTTTCAAAAGGATTGCAACAGTGTCTATGATAAAATGCTGTTTCTTGAGAAGTAGCAGCCATTGCTGTGTGGGAAAAATAGAGTTAATATTAAGTAAGGAAGATAGGTAATAAAAATAAAGATTTACAGTACACTTGAGATAGAACTGTATTACTATAAAGTAAGTTTTAGGGCTAGCGTGCACAGTTTTTTCTGTCTGCAGATACACGCTGCAGTTTTGGCAGCTTGTTTTTCTACCAAGTTTTTACCACATATGCGTTAGTTTTTTTAATCGCTAGTGAAAAAAATGGCAGCTTTTTTTATATAAATGATAAATGCTGCGTTTATTGCAGCGATTAAAAAGTAGTTCAAGCAGTGATTTACTCACTCTTGAGTGTTTCCAAAAACACTGCATGTGGTGAACCCCATAGAAATCAATGGGGCTGTTTTTCTGAATGATGATCCCTAAGAATAGCACTGTGTGTATTGGCCCTTAATAATAAAAGCATTAAACTATTAATATATTTACTCACCCATATTTTAGTACACAGCCTTGATGGCTTTGTACAGACTATTGTTTGTTCAGGAGTGAAGATGTCCAGACATGTCAGGACATGAAAGGTCTGAACGAGCTGTCTTACTTCCTGAATGCAGTGGGTAGACACTTAACATGATTGACAGAGCTGCTGGCCTATCATCTGCTCTGCATTCACTGTCTATCCCTGTGCTTTCTCAGGTTGAGCCCTAACAAAGCTTTTTCCTATATGTCCTCTCCTGCTTCTAAGCTGTAACATATCAAAATAATACAGTAATGTCTAAAAATAATGGATTTGATAAATATAGACCCCACACTTTTAGACCACAGGTTGAACAGATCTGAATTCAAGATTTTTGAATTGACACTATAATAGTTAAATATTTTAAAATATGATCCCATCACGATCCCAACTTGAAATTTGGTACAGATGTGGCTAAGAGCATAAAAGACACATGGGCAGTTTTGGAAAATTTTTATTAAAACGTTTTTTCGGAAATGCGTTTCAAAATGTTGAGTTTGCGTTCGCATGGGTAAAAAATTAAAATTAACAAATATACTCTTGTGACATATCTGGTGAAAGCCTGGACAGTTCTGAGTAGAATGGTGTTTATTTGTTTCTCTATCTTATTTCTAGCCCAAATAAAAGAATGTAAAGTCATACCAGACCAAAATTCACACTTTTTTTAAACTTTAAAAATCTGTAAAATATTAACTGATGAAGAAAAAAATTCTAAACTTTTAATTTGTAATTAACTAAAGTAGTACTTTATAAAGGAAAAAAAATAAAAAAAAAATCTAAAGACGTCAGGTAAAAAAAAATATTCATATTTAGATCACTTGATATGGAATGACCCATTGACGCTATTAATAGTAAAGTATTTTAAAATATGATCCCATCGCGATCCCAACTTGAAATTTGGTACAGATGTGGCTAAGGGCAAAGCAGACACATGGGCAGTTTTTGAAATATTTAAAGCGCGCCGATTTTTCGGAAATGCGTTTTAAAGTTTTGCGCTTGCGATCACATGGGTAAAATATTAACAAAGATCCTCTTGTGACATATCTGGTGAAAGCCTGTATAGTTCTGAGTAGAATGGTGTTTACTTTGTCTATCTTATTCCTAGCCTTAGTTATGAGGAGAAACGTAAAGGCAGGCAACAGCGAAATTCGCACTTTTTCCGAACTTTGAAAATCATTTTTAAAAAAAAATTTTTTTTTTTTTAATTTTTCTCTTCACATTTTGCATTGTCTGACATGCTATTATCAAATAACAAAATCTCAAAAGAATTAAAAATATAGAGGTAATAATCATTGGTTCACTTGACATGGAATGACCCTTTCCCGATTTACATGCCGCCATTTCGTAGTGATTTCATGGCAACAGGCACAATTGTCCCCAGTGCCCGGCAGTTTCTACCTTCCTGTGGTGGCGTGTAAAGGTACCCTTAGCATGCTCAGTGCACTAAAACTGCTCCTAACCATCTAATTTGGCTTCCGCAATGTATATACATATATTTGTAAAAGAAAGGGTTAAAATAAAGAATATGTATGCTCACCTGTCCAGCGAGTCCCCTGGCACCTCCAGCAAGCTCCAGAGAGGACCTGTTGTTATGTTACAACCCGGTAGCGTCATTGAGTCCCATGACTGCCATTACCACAGTGACTGAGGTTGATCAGCTGATCGGGTTGTGACTTAACAGCAGGTTCTATAAGAATGCGGACCTTGCTGGAGGCGCCGGAGGACTCGCTGGAAGGTGAGCATATATTTTTTTATTTTTAACCCTTTCTTTTACTAAATTTCACTTTCCACAATGTATATTATACATTGCGGACGTGAAAGTGCCCCGCTGCCTCCTCAGCTGTTTTTTCTGTGTCCGGATCCGTGATAATCACGGCCCGGATACAGAATAGGTCACCTCCTATGGTGACCTTTCCTGTCGTGGGGTCCTGCAAAAAGTAGGATCCACAGACAGGAAAAAATGCTTTGTGAAACCACCCTAAGGGTACCTTTACACGCCGCAATATCTGGTGGAAATCCTGATGGCGATACGTCACCCTGAAACTATCGCCGTCAAATTGCCTCACAGTTGCGGCGTGTATTTGGGGAATTTGGCAGCGATAAATCACCTGTCGCCTGTTCCTGATTTCAGAGCACTGCTCCAAAATCAGAGGCAATCATGAAGGCGAGATTCCCGGCTTTGGCGTGTGGTAGGGCGATAGTGAAGGAATCTGCGTTGCCTTTTGATTTCCCGTAGGCGTGCCACAGTGTGCTGGAGTCCATGCCCCATCTGCGATGATTGGTGGTGGCTACTGTGTTCCCATTGGATGTCAGTTGACAGGGTGCCATATTTGAAGAGCTGTCGATTCAGCAACACACACATCTTCAATGGCGTCATGTATTAGCCAGCCTTCCAGAGCAGGCTGGCCAATCATGACGCTATTGCGTTGTCCAATGAGCGTGTTTGGGGCGCGGTGTAAACCAGTCTGGCACACCTATGTTCTCGGCGCGCCTGAACATGTACGTCCACATTCCTTTGGGGAGTGCAGCGTGTGAACGGTGAGGGAAGTTGGTTCCGCTGTGGGTGAGGTGATTTCCGGGGCGGCACATCGCCTTAGGTTGAGGCGAAATTGAGGTGTGTAATGGTGCCATCGGCGATCTGAGGTGAGCATGAAAAACGTGCATGCACACGTTAGATTGCCTCATATCGCCACCAAAAATTGCGGCGTGTAAAGGTACCCTAAGAGTCAGACTTCAAAGAAAGTGTCATTGGATAAAACAATGAAACAAAATGCAATCGTACCTAAATTATGCTTCTAATGTTAGATTGGTGCTTCTGCACATAGATTGCTTTTTTCACAGAATATATAGTAAGTGTTTTTTGACAGCCGCCCTTCCTCCCACCCACATGCAACAAACATATATATTTTTTATTCTTAACCTCTTTAATACTTAAGCCTTCAAATGTCTAAATTACCACAGCAAAAATTTCATGTTTCAGAATTACATATAATAAAGGTGACATTTCCTTGTTGATTTGTATGTTATCCAAATATCTTTTATCCTCATTTTGCTTCACAGATGGTGTTTTAGGCTATGGCCACATTAGCATTGTGGCCTCCGTCATGCTTGATCCAGCATAGATCAGCATTCCCCAGCGTTACCGTAGTATAATGCATGAAAGTTCCGGAGTTTGAAATCTCGCACTATTTTGTAGCGGACAGCTTAACGCTGCAAGCGGCGTACAGCTGTCCACTACAAAATAGCGCGAGATTTCAAACTCTGGCACTTTCATGCCAGCTTTTGCATGCGCTTCGGGTCCTGTCACCCATATTACTCTATGGCAGTGTTAAGGCAGAACCACAGCAAACTCTGAGAGGTTGTGGATATGTGCAGCTGTTGGACATTCCTTGCTCTGCCAGAATGAATGTGGCAGTGTGTCCTTAGAATTACAACTCCCTGTTGACATACCCATGTATAGAAATGCATTGGGAGAACTCACATATTATCAGAGGATGGTACTTGGAGTAATAATGATTGGTGTCAAGCAGAATAGGACACAGTGTGACTAATGAATTGGCCTGGACCATTTTTTGATCTTCGGGCTCCCGCTGGCCAGTATGCATCGGTGTATTTGACGCCTTAACAACAACCTCGTTGGCGACACAGAACTCAGCCACGTAGGTCTGAGTTGTCAGACTAGCTGCTGTGTGACAGGGTCCCAACAAATGCCGAAGTCATTATACTGTTCGCCGTATCATTGCTGCGTCATTCAGTAAATGTAACTGTTTGACATCTCCCCAGCGACCACGTAGCGACATTCTAGTGATCCTTACCAGGTCGTATCGTTGTCGGGATCGCTGGAACATCGCCAAGTGTAACGGGACCCTAAGTCAGCCAAACCTTTATAATGGCAGACTGCTCTGCAATACGATTACCAAAATTAGGACATATAGATATTTTAGGTTTTGTAGAAATAGTATACTTTTCATGCATATTCTGCCTGAAATCCACCTGGAAAAGAGCTGTAAAAGTTCCGTAAAAAATTAATTTAATGAACAGCAATTTCAAAACAACATTGATCCATCTTATGTCACATCTTTTTGCAAACCCTGAAGCAGTTCAAAAGAGAAAAGCTCATTTTTGGGTGGCTTCAGCTTCTATTCTACAATACTTCTTAGTGTACAGTCAAAGATTCCAGCAAAACTATTCCAAGAAAATGACCACTGGCATTGTCCTGAAATGGCTATGACTGAAAAAACTTGGTATTTAGGAAAATTAATGTAGCAATCTCATTAGGAGAGTTGGGGCACCGAAACCACAAGGACAATGGCATATTGGGTGACAAACCTTTTATTTCACCACAACGCGTTTCGGTAGCGGACTGCTACCTTCCTCAGGTGTATAACAATGGGAAGGGGAGAAGACACATTTTATAGGGGCAGTGGATCAATAAATTTACATTAATTTTCCTAAATACCATGTCCTTGCTACGAGGGTATGTGTCAGGAGCTGCACTGGCCCAGATCCACTCACATCCCAGCCTTGAGGACCTGCGTTGATGTATTTCCAGGTTACGCAATCACAAGACCGTATAGAGGATCACGTGACTGGATCCAGGAAAACCCGCATGGCAGTGACAACACTGGTGCCTCCGCCGATCAGCGTACTACTGAGGTTGTGCAGGGCTGCACAACCTGAGGAGGTGAGAGGCCATTTGACCTACATGTTTCCCTAATTCCACTAGACCACCGGGTGCCTCTCAAATTGCTTTTCACCAGGTGCCTCTCAAATTGCGCTTCGCTCTTTTCTTTTTTCTGAAAAAACCTGGTAGCTGGGCCAGTATCTAAAAAAAGAAGAAAAAAATCCAGGTCCTAAAAACATCTTTAACCTTTATTCAATAGATTTAAAATAAACAGATTCATAATAAAGACAAAAGCTAAACGTTTCAAACGCACGAAGTTGATTATTGTCAAAGAAGCCTGGAAGCCATGGACATCACCAAACACTGAGTTTCCTTCTTTGTTATGCTTTGCCAGCTCTTTTCTGCAGCTGACTTCAGTTTTTGCTTGCTTATGGGTCTTTTTGCCTTATGTTTTGTCTTAAGCTTGTAAAATGTAATCTTGATGGTGTTGAGCTCTGGCGATTGACTCTGACATTGTAAGAACATTCCACTTCTTCACCTTAAAAAACTTCTCGCTTGCTTTGATATTATGCTTTGGATCATTGTTCATATGTACTGTGAAGCACTGTCCAATCAGTCATGTTTAATTTGGTAAAGCCTGAGCAGAAATAATGGTCCTGTACACTTCAGAATTCATCCGGCTGCTTCTGTCTTCAGTCACATCATCAATGACCACCAGTGAACCAGCACTATTGGAAGCCATACATGCCCATGCCATCACACTGTCTCTATCATGTATTACAGAGGATGTGGTGTGCTTTGGATCATGGCCTATTCGAAGTCTTTTCCATACTTTCTTAGGCTGGGCATGAGTTTTTTTAGTGACTTAAAAAAACTCATGCGTTTTTCCATGCGTTTTTTCATGTAATTATGACTTTTTTAAGGTGTGTGATGGCACCCTGCGTTTTTGCATGCGTTTTTAAATCCGCACCAAAAAATAGTGCATGCACTATTTTTTGGTGCTGTTTTAAAAACACATGCGTTTTTTAGAAAACGCATGCGTTTTTTTAACATGGGCCCCTATGGAAAACGCATGCAAAAACGCATGGTACATAGTACCATTTAGTACCATCCAAAACTGCATGCGTTTTCCATAGGGGCCAATGTTAAAAAAACGCATGCGTTTTCTTAAAAACGCATGCGTTTTTAAAACAGCACCAAAAAATAGTGCATGCACGGTGGTTCAAGTGGTTAGCACTGTAGCCTTTGCAGCACTGGGGTCTTGAAGTCCTGGGTTCAATTCCCATCAATGACACTAAGAACAACATTTGCAAGGAATTTGTATGTTCTCCCCGTGTTTGCCTGGGTTTCCTCCGGGCACTCCGGTTTCCTCCCACATTGTAAAGACATACTGATAGGATGTTTAGATTGTGAGCTAGAGCTCACAATCTAAACATCCTATCAGAAGAGAGACAGCATTACTGATGTATGTAAAGTGCTATGGAATTAATAGTGCTATATAAATGAATAAATTATTATTTATTATTATTATTATTATCTTTCACCTGCTTAATTTAATGTGGATTAACAAGGGAATTGCCCATGCAGATCATTAAAAGTATTATTAAATTGTCCAATTACTTTTGGTCCCTTAATAAAAAGATATCTTAAATATTAAAGAGCTGTAATTTGTTAACTCTTATTGCAATTAGAATGTGAATACTTTCTATTTAGACTTGATAGTCTGCACGTTAAGCCCATATTGATTATATATATACTAGCTGTGAGCCCGATGCAAATGCATCGGGTGTCTAGAATATTTTTTTTTTTTTTTAGATTTTCAAATAATAATCCAATATAGTAGATAGGAATTTTTTATTTTATTATTTATTTTGTTTTGTTTTTTTACTATTTTTATTATTATTAAATGTATTTATTATTTGTTATTTTATGAAAATTTATTTGTATTAAAATTATTTTATTTTATTTAAAAACCGCATCTGCGGCGCGGTTGCGGTAATCCCCATAGAAAGTATAGGGGGACTTGCGGCAGGTGCGGCAAAACCGCACTTGCCGCACCTGCCGCAAGTCCCCCTATACTTTCTAAGGGGATTACCGCAACCGCGCCGCAAGTGCTCGCACTCAGCCAGCGACTCGCAATGCGGCGCGGTTGCGGTAATCCTTATGGGGATTACCGCAACCGCGCCGCAAGTGCTCGCACTCAGCCAGCGACTCGCAATGCGGCGCGGTTGCGGTAATCCTTATGGGAATTACCGCAACCGCGCCGCAAGTGCTCGCACTCAGGCAGCGACTCGCTGCCGCACCTGCCGCAAGTCCCCCTATACTTTCTATGGGGATTACCGCAACCGCGCCGCAAGTGTAGCGACTCGCAATGGCCTCGCGGCCATTGCTCGCGCTACACAGCGACTCGCAATAGATCCCCATTGAAAGTATAGGGGGAGTTGCGGCAGATGCGGCAGCTGAGGTAGCGACTCGCAATGGCCTCGCGGCCATTGCTCGCGCTACCTCAGCGGTAAATCGCTAACTTTGTAGCCGGGCCTCTGGTTCTATTTTCGCCCAGCGACTCGCAATGGCCGCTTCGCGGCCATTGCTCGCGCGTGGTGACGTCACAGCGTGACATAGCCACGGCGTTTTCGGGGTCCGACACAAAAATGCCTTCGGCAATTATATAGTAGATAGCTACTTTTTGGGGGAGTCCAATACTTTTTTTGGGGGGTCCAATACTTTTTGGGGGGGGTCCAATACTTATTGGGGCGCGTTCAATGCTTTTTGGGGTGCGTTCAATACTTATTGGGGCGCGTTCAATGCTTTTTGGGGCGCGTTCAATGCTTTTTGGGGCGTGTTCAATACTTTTTGGGGGGCGTTCAATACTTATTGGGGTGTGTTCAATACTTTTTGGGGCGCGTTCAATACTTTTTGGGGCGCGTTCAATACTTATTGGGGCGCGTTCAATACTTTTTTGGGCGCGTTCAATACTTATTGGGGTGTGTTCAATACTTATTGGGACGCGTTCAATACTTTTTGTGGCGCGTTCAATACTTTTTGGGGCGCGTTCAATACTTATTGGGGTGCGTTCAATACTTTTTGGGGCGCGTTCAATACTTATTGGGGTGTGTTCAATACTTATTGGGGTGTGTTCAATACTTATTGGGACGCGTTCAATACTTTTTGGGGCGCGTTCAATACTTATTGTGACGCGTTCAATACTTATTGGGGTGTGTTCAATACTTTTTGGGCGCGTTCAATACTTTTTGGGCGCGTTCAATACTTATTGGGGTGCGTTCAATACTTTTTGGGGCGCGTTCAATACTTTTTGGGGCGCGTTCAATACTTATTGGGGTGTGTTCAATACTTTTTGGGGCGCGTTCAATACTTATTGTGACGCGTTCAATACTTATTGGGTGTGTTCAATACTTTTTGGGGCGCGTTCAATACTTTTTGGGGCGCGTTCAATACTTATTGGGGTGTGTTCAATACTTTTTGGAGTGCTTTGCTGGGCTAAACCTGAATGGTGCACAGGGGGTTAATCACATGTCAGGTCTGTGTGTGAGTGAAGATGTGCTGATTGACTCACTGGGTTGCAGCTGGGAGTGAGTAGGCTGGATAGGAACCTGCCAGGTGTCTGAGTGAGGAGAGAACGATTCAGAAGTTCAGAGCACTGCCATGTGAAGAGGTGCTGGAAGTGATCCGTCCTCAGTGGGTAAGTGATGGGAGCCTACCAGCTGATGTGTGCATGGCAGCCAGTGTCCAAGGGCCAGGCGGTCACAGCTGACTTTGGGACATTGAGGGGGGGGGGCTGTGCGGCCATTGAGGGGGGAGGGGGGGTCTGTGCGGCCATTGGGGGGGGGGCGGGCTGTGCGGCCATTGGGGGGGGGTCTGTGCGGCCATTGGGGGGGTCTGTGCGGCCATTGAAGGGGGGGGGGGCTGTGCGGCCAATGGGGGGGGGGGGTCTGTGCGGCCATTGGGGGGGGGTCTGTGCGGTCCATTGGGGGGGGTCTGTGCGGCCAGTAGTAGTAGTATGATTGATGACGATCTGTGATAGCGACTCGCAATGCTTGCACTACCCAGCGACTCGCATAGATCCCCATTGAAAGTATAGGGGAGTTGCGGCAGCTGAGGTAGCGACTCGCAATGGCCTCGCGGCCATTGCTCGCGCTACCTCAGCGGTAAATCGCTAACTTTGTAGCCGGCCTCTGGTTCATATATGATGATGATGATGATGATGATGATGATGATGATGATCTGTGATAGTGACTCGCAATGCTTGCACTACCCAGCGACTCGCAATAGATCCCCATTGAAAGTATAGGGGAGTTGCGGCAGCTGAGGTAGCGACTCGCAATGGCCTCGCGGCCATTGCTCGCGCTACCTCAGCGTAAATTCGCTAACTTTGTAGCCGGGCCTCTGGTTCTATTTTCGGCCAGCGACTCGCAATGGCCGCTTCGCGGCCATTGCTCGCGCGTGGTGACGTCAATCAGCGTGACATAGCCACGGCGTTTTCGGGGTCCGACACAAAAATGCCTACGGCAATTATATAGTAGATATATGTTTTGGTAAAATATTAAGAGGCCAAAACATGTGTCGTTGTCCAAATATTTCTGGACTTAACTATATATTTTTAGGTTCATAAATTTCTCATTGTTAAAGTAGCAACAATTATAAATGATAAACTTTCTGCAGGCACCAAAAGGTGAATTTTACCTGTTGTAATTCTAGTTTACTTCTTTTTGGTTCACCTTCTCACAAGCCTCAGGTTATTAGACTAAATATCCTATCTTGCCTATGTACAATGCATCATCTTGTTAGGCAAGCCATCCTGTCACATAAGTGCCCATGGGCAATCTAGCTGAACATGTCAATTCCCTTTAGCGTTTGTCACTTGAAGTATGGTCTTTTGCACTTGACCACTTCTGTGCTAGAAAATTAAAGAAACATATCTTGAACAGATTGGATTTAAGAGATTGCTTTTTCCACTGAATGCTTTGAGGATCTCAGCAAAGTGTCTGGGTCCCAGAACACCTTAAATGATTCAGAATCATATTTTAACATTTTAATGTACACACGGCATGACGTGAAAAAACAGCCTGTTATCTGCAGAAAACATTTAATACAGTTGAGCAGGCAATTAAGTCCTATGGAGAAATGCTTACTTAATGACACATTACAATTACACATCTTGTAGTATCCTCGTTAAACTTGTTTTTAACTTAAGTAATATTTAGCATAGACAAATACATTTTCTAACTAGTAATAGTTGTGGAATTATTAAAAATAATTTAATGTACACTGATTTTAAAATTCTATCTTCCTGAACATTCTCGTAGTTCATCGATGAAGTGTAAACATACACAAAGTATTACTGCTTTATTTACTTTTTCTGAGACTTTTTTCATGATGCAAGCTGTAATGCTTTTCACAGTCTGTGGGGAGATGTGTTGCTTATTTGCCTGCATCTAACCTTGTGCAAGCTGTAACAAGAAATGGAACAGGATTTTTCACAAACAGACTTTGAAGCCCCCATCACACTAAGCAAGATCAATAGTGAGATCGCTGTTAAGTCACAAGTTTAGTGACGCAACAGCGACCTCGCCAGCGATCTTGCTATGTTTGACACTTAGCAGTGACCAAGCCCCTGCTGTGAGATCACTGGTTGTGTCGGAGTCGCCTGGACCATTTTTTGATCATTGATGTCCCGCTGGGCAGCATGTATCGGTGTGTTTGACAGTGACAATGACCTCAATACTACAGCTCTGAGAAACAGGGTCCCAACGACCTCCGTATCTTTCCGGATCATTGTTGTGTCACTAGTGAGATCTGACTATTTGACATCTCACCAGCGATGCCAACAGCGACGCACCAGCGATCCCTACGAGGTTGTATCACTGTTGGGATCACTGGTGCGTCGCCAAGTGTGACGGTATCCTCACTGTTCTAGCCCTTTCACAGGGGATGAGTAAACAATGCAAAAGTTGGTTACAGCAGCTCATAGGGCTTGCATATAGTCTTTAAAAGTAATTTCATCTGGACATCCCCTAACTCATGCATATATGTATTTCATGGCTAGGCATTCAGGAATAACTAAAAGAAAGACAGCGAAAAATAGAGTTTTACCCATGGAAGAAATATTCCAATCACAATTAGTTGCACTAACCTGTTAGGGTTGTGAGAGCCACAACCGCTATGCAGAGTATGTTAGGCTGTCGCAAACCTCCAGGACCATCAATAGGACACGTGGAAAGGAGTGAAAATGGTGGTACAACTTGTGCTGCCTTCAAGAACCACAAACAATGGAGTATCACTTGACTTTATTAAATCTCTACGCATTTCATGTGCCACCGTGCACTTCCTCAGGAGAATAAAATCAGCTTACAGATGTATACATCAACACTCCTATATAAAGGAAGCAGGAAATGAGGTAAAGTCCACGTCATCATTCCATGTAAACAGATGATGTGGATGCAGAGAAAGAGCAACCTGATACATGATTTAAACATGCAAAACAATCATTGCAATACATACAGTATATACAATCAAACCACTTTAATACAATCACAAAAATGCTAAAATAAAGGTTATCTCTGTCTTATTCTTAAAAGAATATTTCAGTAGGATATTCCCGTAGAAAACCTCTCTGATTTTAACCCATATAAAAAGAATTCCCAGTCATATTAAAATCAATTGTTAATAATATAAATAAATAATTATAGTCTATAAAATAGTTACATTCAGTCTTGAACCTAAAGGGGTTCTGTTCTGTCTGTTCTGTTCACATTGCAGGGAACCTACTGCTTATGTCCCACTATACAAGGGCACTCAAGCTACAGCAGCTCATTACTTACATATTTAGCTAATTAAACTCCATCTCACTACTAGACCGCATATTGTACTTCCCAGTGCTTTCTTTGTAAAAAAATATTTGCCGGTATGCATATCCGAGGTGATATGCATTCCAAATTCAACACAAAATGCCCTGCTCCTTTCATCCTACATCCCCCTGTTCCCTCCATCCTCCATCCCCCTGCTCCTTCCATTCTCCATTCCCCTGGTCTCTCCATCCTCCATCCTCTTGGTCTCTATTCTCCATTTCCCTGGTCACTCCATCCTCTATCCCCCTGCTCGCTCATTAAGCTGATTCCTCCATCCCCTGCTCCCTCCATCCTCCATCGCCCTGGTTTCTCCATCCTCCATCCACCTGATCTCTTCATCCCCCTGTTCCCTCTATCCTCCATCCCCCTGCTCCCTCCATTATCCATCCCCCTGGTTTCTCCATCCTCCATCCCCCTGCTCCTTTCATCCTCCATCTCCCTGCTTCCTCCATCCTGCTGCTCCTTCCATCCTCCATCTCCCTGCTTCCTCCATCCTGCTGCTCCTTCCATCCTCCATCCCCCTGCTTCCTCCATTCTCCATCCCCCTGGTCTCTCCATACTCTATCCCCCTGCTCCTTTCATCCTCCATCCCCCTGTTTTCTCCATCCTCCATCCCCCTGCTCCTTCCACCCTCCATCCCCTTGCTCCCTCCATTCTCCATGCCCCTGGTCTCTCCATCCTCCATTCCCTGCTCCTTTCATCCTCCATCCCCCTGTTTCCTCCATCCTCCTGCTCCTTCCATCCTCCATCCCCCTGCTCCCTCCATTCTCCATCCCCCTGGTCTCTCCATACTCCATCCCCCTGCTCCTTTCATCCTCCATCCCCCTGTTTCCGCCATCCTCCTTCCCCCTGCTCCTTCCACCCTCCATCCCCCTGCTCCCTCCATTCTCCATCCCCCTGGTCTCTCCATCCTCCATCCCCCTGCTCCCTCCATCCTTGATCCCCCTGATCTCTCCATCCTCCATCCCCCTCGTCTCTCAATTCTCCATACCCTGCCCTGATCTCTATCCCCCCTGCATCCGTCTTCCCCCTGCACAGCCTGCCGCCCTCTACACACTCACAGTCACAGTCATATACCCTGGACTGCACAGCACTCCTCCATCTTCTTTCCCGCTGGGCAAAACTCTGCCCACCCGAGTCACATGTACGTGACACAGGTCCTGCAGCTCCAGTCTCCAGTAGCTGCTCTGCTTGTGCCTCTGCTACGCGGCCGCCATTCACATCTCAGATGTGACATCTGAGATTTTCCGGTATGCCGTACCGGCACGTACCGCCGCAAAAAAAGCACTGGTACATACTAACTGTTTATATGGGATTCTCTTTATCAGAAAATTCATATATTCCCACCCATTAAAGTCAATTCTCTCTCTTGTAAAAAGATATGTTTTGTCCCAACCAAAACACAGGAACATCACTAAATAATCTAGAACCTACAAGTATAATTTTCTATTAATGTTTCAACGAGGAAATGTAGGAGAACCCACAACGAGGGTGCTTATAAGGATCTACATGCACAAAGGGAGGTGTAACTTACAGGACTCATCCCACAGTCTGTATAGGGTACAACAGTGAGAAAGTATCATTACTGAAAAACTGGAAACGGAAAACCATATAAATTCCTCAGCCGGCTCTTACTTGAAAAGGTCAGAAACCTCATTCAATCTGGCTGGGTGAAGAGTGTTGAGCTGATAGATCCAATAAAGCTCCCTGCGGGCTAGAGCAGCATCCCGGTTAGACATCGTAGCATGGACAGTATCAATTGGGTATACTGTGAGACACATGTGTGAATTCATTCTGCTGTGTAACTCCTGGGAGGTTTTACCAACATACCGTTTCCCAAAGGAGCACACTGCCAGGTAAATGACATATGCAGACCGGCAGGTAAGATGATGTTAAATGGAAAACTCCTCACCACTACTAGACCAAAAGCATTGAGCCCCGTGGCAAATAATCACACAACTGCGGCACCTCTGGGTGCAACATCTATAGGAAACATTACTTTCCTGATGTGCTCCTCTCCAATCAGATGATTTATCTCTAATGTGACTTGGTGCTAAAATATTCCTGTGTCCGTGCCCTCCTGAATGTTAGGCCAGTCGAATCGGGCAATGCACTTCCCAATACCGTGTCGTTCAACAGGACATGCCAATGGCTTTTAATGTGGATCAGATTTTCACATGTTGCTTGGAGTAGGTGGTAATAAAATTATTATTGAAACCCTTCTTGGCTCCTTCTTTCTTATTATCGTTTTTACCAACAGTGGCCAGTAAGCTCTTTTGAGTTACTTTAACACTTTCACTAAATGCCCTATCTAGCAATTTTGTGGGCTACTTTTTTATCTAAAAACCTTTTCCTCAATATCACAGATTGTTCTAGAACGTCAGTTGTCCGGCTACAGTCAATGAAGTATTTCTGCTTCTCCTATTCACTTCCATTGTAGATGAGAAGCAGATAGACTTCCATGATCTGACTATTTTTCATGACAAGGGTAAAATTCACACTAAAATGTATTTCAAGAGTGTCGATGCCTATAGTTACCTGGAATTTGATAGTGGCCACTATAAAAAAGTGGATCACTAACATCCCTGACAACCAGTTCAAATGAGTCAAAAAAAAACTGTAGCCGGACAACTGCCTTTCTAGAACAATCTGTGATATTGAGGAAAAGGTTTTTCGATAAAAAGTACCTCAAGAGAGCTCACTGGCCACTGTAGGTAAAAATCATAATAAGAAAGAAGGAGCCGAGAAGGGTTTCAATAATAATTTTATTACCACCTACTGCAAGTAACATGTGAAAATCAGATCCGTATTAAAAAGCCATTGGCATGTTCTGTTGAACGACACAGTATTGGGAAGTATATTGCCCGATTCCCCTGGCCTAACATTCAGAAGGGCACAGACACTGAGGAATATTTTAGCACCAAGTCACATTGGAGATAAATCATCTGATTGGAGAGGAGCATATCAGGAAAGTAATGTTTCCTATAGATGTGGCTCCCAGAGGTGCCGCTGTTGTGAGATTATTTGCCACAGGGCCCACTGCTTCTGGTCTAGTAGTGGTGAGGAGTTTTCCATTAAACATCATCTTACCTGCCAGCCAGCATGCGTTATTTGCCTGGCAGTGTGCTCGTGTGGGAAACGGTATGTTGGTAAAACCTCCCAGGAGTTACACAGCAGGATGAATTCACACAGGCACAATGTAAAGGAAAGATTCCTTCTGCATGGTCTCACACAGCATTGTACGGTGAGACATGGAAAGAGAATGTGTCGCACAGTATACCCAATTGATCCTGTCCCTGCTATGATGTCTAGCCCGCAGGGAGCTTTAATGGATCTATCAGCTCAACACTCTTCACCCAGCCGAATTGAATGAGGTTTCTGACCTTTTCAAGTAAGAGCCGGCTGAGGAAGTTATATGGTTCTCCGTTTCCAGTTGTTCAGTAATGATACTTACTCACTGTTGTACCTTATACAGACTGTGGGATGAGTCCTATAAGTTACACCTCCCTTTGTCCTTGTAGATCCTTATAAGCACCCTCGTTGTGGGTTCTCCTATCTTTCCTCGTTGAAACATTAATAGAAAATTATACTTGTAGGTTCTAGATTATTTAGTGATGTTCCTGTGTTTTGGTTGGGACAAAACATATCTTTTTACAAGAGAGAAAATTGTCTTTAATGGGTGGGAATATATGAATTCTCTGATAAAGAGAATCCCATATAAACGGTTAGTAAGTACAATATGCGGTCTAGTAGTGAGATGGAGTTTAATGAGCTAAATGTAAGTAATGAGCTGCTGTAGCTTGAGTGCCCTTGTAGAGTGGGACATAAGCAGTAGGTTCCCTAAAATGTGAACAAAACAGAGTGAGTAAACCCCTTTAGGTTCGAGAATGAATGTAACTATTTTATTGACTATAATTATTTATTTCTATTATTAATAATTGATTAAAAAAAAAAAACAATATGACTGGGAATTCTTTTTATATGGGTTAAAATCAGAGAGGTTCTATACTGGAATATCCTACTAAAATATGCTTTTAAGAACAGGACAGAGATAACTTTTATTTTAGCATGATTGTGATTGTATTAAAGTGGTTTGATTGTATATATGTATTATAATGATTGTTTTATGATAATTCTGTGTGTATAAAATATGTATCAGGTTGCTCTTTCTCTGCATCCACGTCATTTGTTTACATGGAATGATGACGTGGACTGTTACCTCATTTCCTGCTTCCTATATATAGGATTGTTGATGTATACATCTGTAAGTTGATTTTATTCTCCTGAGGAAGTGTGCGGTGGCGCATGAAACACGTAGAGAAATAATAAAGTCCAGTGATACTCCATTGTTTGTGGTTTTTGAAGGCAGCGCGACTTGTACCACCATTTTCTCTCTCTTCCATATGTCCCATTGATGGCTATTCATTCAAATATCATGTATTATTATACTGACCAACCTTTCTTAATATTTACATCGGAGAGGCTTTCAATGCAATGTTCAATTTATATTTTATCTTACTCATCCCTTTTTTTAGACAATATCTCAATAACTCTCTATTCATCTTCATGAATAATGTAGCAACCCCCATAATGTTCACAGGAAATATTCTAGAAGAGCTTATTTGTAGGACGTTTCTTGACGCTTCGGCATAGCCCACAGAGATTTGTACTTGTTTTGTCACATTTCTCCCTTTTCCATAAGGCTCTTGGATACTTAAAGTGTTGGAAAGTATGTGTAAATGCATAATCATCCAGAGACTTCCTCTGAAAAACATATGTTCACTGTTTAATGAGGAGGTGTCTCTTCCAAAAATATGCAATGTTTTTACCTGGTCAAAACTACATTGCACTCCTGAATCTAGCATTATTTAATTACCTATACTTTTGTTTACGTACCTCTTCACTTAAAATATATAGCTCCCTCTTCACTTTATGTAAATTAAGTCTAGATAGCTAACAAATGAGAGCCTCATAAAAGTGTACGCAGAGAAGAGTTGGGGATCACTCCTTTATAATTTATAAACAAGATTTACTTTTACAAATGAGGGTCCAAATTTCAGGAACATGGACGCACAGATTAAGGTCAATAGTAAAATTTAAACCAAATAAAACAATAATATAATACTGGCAAATGGCAGCTCTTCTTTAGTGTGCTGATTTCCAAGAAAGCTTTAAATGGGAACCTGTCACCTTGAAAATGCAGTCCAATCTGCTGTTTATAGAACAGGGAGAGCTGGGTGGACCGATATAGAGTTTCTCAGTTTTAGCTCACTTTCAGGATAACCTTTTTTTCATTCAATCCTCTGCTCTTCCTGGTATTTTCAGTCCAGTGGGTGGTCCTATCAGTGACTGACAACCATCTCTGTATGCATGCTTGTACAAAGAAAGCTGTCAATGGATCAAAAATCCCAGAAAGAGTGGAGAATTAAATGATGAAAACACAGGCTGTACTGAAATGTTTCTCATAAAACTAGATATCAATCTGCTGAGCTCTCCTTACTCTACAACATGGTGCCTGCAGACTCTAATTCATTTTCATGGTAACCCTATTAATTTACTGAGCATGCTCGTATTAGAAAGCTAGTAAACATTTTATGTTTCTATAACATATGATTAGGTACATAGTGCAATATCGATTAAACATCCAAAAAATGTTGGATGTAAAATATAAAGAAAACAAGAATTTAATGATTTAGAAATGTAATAACTACAGCGGCATGCAAACGTTTGGGCACCCCTGGTAAAAATTGCTGTTATTGTTAACAGTTACACAAGTTGAAGATCAAATAATCTCTAAAAGGTATAAAGTTAAATATGATGCATTTTTATGTATTTTAGGGGAAAAATCATTTTTAACATTTTAAACATTGCAAAAAAAGGAAATGGGCACTTTTGGAGATTTGTGTGCTCAGATAACTTTGATCAAGATTTCCAATCTTAATTAGCCTGTAGTGGTTATTGCTTGTTCACTATCATCAAGGGTGTATGATTGGGATCGCAATGGTTGCAACTGTGATGGAGCCAGAGGTACATGGGCCCTTGCCGCCCACTGTGCCCAGTGCCTGTTTCATATGTATGTGTGTCACCAAGGATGCACATGCATGTCAATGCGTGGCAGTACATATACAGATTAATTTTTTTAATAAGTGAGTACATGGTGGAGAGAATATTATTGGGGCAGAAGGGGGTGGGTGCATTATACTGTATGGAGAGTTTTGAGGCTGCATTTTACTATATAGAAGACTATGAGGCTGCACTATCTTATATGGAGAATTATGAGACTATATTATGCTATATGGAGGGCTATGAGTCTTGGGAACCCTTTATAGGTCTTTTTTAGTCCACAGTAACACTCAGTCAGGTAGTCCACATCTATTTTCATTCAACCAAAATCCCTCTTAACAGTAGAAAAGATGAATCAACAATATTTAACCACAGTTAAGGTCTCTTTGCCCGAAGAGTTTTGCCTTTCTCAGTATTCAAAGGCTCATGAAAGGCTTTGCATCAGCATATAAGATATGTTAATAACATCAAATGATGAACGGGTCCCTTAGTATACTCAGGTCACCCGTATATTGTGAGTTACGGTCCCAGGTCAGCACCCTGTCATCCTCTGTACGGACAGCTGATATAACATAAGGTTCTAAGACTCATTTGACGTCCAGAGATACGTATTTTGAGGTTCCTCCAAGGAGAAACAACATTTTTCGTATGATGTGAATGTGAACGCTAGGATCTGTCAGTACAGAGGATGACAGGGTGCTGACCACATTACACAGCACCTCAGCCCTGAAGGTCCAGAGAACCTGCCCAACAACTGTAAAAAGAAGTGTAAACGGTTAGTCCAAGCATGGGGGACAAGACAACACTCAATCTAAAGGCAGAACCTGGGGAATTGCACCACTCCAGCTAGGTATCTCGAACAGTACAGGAAACAATAAGTGGCATGAGGGAGCACAAAACCAAGTTTTGCGGAGGATACGGAGACAATATAATATAAGGTTCTAGGACCCATTTGACATCCAGAGATATTTTGACGTTCCTCCAAGGAGAAACAACGTTTATCATATGATGTGAATGTGAATGTTAGGAAGAGGAATTGGAGGGAACATCTACAGACACGAAAAATCTCCTAAACACATATGTGACCAACATTCCAGCCTTAAGACTTCACCACTCTATTGGAACCAAGTGGAGTTACCTGGGACCATAACTCACAATATACGGGTGACCTGAGTTTTCTACTGTTAAGAGGGATTTTGGATGGATAATAATAGATGTGGACTACCTGACTGAGTACTACTGCTGACTAAAAAAGATTTATATAGGGTAACCGAGTACACCAGGGGAACTGTTTTGAGTGACCAACAGATATATAGTGTGTTTGTCTGGGTGTGGGGGAAGGTTTGAATTCTGTTATTCTTCACTTACACTGTGAAACAAGTCAACAAGGGACATTTTAAACAAGAATAAATGTATCAAAATTAAGTTTTTCCTGCAGTTTCTGAAGGATGTTTAGAAAACATGTACATGTATGTTAGCACAGCTGAAAATGGTTTGGCTGATTAGAGAAGCTATAAAACTGACCTTCCTTTGAGCTAGTTGAGAATCTGGAGCATTACATTTGTTTGTTCTGTGAAAATCTGAAAATGACCAGCAAAAGAGAATTTTCATGTGAAACTCGACAGTCTATTCTTGCTCTTAGAAATGAAGGCTATTTCATGAGAAAAATTGCCTAGAAACTGAAGATTTCCTACAACGGTGTGTATTGCTCCCTTCAGAGGAGAGCAGAAACAGGCTCTAACCAAAGTAGAGAGAGGAGTATGGGGGCCAATGCAAAACTGAGCAACAAGACAAGTACATTAGAGTCTCTAGTTTGAGAAATCGACGCCTCACAGCTCCTTAACTCGCAACTTCAGTAACTAGTACCCGCAAAACGCCAGTGTAAACATCTACAGTGAAGAGGTGACTCCGGGATGCTGGCCTTCAGGGCAGAGCGGCAAAGAAAAAGCCATATCTGAGACTGGCTAATAAAAGGAAAAGATTAATATAGGCAAAAGAACACAGACATTGGACAGACGAAGATTGAAACAAAGTTTTATGGACAGATGAATCAAAGTTTGAGGTGTTTGGATCACACAGAAGAAATTTGTGAGATGCAGAATAACTGAAAAGATGCTGGAAGAGTGCCTGATGCCATCTGTCAAGCATGGTGGAGATAATTGTAGCGCTCCGCTAGTCAGCGCGCTACAAAATGGTACTGCACCCCTAACAGAAGGTGCAGTATGCTTTGTTCTGATAAGGAGTAGTAGAAGCCTGAAGCTCAAACACCACACACACACCTAGTGATAGGGGACCAATCAGACGCCCGTTACTAGGGTAACCGGTCCTGGTGGGTGCAGAAGCTAGGTTATAAAGTGAGTGGGGAAAGAGGAAAAGAGCAGAAAGCAGACTAAGAGTTGAAGTAGTGCACTGAAGAACAGCAGAAGTACAGAACAGTAGAACAGCAGAGAACAACAGAGGAGAAGCTAAAAGGGAGGACACCTCAACCTGGTGACCCAGAAGAGAAAGCAGCAGATAGAGGGTAACCAAATACCCTGGCCCAGTCCGAAGCAGGGTACTGGCTCCGACGTGGATCAGAGGTCCATCCCTGAACAGCAAATTACCGGCGTGGTCGATAGCTTTTTTAGGAGCACGATCCAACCGCCCTACACCAAGCACGGTCTCCACCAGAAGCACTAAACTGAGTTGGGTTCCCTTTGGAGAGGTAAAAGGTTCCCATAGCACCCAACGGGCCTAGTTCAAGAAGTGGGATTTGTGCATGGCAGCACGGAGTAAGGACAAAGGAAGTGATAGAGAAGGAACACCAGTGGAGCTTCAGAGGGACACTACTCACTACCAGACCCACCTGGTCCACTACCTTAGCTGAAAGAACTGCATTGCCCTGTAAACCTGCAGATTACCGGAGTTAAGTATCTGTTCAGAGTGAGCAACGTGTCTGTGCCTCTCAGTGAACTGTGATTTACCTTCCCTGCTCCACAGTGACTACGCTGCCCTTTTCCAGCATTGCTACTTCCAACACCCTGGGGACTCAGCCCTACCTGTAGAGGCCTACATCTTGCTGCCACACATCACCCGGAGGTTCCAGCAGCGCCGCTGCCATCACGGGACCTACAGGTGGCATCACAAACAACTTTATTTTATTTTCCCCTTTTTATTGTCTGCTCAAGGGCACAGACTCGGGCACCGACCACCCGTGATATCCCCGTATTAGTATGCCCGAGCTCCGAGTACCCCGACCCTTGGCCCCAGACATAATATGGTCTGGGGTTGCTTTGGTGCTGGTAAAGTGGGAGATTTGTACAAGGTAAAAGGGATTTTGAATAAGGAAAGCTATCATTCCATTTTGCAAAGCCATCCCAAATCCTGTGGACAACGCTTGATTGGAGTCAATTTCATATTACAACAGGACAAAGATCCAAAGCACACCTCCAAATTATGCACAAACTATTTAGCGAAGAAGCAGGCAACCGGTATTCTATCTGTAATGGAGTGGCCAGCACAGTCTCCAGATCTCAACCCCATTGAGCTGTTGTGGGAGCAGCTTGACCGTATGAATGCCAAATGTCTGCAATGCCGTAATTGCTGCAAAGGGAGCATTCTTTGACGAAAGGATAGTTTGAAGGAGAAAATTATTATTTCAATATAAATCATTATTTCTAACCTTGTCAATGTCTGGACTTATTTTTCATTTTGCAACTCATTTAATAAATAAAAGTATGAGTTTTCATGTAAAACACAAAATTGTCTGGGTGACCACAAACATTTGAACAGTAGTGTACCACAGGGGTCAGTATTTGGGCCCTCTTTTTTTAACATGTTTATTAATGACCTTGTTGGAGGCATACAGAGTAGAATCTCAATATTTGAAGATGACACTAAACTCTGAAGAGTAATCAATACAGAGAAGACCAATTTTATATTACAGGAGGATTTATATAAACTGGAATCTTGGGACAGGAAATGGCAAATGAGCTTTAATGGGGATAAATGTAAGGTCATGCACTTGGGCAGAGGAAATAAAATATATAATTATGTGTTTAATTGTAAAAGACTGGGGAAAACTGTCATTGAAAATTACCTGGGTGTGTAGGTGGATGACAAACTCACATTTAGTGGCCAGTGTCAGGCAGCTGCTGCAAAGGCAAATAAAATAATGGGATGCATTAAAAGAGGCATAGGTGCTCATGAGGAGAACATAATTTTACCTCTATCCAAGTCACTAGTGCGACCACACTTAAAATACTGTGTACAATTCTGGGCTCTAGTGTATAAGAAAGACATAGCTGAACCAGAGCGGGCCCAGAGAAGAGCGACCAAGGTTATTAGAGGACTGAGGGGTCTGCAATACCAAGACAGGTTATTAAACTTGGGGCTATTTCATTTGGAAAAATGAAGGCTTAGGGGTGATCCTATGACAGTGTTCAAATATATGAGAGAAGAGTACAGAGACCTTTCTAATGATCTGTTTACACTTGGGCCAGAGATGGGGACAAGGGGGCATCCTCTACGACTGTACGAGCAGTGAGACTATGGAACTCTCTGCCGCATGATGTTGTAATGAGGGATGCACTATTAAAATTTAAGAATGTAATTATATTACAGGTTATATATACTAGATTCCTTGACCGGGTGTTGATCCAGGGAACTAGTCTGATTGGCGTATGTGGAGTCAGGAAGGAATGTTTTTCTCCAATGTGGAGCTTAGTGTCGCCACATGGGTGTTTTTTGCCTTCCCCTGGATGAACATGTTAGGCTATGGGTTGAACTAGATGGACTTATAGTCTACCTCCAACCTTAAAAATTATGAAACTATGTATCCTAACATTGCATATTCTTTATCAAATTTGAATCACGTGTGTGCCCTGAAAATTGCTTTAAGTGAAAAAAAACCCATGCAAAAACATGTAGGCTAACAATAGTTTTACAGCATATCAAAAAAGGTAATCAAGAGCTTCAGAAAATACACTTGAGATGCATATAGAATATAAAAATATCAAGGTCTTTTACAATAAACATGGTCCTTAATCCCTTATCAACCACCTGAAATTGTGGTATTGGAGGTTTTTAAGATGTTAAAGGGAATTTGTCAGCCGACAGACCACTTTAGGAAGTCAATGCATTCACTGAACATAGCAGAATGTGTCTCTCAACTTAACAGGTGGGAAATTGAAACCCTGCTGCCCAAGGACCTACATAAACCTCAAGTTGGATGTGTATTAGCAGTAGTGTGAAATTGTCAGTAAAAACAAAGACATTATTCTAACTGATGAGGCCTCAACAAAAAAGCAAATCCCTGGCTATATACAGCTGCATCTCAATGAGTTAGAATATCATCAAAAAGTTAATTTATTTCAGTAATTCAGTACATAAAGTGAAATGCATATATACTGTAGAATAGAGTCATTACAAACAGAGTGATCGATTTCAAGTGCTTATTTCTGTTCATGTTGATGATTATGGCTTACAGCCAATAAAAACCCAAAGGTCATTATTTCATGAAATTAAAGTAGGGAGGATGAAGGGTTAAAAACTGTGCTGCCATATTCCACAACTCAAAGGATGAATGTAATATTGATTTATTAGTGAACGTGTTTCAGGCCTCCCAAAATGCCCTGAATCATGGCTATATTACATTGATTTTTGATTATTCTAAGTCATTGAGATGCTCTAGTACGTACAATTCATAGACAGACTCTCCTATATTAATGGGTGGAGGATAAAAATAGATTTGTGTCTGTTTTGAAACATAAGAAAAGTCACTGAAGTGATAAAAAGTGACTTAATCTTGTATTGAATATATTCATATTTCTGCTTCATTTAAATAAAGAGACACTTCTGTGAGAATCTCTCAGATGAAAAGAGAAAATTGCAGTGAGTATTGTGCACGATAATTACCAGAGCAGCTTCACTTCCACCACACATAATACACTTTACAACTGGAGACAATTAGTACATTATTCATGGACTAATTACTCGATAACCATCATTAATATTTGCATGTAGAAGTTTATATGTCAATAAAACTGGAGATTGCACAGTTTCACTGTCTGCTTTATACCAAATCATTATATTCCAGGCGTGGAACACTACAATAATACAGACACCATCTTGCTTAGAAGAAAATTAATGAGGTAGTTTGTTAGGAAGCAACAAAAAGATTAGAGAAATTTGTGAAAAGTTTCATAAAATTGACTGTAGCAAATGCAAATGAAATCCCAAGATTATCAGCAGCGGCAAATTAGAGCATTTTTTTCACAAATATTTTCAGCACGTTTAATGTAAATTCTTTGGAAAGAATAAGGAATGTATGATGTCAAACAAATAAAAGATTAGAAAATCCTAATAAAAGCGAGCGCTGAAATAGATTGTATTATTGGGCCTTAGGCTGGGGTCACAGTTGCCATGCGTTTTTTTAAGTGATTTAACAAAACTCATGCTTTTTTTCATGTCAGCATGAGTTTTGTAAGGTTTGTGATGGCTCCCTGCGTTTTTGGGTGCGTTTTTGAATCTGCACCTAAAAATAGTGCTTGTAGTATTTTTTTGAGCGTTTTGAAAAACGCATGCGTTTTTATAACATGGGTTCCTATGGGAAACGCATGCAAAAACGCATGTACAGTTAGTACCTTTTAGTGCCATTCAAAAACGCATGCGTTTCCCATAGGAGCCCATGTTAACAAAAACGCATGCGTTTCCGGAAACGCATGCGTTTTTGTTAACATGGGCTCCTATGGGAAACGCATGCGTTTTTGAATGGCACTAAAAGGTACTAACTGTACATGCGTTTTTGCATGCGTTTGCCATAGGAACCCATGTTATAAAAACGCATGCGTTTTCTACAAAAACGCATGCGTTTTCTACAGAAACGCATGCGTTTTTGGATATGCTCCAAAAACGCATGGGACAGTCACACATGCTTTTTGGCTATTAGGGCATGCGTTTTTTAACATGGGGGCCTATGGGTGCGTTTTTTACATGCGTTTTTGAAAACGCAGGTCTCCAAAAATGCATGTGAAAAATGGTACTGTGACCCCAGCCAAACTCCTTGGTTTATTTTTAAATCTTGGTGTCAATCGTCATCTCCTGGAGATCTGACATGTTATTAATAAATATCTATTACTTTTTAAAGAGGATCTATCAGCAGCATATTTGACCCCTAACTAAAAGCATGAGGGTAAAGCACCTTTAATGCATTTTGCACTTATACCTGGCTGTAGGATTTTGTTGGGACATTTTTGCAAAATCCATCTTTGAAGTTTTAATTCCGACAGCAGAAAGGGCCTACACTTTCAGCTCTGTTCTGCTCTCTCAGTTTTTCTGCCGACCGCTGGTCTTTGATTGTCTGATTTCTCTTCACTCAGTGATTGTTCTCCTCTTGCCAAAGATTCTGCACTGCATGGTCATTGCTAAGTGTATCTCACCAGAAGTGGCACCACTTACAAAGTAGTTTCCGGGTGATGTTGAGGGAGACGGTCCATTTATTTGGCATCTATACTAGTAATGGGTGAACCCGCCGATGTTCGGGTTCAACAAACTTGACCATACTTTTTTTAAAGTTCAGGATTGGGATCAGAAGTGGCTCGAACTTGAGTCCGAACCCCGAACTCAGAATGTAAAGTTATGGGATGGGAGCTAGGAGACTCTAAAAGAAAGAAAATAGTTATTAAACAGCATTATACTTATCGGCGTCCATCTGCTTGTACTTTCGGGGCTTGTATTTCCCTTAACTGCCTGGATATTCACTGCAGAGGGACCCAACAGCAAATCACAGATGCTGTCACAGAATATTAGCGCACCAAAAGCACAATGCAGTTTTTGCCACAGATTTCATGCTCTTTTGGTGCAATTTTGGCACAAAACTGCATGCATTATGTTTAATGTAATCATCTGCATCTGCTGCCCCAAAAAAGCACCAAAACTGACATGGCTTTTGCTGCAGATTTCATGCTTTTGTTGGTGCAATTTTGGCATAAAACTGCATGCATTGTGTTCAATGTGTTCATCTGTATCTCCTGGCCCAAAAAAGCCCCAAAACCACTCTATAGTTGAGCCCCTTTTTATAAAATCATACCTTGAAATAATTAAAGAAAAATAATTACATGGAGCCTCATTTTATTTTTGAATGGCAGCTAGGTACAGCAGGCAAGTACAGGCAGCCTCCTTCCCCCAGCTACCTATTTTTACCAGGCTGGAAACCAAAAATATAGGGAAGCACTGTTTTTAATGATTTCATGAATTTCATGAAATAATTAAAAAAATGAAATTGGGCTTTGCCTTATTTTTGGTTTCAAGACAGGTACAATTAGGCAGCTGGGGCTGGAATCCTCAGCACAGGATGGGCCATGCTTTTTAGGGCCTCCCTGCTGTGAACTGCAGCACGCAGCTGCCCCAGAAAATGTTGCATTCATAGAAGTGCCATTTTCTGGCACGTACCCCGACTTTTTCCAATGGTCTGGGTGGCATTGGTATGCTGGGTAATAAAAGGAGTTAAAGCCAGCTTTGTATTGGCTGCTGGCACTAAGCTTGAAGTTCATAGTGTAAGCAGTAAAAAAAACACAACACCAAAAAAAGTTATTAATAAAATACAAGACAACCCTGTTTCTCAATTTTAATTAACAAAAAAACCCTTCCCTCCGACATAATCCACAGGTAGCATCTTTAGCTCTGCTGCATATCTCAGTGAGCAGACACCCATTCTCTGTGACAGTGTCCGTGATTGGCTGTTGGTCCCCTCTGCAGTGAATACCTAGATAATGAGCAGCACCGGAAGTAGGCGCAGAGGGATGGTGGGGTGGTGGGACACAGCAAGTGTAATGCTGATTAATAACTATTTTCTTTATTAAAATAGCTCCCCCAGCCCCGAACCCAAATCCAAGCTGTAACATGGACGTCCCAGGAAAGTTTGTGTTCAAGATCTGTGCCCAAACACTACGTGTTCGGTACAAATCCCGAAATTTGCAGTTTGGGTTCACCCATCACTAATCATTAGGAGCTTAGTAGGCATGCCCACCCCTTCTGATGGATTCAGTTTGTTTATTTATATGTCAATTTATTAGAACTTGCATCTGTTCTGGTTGTGTATATACGGTATGTGTGTTTCTTTAAATATTTTGTCATATCATGCCTGATGATGAAACATGAAAAGTCTCGAAAGTTTTCCTTGTAACATTAATTACTTTGTTTTTGTTAGCCATTAAAAGGTATCACAAGTACAAGATTATTATTTTTTTTTCACACTGCTCGCTCGAGCAATCAATCTTTTTATCAACTGGCTAACACGGTACCAAACCTGTTTTTCTTCTGATGAAATGAACCTGGGAAGTGAAGATGCACGCACAGGGGAGACATGTCACTGAGAAATTTATTCTATGTCATATGTTCGTTTAACTCCAATCTTCTGCTCAATTTGACAGCCGGAGTGGAGTGCCATTATTGCACACTGGGCAGTACAGGTGCCTAGACAACCATAAGAGAGTATTTTTATAGGTTCAATTCTAAATAATAAGATTAATGTATGATACTCATGATACTCTCTGGGCATCTGTAGTCGTCTCAACACTTGCACAAGTAGTACTCACTAGTGTCTCTACTTTCCTGATATCTGGTCAGTCAGGAGATTAGATTTAAAGTAACACATTGAATAAATAAAATTCAAGTTGATTTGGGAATGTTTATTTAAAACATTAAATCAGGGGACCCAACCTGTGGCTCAGGAGCCAAATATGGCTCACAGGCTTGTGGTATGAGGCTCATGACTGTCTTCCAACTAGGTGCATAAGCACCAAGTCTAGGCAAGTCTAGTGAAGGTCTCAAGATGATGACTTTTTTGAGTAGCTTCACATAGAAAAGATCTGGATGGGGGTAGGATGGGAACCCCTGGATCCTGGTAAACTGCCTTGGTGTGATTTCTGTAGAAAAAAGATTTCTGTCATTATACTGGTAATGGGGGCTCTGGGTGCCACTATTGTGAGGGGGGAGCTGGATGTGGCTTGAAAACCTCTCTCTTAGAGCTTAATGTGGCTCATGACCATCTTGCAAAGGTGGATGTGGCTCTCAAAGTCAGAAAGTTTAGGAACCTCTACATTATATACTACAACCACCTGAATTATAGACCTCTGCTTAGGAGAATCTGGAAGCTGACAATAGAGTTTAGACTCTTTTTATTCGGCAGTTCTCTAAGTTCAGTACACTAAAATGTCTCCTCACCTAAAAAAGTGGTATTCCAGTGATTTAAGAACATGACCTACAAGAAAATGTTTACTTTCTGAAGCAATGATGGGCAATTTATGATCCTGTATTGACTGCCAGCCTTCACAAGCCTTAGCAATGATGACGACATTGTGATGACATGGACTTGTTCAATCTATAGCATGGATTAAGTTTCTTAATTTAGCAAGACATGTTGGTCTTTTGTTTGTTAACTTATGATAAGTCAGTAATTGTTTTTGCCAGACTCTTCGGAGTTTGCCAGGGTCCAAAGGTTGTGTATTGCTTATGTAATTATCTCGCCCGCTCTGTCAGAGATGGTCAAGACTCAAAGAGAATTGAGTATGCAGTCTTCTGAGTCTTCCATTGTTCTAAGGTTGTGTATTGCAAATTCAATGTAAATTACCTAACCCCCTCATCCCATCTGTCAGAGACTCATGACTCATAGGGATACTATGTGTGCGGCCTGAAATCCAGCCAATGAGAGCACAGTCTTATTCCATCAATCCTGAAGTCAACAATGTCCTGAAATGAGTGCTCGGGGCACATAAGTGGACCTGTTTATTAACCAGGAGTTCTTATGCAAGATGGCTTTAATCTAGGGTCTGTGGACCCAGTTGTAAGGCCATAACCCCAACCTAGAACCGCAACTATTTTTTTCCTGTGCACTTCTCTCCCTTCCAAGGGACCGTGCGGTTCAGCAGCTTTGTAAGAGACGCATCGCTTACTAAAGGATCTGATTATCCGAGTCTGGAGGACTACTAGGACCTTTCTGATGTCACCGTTTTGGATCACGTGACCGGTTGGAAGTGACGCTGCTCTCCCTGGCACGAGGATTACCTCGGGGACACCCTGCCAGTATTTCTCCACAGGAGGCTGTCACTGGAGTTGTACCCAGCTAGTACAACTCCGTAAGGTGAGTAGAAACCCCGCTTTCCTTGTAATACAGTTTAACCCTGAGGTGCTTCACATTTGCGCTCCTTCTCTTTTTTCTTACATAACCCCAACCTAGGCTCTTCGGTGCTGCCTGAGGGATCAGAACCTAGATTATATTATCCTTTGGACTTCAGTCTATGATCCCAAGATTCAAATGAAATATCAGAGACTACGTAAAGAAGAATCCAGTTTGGAACAATTTAGACACCTGGCTACAGACATTGCTATCCTTGGCCAGCTTCCTAAACTTGTCACTATTCCTTTCTCAATAAATAATAATAACAAAAAATTCAGCTCATCCCAGAGATGCTGTTCCAGTCTGGGAGAAGCATGGTGTTCCCCCTGCTGCACAGTGCTGAAGTGAAAAATTAGGCATCTCAGACAACAAAGCAATAAAGAGGGGTGGTGTATATAAGAGGAATCAATCCATATGCGTTTCGAGCTACATGGCTCTTGAACACTGGCTATTATTTGGACTTCAATGTAGGATTTCAAGATTCGACTGAAATATCTGAGACTACGTAAAGAAGAGACGCAGTTTGGGACAATTCGGTCACCTGGCTACAGACATTGCTATGCTTGACCAGCTTCCTAAGCTTGTTACTATTCCTTTCTCAATGAATAATAACAAAAAATTCAGCTCACCCCAGAGATGCTGTTCCAATCTGGTGTTCCCGCTGCTGCACAGCACTGAAGGCAATTGAGGAAATTAGAGTTGGAATCAGCTCAACAGACTGGAGTAATTAAAAATTCACAAAATCATTATTGGAAATCCTTTAAAAATAAAAGTGATGAAAAATTGGGCATCTCAGACAATAAAGCAATAAAGATGGGTGGTATATATAAGAGGAATCAATCCATATGCATTTTGAGCTACATGGGTCTTGAACCCTGGCTATTTCGACTTCAGCCTTAGATTCCAAGATTCGACTGAAATATCTGAGACTACGTAAAGAAGAGACCTAAGGTTGGGACAATTCGGTCACCTGGCTACAGCCATTGCTATGTTCGGCCAGCTTCCTAAGCTTGTCACTATTCCTTTCTCGGTAGGTGCCCACTGAAAGCGGGGTGCTGCTGGATTTGAGTGAGTGGCCCTGGAAGCCCTAAGGCACGAACATTCTAATCCATGTTGAGCTAGCAGAAGGGTGAGACTCTGTTGCCTGTAACATTTTATGTTTTGTTTGGTTATGTGTTATATGTCTTTATCTGTTGGGGATCCAATAAAAGAGAACAGCGACTGCCCCCATGTCTCCACAGACATGACTGACAATATTTGGCTGCAGCAGGCACATACCTATGAATGATTCATTATTTATGGAAGCAAACCCAAAATTCTAGCGACTACCAGAATGGTGGTATTGAAATTAAATAGATGGAATTATATAGGAATATATAGGTTATTTTTTGTTTTATAAAATTTGTTGCACTTTTCTTAAAATAATTTAGAACCCCAAATCCTCATAGCACAGTAATTGCAGACAGAGTGAAGCCAATTTATCTCTATCACAGTTCATAAAACAGATTTGTGTCAGCCATCAGTAAATAGAGTAAGACTGACAAAGACATGGTTCAGCACAAATGTTTATTCTCAGAACAACCTAGTAATTGTACTAATAATACATCAGTGTATGATATGTGCACAAAATTATAACAAAGGAGAATCACTGTCTCTATGAGAAGTACAAAGACCTTGATCTTGTTCTGTAATTTCCATAACTTATCACTACAATTAAACACTTTCTCTAAACATTAGCAGCCTAACATCCACCAACACAATGTTTGCTAGCACCTCTGCAAATATTGTCTTTTCATCTTTTCACAATGACATACCCAAGCTAGGAAAATTTGTAATAGAGAATCAGTATATTCGCTTTATGTCTATGCTCCATGTTACTTGTCTATATGTGGCTGATGGTAATTAATACATGATTTTGTACTATTGTACACTGTTTACATTTTATACCTAATGCGACAATTATATTGTTATACATATCTTTGTTTAACTTGGAACTCAGAACAATGCTTTGTGCTTACAAATGACCAACGATCATCTTGTTTCCAAGTCTAGTGCTTCATTTATTCTAAAAGAATGCTTTAAAAAATCAACAATTTTGATAATACATTATTAAAGAAGCCTCCCATGAACTTTTTCTCTAAGCCTGTGAAATTCTGTACATGCTGTAATGTAAGGGTCCCGTCACACTTGGCGACATTCCAGTGATCCCGACAACGATACGACCTGGTAAGGATCCCTGGAATGTCACTACGTGGTCACTTGTGAGATGTCAAACAGTCAGATCTACTCAACGATGCAGCAACAATACGGTGACCCGTATAACAACTTCGGAAGTCGTTGGGACCCTGTCACACAGCAGATAGTTTGACGACTCAAACCTACGTGGCTGAGTTCTGAGTCGCCAATTAAGGTGTCAAACATGCCAATGCATGCTGGCCAGTGGGAGCCCGATGATCAAAAAATGGTCCAGGCCATTTCAGCATGATTCGCAATCTCACAGCGGGGGCCTGGTCGCTGCTACGTGTCAAACATAGTGAGATCGCTGGCAAGGTCGCTGTTGCATTACAAAATCTGTGACGAAACAGCGATCTCGCTAGCGATCTCACTAGGTGTGACGGGGGCTTAAGTGTGTTAATATACCCAACTATTACTGTCTTCTCCAGTATCCAGCATTGCTCCTCTTCTGAGTGACATCTTCACTCTTCTGACTTGCTGCATCATACTGTATTCTGTGTAATTCAGAAGTGGCTTTTACAATGTAAGTCTATGGAGCATCAGAATGAGGATATGAACAACAAGACCCCATAGATTTACATAGTCTAAAGAGACTTCTCACCCACACATAGAGCACAGAGTAATTTGTAGAATATGAATCACTATCACATAACACAGAGGAAGTTCAGAACAGGCAGGATACTGGAGAAGATGGCAATAGGTGAGTACATTAACACACTGATGCTCAAGTACATACCCATATATACATATTTAGAGAAAAAAGTTAATGTGCCAGATTCTATATACCCTATTAAGTCTGTTTTAAATAAGCACTCCTATATTTTTTATCCCTAAACCTTTGTAAATGTTAGTCCAGTGTAAGTGCATAAATACACTGACTCTTCTTCAATATCTAGTGCCACTCTGGTTCTCTTCTGAGCCATATGGCAGCAATTTTTACTCTCCAGCTCCTACTGGACTTTGTGACCCAAGTTGCTTTTACAAGGAAAGTTTAAGGAGCATATGAACAATATTCCACAGGCATACACAGTAAAAGTGACTTCCTATTTTCCAATAGAGCCCAGTGTGATTAAAGCGAACCTGTCACCCCCCCTGGACATCAAAAGCTATAATAGCCACCTTCTGCAGCACTAAGGCAGCATTCAGGGAAGGTGGCTATAAGCTTTTGATGCCCTTTATACTATTAAATATGAACTTATATAAAGCCTTACTCTTAAGAAGACCTAAGACCGGGAGGCGGGGTTTCGCGCTCCTCCGACCCGCCTCCTCTTGTCAGTCATGGTCCTCGCCTGCTGCTGCCTCCCCTCATGAACGCGCGCCTCCTTTCTCGTCTATGGCGCCGCGCATGCGCTCTGCGCCGGGTGTCCAGGAAGTCGTCGGGCTGCGCGTGCAGCCCGACGACTTCCTGGACACCCGGCGCACAGCGCATGCGCGGCACCATAGACGAGAACGGAAGTGCGCGTTCATGAGGGGAGGCAGCAGGCGAGGACCATGACTGACAAGAGGAGGCGGGTTGGAGGAGCGCGAAACCCCGCCTCCCGGTCTTAGGTCTTCTTAAGAGTAAGGCTTTATATAAGTTCATATGTAATAGTATAAAGGGCATCAAAAGCTTATAGCCACCTTCCCTGAATGCAGCCTTAGTGCTGCAGAAGGTGGCTATTATAGCTTTTGATGTCCAGGGGGGGTGACAGGTTCGCTTTAAGACTCAGATGCAGAAAAAACATTAACTTGATTTTTAAATATTTCAATCAAACTACTCTTTAAGATTGTTGACAAATGTACAATAAAATACATACATTTATTTGATATTTCAGGGATCTACTGTACAATATCGCCGCAGTGTCAGTTTTTTTTAATGTAACCAAGCATGCTAAAGATAACAGCTATAAACAGATTTTTAAGAACAAAAAAAACAAAATATCTCCCAAATATAGGGACAATAAGAAGGGACACCTTCTTATAGGTTAACTTCCATGCGCCCTGAGTAAGATGTCTATCTTGATAAGCAGTGTCTTTCATAGAAAAACTTAATTTTAGCAAAAGTAAACCAAGACAATTTGCTACTTTGCTATTTATACCTTTTTTCTACTATTTTATTATGTATTTTGTCAAGTTTGATTAATTACTTTATTTTCTTTGTGATTTATTGCTTCCATTTCTGCTATTGAGTTCATGGTTTATATCTAGGTTTTTCATTAGGGCAAGTGGACAACAAGCATATTTTCAATCCATATCTTGTCCATGTACAAGTTGACTCCCAAGGACAGCCCATGGACTAATGCAGTGGGGTAGGTTCAATGCACATGTTTATACATGAACCAATGGTCTGCATGTAAAAATTGTGGCATACCCTACTTTAATAAAACATTTTTATCAGACTTGCCTATTGTAGTGAATAACTGCAAAAAAAAGATTTATGAATTACAGACACCATCACTTGGCATCTGTTATTCACCAGAAACTGTATTTGGCCTTGAATTATTTTTCTACTGTTTATATTGTGACGGGGTCACTGGCCGTGTAGTTGAGGGGAGCTACGGGTCACGCCTGTGTGACCTAAAACCTGTAAAGGTTTCCCAGCATGTTATGTGTTGCGGGGTTAATTTCAAAAGGGCGTGTGGTTTTAGGGGAATGACTAAGAGGGCAGGAGGTCATGAGGGTGTGGCTGAGCCAAATTGAAAGCACAAGCCTGTTTTTTTTTCTGTTGTTGGAGAGACTGGAGTGTGCAGCCTCCAGAATGTGGAGTTCAGCTGAGAAGTAGCTAAAGTTTGCTGCCAAACAAGGCAGGCGGACCTGTACACATACGAACTGTGTATATTTGTTGTTTTTGTTTTGCCTTTTATCCCAGTGAGGCTATGTTTTGTTTAATGTCTGCCGGGTTTATGCGTTAACAATAAACCTGCAGCCAACAATTGTTCCTGTGTCTACTTCTGAATGCAGCCGAGTGATTCGTCTTGCCACACTTGGTGGAAAACACGGGCAACAATCCCCAGGAACCCGTGTATCTGTTTCAAGAAACAGGAATAGGAGCAGAAGACTGAAGGACCTTGGATGATGTCGCAGTCATGTGAGCCGGCCATCCAGAAAGTGTTGGGCTCTGCTTGTTGAGAAGTAACACACCACCGGCTGGAGATCCTGGTTGTATGGGCGGTACAACCAGGAACGATTAGTGTAAAACTGCCCCCTCCCTTTCGACCATCAGGTATTACCCATTGGAGCGCCCCTCCTGTTTCTTGTCTCGTTGCAGCTATAGAAGCTTTGCAGCATGGAGGAGCTCCTCAAACACCTGTTGCAAAGCCAGCAACAACAGCACTAACAACATGTGCAGAGCCACCAGAGAATGCAACAGCAGCACCAGGAAACGACCAAGTCGTTGCTGCAACAGATCCAGATGAAGCAGAAAGCGCAGCAGCAACACCACCAGGAGCAGCAGCAGCAGATACAGCATCTCGCAGGCGCCCTCCAGGGCAGAGCATCCACCCCACCCCCAGGGTCGACTGATGACTCACACATCAGGAAGGCCGTTAGACGGGAAATGCAAAAGATGACCCCAGGAGATCATGTTGAGGCGTTCTTGTCTAGACTTCCCTGCCTGGTATCAGTAGGTGCCCAAACCTCTGGCTTTGGGCAGAGGGGGGAATGTGTGATGGAGTCACTGGTCGTGTAGTTGACGGGAGGTACGTGTCACACAGATTACTAGCCTGTGTGACCTAAAACCTGTAAAAGTTCCCCAGCATGTTATGTGTTGCGGGGTTAATTTCAAAACAGTGTGAAGTTTTAGGGGAATGACTAAGAGGGCAGAAGGTCATTCCCCCTACTTCCCCCCGAGGGAGTGGCTATGCCACATTGAAAGCACAAGTCTGTTTTTTTTCTGTTGTTGAAGAGACTGGAGTGTGCAGCATCCAGACTGTGGAGTTCAGTGAGGAGTAGATAGAGCTTGCTGCCAAACAAGGCAGGCGGACCTGTACACATACGGACTGTGTATATTTGTTGTTTTTGTTTTGCCTTTTATGCCAATGAGGCTAAGTTTTGTTCTGTGTTTGTCGGGTTTATGCGGTAACAATAAACCTGAAGCCAACAATTGTTCCTGTGTCTACTTCTGACTGCAGCCGAGTGAGTCGTCTTGCCACAATATGTAAAAATAGATGCTTTTTGGATGTAAAAATGGATTTATGGATGACCAAACGGATGAAAAATAATTTATTTCAGGATGAAAAATTGGCAGTTTTTTACATACTGATGTCTGAACCCAGCCTTAGTTATCACCACAGTAGTTTCTATATGGGGCATCCCAATATTGTTTGGTGTGCTAGATTCCTGGGTTACTGTTGGACCCACAAAATGTGATGTTAGCACTAAAGCTTATAGGCAGCTATAGTTTTAAACCTTTTCACTCTCTAGGTTTTCATGCAAAAAACTAAAAAAAATACAATCAATGAAAATTTTCTTCATATTTTTATATAATTGGATTGTTTGTTTTTATTAAAGTTTGTCTCATTTTATATTTATGCATCAGTAACGATATAAGACTTGGAAAAGGGTATAATCCCACGCATAGCCCAGGTCGATATTAAAATGATTTATTAGTCAATGCAATTTGAAGCCACAATGAGCTTCTTCCTCAGTACAAATCGTATAGGTAAGCCTTTGTGGCTTCAAAACGCGTTGACTAAAATCATTTTAATATTAATCTGGGCTAATCGGACTTTGATCTCTGTCTAACTGTTGCACGGGATTATACCCTTTCCAAGTCTTATATAGTTTATGATTCAACGTGGGTCCATAGCAGCTGTTTTATGTGCTTATAGTGGTTGTGACTCTCACATCCATTCAAGGTGATTCTTCTTAAGTCACTTTTAACTATTTAATTTGTAAAGATAAGACCCTATCTGTGGTTAAATCTCTTTCCAGAATCTTGATTACTATATTTATGCATAGGGTTCATTACATTTTCCATAGGATTTTTAGAAGGGTTTTTCTAAGTCAAACGCAGCACATTTTACATTGTGATTTTTGCCGTCAAAGTAAGGGACCTCTCACATCAGCGTTTTTGCTGAATTCGGCAGATCCAGCAGATTTACCGCATCTGCCGCCTAACGGCCGTCTTGCAGTGCACCAGCGGCATGGCCCATTCATTCTCTATGGGGCTTGCGGTAGGTGTGGCAAGTGCGGTTTTGCCGCGATCTGGGAAATCCGGCAGTTGCAACTGGGGAAAAGACCGCGGTTAGCTGCATTTTTTTTGTGCGTCCACAAGTGCTGGATTGCGGCAAAACCACACCTGCTGCATCTGCCGCAATCCCCATAATGAATGGGGGGCTTGCTGCAGGTGCACCACAAGTCAGCCATTAGGCGGCAGATCCAGTAGATGCAGAATATGTTAATGATAACTTGAAATGTCTAATAAAATATATGTGTAAGTTTTTTCCTTTGATTGCAAATATTTTTAAGCTTTGTTGTATTCCTTAAATGTCGCTATCAAGCTCACTGGCAGGCATGACATTAATTTGATTTATGTACCTAGACTGCAAATTATTTATAGACAGATGCAAATAGAAATGTTATTTAATAAAAAAGGTAAAATTACACAATACACTGATACTGTGTAGACAAGAGCAAAGCATTTTCCCATGGCATTTGAATATAAAGATAACATTAGTAGATACAAGTCATGTACTTGTCACTTTAAAATTTAACTAAAAGTACAAGTAGCAGTATGTTCCTTTGTACAGAATATTCAATTATAGGGTAATGTTTCGTCAACTCCTTAAAAGTGAGCCACCTGCGGGTCTTATTAAAGGACTTAAGGAAAAAGGTTAAATATGCAATTAGTGGAAAAATTAAATATTCTGCTCCTTCAGGTCACACAAATGACTCCTGCAGCTTGATGAAAAGGAATGAAAAACAGAGCACCTTTACAGTACATTACATACTGAATTGCTTTCAACTAATTTTCACACTTCATTATACTTACTGATATGGCAGGATCTTAGTTAAAATGTTTTTCTAGAGTAAAAGAAACACACTGGCTTTTGCTTGAAATATTATGCATGTAAAGTATATCTCCACAGAACAGATTTATCTAAATAATAGAATTGTTAATGCTCTAAGTGATAAGTAATTGTAAAGTATTATTCACACTTTCTTAAACAAATTATAGTAATTACATTGCTGGGTATTTGTAAAGGGTTATTTGGTAATATTGACTCGATAATCCATGGCTTCAATAACACATCTGTAAAGATGTTACCATATTAAGCCCATAGTGTCAGTGAAAATAAGCAGTGAAGGGTTCAGATTCATTCTACATGACCAAGGTTGGATGTCAATAACTAAATGTAGAAAAACCAAGCAAACTTGTAATTATTCTCAGAAATATTGAAATCCAGCAAGTAGTTTACCTCCAGTAATAGTCTATGAAAATGTTAGCAATTCTATAATGGGTAACAAACATGAGATACAGTCATGGCCAAAAGTATTGACACCACTGCAATTCTGTCAGATAATACTCAATTTCCTCCTGAAAATGATTGCAATCACAAATTCTTTGGTATTATTATCTTCATTTAATTTGTCTTCAATGAAAAAAGCACAAAAAGAATTTTCCTAAAGCCAAATTGGATCTAATTCCACACCAAACATAAAAAAGGGGGTGGACAAAAGTATTGGCACCCTTAGAAAAATCATATGATGCTTCTCTAATTTGTGTAATTAACAGCACCTATAACTTACCTGTGGCACCTAACAGGTTTTGGCAATAACTAAATCACACTTGCAGCCAGTTGACATGGATTAAAGTTGACTCAACCTCTGTCCTGTGTGGTTGTGTGTACCACATTGTGCATGGAGAAAAGAAAGAAGACCAAAGAACTGTCTGAGGACTTGAGAAACCAAATTGTGAGGAAGCATGAGCAATCTCAAGGCTACAAGTCCATCTCCAAAGACCTGAATGTTCATGTGTCTACCGTGTGCAGTGTCATCAAGAATTTTAAAGCCCATAGCACTGTGGCTAACTTCCCTAGATATGGACGGAAAAGAAAAATTGACGAGAGATTTCAACACAAGATTGTGCGGATGGTGGATAAAGAACCTCGACTAACATCCAAACAAGTTCAAGCTGCCCTGCAGTCCGAGGGTACAACATTGTCAACCCGTACTATCCGTCGGCGTCTGAATGAAAAGGGACTGTATGGTAGGAGATTCAGGAAGACCCCACTTCTTACCCCGAGACATAAAAAAACCCGGCTGGAGGTTGCCAAAACGTACCTGAGAAAACCTAAAACGTTTTGGAAGAAGGTTCTCTCTTTTTGGGCAAAGGCATCAACATAGAGTTTACAGGAGAAAAAAAGAGGCATTCAAAGAAAAGAACACGGTCCCTACAGTCAAACATGGTGGAGGTTCCATGATGTTTTGGGGTTGCATTGCTGCCTCTGGCACTGGACTGCTTGACCGTGTGCATGGCATTATAAAGTCTGAAGACTACCAACAAATTTTGCAGCATAATGTAGGGCCCAGTGTGAGAAAGCTGGGTCTCCCTCAAAGGTCATGGGTCTTCCAGCAGGAGAATGACCCAAAACAAACTTCAAAAAGCGCTAGAAAATGGTTTGAGAGAAAGCACTGGAGACTTCTAAGGTGGCCAGCAATGAGTCCAGACCTGAATCCCATACAACACCTGTGGAGAGATCTAAAAATGGCAGTTTGGAGAAGGCACCCTTCAAATATCAGGGACCTGAGCAGTTTGCCAAAGAAGAATGGTCTAAAATTCCAGCAGAGCATTGTAAGAAACTCATTGATGGTTACCGGAAGCGGTTGATCGCAGTTATTTTGGCTAAAGGTTGTGCAACCAAGCATTAGGCTGAGGGTGCCAATACTTTTGTCCGGCCCATTTTTGGAGTTTTGGGTGAAATGATCATTGTTTTGCTTTTTGCTTCATTCTCTTTTGTATTTTTTCATTGAAGACAAATTAAATGAAGATAATAATACCAAAGAATTTGTGATTGCAATCATTTTCATGAAGAAACTGAGTATTATCTTACAGAATTGCAGGGGTGTCAATACTTTTGGCCATGACTGTATACTGAGACATATTCTACGTAATATAAAATGAAAAAACACGACAACACTACACAAGTGTGAACAGGTGCAAACTGAACATGAAATATACTCTAATAAATAAACAGCTGAATTATAATAAGCTAAGAAAAGCAAACATTGAATATAGGAATTTCGACATGCGTAGTCTACATGTGCGCCTCATTCCTATTCATCTATACAAACATATGAATGGTGTTGAACCCAAGTTCAATAGTCTATTTACTAAGCATACTCAAGCTGACGGTATATGATAACTAATTCACAAATAAACTATTAGCAAATTTAGAGTTATAGATGAGAGTCATCCTTTCAGAAAGCTCATCTAATTCTCTGACCAGAGAACCAGATTATGTTTTCATTAAAAAAAATCTCACTGATTTCAGTAGCCATTAGGTAATACTTCATTTTTCCTATTCTATTTTCACATTTTAAATGCCCAGAGTCACAGTAGACTGTCTGCTTCATATCAACCGATCAGTCACTGAAGATTTCACACATCTCTTTTTTACCAATCCTAAAATGGAAACAGCGATGATACATAATTAAATGGCGATGACCTGCTAACAGCTTACCTCTTCAAAAACATGTGTTATATTTACAGAAGTTCCACTTTTCAAAGATCAACAGCCCAACTTGTAGTTTCTTCTTTTGCCTTCCACTGGCCACGCCATAAGAAAAATCCAAAAGGTGAAACTCCAAGCTGGGCAGATATCCATTTCTATCTATTTAAATGCATTTTTAATAAAAGAAACATTTGTAAATTTATTACAGAAAAAATATGAACAATGAGGATGTATCCTCCGGACGTGAAAACTAAAACTTGAAACTCAGAGTTGGGTGGACGATATTATTTTTTACATAGAGTTTTAAAAAGGAGAGTGTTTGTAAGTATACTACATTTTCTTGTGTAGAGAAACTGTTCACATGTCATCACTATTGGAGGACACATCTTCAATGTTTCTAAGTTTGGGATTTAGAATTGCAAGGAGCAATGTGTAACCTACTATGCCTGATTGGTGGACATTTAGTGAACGATCACATACAACTAAACTTACATTTTCTAGAGTACATATCTTAGTAACCATCCAGATGTTGCGGATGAGCACATAAATTGAGCAAGCGCTCACATCTATTTTAAAAGATTAAGTGTAAAGGCTTTTTTAGAGCTTGTGTACATATAAGGCTGCTTTCACATTGCGTTTTTCTGGGATCCGTGGCTATCCGATTTGGCCCCCATGTGTCCCTATGGGCGATGGATCTCATCGGATTTGCCCTTAATGACATCCGATTTGTGTCAGATCAGATTGTGTCCTATTTTCTGCTGTTCCCAAAATCGAGACTGCTCCGATTTTGGGCACAGCTGACCAAATCGGACACAATCAAATCCAACAGGATCCGAACCAGTTAACATGGGGTCCTATGAGCGCTGGGCCGAGGAAACAGCTGATCGCTAATCGGACTCGATTTTAGTGTACTGAGCATGCTCAGTACACTAAAACTACTGTGTGCCGTATAATTTCACTTCCGCAATGTATCACATACACTGTGGAAGTGAAATTAGGGAAAGCAGGTGTTAAAAATAAAAAATCTCAATTCTCACCTTTCCAGCGATCCCCTGATGTCGGCCTCTATCTGCGATGGCTTACAGGACCTGCCGTCGTTTGGCAACCCGATCAGCTGATCGGGTCACATGACCAGTTACCGCGGTAACCGGTCATGTGACCGATGACGCTGATCGGGTAGCCCCACCCAGCCAGGTCCTGTAACCATTGGGAGCTAGATGCCGATGTCGGGGGAAATCGCTGGAAAGGTGAGAATAGAGTTTTTTTAGTTTTAACACCTGCTTTACTTAATTTCACTTCCGCAATGTATGTAATACATTGCGGAAGTGAAAGTGCCTCGTACAGCTCTTTCTGTGTTCGAACCTGTGAAAATCACGGACCCGGACACAGAAATAGGACCTCCGATGGTGTACTTTCCTGTCCGTGGGGTCCTGCAAAAAGTAGGATCCCACGAACAGGAAAAATATCACTATGTGAAACCACCCTAAGCCTTGAATAATCTGATACTACAAATTAAATCAAAGTGGCAAAATTGATGTACTATGTCTGATCTGTGTTTAGCTATAGTGACTCCTGTTCATATCAACTATAGACCTTCTATAAAGAAAACTAGAACTCAGAAAACATCTCTCCTCACTATTTCCCCACTTCTCCCCTCTGCAAATGGCCCCTTTGACTCCCAATTCCCAAAGAAATCCAGTTCAAACTACTAACACTGACCTACAAAGCCATTCATAACCTGTCCCCTCCCTATATCTCCTAATTAGTCCCACAATATCTGCCCTCACATAATCTCTGGTCCTACCAAGACCTCTACTTATCCACACTTATCCATTCCTCACCCAACCCCTTCAAGATTTTTCCTGAATATCCCCATCGATTATCCACCACTTTGGATCTTTCACACAGAACTTGAAAACCCATCTCTTCAAGAAAGCTTAAAGCCTGCAATAGCCAGCTGCCACCTCACCTCCACCTCAGCTACTGCACCCACTGACGTACTGTCTCCTTCACTATCATATGATAAACTCTATGCTTCCAAGGGCAGGATTCTTTTCCCTCTGTACCAGCTTGCCATTGTTAATTTGTTCACAGTGACCATTTGTATTTTGTACTTAACTCCTTCTATTGTACAGGACGCTGGAAATAATAGCGCTAATATAAATAAAATATTATTAATAATCATGTACAATTAGGAGTACAATTGAAAAGATTTCACCCCTTATAAAGATGTAGGCAAGTACAACAGGAGCATGGGAAATAGAGACAGTTCACCTCCTCCAATCCCCTGCTCAATTCACAGAGTATATTAAAACTTTATTACAGCAGTAGAGAGTTTATATTTTATAAGAGGGTATCTTATTTTCATGTTGTAAAGCAAAACTGAATTGTTGAGTACAGCTCAGACCAGCATGCCGGGAAAAATGGTTTCCCCTCTAAACATAAAGAAAACAGACTAAAAATAAGCAAATAGAAACGAACAGGTTAAGCAGAAAGTATTTAATTTTCCATATCTTTTTCATTACTTTGAAGAATACAAGCTCCCGAATACATGTTCATATTAACAAAATGTGTGAGTGGCAGATATATTCCAAAGAAATCATTTGTGCGTAATATATGAATAAAATCCTACTTACTTAGAGAATAACCTGGCATGTGCACATGACTGCGAAGTGAAATGAAATGTGTGTAATTTTATAGTAAGAAGTCACTTATCAAAAGACTTTGGAATATGTAATAACTTTGCTTGTTAAAAGAACATTTTGAGAAATATGTCACTGTCAAACAAAATAGTTCAGACTCTGAAATGTTCGCAGGTCAAAATCATATTACTTGAAATTTTTATTTTCACACTTGATTTGCACTATAAGATTGGAAAGATTAGACTGACAGTAAATGGTAAAAATTACAAGGTGAGTAAAAATGAACTAAAATGGTCATGCTACTCTTATAATGAATTGTTTGTAAGACTTTAGTCATTCACAAAAACTTAAACTAGTGTTTTACAGGAAGCATATAATAATATGATAATGGATGATAATACAGTATGAGATTGCTAATAAAAATCCCTATAGAAACAGTTTATTAAGTAGTATAATAGTTAAAATATATCATGGAAGTAGATGCCAAAATTGTAGGTAAAGCCCTTAGATGTTGAGTCTAATGTGTATTAGAATACAATTTTACGAATATACGGACTCTATCACTCTCTAACAAGAGGGACTTGCCTATCAAGGAACTGGCATATCTGATTTTGGACTGAGTGATGATCTTTTTGTTCACAGTGAGCTAAGCCTTCGCCAGAGAAATCTGGCAGTGGCTCTCAGAAAAAAACAGGAGCACTCCTTTTTATGAATGAGTTGGGAGAGATTGCTGCTGGCTTAACCATCAGCTAAATGAGGGCAAATGACAGCTGTCTATTCAAAATGGAAAAAAAATCAGGGGATAGCACATCCAAATATACATAAAAAAATCTTCAAGTTTCTTAGGTATCCACTTAATTAAAAAAAAAATCACAAAATGGCCATTGTGTCATCACTATGATGAGTTTCTGGTGCACTATGCTCCTTTAGTCATAGAGTAAAAACTATGAGGTGTCTTTACATATTCTTAAGAACAAACCATCATTTAGCATATGTGGAATTGCCATAATTATGCAAATGGTTATAAAGCACAGCTGTACGCAAATATACTACTCACAAGAAAAGGAAGACAAAAAAGTGGCCAACAATGGCTCAATAAAAACATTACATCTGTTCTTTTTTTCATACCATTAGGTTTTTAGTGTTAGGTTTTACAATCCAAAAACTTCTCTCATAAAGATTTTCCTCTGCCAACTCCCTCCATATTCAATAGAAGTAACCTTTTCTTTACTATAGTAAGACTAATACCACTACTTTGTGCATGTGAAGCCTATAGTAGCTGGTGAAAGGTAAAATTATACAGAACAACCTAAAATTTGAGGCAGAATCCACTATGGTTGACAAGGATTTTCAGTAATTGATATTGTGAGATTTTCTAAGATTACTATAAATTTTTAGGTTAATCTGCATTGTGTGAATAGCCTTGAAACTACACTGACCAGTGGTCACAAGATCTTGTTTCATAATTATTAAATCAAAGGCCCAGGGGGGTGCCATATTAAATCTGCATTTCCAAATTAGCAGTGAATCCACCTATATGAACTTTTCCCACTACAAGATGGCCGCAAGGGGTGATGGACGTGTGTGAGAGGGCTCTGGGCTCACGGACTACCATCCACTCCATCCAGCCTCTCCAGAGAGCCCTCAACAGCTCCATAACAACACTCACATCACCCCCACACAGCCACTGACCTATCTGACCGCCTGTCCTCCCCATTCCTGGCCGAGTGACAGGAAGTTGCGGTGCGGGCCCTGAGCCAACTAGGCTTGAACCAAGGGGTCATCCCTGGACTGGGACTGCTGACACCGCTCTCCCCTGCTCGGTGGGGATCCATGATCGAGGAAGCCCTGCTGCTAGTTTCCCCTAGCTAGCTGCATCCGGCTGTGGAGGCAGGGGCTGGAGGCTGCGGAAGGGAAGCGAACCCCGCAACATTTGCCTGCCCCCCGGAGTAGCCCCATGTGCAGGTAGCCCAGAGCCCTCTCACACCGGCGGCCGTGGAGGCAGGATCTGAGGCTGCGGGAGAGAAGTGGACCCCGCAACATTGGCCCACCACCTGTTGTGGCCCGACATGCAGGTATCCCAGAGCTCTCTCATGCACTTGCGGCAGCTGGAACTGGAGGCGAGAGGGGTGACTGGGCAACTGTCCGCACCAGCTGGGGTTTGGGGCCTAGTCAGTAGGCTGGAGCCATGTCCTCTACTTACCAGTTCCCTGGGGCCCCTGAAGCCACGCTCCCCCACCAGAGCCTGCCGTCCCGGCTCTGCCACAGCCACAGCTTACACCAATGACGGTGAGGAGCCTGGTGGAGATCAGGGAAGCCTGGTCCACCTGTGGTGAGAGCAGTGTCATTGCTCCCCGTCTCCCCCTGTAGCTGCACAGTTGTCGGGAGCTCTTACCAATGGCCTGGCCCCCTCCTTGACTCCTGTTGGGCCCTGCTCCCCGTCATATCCCTGGCAGGATGTGTGTCCTGCTTCACTTCTGCCTCCACCCCACACCCGGCCCTGACTAACTCCCCCGACTCGTGGATCGCATGGAGGGACGAGGGGCGCCCATATATTTTCCCTGCATTCCGGAGCTTCTCACCCCTGACCTGTTCCCTTCCCATCCCCTAGATCACCGGCTTCCACCATAGACATACGACAATGGAAACATCAAACAAATAAGCCCGGCGGGCCTGATACACGCCGTCACCAGACCCTGCCGTCAGCCAGTATCAGCCGAAAATTGCCCCTAGCCTGCACCCGGTCATGACTTCACCACTCCACATCTTCTCGCTGCTTCTGACCCTGAGTACATCGCACCCCCCTGCTGCATCTCATCCCATTCACCTGGACTTCATCCGCATTGCACATCCCCCGCTGCATCTGACCCCTGGCTCCATCTCATCCCTGCTGCATCTCATCCCTACATGCTGTGCATCTGCCTGGACTTGGTATGACTTCATCCGCACTGCATATCCTCTGCTGCATCTGGCCCCTGGATGCATCTCATCCACCTGCTGCATCTCATCCCTACGTGCTGTGCATATGTCTGGACTTGGTACGACATCATCTGTATTGCTCATCCCCTCGTTGCTTCTGACCCCCCCCATGTATATGGTCCCCGGCTCCATGTTGTCCCCCTGCTGCATCTTATCCCTGCGTGCTGTGCATTTGACTTCACCTGTATTGCTCATCCCCGCTACATCTGACCCCCCTCTGCATCTAATCCCTGACTGCTCATAATGTTAACCCCTCTAATCCCCCCACACAGTAATGAAGTAGTGCTCTCTCCCTCCATTCTACCCAGTCATCTCTCCTCCGAACTATTCCTTCACACACAGTCCCGTGTCTCCAAACACGCACGCACTCTCCTGCTCTTACCTCCTAACCTTCTTGCTGCTTCTCTTACTCGCTGGTGATAAATCCCTGAATCCTGGTCCACCCGTCACATCTCCACCATCACCCCTCACCCACATCCACTCCCCAACACAAACTCTTGCAACCTCCACAACCTTACACCCATTCCTTCAGCCCTTGCTGCCCCTGTCCCTCTGCCCGGAACACTGTGGAATGCTCACTCAGTATGCAACAAACTCCTTTCCATTAACAACCTCTTCATCACTAACAAACTCCCATTCCTTGGCATCACCGAAACCTGGCTTACCCCATCTGACACAGCCACCCCTGCTGCACTCTCCTACGGTGGACTCAGGCTCTCCCACACCCCTGCCCTAACAACAAGCATGGTGGAGGAGTCAGCCTGCTCCCGTCTGACAGGCGCTCCTTTAACCCAATTACACTGCCACCCCCTGCCAACCTCCCCTCTTTCGAAGTTCACTCCGTCCGCATCTTCTCCCCCTTCAACCTCCAGCTGGCCGTCACTCATTCTTTGAGTCTCTTCTTCTTCTCACAGTCTTAGCTTCTTCACATGATGCCAACTCTGCTGCCACCCTCTACAACACCACAATAACTTCAGCTTTCGACCTCGCAGTCCCCCTCACTTACAAGAAAACCCGTACACACAGGCAACCCTGGCTCACCACCCTCACTAATGAGCTGGGTCAAGCTTCCAGTGCGGCCAAGCAGAGATGGAAGAAATCCCACTCCATGGTGCAGTTTGCCATGTATAAGCAGTCCCTCTCCACCTTAAAGTCTGTACACACTGATGCAAAACAAGCCTACTTCTCATCTCTAATAACCGCCCTGTCCCACAACTCCAAACAACTAATCAACATGTTCAACTCCCTACTCCGTCTGCCTGCACCTCCTCCCTCTCCCCTCATCTCTGCTGACGACTTTGCCTCCTTCTTCAAACAGAAGATCAACAAAATCAGAGAAAGCTTCGACCCACTGTCCCCCCAGCCCTCCCCCATCACCGCTCAGTCCTCCTCGTCCAAAGAAAGCTTTACCACCATAACAGAGGATCAACTCTCCTCCTTTCTGTCATGATCACACCTTACCACCTGTGCCCTCGACCCACTTCCCTCCCACCTCATCCCGAACCTCACCACTGTCCTCATTCCTGCCCTAACCCACCTCTTCAACCTATCACTCACTACCGGTGTCTTGCCCTCATCCTTCAAACATGCCGTGATCACACCCATCCTCAAAAAAATCTTCCTTTGATCCAGCATCTGTTTTCAACTTTCGCCCCATATCTCTTCTCCCCTTCGCATCAAAACTACTTGAACAACACGTCCATTCTGAACTGTCCTCCCACCTCTCCTGCTCCCTTTTTGACCGCCTACAAACCAGCTTCCATTCCCATCATTGCACTGAAACAGCCCTAACCAAGACACCACCGACCTACTGACCGCCAAGAGCAAGAGACACTACTCCGTCCTCCTCGACCTATCTGCCACCTTCAACGCCGTTGACCATACCCTCCTACTTCAGATTCTGAAATCTTTCGGCATTACTGACCTAGCCCTCTCCTGGATCTCCTCATATCTAACTGACCGGACCTTCACCGTCACCCACTCCCACACCTCCTCTTCGTCCTACCCCCTATCCATCGGAGTTTCCCAAGGCTCGGTTCTGGGACCCCTACTCTTTTCCATTTACACCCTCAGCCTAGGACAACTCATTGAGTCCCACGGCCTTCAGTATCATCTCTATGCCGACGACACCCAGATCTATCTGGGCCTGACATCACCTCCCTTCCACATTGCCTGTCCGTCCATCTCCTCTTTCTTCTCTGCTAACTTCCTCAAACTGAACATGGACAAAACTGAGTTCATTGTTTTCCCCCAAAATCGCTTTCCCCCCTACCAGACATATCCATCAATATCAACGATTGCTCACTCTCCCCAGTGCCCCATGCCAAGTGCCTCAGGATAATTCTTGACTCCTCCCTCTCATTCAAGCCTCACATCCAAGCACTTGCCACCTCCAGCTCAAAAACATTTCCCGCATACACACTTTCCTTGACCACGAAACGGCTAAAACACTTGTTCATGCTCTCATCATTTCCAACCTTAACTACTGCAACCTCCTGCTAACAGGCCTCCCCACTATCTCCCTCGCACCTCTCCAATCTATCCTATACTCTGCTGCTGACTCATTTACTTGTCTTCCCACTACTCCCCGGTCTCTCCCTTCTGCCAAGACCTTCACCGGCTTTACCACATCAGTACACCCATTAGGGTGTACTGCCGACCTCACGATGCCAAGCGCGCATGCGCGATGGGTGTACTGACGTGGTAAAGCCGGATATGACGTGATTAGCGTCATATCGGCTTTACCGCCCCTTACATGACGAGCACTGTCCCTGCTCTGTAGCACGCCCATCGGGGCGTGAATAAATAACAAGCAGGCGGTGGGGAGGCCCAGAAAGGAACGCCTTTTGCGGCTTCTCAAATAATGAGAAGCCGCAGATTATAAGGTATCATAACAACTTTTCTAAAGTTTACTATATCGCTTTACAAGCAGAAAGGGACGCCTAGTAATCTATTAATATGGTGCAGGGACAGGTATACAGAGGCTGGGGGCACATTTTGCGAGGTCAGGTTCCCTTTAAAGCTTTCAGGAATAGATGCAACCCAAAGGAACTTTTTGATATAAAGAAATAGAAACAAATATAGTTTTATAAGTTCTTAATTAATTATACACGTTGATATAAGTGTATTATAGCCAAAAGATGGCAGGTATTATATTATAAAAAAACATATTTGCAATAGATAGATTATTGAACCATAATTCTATGAAGATGTACTGGAAGAATACTAGTCTGACATATAATGAACAATAAGGCTGGGGTCACACTTGGAAGTGCAATTGCGTGGACCGCATCCAGATGTGGATGCGGTAAACGCAATTGTCTTCACACACATTTTTTCGCAAAAATGTGTTCTGTAAACCGCAATGCGGTAACTGGATTGCACCGGATATGTAATCTTGAGCAATGCGGTTACCGTATACTTTGTTCATCCCTGCTGCCGCAGGGGTGAACAAAGTGTTACATGTTATTAAAACATTAAATATTAATAGTAGCTGTGGGCAACATGTCTCTAGGGGGTGCCTACCCTCCCTACAGACATGCTGTCCACTGCTGTGGGCATGTGAGGGGTTAATGAGGCAGTTATACTGTTGCCGGCTTTAGTCAACTTTGTACAAATTTTTGAATGAAGCCGCGGCTCCTCACAGTAGAGGAGGTACTGTACATTATGTACGTATAGTATCAGCCGCTGTCCTTCGTCCTGTAAGCATTAACCTTAGGTCTATGGGCATCACACCGCCATAGACCTAATGTTAATGCTTACTGGACACTGGACAGAGGCTGGCACTATATGTACATTAAGTACAGTATCTTCTCTACTGTGAGGAGCCGCGGCTTCATTCAAAATTTGTACAAATCCGAAAAAAGCCGGCAACAGTATAACTGCCTCATTAACCCCTCACATGCCCACAGGAGTACACATCCGGGGCAATCCAGTTACCGCATTGCAGTTTGCAAACCGCTCCGAAAACTGCAGCCTGCATGATTTTTACCGCAGGCTGCAGATACGGATGTGGTAACTGGATTGCATGTAGAGCAATCCGATTAACATAATGGGCTCCTATGGGGAGCGGTTCCTGATCCGCTTTTGAGCTTTTTGACAGCTCAAAACCAGATCAGGATTTCAAAATGTTGCCACAAATGTGACCCCAGCCTAAGTTGTACATATTTTCAGTAAGGCTGGGGTCACAGTTGACATGAGTTTTTTTTAGTGATTTAACAAAACTCATGCGTTTTTCCATGTCAGCATGAGTTTTTTTAATGTGTGTAATGGCTCCCTGCGTTTTTGGCTGCGTTTTTAAATCTGCACCAAAAAATAGTGCATGTACAATTTTTTGGTGCGTTTTTATAACATGGGCCCCTATGGAAAACGCATGCAAAAACGCATGTACAATTAGTACCTTTTAGTGCCATTCAAAAACGCATGCGTTTTCCATAGGAGCCCATGTTAAAAAAACGCATGCGTTTTTTTAACATGGGCTCCTATGGAAAACGCATGCGTTTTTGAATGGCACTAATTGTACATGCGTTTTTTAATGCGTTTCCCATAAGGCCCCATATTAAAAAACGCATGCGTTTTTGGAAATGCACCAAAAACGCATGGTACAGTCACACATGCGTTTTTGCTATTAGGGCATGCGTTTTTTAACATGGGGGCCTATGGGTGGGTTTTTTACATGCGTTTTTGAAAACGCAGGTCTCCAAAAACGCTTGTGAAAAATGCAACTGTGACCCCAGCCTAACACAGAAATGACCAAAATCATCGTAATGTGTGCAGACTAGAGAGATGTGAACCGACAGATGTTCAGGTTCGCCAGGTCCACCTGGACTTTAAAGAAAAAGTCCAGTTCGGGACCAGACTTGACTCAATCTTGAGCCCAGAACCCAAACCCCATATAAATCTATGGGGACCCAAATGTATGTGCTATAAGATGGTGATAGTAAGGGCTGGGAGGCTATAAAATAAAGCAAAATGAGGATAACAGCAGGATAATTATACTTACAGTTTCCACGCAGCTGTCACACTGTTCCTGGATCTGCTCATTAAACCTTATAAATATTCCCTGCTTCTCACACCCACCGTCTGTGACAGCATCTGCGATTGGTTGCAATCAGTGTCATTTTCCTGCGGATACCTTATTTCCAATGGTACACCTGAACATGACCTTGAAATGTATTAACTCTACTCTTAACATAATATTACTCAGCTTTGACTGTCTTGGTTTTGACCACTGTTAAATTCCTAAGTACTTTTTTTACCTGTTAATGGGTAGGGTCACATTACAGACATGAATTGCATTCACCGCATCCGGATCCGGATGCGGTGAACGCAATGCCGATCACACACATTTTGTGACCAAAATGTGTGCAGAATACCGCACTGCGGTAACCGGATGGCTCAGGATGTGTAATCCTGAGCCATCCGGTAACTGCATAGGTTGCGGATCCCGGCTATTGCCGGGATCAGCAAACTTAGTAAAGAGTTAAATTGATTATCTAAGGACTGTTTGAGGTCTGTAGGGGGGCTTAGACCCCCCTACAGACCGGCCGCCCACTCTGGTGGGCTTCTTCTACAATTTGCCACCTTGCACGGGCTCCTCAGAGCTCCGTGCATGTCAACCAAAGTAACCCCCCCGTATCACTATAGAGGGGTGTTTACACCCCTCTAGTACAGTTATACTTTAATTATGTGTTGTCCCCAAAGGATTATTACAGTGGCAATGTAAGTTCATACTTACATGCTCTCGTAGGCGGAGTCCAGGGATTTCCATGGGTGGGGCTGTGTGCAGCAGCCTCCGCCCGCTCATTCTTGATGGCCGCCCCCTCTGTGCTTCATCCATTGATGTGAGGGCGGCCGCGTCATAAAAGGGGCGGGGCTAATCGCGGCACATCATTAGCCCCGCCCCTTTCATGACGCGGCCGCCCTCACATCAATGGATGAAGCACAGAGGGGGCGGCCATAAGAGATGAGGGGGCGGAGGCTGTCGCAAACAGCCCCGCCCATGGATTGCCTACACCACAGCCGACAAGAACACGTAAATATGAGATAAAAGCAATACTTTAATACATCTTTTTACCCATATACAGGAATCACTATACAAGAGGGGTGCAGGCACCCCTGTATAGTGATTCGGGGGGCTGGAGGTGTGGGGACTTGCACTTGGGGGCAAGTGTACTAGAAGCCCACCAGAGTGGGCGGCCGGTCTGTAGGGGGGTCTAAGCCCCCCCTACAGACCTCAAACATTACTTTACTTTGTACATTTAACACTTTACTAGTCATAGTACAGTTTGCTTATCCCGGCAATAGCCGGGATACGCAAACTATGCAGTTACCGGATGGCTCAGGATGACACATCCTGAGCCATCCGGTTACTGCAGTGCGGTACAGGGAAACGCTGCGAAAACTGCTGCCTGCATGATTTTTAACGCAGGCAGCAGTGCCGGATACGGCCACCGGATGGCTTGTGAAGCCATCCGGTGTTTTGCATAGGCTCCTATGAGGAGCGTTTCCTGGTCCGGTTTTGAGCTTTTTGAAAACTCAAAACCGGATCAGGATTCTTAAAAAAAACCTGAAATGTGACCCTACCCAATATCTGATTTTTACAATCTTGTTTGTCCCTCTGCTTTTATCCTGGCTGAACAATTATCCATATCAACTCACTCCATTCACCAACATTTAAGGCTGCCTTCAGACTTGCAGATGCCTCCGCAGCGTTTTGCAGAGGCATTTGCAAGTATCTGCATGCAGACCGCGGCCCCTATGTTTATAATGGAGCGCACGGCGGTCTGCAGATGCTTGCAGACCGCCGTGCGCTCTCATTGCCCGCCATTAGTGATCTGTGCGCAGGCGGATGCCTGTGTACAGATCACACACTCTCGTCCGCACCAGGGACGCGAGATGTTGCGTCCCTGGTGCGGGCGAGAGTGTGTGATCTGTACGCAGGCATCCGCCTGCGCACAGATCACTAATGGCGGGCGATGAGAGTGCACGGCGGTCTGCAAGCATCTGCAGACCGCCGTGCGCTTCATTATAAACATAGGGGCCGCGGTCTGCATGCAGATACTTGCAGATGCCTCTGCAAAACGCTGCGGAGGCATCTGCAAGTCTGAAGGCAGCCTTAATCATGCAACCCAGGGCTTTGCAGCAAAGGACAGATTCTCATATAGATGTCAGAGTGAGAACAGAAGCATTCTCTAAGGCCTACTAAGTATTGTGAACAGCTCCAGACTGTCTGTGAAAACATTTTTAAAGTTTGCCAGAAATGGTACAAACAGTCTTTATACAGGCCCCGTTACACGTTTCAAAATTGACATCAGGAACGATGTTGAAACGACATCGTTGTTGCGTGTAAACGCACGATTCAACAACGATAGTTGTTCAAGTCAGAGTTGACAGGTTTTTCAGCATGCAGGAAAACCTGTCAACTTCACTTTAAGCAACCTGCAGCATCGTTCGGTGTCAAACCGCAATAGCGATGTCACGGCTGATCCCGCCTATTCGCTGCATTGCAGCGGATCGCTTGCTGGGTTGATCACAGCCCAGCGAGCGATCGCTGAGGCAACATCACAGCACCGTCACTGGCAACATCTTGCCGTGTGACAGCTAGGCTGCGATGTCAGAAGCGAGCGCGCACCTGCGGCATCGTTTCCGACATCGCAGCCGATGTTGAGACGTGTAACGAGGCCTTAAGAGTATAAGGCCATGTACACATGCTGCTTTTTGGATCGGTTTGGTTTATTTTTTCAGCTGCATTTCTGTAGAATTTTCAGCAGCAAAACTGGATTCATTTTTGGAAAAAAAAACTGGCCCAAATGTGTCCCATTTTTGCTGCATTTTTTGCAGCTTTTTTTTCATTAGAAAGGAGTCAATGGAGAGCATGGTGGAGAAAATCAGATCACTTAATAACATGCTCATTCTTTCTCTAGCTGCATTTTCTCCACCAAAAAAGGACCAGAAAAAAGCGCAGCAACGGAACAGCATTTCTGAAAACTCATTGACTTTGCTGGGTATTATGCAAATACAGATCACAAAAAAAAAAAAAAATGCACTGTGTGATCATAGTCAAACATTCAATGCTATTTTATAGAATATAAAAAAAATGAGATGGCTGTAAACTAGGGGGCTCTTTGCCTCGTTCATCTTTAACTGACATGTTAAAAGCTGTAGAGCTTAGCTAAATGTGGAAAGTTTTCAAATATTAGTAGATATCACTATAAGGCGGCCGTCACACACACAGATATCGTGAGCGATATTGTAAGCGATCACGTGCACGCGCGATCGCTAACAATATCGCTCACATCGCTGGTGAGCTGTCACACAGACAGACTCACCAGCGATGTGGACCAGCGAGATCGCTGGTAACTATGGTACACATCGGGTTACTAGGCGCCGCGCGGCGCTTAGTAACCCAACGTTTACCATAGATACCATCCCCCAGCATAGGCTCTGCCGCTGGGAGATCGTTCATCGTGGTGTCACACACCACGATGATGCAGATTGATCAAGCGATTATCGCTTGATATGAGCTCCGGCTCTCATATCTGCGATGTAACGATCAAGCGATTTTACATTGTAAAATCGCTTGATTATATGCAGCGATGCACAAACGATATTGCTTAAGCGATCAAAAAGCAGATTGCTTAAGCGATATCGTGCATTAAATTGAACCGTGTGACGGCCGCCTAACTCTGCGAAAGTACATCATGAGCTACATTTTATTTTCACACAACTATTATATCAACAATTCCATTATCTTCCTCTACTTCTTCATATAATTACATGCTTCATATAAAACACATAAAAAAGTTCACTTCCATGACTACTGAAACAAACTAAGATGAGAGTTTAGTTCGTTACCAATGTTAGCAATTAAGCATGCTCATATTTGCAGCCTTTCATCCTGGAATACTTGTTTTCTAAATCATTCTAGTCACAGTAAGTTATCATACTGTTAGATATTCAGTTTAAAAGTGTAGTATTAACATATTTGTAACATTTACACAGAATCCCCGAAGGCCACAGATTTGCATTGCTACGACATTTTAGCAGTAATCTGTAATCAAAAGTGAAAGGGTTGCTGTAGATTTGGGCTGTGTGAAAAATGTATTCTGCATAGTAAAGCTATGGTCTGCATAATCTTTCAAATGAGGCAATAATTTACCCTTTGCATTAAGGGATCAAAATAACCTGTCAAGATTCACACTGACGCAGGAAAACAGAATACTGTATCATTGGCTTACAGAGAAAACTGCAGGAATCCATTCAACGAAATCCATCACCAAGACAGAATGGCTTAGATTAGGTTTTACAGAACTAGTGACTCTACCCAGAAAGATGAGAGCGAAATGCATTGAGGTCAAAATGCTGACTAGGTACACATTAGAGAATACATAGGGATTATATGATATTACCATATAGCGGTATATGTCTGTCACTCACAAGTATTTAAAGAAAAAATATAGCATGTGATATACAATCTAGTTTGCATACAACTATTTTGAGAAGCATAGTTAATTGGGAGAGCACGGTGGCTCAGTGGTTAGTACTGCTGGGGTCCTGCAATCAAATCCCACCAAAGACAACATCTGCAAGGATTTTGCATGTTCTTCCCATGTTTTTGTGGGTTTACTCCAGTTTCCTTGCAAACTCCAAAGTCATGGCACGCACTGACTAGAGGATGCCCATCACACGCCACAACACAGAGGTATAGGGTGATGTAAAGGGATAGGAAGGTCCTAACGAAAGTGAGAGGGGAGATGGATCACCACATAACACTAACCTTTGCCTGCATTTTGCACTCCCTAATGTTTCTAAATAGATCCTTCCTCCAATGCCATCACATGCCTTGTCCCTGAGCTGACCCTCTACTCACCTTGGTTAGTGTGTAGGTCAGTGTGCCCACTAGATATCACCACTATTGTAAAACAACATAGGGGAAGGTAGACAGACAGGAGACATAAATAAATACAATACTACTTCAAGGCTACAGCTAAACACCAGAGCTGCAGGCAACGGACTCCAGCAACAGCAACAGGCATCCTCCTTCAACTATGGACCATTCATAATTTTACTGGCATCACGTGATGGATCATGTGAGTATTTAATGGGAATGGGTGTCACTGATATAATAAACTCATGGATGTGAAAAATTAGCATCTCAATTGAAATTTGAAATTCACCATATAGATCTATATGTAGATCTAGATAGATCGATTGATTGATCGATCTATCTATATCTTGGCTCGAGTGGTTAGCACTGCAGCCTTTGCAGCACTCTAGTCGCGAGGTCCTGGGTTCAATTCCCACCAAGGACAGCAAGGACATCATCTGTAAAGAAATTGTATGTTCTCCCCGTGTTTGCATGTGTTTCCCCCTACATTGCAAAGACATTCTGATAGGATGTTTAGATTGTGAGCCTAAATAGGGACAGTATTACTGATGTATGTAAAGTGCTATGGAATTAATAGCGCTATTAACAACCAAGACGCCAGTCGTTTGTGGGTGAGCGATACAGTGCTGCTATGAATGACACGGACTCCAAAAATAGTGGTAAATTAACTCTTTTTAACGGTTTCAAAAAGATAACAAATTCAAACTTTGCAAAAATGATATGGGCCCCAACAGCCCGATCACTGTGTACAATTTATGCAGCCTGAGGGAACTCACGTACCTGTTTTGCAGAGAGGGAGCACAACTATCCCAGACTAAACCAACCCAACCCTTACTCCGTGCAGGGCCTCTTACTGCAGCCGCTGCATGTGTTCCCCTCAGGATATAATCTTACACCCCCCTCCCACGCTATGTACAAAATATTTCGAGATCCCTGATTCCCTTATATAAATCTATCCCACAACCTATTTACAGCAAATGCAGTTTTGCCTCCTGCATGAGGTGAAAACTCTTTAACTTGGTAATGTACAAACAGTTTACAGGGTGTCTGTCATTTCACCCTAACAATCAGCCACTGAGGTATATAAAATCTTCCTCACACTGGGCACAACCCAGTACAACAGGGATGGTGATAATTGTCTCAGTTGTACAGTGTCATCCACATTCGGCTTCTCTTTGCATCTCACACTCATGCAAGTCTCAATATTTAATATCTTGTATAGATCAAGCCTGGTCGGCCTCTCCTCATGAGTACACACAAAATAGTCCTTTGCAGTTTCTGACTAACTCACCCTGTCTGACTATCCCTATATATTGACCGGTCAATCTTCTGTACTCATAGAACACGGCTTATCTTTCAGTCCAAGGTATAGATCGAGCCCTTGAATAATTCTAACACTGTTCAAGCCAGGCGCGTCCTTCAATAGATCCATGAGCCCCTCAGAACAGCCGACACGTCTTCTTTTCTGTGTAGGATCTCTACAGGCATCTGTCTCAGTCAATTTACCTCAGGAGACTCACTAAAAATTACTTCCTGGTTCTAGATCTTTCTACTCGTGTCCACTGATGACCTCCAGTGGCCGAACTGAGTTACTACAGATCATTTATATTAACAGTGTTGAACTTAATATTAGAAATACATTTCAGCATCCTTACAGCGCTATATAAATGAATAAATATTTATATTTTCCAATTAATATATAATTTCCATTTCTCCTGCCTGATTAATCCACCTCTCTCATCACTACTGCCCTGTTTCTCCATTCTGCAAATCTCTTCACTGGCTCACAATTCCCCAATGAGTCCAGTTCAAGCTACTAACATTGACCTACAAAGCTATCCATAGCCTGTCTCCTCCCCATATCTCTGAACTAATCTCACACTATCTTCCCTCACGTAATCTTCGATCCTCCCAAGAGCTCCTCCTCTCCTCCACGCTTATCTTTTCCTCACACAACCGCCTCCAAGATTTCTCCCGAATATATCCCATCCTCTGGAATTCTGCACCCCGACATGTCAGATTATCCAACATGCTCATGATGGAACCTGAAAACTCATCTCTTCAGGAAAGCTTACAGCCTGCAATGACCGAGCCGCCGCCCCACCGCCATTGAACGTGCTGCATCCCTGACCTACTGTGTCCTTCCCAATATCCTGTAGAATGTAAGCCTGTAAGGCCTGGGTCCTCTCCCCTTTGTAGCAGTCTGTCATTGTTAATTTGTTTACTGTAAACTATATCTATAATTTTGTATGTAACCCCTCTCATGTACAGCACCATGGAATTAATGGTGCTATATAAATAAATCATTAATAATAATAGTGAAACAGATAAAACAATGCAGTCCAGTTCAAGGTGAAATGATTATGTGCCTATTAGCATTGGCAAAAGGACCTCTGTGCAATGTTTCAGTCACATGACCTATATTGTACATATGAACAGCTATTACATTGTGACATACACAGAAAATAGAAATTAGAATATGAAACAATAAAAGCCCACATATATATATATATATATATATGTAACCAGAAAAAAGGTCCAGCACAAAAAAAGGACATTTAGTGCAAGCCTACGTTGGCAGCTTTCCCACCTACCACAAATATCACCACAAAAATAGCAGGCAGCACTCCAGATGTCAATGCTTCAAAGACTTTTATTGGCCATATAGTGCAAAAAACAAGTGAGCAACGTTTCAAACCATCTGTGGTTCTTTCTCAAGCTCAAGAGCTTGAGAAAGAACCACAGACGGTTTAAAACGTTACTCACTTGTTTTTTGCACTATATGGCCAATAAAGGTCTTTGAAGCATTGACATCTGGAGTGCTGCCTGCTATTTTTGTGGTGATATATATATATATATATATATATATATATATATATATATATATATATATATAAAATGTTCATATAATGTAAGTCATGATTCAAAATATAATGCATGATTATTAAATAGTGACTTCAGAAAAAAACAGCATTCATGACAACTTTATATCAACCTAATGGCCATAAAAGATACAATGAAATAGCAAGGGAGGAAGAGAGGGAGCCAAACTAAAGGTACCTTTACACGCCGCCACAACAGGATGCATACAACCCGCTACAGGCTACAAATGTAGCTTGTCGCGCCAATATCGCCCGTAGTAGCGGCGTGTGAAGACGGGACGACACAGCCGGCAACAGATACCTCTGTATCCGTGCACTGCCCATAAACAGATGGCTACATCGCCGATTGTAGCGAGCTGTATCGGCGTGTAAAGAAGCTACAGAAGGGAACTCTGGACACCCGGCGATGTAGCTGCAATGTAGCTAAGGCGTGACTCAGGCTCCGTGTTACCGCGCCCCATCTGCGATCATTGGTGGAAGATGGTGCGGTCCGATTGGTTGTCGGCGCACAGGGCGGCATATTTAAGGAGCTGACGAGTCACACTACACAATTGCTCGAGCGTCAAATATTAATCAGCCTCCTGCGATGCCTGGCCAATCATGGTATTATTGATTTGTCCTATCAGCGTACGGACGTCTCGTAATCCACAATTGTAGCACGCCTATGTGCTGTCCCTGCTGCACCAGGTACGCCCATAGTAGCTGGTTGTAGCGGTGTGTAAATGAGCTACAGATGGCTACTTGAGACACCCGGCGATGTATCTAGCTGTAGATGTAGCGTAGCGTAGCGCACCTTGTGGCGGCGTGTAAAGGAGGTGCGTTTACCGTTTGTAACCGTTTGGGCGTGCTCGTGCACGTGAAGTAGCCGTTGGTATCCATCCTGCAGTGGCGGCGTGTAAAGGTACCATAAGGCTGGCTTCACACTTCAGTTTTGTTCCTGCTCGTGGGATCCTGTTTTTTGCAGGACCCCACGGACAGGAACGGACAGGCCCAGATTGTAAACTTCAGATGCCATTTCTGTGTCCGGATCTGGGATTTTGATGGATCCGGACACAGAAAGAGCAGGGAGGAGCCCGAACCTGCAAAGTGCAGGCAAGTAGTGTCAGCGCTGTTCACTTTTACTTAAGCAGTGTATTTACATACACTGCTAAAGTGAAATTAAGTAAAGGAATGGTTAATTAATTCTCACCTGTCCTCTGTGTGTCCCATGATGCATTGATCTCTGATGGCTAAAGAACCTTAATCAGCTGACCGAGAAGAGGCGTGGCAACCCGATCAGCTGATGGGTCACATGAATGCATCAGTACGCTTTAAACCGTGCTGATGCATTCATGTGATCCGTCAACTGATCACGTTGCCATGCCCCTTCCCAGTCAACTCATTAAGGTCCTTTAGCCATCAGAGATGAATGCATCACGGATCACACAGCGGACAGGTGAGAATTATTTTTTTTATTTTTAACCATTCCTTTACTTAATTTCACTTTAGCAGTGTATGTAAATACACTGCTAAAGTGAAATTACGGATACAGAGCAGTTTTAGTGTTCAGTACATGCTCAGCACACTAAAACCAGATCCGGGAAACAATCCGATTTTTTCCTGGATCTAGTGCCCATAGACTCCCATGCTATGTATGCCGGATCGCCCCAAATTCGTTTCTGTCCAGTTTGGTCCGATTTCTTCACCGGAGCCCAAAATCGGAGCAGTCTCCGATTTTGGGGCCAGGAAAAAACTGAACAGAAGCGAATCCGGGACTGAATTCACAAAACCGGATGGCCATTTATGACCTATCTGGCACCATAGGGATACATAGGAGGCTAAAAATGATCCTGTTCTGTTCTATTAAAATGAATGGTAAAAACTGTGGTGTGAAGCCAAACTAAAAGAGAGACAAAAAAGGCAGACCAAAAGAAAAGTGAAAGGGAACATAAGAGATGAGTAAATAGTGAATTGATCTGAAGGTGTCACCAGCGAGTGACCAAATACATGTGCCAGAAGTATAAACTGTGAAATAACATGAAGGATGCATCATTGCAAACCCTCGATATGCCCCTTCACAGTCATGGTGTGCGTTTAGAACACCACAATTTGGCATCCACTGCATGCTATATCGGCCTGCATCTGGTGAGTACACCTGGGCGGTCTTCATTATTCACAGTTTGCTCTTTTCTATTATTCACAGCTCACACTCCTTGCACATATGTGTTTGGTAACTCCCTGGTTCTTTTGACACCTCTTTGTTTTCTGACATCTCCTTGCTATATTTCCCAAAGCCTTTTGACACCTCCATGTTATTTCATAGTTTATACTTTTCTTATGAAGTCACTTTCAAATAATCATGCATTATATTTTGAATCATCTATTACATTAAATGAACATTTCTTTCATATTTTACCTTTAAATCAATTTGATTTTTTTCTGTGTTTTTTATTTGCCTATGTATTTTATTTTCATTTTATAACTTCTATTTACTGTCTATATTATTATATTTGTGTATATGTACTTGATAACACATTTAAGACAGAGATGAAAATCCCGGGGGCCAGAGTAAGAGGCTATGTTCAATAGGTGATGTGCTCCTTTCATTTATTTGGCACATCTCTCAACTGCTGTTACCTCTGGCAGAAATGTAAGATACTTTGTGGAGTACATCATAATGATTTTTTTGGGTGGCATGTAAAAAGTGGGTGGAACGGGCTGGGCTTGGTGTAAAAAAATGTTTGCACAACTTTGCACTGCACAATAAATGTTGTGACAATTCAAGCAGATTTACAACCAGTGAAAACTGCTTTATGAATTGGATCATATGACTACAGACATTAGATGTCATATACAGGATATGGTACATATGTATGACTACAAGACATCAGATACTAAAACAATCACATATGATACCACCTCCAGGATACAGCATATTACATGAAAAGTGTATGTAATTATATACACAGTGATGGCCAAAAGAGTTGGCAGTCTTATAATTGTGCCACAAAATGAAGTATTTCTCATAGAAAATGATTGCAATTACACATATTTTGTTAAACACATGTTTATTTCCTTTGTGTCTATTGGGGCAACACAAGGAAAAAAAAAACACATTTCCTATAATTTTACACAAAACCCAAAACTGGGCAGGGCAAAATTGTTAGCACCTTTCCAAAATTGAGGGTAAACACCTTTGCTTCAAGCACGTGATGTTAGCTCAAATTCACTTGTGGCAAGTAACAGGTGTGGGCAATATGAAGATCACACATGACACCACATAAAATGGGCTATTGAGTTTGTTGGGGGTCATTCACTTACTGTGCAATTGTAGCACATACTGTATAGATACAGCTTTTATGAAAGTTGGTCCATTTGTTTATTTAATGTTATTGGCTGTCGTCGCACTCGGCAGTCAGTTTTTCTGCCTTTTGAAAACATAATTAGGTTTGTGGAAATTGCCATTTTTGCATCTTAAAAACGCAATGCGTTGACGCATGCATTGATGGACGGTACCTATATGTACCATGCATTAACGGATGTGTTTCCCATAGGGCCCCATGCTAAAAAAATGCTATGCTTTTTTTTACTGCACCCAAAAACGCTGCTAGCAGTGTTTTTGGTTGCAGTAAAAAAAATGCATAGCGTTTTTTAGCAGTGCATTTTGACCCTGTGTTTTTTGCATGGGAGCCTATGGATCTGTTAAAAGCATATGTTTTTCAAGAATTCTAAGTTGAAAAACTTATGCTTTTAACAGATCCAAAAAAAATGGGCTGCATAGTGGAGTCGCCTAGAAGAAAGCCATTACTTCGCAAATGCCACAAAATATCTCACCTACAATATGCCAAACAACACAGAGACAAGCCTCCAAACTTCTGGAACAAGGTAATTTGGAGTGATGAGACCAAAGTTGAACTTTTTGGCTTCAACCATAAACATTACATTTGGAGAGGTGTCAACATGGTCTACGATGAAATGAACACTATTCCTACTGTAAAGCACGGAGATAGATCGCTGATGATGTAAGGATTTGTGAGATACACAGGCACAGGAAACTTGGCCAAAGTTGAAGGAAAGATGAATGCAGCACGTTATCAGCAAATACTGGAGGCAAATTTGCACTCATCAACCTGGAAGCTGTGCATGGGATGTACTTGGACATTCCAACCTGACAATGATCCAAAACGCAAGGTCAAGTCAACCTGTCATTGGCTACAGCAGAACAAAATGAAGGTTCTGGAGTGGCTGTCTCCTTAGCTCAATATCATTGAGCCACTCTGGGAAGAAATCAAGCATGCAGTTAATGCAAGAAAGCCCAGGAATTTACTGGAACTGGAGGCTTTTTGCCAAGAAGAATGGGCAGCTTTACCATCTAAGAAAATAAAGAACCTCATCCACAATTACCACAAAAGCCGTCAGGCTGTCACTGATGTTAGAGGGGGCAATACACCAGTTCTTAATACAGTGTATTGCCCCCTCTAACATCAGTGACAGCCTGACGGCTTTTGTGGTAATTGTGGATGAGGTTCTTTATTTTCTTAGATGGTAAAGCTGCCCATTCTTCTTGGCAAAAAGCCTCCAGTTCCAGTAAATTCCTGGGCTTTCTTGCATTAACTGCATGCTTGATTTCTTCCCAGAGTGGCTCAATGATATTGAGGTAAGGAGACAGCCACTCCAGAACCTTCATTTTGTTCTGCTGTAGCCAATGACAGGTTGACTTGACCTTGCGTTTTGGATCATTGTCAGGTTGGAATGTCCAAGTACATCCCATGCACAGCTTCCAGGTTGATGAGTGCAAATTTGCCTCCAGTATTTGCTGATAACGTGCTGCATTCATCTTTCCTTCAACTTTGGCCAAGTTTCCTGTGCCTGTGTATCTCACAAATCCTTACATCATCAGCGATCTATCTCCGTGCTTTACAGTAGGAATAGTGTTCATTTCATCGTAGACCATGTTGACACCTCTCCAAATGTAATGTTTATGGTTGAAGCCAAAAAGTTCAACTTTGGTCTCATCACTCCAAATTACCTTGTTCCAGAAGTTTGGAGGCTTGTCTCTGTGTTGTTTGGCATATTGTAGGTGAGATATTTTGTGGCATTTGCGAAGTAATGGCTTTCTTCTAGGCGACTCCACTATGCAGCCCATTTTTTTTGGATCTGTTAAAAGCATAAGTTTTTCAACTTAGAATTCTTGAAAAACATATGCTTTTAACAGATCCATAGGCTCCCATGCAAAAAACACAGGGTCAAAATGCACTGCTAAAAAACGCTATGCATTTTTTTTACTGCAACCAAAAACACTGCTAGCAGCGTTTTTGGGTGCAGTAAAAAAAAGCATAGCATTTTTTTAGCATGGGGCCCTATGGGAAACACATCCGTTAATGCATGGTACATATAGGTACCGTCCATCAATGCATGCGTCAACGCATTGCGTTTTTAAGATGCAAAAATGGCAATTTCCACAAACCTAATTATGTTTTCAAAAGGCAGAAAAACTGACTGCCGAGTGCGACGACAGCCAATGACATTAAATAAACAAATGGACCAACTTTCATAAAAGCTGTATCTATACAGTATGTGCTACAATTGCACAGTAAGTGAATGACCCCCAACAAACTCAATAGCCCATTTGATCTGGTGTCATGTGTGATCTTCATATTGCCCACACCTGTTACTTGCCACAAGTGAATTTGAGCTAACATCACGTGCTTGAAGCAAAGGTGTTTACCCTCAATTTTGGAAAGGTGCTAACAATTTTGCCCTGCCCAGTTTTGGGTTTTGTGTAAAATTATAGGAAATGTGTTTTTTTTTTCCTTGTGTTGCCCCAGTTCTTAATACCATGTATTGCTCCCTCTAACATCAGTGACAGCCTGACGCCTTTTGTGGTAGTTGTGGATGAGGTTCTTTATTTTCATTATGATTTTCATTATGATTTTCGTTTTGATTATGGTCATTTGGATGTTTTTGGTTGCCATTTTGATTTAAAAAGATAAAAGAGAGCAGTTTGACAATAAATGGCTTCACCCAACCACTAACCATGAGTGGAAATAATGTTTTTGTGTTACCATTCATATTCTCTTAAACACGGGCAAGAAAGCAAAACATCTGCCGGGGTATGTAAACTTTTGAGCACAACTGTACCAACACTAGCTAGTATTTGTGAAGAGTAAAGGAAATAATAAGATGGTTTTCTACTTATCTAGAAAATATAGATGTGAAAATTGTGATGTGGATTTGTTTTCAGCCCCCCTGAGTTGATATTTTGTAGGACCATCTTTCAAAGCAATTACTGCTTAAAGTCATTTTGGTCATATCTCTACTATCTTTGCAAATCTAGGGCTTGAAACCTTTGCTCATTCATCTTTGCAAACTAGATCTAGCTCAGTGAGATTGGATGGAGAGAATCTCTCATCTCTGAACAGCAATTTTCATGTCTTGCCACAGATTTTCATTGGGATTTAGGTCTAAACTTTGACTGTACCATTCACACAAATGAATAGGCAATGATCTAAACTGTTCCATTTTAGCTCCAAAAATATGTTTAGGTCATTGCCCTGCTGGAAGGTGAACCTACCACCCCCGTCTCAAATGTCTAAGAGGGTTTTCTTCATGATAATTCCATATTTAGATCTGTACATCATCCTAATAACTCTGACCAGCTTTCCTGTCCCTAGATAAGTATCAATATAGCATGGTGTTGCCACCACCATATTTAATGGTGGGTATGGTGTTTTTAGGGTGATGGGTAGTGTTCATTTTCTGTAACACATAAGCTTTTGCATTTAGCACAAAAAGTTCTATTTTGGTCTCATATGACCAGAGCAGCTTCATCCACTTATTAACTGTGTCCTTAACATGTTATTTTTTTAATTGTAAACAAGAATTCTTATGGCTTGTATTCAATTGTCTTCTTCTTGCCACTCTTCATTAGATGCCAGATTTGTGGATTATACAGTCATGGCCAAAAGTTTTGAGAATGACACCAAAATGATATTTTCACATGATCTGCTGCCCTCTGGTTTTTATTTGTGTTTTTCTGATGTTTATATCACATACAGAAATATAATTGCAATCATATTATGAGTACCAAAAGGTTATATTGACAGTTAGAATGAGTTAATGCAGCAAGTCAATATTTGCAGTGTTGACCCTTCTTCTTCAGGACCTCTGCAATTCTCCCTGGCAAGCTCTCAATCAACTTCTAGACCAAATCCTGACTGATAGCACTCCATTCTTGCATAATCAATGCTTGCATTTTGGCAGAATTTGTTGGATTTTGTTTGTCTACCCGTCTCTTGATGATTGACCACAAGTTCTCAATGGGATTAAGTTTCCAGGCCATGGACCCAAAATCTCTATGTTTTGTTCCCTGAGCCATTTAGTTATCACCTTTGCTTTATAGCAAGGTGCTCCATCATGCTGGAAAAGGCATTGTTGGGCGACAAACTGCTCTTGAACGGTTGGGAGAAGTTGCTCTTGGAGGACATTCTGGTACCATTCTATATTCATGGCTGTGTTTTTAGGCAAGACTGGGAGTGAGCAGATTCCCTTGGCTGAGAAGCAACCCCACACATGAATGGTTTCAGGATGTTTTACAGTTGGCATGAGACAAGACTGGTGGTAGCGCTCACCTCTTCTTCTCCAAATAAGCTGTTTTCCAGATGTCCCAAACAATCGAAAAGGGGATTCATCAGAGAAAATGACTTTACCCCAGTCCTCAGCAGTCCACTCCCTGTACCTTTTGCAGAATATCAGTCGGTCCCTGATATTTTTTCTGGAAAGAAGTGGCTTCTTTGCTGCCCTCCTTGAAACCAGGCCTTGTTCAAAGAGTCTCCGCCTCACAGTGGTGCAGAAGCACTCACACCAGCCTGCTGCCATTCCTGAGCAAGCTTGGCACTGCTGGCAGTCCGATCCCGCAGCTGAAACAGTTTTAAGATACGGTCCTGGCGCTTGCTGGTCTTTCTTGGGCGCCCTGGAGCCTTTTTGACAACAATAGAAGCTCTCTCCTTGAAGTTCTTGATGATGCGATAGATTGTTGACTGAGGTACAATCTTTGTAGCTGTGATACTCTTCCCTGTTAGGCCATTTTTGTGCAGTGCAATGATGGCTGCACGTGTTTCTTTAGAGATAACCATGGTTAACTGAAGTGAAACAATGATACCAAGCACCAGCCTCCTTTTAAAGTGTCCAGTGGTGTCATTCTTACTTAATCATCACTGATTGATCACCAGCCCTGTCCTCATCAACACCCACACCTGTGTTAATGTAACAATCACAAAAACGATGTTAGCTGCTCCTTTTAAGGCAGGACTGCAATGATGTTGAAATATGTTTTGGGGGTTAAAGTTCATTTTCTAGGCAAATATTGACTTTGCAAGTAATTGCTGTTAAGCTGATCACTCTTTATGACATTCTGGAGTATATGTAAATTGCCATTAGAAAAACTGAAGCAGTAGACTTTGTAAAAATTTATATTTGTATCATTCTCAAAACTTTTGGCCATGACTGTACAAATAAGGCTAGGGTCACACATAAGCCCTTGGTCCATTTTTGCACTTTTTTTTTTTAAGTCCAAAAACTGATAGAAAACTGGAATATATGTAATAAACATCCGTTTTTTTCTGCACCTAAAAACATTGCTAGGTTTTTGGGTGCCATTTAAAAACGGATCCGTTTTTTTTAACATGGGGCCCCATGGAAAAACGGATTCGTTTTTTTGGTGCCTTAAAAAAACGGATCCATTTTTCTAGCATTTTTTGGCAAAAAATGACTAAGTCCAAAAACGTTCAGGGGCACAGGAGGCTCAAAAAGCACCCAAAACAAAACGGATTGGTCATGGAAAACATTTCCAAAAATGGATTGCTATGTGTGACCCTAGCCCAACAGTTGTCCTGTTATCTGTGGATATCTGCAGCTCCTCCAGAGTGACCATGGGCCACTAGGCTGCTTGATTAATTAGTGTTCTATTTGTTTGAGAAGTCAGTTGAGGTGGACAGTCATGTCTAGGTAGGTTTGCATTTGTGCCAGAATCCTTCAGGTTTCGAATGATTGATTTAACAGTGCTTCATGAGATGTCCAGAGGTTAGGCTATTTTTTCACAAGCTATTCCTGCTTTTTTTTATTCTCCACACCTTGATCCCTGACCTGTCTGGTGTGTGCCTTGATTTCCATGAAGTTGTTTGATCCTTTTTGTTTTCATAAAAACCTCTGAGGCCTTGACAGAACAGCTGTAGTTATACTGAAATTAAATTACACATGGGTGGACTCACTTTACTAATGTAGTGACTTCTGGAGGCAATAGGTCAATATGGATTTTCATGTGAATTAGAAGAAGGGAGGGGGAACAATATGAAATACCTGGTGGTGGGTATTATGTTAATGAACGGGGTGAGTAGCCACTCACGTAATGGGGTTGTGCACCTCTGCACAACCCCAGTTAATAGCCTTTAGTAGATGGGTCCACTGTCGGATCGATTTGCTCGCCTCAACTGCTGCTGCTCCTGCATTGTTTCCAGGTATATCATGTGATCGGAACAGCTAGAAGTACATCATTGCAGGTCCTTTAGTGTGGAAGCTGGTTGCCGGGCGATGCCAAGTCCTTGTGCCCAGTGATGCTATGACCCTGAGCCACTGATCCCCCAGCAAGGGAAGGAAACATATAAAACTTGATGTAGTGGTTGTTTGGAGTGCTGGGGTGAAGGGTGGATAATAAACAAAGCTTGAGTAAGCAATAACAAACCTTTATTGTTCTTTGCAAAGCCACAACTCATTTCGACAAATAGGTGCCTGTCTTCATCAGGTAGTACCAATATGGATTTTCAGCATTATATTTAGGGGTATAAGACTACAGGGGGCTGAATACAGATGCACATCACAATTTTCAGATTTATAGTTTTTAAATATTTTGAACTCCATAAATAATTTCCTTTTCACTTCACAAAATACTTGCTACTTAGTGTTGATATATCTATTATATAAAAGCCGAAGGCCACTTCCGGAAAAGGCGAAGGCCACTTCCGTGATGGTCTACGGCCAGGGCTGCTGACGTCAGCCAGTGCAGAGTAGCCGGGCGCAGCCCGGCTACAGGCACCGGCACAGGAACGTTCCGACCTCGGAAGTTCCGTGTGCCCTACAGCCTCTCCCCTCCACCCTCTGCCCTCCAGCCACTAGCCTACATACCGGGGGGGCGGGGGGGCAGGGGGTCACCCATTGCCCGCCCCCTCGGGGGGCCACACAACCTCTGGGGGTACCCGTGCTCCCAAACGCCCGCCGCGCGCCTGGAGAGGAGGGAGGGCGGGACTTCCTGTCCTGCAGCTCTGCCCGACCCTCCTCTCCTCCTACACCAGACCCGCGGCCCACGGTGAGTCTGCAGCCACACACGGTCCTCTGCCCCCTCCAGCCTGTGCCCCCTCAGTCCCCTCTGCCCCATTCCAGCCTCTGCCCCCTCAGTCCCCTGTGCCCCCTCCAGCCTCTGTCCCCTCAGTCCCCTCTGCCCCTCCAGCCTGTGCCCCCTCCAGCCTGTGCCCCTCAGTCCCCTGTGCCCCTCAGCCTCTGCCCCCTCAGCCTGTGCCCCCTCCAGCCTCTGTCCCCTCAGTCCACCTCTGCCCCCTCCAGCCTGTGCCCCCTCCAGCCTGTGCCCCCTCAGTCCCCTCTGCCCCATTCCAGCCTGTGCCCCCTCAGTCCCCTCTGCCCCCTCCAGCCTGTGCCCCCTCAGTCCCCTCTGCCCCTCCTCCAGCCTGTGCTCCCCTCAGTCCCCTCTGCCCCATTCCAGCCTCTGCCCCCTCAGTCCCCCTCTGCCCCCTCCAGCCTGTGCCCCCTCCAGCCTGTGCCCCCTCAGTCCCTTCTGCCCCATTCCAGCCTGTGCCCCCTCAGTCCCCTGTGCCCCCTCCAGCCTGTGCCCCCTCAGTCCCCTCTGCCCCCCTCACCCATGCCTGTTGCCCCCTCAGTCCCCCTCTGCCCCATTCCAGCCTGTGCCCCCTCAGTCCCCTCTGCCCCCTCCAGCCTGTGCCCCCTCCAGCCTGTGCCCCCTCAGTCCCCTCTGCCCCCTCCAGCCTGTGCCCCCTCAGTCCCCTCTGCCCCCTCCAGCCTGTGGCCCCTCAGTCCCCTCTGCCCCTCCAGCCTGTGCCCCCTCAGTCCCCTCTGCCCCCTCCAGCCTGTGCCCCCTCAGTCCCCTCCAGCCTGTGCCCCCTCAGTCCCCTCTGCCCCTCCAGCCTGTGCCCCCTCAGTCCCCTCTGCCCCCTCCAGCCTGTGCCCCCTCAGTCCCCTCTGCCCCCTCCAGCCTGTGCCCCCTCAGTCCCCTCTGCCCCCTCCAGCCTGTGCCCCCTCAGTCCCCTCTGCCCCCTCCAGCCTGTGCCCCCTCAGTCCCCTCTGCCCCTTCCAGCCTGTGCCCCCTCAGTCCCCTCTGCCCCCTCCAGCCTGTGCCCCCTCAGTCCCCTCTGCCCCCTCCAGCCTGTGCCCCCTCAGTCCCCTCTGCCCCATCCAGCCTGTGCCCCCTCAGTCCCTCTGCCCCCTCCAGCCTGTGCCCCCTCAGGCCCCTCTGCCCCCTCCAGCCTGTGCCCCCTCAGTCCCCTCTGGCCCCTCCAGCCTGTGCCCCCTCAGTCCCCCTCTGCCCCCTCCAGCCTGTGCCCCCTCCAGCCGCCTCTGCCCCCTCCACTGTCCTCTGACCCCCTCCAGCCTGCAGCCGTCCTCTGCCTCTCCACCTGCAGCCTCCTCTGCCCCTCCAGCCTGCCACCCCTCCTCTGCCCTCTCCAGCCTCTCTGCCGACTCCAGCCGTCCTCTGCCGCTCCAGCCGTCCCCTCGCCCCCTCCAGCCTCCAGCCGTCCTTCTGCCCCTCCAGCCGTCCTCTGACCCCTCCAGCCTGCAGCCTCCTCTGCCCCTCCAGCCTTCCAGCCCCTCTGCCCTCTCCCCTGCCAGCCTCTTGCCCCCTCAGTCCCCTCCACCTCGCCTGCCTGTCCCTCTCAGTCCCTCTGCCCCCTCCAACCTGCCGCCCGTCCCTCTGCCCTCCTCCAGCCTGTGCCCCTCGTCCCTCTCCAGCCCACCTCCTGCCTCGTCCACCTGCAGTCCGTCCTCTGCCCCTCTCCAGCCGTCTGCCCCCTCAGTCCTCCTCTGCCCCTCCAGCCTGTGCCCTCTCGACTCGCCCCTCACTGGCCCCCTCCAGCCATCCTCTGCCCCCTCCAGCCTCCCTCTGCCCCCTCCAGCCCTCCAGCCGCCTCTGCCCCCTCCAGCCCTCAGCTCCCCTCTGCCCCCTCCAGCCGTCCTCTCCAGCCCCAGCCGTCCTCATGCCCTCCCCCAGCCGTCCTCTGCCCTCTCCACCTCAGCCGTCCTCTGCCCTCTCCAGCCTGCAGCCGTCCTCTGCCCTCTCCAGCCTGCAGCCGTCCTCTGCCCTCTCCAGCCTCACCTCTCTGCCCTCTCCAGCCTCTGCCGTCCTCTGCCCTCTGCCACCTCAGCCGTCCTCTGCCCCTCCAGCCTCAGCCGTCCTTCTCCCAGCCTGCAGCCGTCCTCTGCCCTCTCCAGCCGCCTCTGCCCTCTCCAGCCTCCCTGCCCCTTTCATGCCCTCTCCACCTTCAGCCGTCCTCTGCTCCCTCCAGCCGTCCTCTCCCCCCTCCAGCCGTCCTCTCCCCCCTCCAGCCGTCCTCTGCCCCTCCAGCCGCCCTCTGCCCCCTCAGCCGTCCTCTGCCCCTTCAGCCGTCCTCTGCCCTCTCCAGCCTCAGCCGTCCTCTGCCCTCTCCAGCCTCCAGCCGTCCTCTGCCCTCCCACTCTGCCAGCCGTCCTCTGCCTCTCCAGCCGTCCTCTGCCCTCTCCATCCGTCCTCTGCCCCCTTCAGCCGTCCTCTGCCCCCTTCCAGCCGTCCTCTGCCCCCTCACCAGCCGTCCTCTGCCCCCTCCAGCCCGTCCTCTCCCCCCTCCAGCCGTCCTCTGCCCCCTCCAGCCGTCCTCTCCCTCCCCTCAGCCGTCCTCTGCCCCCTCCAGCCGTCCTCTGCTCTTCCGACTCCAGCCGTCCTCTCCCTCTCCAGCCTCCCTCTCTGCCCTCTCCAGCCGTCCTCTGCCCCTCTCAGCCGTCCTCTGCCTCTCCCCTCAGCCGTCCTCTGCCCCCTCCAGCCGTCCTCTGCCCCCTCCAGCCGTCCTCTGCCCTCCTCCAGCCGTCCTCTGCCGACTCCAGCCGTCCTCCTGCCGCCCCTTCCAGCCGTCCTCTGCCTAGCCCTCTCCCCAGCCGTCCTCTGCCCTCTCCTAGCCTCCAGCCGTCCTCTGCCCCCTCCAGCCGCAGCCGTCCCTCGCCTCCTCTCCCAGCCGTCCTCTGCCCTCTCTCCAGCCGTCCTCTGCCCCCTTCAGCCGTCCTCTGCCCCTTCCAGCCGTCCTCTGCCTCCCACGTCCCTCTCAGCCGTCCTCTCCCCTCTCCCGCCCCTCCAGCCCCGCCCCTCTGCCCCTCCCCTCAGCCGTCCTCTCCCCCCTCCCCTCAGCCGTCCTCTGCCCCCTCCAGCCGTCCTCTGCCCCACTCCAGCCGTCCTCTTCCCTCTCCAGCCGTCCTCTCCCTCTCCCGTCCTCTCCCTCAGCCGTCCTCTGCCACCGTCCTCTGCCCCTCCAGCCGTCCCCTGCCCCTCCAGCCGTCTCTCCCCCTCCAGCGTCCTCTGCCTCACTCTCTGCCCCCTCCAGCCGTCCTCTGGCCCCCTCCAGCCGTCCTCTGCCACTCCAGCCGTCCTCTTGCCTCTCCAGCCAGCGTCCTCTGCCTCTCCAGCCGTCTCTGCCCTCTCCAGCCTCCCCGTCCCCCTTCCAGCCTGCTCAGCCGTCCTCTGCCCCTCCAGCCGTCCTCTCCCCCTCCAGCCGTCCTCTGCCCCTTCAGCCGTCCTCTGCCCCCTCAGCCGTCCTCTGCCCCTCCAGCCGTCCCTCCCCTCCAGCCGTCCTCTGCCCCCTCCAGCCGTCCTCTCCCCCCCTCCAGCCGTCCTCTGCCCCCTCCAGCCGTCCTCTGCCCTCCAGCCGTCCTCTTCCCTCTCCAGCCGTCCTCTTCCCTCTCCAGCCCCTCTGCCCCCTTCAGCCGTCCTCTGCCCCTCAGCCGTCCTCTGCCCCTCCAGCCGTCCTCTGCCCCCTCCAGCCGTCCTCTGCCCCCTCCAGCCGTCCTCTGCCGACTCCAGCCGTCCTCTGCCGACTCCAGCCGTCCTCTGCCCTCTCCAGCCGTCCTCTGACCCTCCAGCCATCCCTGCCCCCTCCAGCCGTCCTCTGCCCTCTCCAGCCTCCAGCCGTCCTCTGCCCTCTCCAGCCTCCACCGTCCTCTGCCCTCTCCAGCCTCCAGCTGTCTTCTGCCCTCTCCAGCCTCCAGCCCTCCTCTGCCCTCTCCAGCCTCCAGCCCTCCTCTGCCCTCTCCAGCCTCCAGCCCTCCTCTGCACCCTCCAGCCTCCAGCCCTCCTATGCATCCTCCAGCTTCCAGCCGTCCTCTGCCTCCTCCAGCCGTCCCCTGCACCCTCCAGCCGTCCGCTGCCCCTCCAGCCGTCCGCTGCCCCCTCCAGCCGTCCCCTGCCCTCTCCAGCCGTCCCCTGCCCTCTCCAGCCGTCCCCTGCCCCCTCCAGCCGTCCTCTGCTCTCTCCAGTCGTCCGGAGGTGGCCACATGTTGACTCAGGATCCAGGCGCCGGAGAAGATGCAGGGTCGGTGGTAAGTATAGCGGAGTGTGTGTTTATGTGTGTGTATGTGCTGACCACTCTGCCCACGCCGCTGCGCTGACCACTCTGCCCACGCCGCTGCGCTGACCACTCTGCACACGCCGCTGCGCTGACTAATCTCACCGCGCGCAGTGCTAGCCACTGAGCCACCGCGTGCAGTGCTAGCCACTGAGCCACCGCGCGCAGTGCTAGCCACTGAGTGACCGCGCGCAGTGCTAGCCACTGAGCCACCGCGCGCAGTGCTAGCCACTGAGCCACCATATACTCTGCTACCCACAGAGCCGCCTGTATACACACAATTAATTTCACCGCACTACCCTAACTATTAGTAAATAAACTATACATGGATTCTAGACTACCCGATTCTTTAGAATCGGGCTGCCATCTAGTCATATATAATCTCAGTAAAATAAATTTAAGTTTGAGGGTGTAAATGTGGTAAGCTTCAGGGACCTAAATACTTTTTAATGCACTGTATTTTATTAATAACACTCCTCCTATGTGTAACATTTTCACCAATGATCTTGCTATTTGTCTGTTTCACTTTAGCAAATGATCAGAAATGATCCTCACATTTAGGATTTTAGATATTAGATATATGAACTATGAAAAATGTCTCAAACTTTTTCATGGTGTTACATCATAAATATGATTTTCATTAAATATTTATATAAATAGAACATGTTAAAATGTAACAATTGATATACACTGTATTTATAATCACAATATCTTAATTTCCAAAGGAATTCTTAGGAATTCTACCAGCTATTTTTTTTTTTTACATAAAGAGAAAAATAACATTGAAAACACTGAGGCTATATTAGTCAATCGATAAAAACTTCTGCTCCCTCCCTGCTTATAGCAGCCAGTATACCTCGCCATTGACCTAGTTCTTTTCTAGCAAGTACTGTATCTTAAAAATAAACATTGCCCCTTGCTTCTCTGACATTCATCTCATGGGCATTCTCAGCCTCCATCTACAGTGAGAATACAGTGAGAAAGGCCAAATTAGTTATTATAAATCATTTATTCAGGTTCGTTCTACCCTCTAGCTAAAAAGCAATATGTCATATTTATTTTAGTTTGCTGCTGTAATGTAAAAAGTTGTACGACATAGTTCTAGTAATGACACTTCTCTGGTTTATTATTAATAAAGGAAGATCACTTTTATCCATCTTTAATATACAATGTCTTAAGATTGTGCTCAAAATATAAAGTATGTCTGCACAAGTTGTGAACTTAATCTCTGATAAGTGAATATCTCTTTGTTCAAAACAGGTAGATATACAAAGCTTTATGCAATTTCACTTACTATATTGTGGAAAGTCATGTATAAGTATAAGGGTGTTAACTATGCCATCAAGAACCTATTACTATCTTCTCTGGTATTCAGCATTATTTGGGTCCTCCCCTCTTCTGAGTGATGTCACAGCTCATATGACTTCACCACCCTTCATGCTATGCTCTATGCGTGAGCGGAAAGTCTCTTTTACAATTTTAGTCTATAGAGCCTAGTCTTGCTGCTCTAGAGTCTTACATTGTAAAAGCCATTTCCATGCCACACAGAACAGTGTGATCCAAATAGAACGGAGAGGGGTGAAATCACTTAGAACAGGAGCAGAGCGGTGCTGGATACTTGTGAAGAATGTGGTAAGTCAGTATATTACCATCAAACTGTGGGAGAGGAGAGAAAGTGCAATAGGGTCTTATCCCAATATTATGTGTAGGGTTGTACTTGTTGCTGCTCACCTGGGACAGTTGTGTGACCACAACTGGTATGAAGGCGTGCACATGGATGCTGCAGGATCCACACTCCACCCACACAGGGGTGTTAGAACCGAATACAGGGAAGATAGGACAGAGCTTCCTGGATCCGCGCTGCCGACCGATGAAATGAGTTGGAAAGACCTCAGTTGTCAGTGCAATGATGGCTTTAATTCCTACGCATTTCAGAGACACATTCCACCTCCTTCCTCAGGGGCCCAGCAAAGTACAATGGATAGTACATAAGTTGCATTAAATAGACTCCATTAAACACATGGTTATGAGTCCCATATACAATGGGATGGAGGAACTCTGATGTCATAGTGAAAGGTAGGGGGAGGGACAATGATGGAGAAACAACAAGGTTAAAAAGCAGGTGTATAAAGGCAAAAGATCTGAAATAAAAATGATGAAGTATAGAAAAATATATGGATAGTAATAATTAATGAGATGATATGTACAGGAAAAAAATGTAGATACAGATTGAAGAGGATAAAACTCTCATCACTGAATTAACTGAAGCTATTCAGTGCTCACATTGGAGTGGCACCTTTATAAGTATGACCTCAGGTATCAGGTTTCAATATGACGTCAGAGTTCCGGTCTCCCATTGTATATGTCATAACCATGTGTTTAAAGGAGTCTATTTAATGCAACCTATGTACTATGCATTGTACTTTGTTGGTTCCCTGAGGAAGATGCTCTGAAACGCGTAGTAATTAAAGCCATTATTGCAATGTCAACTGTGGTCTTTCCAACTTATTCCATCGGTCGGCAGCATGGATCCAGGAGCTCTGTCCTTTCTTCCCAGTAGATTACCACACAGACACACATACACTACAGTAAAAAAGGAAATCCAGCAATCCCTTAGTTAAAAAATATAGTTTACGGTAATTTAAAAAAAAATTAAAAACATGGTGGCGCACACAAAGTGCAAGGGGAACAAGTGAAAAGAAATATAAAGTCATATAGATGCAATAATGCGGTTTGAACCGTGTCAGTTCTTAATTATGCTAAGTGTTCTTTTTACACACTACAATACATATAGTAACATAGTAACATAGTAACATAGTTTTTAAGGTTGGAGGAAGACTTTAAGTCCATCTAGTTCAACCCATAGCCTAACATGTTGATCCAGAAGAAGGCAAAAAAAACCCATGTGGCAACACTAAGCTTCACATTGGGGGAAAAAATTCCTTCCTGACTCCAGATACGGCAATCAGACTAATTCCCTGGATCAACGCCCTATCAAATAATCTAGTATGTATAACTGATAATATTATAGTTTTTAAGAAAGGCATCCAGGCCCTTCTTAAATGTTAGTAGTGACTCACTCATTACAACAGCATGTGGCAGAGAGTTCCATAATCTCACTGCTCTTACAGTAAAGAATCCGCGTCTGTGATTATGATTAAACCTTCTTTCCTCCAGAAGTAGAGGATGCCCACTTGTCCCAGTCTCAGGCCTAAGAGTAAATCATTAGAAAGGTCTCTGTACTGTCCCCTCATATATTTATACATTATTATAAGATCACCCCTAAGCCTTCGTTTTTCCAAGCTAAATAACCCTAAGTTTAATAACCTGTCTTGGTATTGCAGACCCCTTAGTCCTCTAATGACTTTTGTCGCTCTTCTCTGGACCCGCTCTAGTTCAGCTATATCTTTCTTATACACCGGAGACCAGAATTGTACACAGTATTCTAAGTGTGGTCGCACTAGTGACTTGTATAGAGGTAAAATTATGTTCTTCTCATGAGCATCTATGCCTCTTTTAATGCATCCCATTATTTTATTTGCCTTTGCAGCAAATGCCTGACACTGGCCACTAAATGTGAGTTTGTCATCTACCCATACATCCAGGTCTTTTTCAGTGACAGTTTTGCCCAGTGTTTCACAATTAAGCACATAATTATACCTTTTGTTTCCTCTGCCCAAGTGCATGACTTTACATTTATCCCCATTAAAGCGCATTTGCCATTTAGCAGCCCAAGCTTCTAGTTTACATAAATCCTCCTGTAATATAAAATTGTCCTCCTCTGTAATGATTACCCTGCAGAGTTTAGTGTCATCTGCAAATATTGAGATTTTACTCCGTATGCCCCCTACAAGGTCATTAATAAATATATTAAACTAGCTGGGTGCCCGATGCACATGCATCGGGATTCTAGCAGAGCGAGTCTCTGACTCGCAATGGCCGCTTCGCGGCCAATGCTTCGCGCTGCTAAGGCGACTCGCCATGCCCGCTGCGCGGGCATAGCGAGTCGCCTTAGAACTGCTCGCAATGGCCGCTGCGCGGCCAATGCTTCGGTCGTATCCACATGACGACATTGACTCGCAGCGTGAGCGGACTCAAAAGGGGCAAAAATCCCATTCGTGATTATATAATAGATAGAAGCGGGCCCAACACTGACCCCTGTGGTACCCCACTGTTAACTGTGACCCATTCTGAGTGTGTTCCATTAATAACCACCCTTTGTTTCCTATCACTAAGCCAGTTCTTAACCCACTTACACATATTTTCCCCTATCCCCATTGCCCTCATTTTATGTATCAACCTTTTGTGTGGCACCGTATCAAAAGCTTTTGAAAAGTCCATATACACCACATCCACTGCATTTCCTTGGTCCAGTCCAGAACTTACTTCTTCATAGAAGCTTATCAGATTAGTTTGACAGGAACGGTCCCTCGTAAAACCATGTTGATAATGGGTCATGAGGTTATTTTTCTTCAGATACTCCAGTATAGCATCTCTTAGAAAACCCTCTAGGATTTTACCCACAGTAGAGGTTAAGCTTACTGGCCTATAATTTCCAAGTTCAGTTTTTGTCCCCTTTTTAAATATTGGCACCACATTTGCTATACGCTAGTCCTGTGGTACAGACCCTGTTATTATGGAATCTTTAAATATTAAAAATAATGGTCTATCTATGACAGTACTTAATTCCTGCAGCACTCTGGGGTGTATCCCATCCGGGCCCGGGGATTTGTCAATTTTAGTGATTTTTAGACGATGCCGTACTTCCTCTTGGGTTAAGCAGGTGACATTTAATTGAGACTTTTTGTTATCACTGATCATATTGTCTGTCATGGGATTTTCTTGTGTAAATACTGGTGAAAAAAAGTCATTTAGCATATTGGTTTTTTCCTCATCCTCATCCACCATTTCACCCAGACTATTTTTAAAGGGCCAACACCATCATTTTTTAGTTTCTTACTATTTATGTAGTTAAAAAATATTTTGGGATTCTTTTTACTTTCTCTGGCAATGAGTCTCTCTGTCTCAATCTTTGCTGCCTTGATTTGCTTTTTACAAATGTTATTTAATTTTCTGTATTTATTTAATAATGCTTCATCACTACCTATTTGCTTTAATTCCCTAAATGCTTTCTTTTTGTCACATATTGCACCTCTTACCGCTTTAGTTGGCCATAGTGGTTTCCTCCTATTTCTAGCATGCTTATTCCCATAGGGTATATATTGTGCACAGGTCCTATTCAGGATGCTAATAAACATCTTCCATTTGTGTTGTGTACTTTTATGTCTCAGGACATCGTCCCAATTTATTGCACTAAGATCATCTCTCAACCGTTGGAAATTTGCCTTCCTGAAGTTTAGTGTCCTTGTAGCCCCTCTACTACACGTCTTAGTAAAGGATACTTGAAAGCTTATTAAGTTATGATCACTATTACCCAAGTGACCTCCAACCCGTATATTTGATATGCGGTCCGACCTGTTGGTTAATATTAGGTCCAGCAGTGCCCCCCTTCTTGTTGGGTCCTGAACCAGTTGTGAAAGGTAATTGTCTCTCATAGTTTTCAAAAACGTATTACCTTTGCTGGAACTGCAGGTTTCTGATCCCCAATGTATTTCAGGGTAGTTGAAGTCCCCCATAATAATGACTTCTCCCTGAGTCGCTGCTTCATCTATTTGCTTTATGAGGATATTCTCCTCCACTTCCATTATTGTTGGGGACTTATAACAAACCCTATCAGTAATTTATTATTTTTCCCTTATCTCCACCCACAGGGACTCTACATTTCCATTAGATTCACCTATATTATCACACAGGATGGGTTTTAAGGATGATTTTACGTATAAACATACACCTCCTCCTCGCCTATCTGTACGGTCATTTCTGAACAGACAATAGCCCTGTAAATTAACAGCCCAGTCATGGCTCTCGTCCAGCCAAGTCTCCGAAATCCCCACCATTTCACCCAGACGGATATTTGACGGAAAAAGGTTTATCAGCATGGTTCTTTAATTCAATATTTAAAAGTGTTTCAATGTTATGACTGTAAAATCACCTAAATTTTGCTTAATGGTTCAGCTTTGGCCATTTCTAATTGTGACATAGTAATTCAACAGATTAGTCCCCAAGCTTGATTATAAGATATACACAAAAGGCTCAAAACAGAATTCTGCTGTAGCTAATCAAAATTGTGTCCTTTATGGGGCGTGGCTAGGGATGGGCGAATCTACTCGTTACTACTCGGTACTCGCCGAGTAGTAAGGGATTCGCCCGACTCGTTACACTGCGAGTAATCTCAGGGATTACTCGCAGTCAGTAACGAGTCCGCAGGGAGCGAAGGAAGAGAGGGGGGAGAAATGCTCCTTACCTCTCTTCCGGCTTCTGCTATGTGCTGTGTGCTGGGCTCTGGGACTTGCGGGCTGCGGCAGCTCCAGGGTCCTAGAGCCCGCCTACACAGAGATGTAGCAGAGCTGAGATAGTTCTCAGCCTGCTCACTCCCTGTGCATAGATATGTATATGTATGCACAGGGTTGTGGCAGTGAAGATGTCGTTTTTGGACTACGTCGGACGGAAGAGGATTTTTGGAGTAAAGATGGAGTCTCTAATGTCTTTTTTGTTTTATTTTTAATAAAAAAAATTTCTCTGTGTTGTGTTTTTTTTTTATATTGAGTACTGGAAATTCATGGCGGTCATGTCTAATATTGGCGTGACCGCCATAAATTTCGGGCTTAGGGCCAGCTGATAATACAAAGCTGGCCCTAACCTCTTTATTACCCAGCGTGCCAATGCTACCAGGGCCGCTGGAAGAGCGGGGTTCAGCGCCAGAAGATGGCGCTTCAATGAATGCGCCATCTTCTGGGGCGGCTGCGGGCTGCAATTTGCAGCGGGGGGTGCCCAGAAAGCTTGGGCATCCCTGCGCTGCGGATTCCAGCCCCCAGCTGCTTAGCTGTACCTGGCTAGACATAGAAATTGCGCGGAGCCCCACGCATTTTTTTTTTTATTATTTCATGAAATTCATGAAATAATAAAAAAAAGGGCTCGCCTATATTCTTGTGTCCGGCCAGGTACAAATAGGCACCTGGGGGTTGGGGGCAGCCCGTCGCTGCCTGCTGGATCCGGCTGGTTACAAAAATACGGCGAAGCCCACGTAATTTTTTTTTTTGAAAAATCTATAAAACAATCCTAAAAAAGGATTGCATCTTTACTAACCCCTCGACCATGGTGGAGGGGTTAATAAAGAGGCAGTACCTTTTTTAGGATTGTATTTCTGGAACCAGCCAGATCCAGCAGGCAGCGACGGGCTGCCCCCAACCCCCAGGTGCCTATTTGTACCTGGCCAGACACAAGAATATAGGCGAGCCCCCTTTTTTTATTATTTCATGAATTTCATGAAATAATTAAAAAAAAAATGGGTGGGGCTCCACGCAATTTCTATGTCTAGCCAGGTACAGCTAAGCAGCTGGGGGCTGGAATCCGCAGCGCAGGGAGGCCCAAGCTGTCTGGGCACCCCCCGCTGCAAATTGCAGCCCGCAGCCGCCATCTTTTGGCGCTGAACCCCGCTCTTCCAGTGGCCCTGGTGGCAATGGCTCACTGGGTAATTAAGGGGTTAAGGCCAGCTTTGTATTATCAGCTGGCCCTAAGCCCGAAATTTATGGCGGTCACGCCAATATTAGACATGACCGCCATGAATTTCCAGTAATCAATATAAAAAAAAAAACACAGAGAAAATTTTTTATTAAAAATAAAACAAAAAAGCCATTAGGGACTCCATCTTTATTTTAAAAATCCTCTTCCGTCCGACGTAGTCCAAAACGCAATCTCAGCTCTGCTACTTCCCTGTCTGTGCTTAGACAGACAGGGATGTAGCAGAGCTGAGAACTGACTAAACAGTCAGGGTTCAGCTCAGGGCATTAGGACCTGAGCTGAACTCTGCTGTCAGCCAGACTCGCTCTGCTCCGGAGATTCCCGAGCAATGACGCAAGTTAATTTATTCACTGCTTTTGTCACCATTCGGGAATCTCCGGAAACAGAAGCAGAGAGACTCGGGGAGCGAGTCTGCGGCTGAGGCGGCAGCGGCGGCGGAGGCAGGGGTAAGTAGCCGGCCGGGCCGGTGCACCCCCCCTCTCCCCCCTCACCCCCCCTGACCCCCCTTCCCCCTCCCCCCTTCAATCTTTTTTTTTATTTTTTATTATTCTTTAAAAGCCAGCGGCTTTTTGCTGCTGGCTTTAAAAGAATAACATGGGGATTTGCAGGTTTTTTCTCTGCTGCCAGACTCCTTATAGGGTCCGGCAGCAGAGGAATCGCTGCAATACTCGCCTCCCCATTCATTTACATTGGACTCGCTAGACTCGCAACGAGTAGCGAGTCCTGGACTCAGACTCGTTACAGTCTAGCGAGTCCGAGTAATTTAGGATTCGCCCATCTCTAGGCGTGGCCTAGGCAGCAGCCAGGAGAGACTTGTGTTTGCTTCTCTCCAGATCCTAGGCTACAATTATCAACTTTTTAACAGCTATGATCACCTATTTTCATCTAGAAAAGACTTCATATCAAGTATTAAGCAGCATAAATGGGGAGAAACTGCTTTATACCCATCTCTGCCACCCACAAGGGACCTTCTGAGACCTGATCCCAGGTACAAGCAACAGGGCAGGAGCAGACAACTGCTCCCCATGTGGAGTGAAGAGAGGATGCAGTTCCCTGTGACTCAGCCAAGGCTTTCTTTCAATCCCCAGCTACACTGGAGGAGAGAGAAGACCGGGACCCACTTGGAGGAGATGAGGTGGGAAGCCCTGGGGATATTGAACAGAGGAGGATTGGGTGTCTCCTCCCTACCCCTCCCGCACCCTTGCCCTCTTCGAGACCACTCACCTGCTTTTAGTGGTTTCTCATGCTGACTGGGCTCCGGTGACCTCCCGCAAGCACCAGTGACAGAGGGATACGAAACGGTGGTGGGGTGAGAGCGGGAAGGTGCTGGACCTTGCTGGGGGACAAGGGAAGATCAGGAGAAGCAGAACCACTATTTGGTGTGAAAACTCGCCAGCCATCTTAGGAGAAGAGATAAGGGAGAAGTTGTGACAAGGCTGCCATGCTGAGTGATAAGGGAGGACAAGCCCGAACGAGGACATCTGGGTCAGCAGCCATTGATAGCCCTGGTGAGGACTGAGAGACACAGCGGTAATGCACATATATATTTTAAATATATCTTTATAATAAAATCCAATGAAGTTATTTTATATATAAAAATTCTTGAAACAGCGATGCTCCTCATGTTCCCCCGGCATTCTTCTATTCAGCTATATACCCTGGTGCATCCAACAGGGAAACAACACATAATCAAGAGTGGCACACCATGTAGTAACAGCATCCCAGAATGTTTTTCTTGCTGGTTCTAATCTCCGCAGCGCTGAAACAATTGCTTTTACCACTTTTACACAATTTTTTACCATTTTCTACACTTTGTTCTAATGTAACGATTTTTATCATGTATACCCAGTGTAAGAATGTTAATTTTGATGTTTAGAACTAGTATTTTACTAAAATGGAGCCAAAATCTGTGGTAACACCCACTTTGATGATGATTTTGACATCATCAAGGTAAACAAACACACCCCCTATAGCAGGAGGAGTCACCATTTTGTGCCTTATAAAAAGGATGAATTATGACATGCATGTAATACCCTGAGGAAGGTGCCAAGAGGGGCGCCGAAACGCGTTGGTGGAAGTGGAATAAAGGAACCGTCACATCACCCCTAGGACTCCTGTCTTTTTGGGGGGACCAACTGAAGCATCCAGGGATAATCACCCGGTGATAGCAGTGCGGACCGTGGACACCTATATCCTGATACCTGATTCTCTTCCCACGTGCGAAGTGGTGGTGGAGGTCCAGCGGCAGCTGTCATATGCAAAATGCCTACTAACCAGTTGTGGGGATCACAACTGGTACAGGTTAGTGCACCTGTATTTTCATACGCACCTTTCACGAAACGTCAGTGATAGGGCACTATTTGCACCTCGTTTGTCTCCCTTTATATCTTCCGGTAATGCACATAGACAGCTATCATAAGAGCTAAAAGTTACAGCCAGCTCTCCCCTACCTCCCCCTCCCACTACACTGAGGATTAAATTAGCCATTAGGAATTATTGAACACTGCAACAATTGTATATCTTACTCTCCACTCTTATGTCTCTGCAGAATTCTACATTCCAAATCAGCCCTATACAACATCTGTAAGAAGTTGCACAGATAAATGACAGATATATCTCTCCCCACCTGCCTTCTCCACCTCCCTTACTGTATAGGTAAAAGCTTGGACCACACTTTGTCTGCCTGCTGCATGGTAGAGATAGCTGCAACACTATGGATCAGCTTACCGTATATACTCGCGTATAAGCCGAGTTTTTCAGCCCAAAAATTGGGCTGAAAAGTACCCCCCTCGGCTTATACGCGAGTCAGTGCTGTATACCGATGTATACATCGGTACATACCGATGTATACATCGGTATACAGCAGCCCCCGCATCCCCAGTAATGCAGGGCCCCCCCCAGCGTCTCTCCGGTCACCTGTAAAGGAAACTATACTTATCACAGTGCCGCTGTCCGCGCCCGCTGTCCGCGCCCGCTCGCAGCTGCCGACCGCGATCCTCCATCTTGCGTCTTCTTCCTGTTTCTGTGCTCGTCGCGGGCAATGATGTCATTCCCTGCGACGAGCACAGGAAACAGGAAGAAAGAAGACGCAAGATGGAGGATCGCGGTCGGCAGCTGCGAGCGGGTGCGAGCGGGCGCGGACAGAGCACTGTGATAAGTATAGTTTCCTTTACAGGTGACCGGAGAGACGCTGGGGGGGCCCTGCATTACTGGGGCTGCCTGTATACTACCGCTGGGGCTGCTATATACCTCTGGGGCCCTGTATACTACCACTGGGGCTGTATATACTACCACTGGGGCTGTATAAACCACTGGGGCTGTATATACTGCTGGGGCCCTGTATACTACCACTGGGGCTGTATATACTACCACTGGGGCTGCTATATACCTCTGGGGCCCTGTATACTACCACTGGGGCTGTATATACTACCACTGGGGCTGTATAAACCACTGGGGCTGTATATACTGCTGGGGCCCTGTATACTACCACTGGGGCTGTATATACTACCACTGGGGCTGTATATACTACCACTGGGGCTGTATATACCTCTGGGGCCCTGTATACTACCACTGGGGCTGTATATACTACCACTGGGGCTGTATATACTACTAGGGCTGCGTCTATACTACCACTGGGGCTGTATATACTACTGGGGCTGTATATACTACTGGGGCTGTATATACTACTGGGGCTGTATATACCACTGGGGCTGTATATACTACTGGATCTGCGTGTACACTACCACTGGGGCTGCTGTATCTACCTCTGGGACTGGTGTATACCACACTGCTGGGGGCTGTATACTTGTGCTAGGGTCCACCCTCGGCTTATACATGAGTCAATAGATTTTCCCAGGTTTTGGGGGCAAAAGTAGGGGGGTCGGCTTATACACGGGTCGGCTTATACACGAGTATATACGGTATGTTAACTTAATTGCTCTAACAGAGATCTGCAGCGGCCACCTACAGCCCATAAATGGAAAACAACTACCAAATATACCCATGTTTTTGGGAAACAGGGTATAAGTTTTTCAACTGACTACTGCACAGTACCAAGGAATGTCAGGTTAATAGCCATTTGATGCACAGGTTGTAACTCTTGATATACGCGCTCAAACAGCAACTATGGTAAAATATAATGTAGAGCATGTAAAATAAGCTAAGGCAACTCCAAGCCAAAGCAAGCAAAGTGAGTTAGACAAATTCTTGGAAAGACACCCAGTGGCCACTTGCAGTCCATCTAAACTATCACAACCTAATTACAATACATATACTAGAATGGAGGTATCTGGATCTAGTAATGAGGACTAAGACACGGAATCCACGCACTCAAAATCTGTACAATCTTCTGATCCTTCCTTAAAAAGTCTCTGGCTCAAGCCATGAAGCTATTACTCAAAAAGATAACAGATCTCAGATGTAATCTTACACATGTCGGCCAAAGGGTAGAAACCCTGGAAGCATCTTTCTCAGACCTAGTGGACCACCCTAACAGTCTGAGAGAGCAGCTACTTTACCATTTACAGCACCTATATAATGTCATGCTGGAAATTGAAGATCAGGAAAATTGAAGCCGTTGTAAAAATATTAGCAAGAAGGGCATCACTGAGAGTTTTGCTCCAGACACCCTAAAAAAACGTTTCCAGAGAGATTTTCCTAACCCAAGATAAAAGCTACCAGATCATTATTGAATGAGTGTATAGTTCACTAAGGGTGGGTTCACACGCTGTGAATTTGCCACTTTTGTTGAGGATGCTTTTTTGCTGGATTTTAAGGATCCATTTTTTAGCGCAGGTAAACAAACGCATTGCGTTCAGACGCTGCATTTTTTATGCTTTTTTTGCAGATGCGGTTTTTTTGCACTTTGCAACTAGGACAGGGAAAAAATATATTTCAAGAGAAAAAAGGGTCCCTGATGTAATGGGATGGAGCTACAAGGGAGTCCTATTTTTATTTTATTTTTTTAACCCTAACCCACCTAGGGTTAGGGTTAGGTTTTGGTTTAAAAAAAACAAAAAACTGTGGGATCCTGCAGCATTTTCTATTGCCAGCTAAAGGTAACCCAAACAGCTACTGGCTGTTTACCCCCACTGCTTGGGGTACCTTCACTGCCAATGAAAAATTCAGGGAAGCCCTATTTTTTTAGTTTTTTCTTTGGCAGATTTTTTGTGCCAGCAAAGGTAACCTAAGGTCGCCTGTCCCTTCATTTTACTGTAGCCATGGTCCTGAGACACACCATCCCAGCTGGTTTTAATTGCATCCACAGGCTTATAAACCCATTCAAGCATTAGTATACAGTGTTAGCGTAGGACCCGGTAAGATGAGTGCACTTTGGTGTAGTTACCGGGCTCTTCACAGTGGCGCCAGTGTTGAAGCTAAGTCTCTCTTTCCTTTTTCCAGTACAGTATTTACTGTGATCCTAATCCATACACCTTTAGCTGTACACATTGCCCTGTGTTTCATTATTTTCCATTACTCATTAGCCATTAGCTTTTCCATATTCATGTCATGTTTACAGTTGCTGCAATTCTCTTTTTTATTAATATATTGTTTTTTTTTTCTGGCACCTCCACATTAGGTGATGCCAGTCCTTCTCTCTTATAGCAAAAGTAACCCAGACAGTTGAGGGTTGGAATTCTCAGTGTGGTAAAGCCCAAGCATTTTGGGCCCCCCATGCTAAGAACAGCAGCAGCCGCCCCAGAATTGGCGCCTCAGTGAGAGATGCCAAAACTGGGGACTACCCTGCTCTTTCAGCTGCCATGTAGTGGTGGCAGACTGGGTAACTGGCTTTATTTGCATCTGTCACCAAGCCCCCATTGCTAATGTCAGCAGTCAATATGATAGCCGGCTATTAGCAATAGTAAAAAAAAGATGTTTTTTACAAAAAACACACACACCTCATTCATCACTTTATTATAACCACCAAATGCCTCCAACGCAGTCCATGGTCCGGCCCAGGGTCTCGTTACGTCCAAATCGGATTCAATATTAGTTGATCGTTTTGCCAGATAGCAAACCGATCAGCTAATGTGTCCGTAAAACAATCAGCTGATGCGGTCAGCTGAGAGCATCATTTGATTATTTAAACCGGCCTGTAAAACGATCGGCTCATGTAGTCAGATGACAGCATCAGCTGATCATTTAAACCAGCCGGTTTAAACTATCAGCTAATGCTGTCAGCTCACTGCGTCAGCTGATCATTTTATCGGCAGGTCCTGCAGCTGATCAGGCGCGTCCTGGGACAGTCTGCGGAGAGGTGAGTATGCTATTTTTTTTCTACTGTTCACTTTTCATTTCACTTAGCAGTAAACATACAGGCAGCAAGAAGCTGCCTGTACATACCCCGCTAAGAGAAAGTACATGCCACATGGGAGGGGTTCCCCCCTCGTGTGACATCACATCCTGATGTTCCTCCTGCGCCTCCACTTATAAGCGCTGGAATACAGCATTGTCTGAATAGCTATGCATATTCCATCGCTTATAATGAGACCTATTGGAGGAAGCGTGTGCCTTTTAGTGCAAAGAATTGACATGTTTATTCTTTTTACAGACATGCTTTCGGCCCCAAAAGTGCATCCGTAAAATGTGCAACGTCTGAACGGAAAAAGTGAATTTCTATTCACTTTTCTGGGAACGCAGATGCAGATGCGCTTTTGGGGAAAAGTGTGGCCGGAAAAAGCGCTGCAAATATGCAGCGTGTGAACGCACGCTAAGTCCTTAAACAAAACCTACAGATCCACCAAGGGATGTAATTTACCCCTGATGAACATATTTACAGGCTCTAGAGACATGAATGTGCTCTCTTATGAAGATGCCCACATCCAAATTTTTCAAGACAGTGAACCTTCAACTCTGGCTAACAGGAGGAAACTCAAGGCCCTCCTTGTTGTTCTGCGCACTAATAAAATACTGTAGAAATGGCTTTTCCTCTCTGGCCTGGGTTTCTCCAGGATGAGAGGCAAATAACCTTCTAAAGGTCTGATATGAAGTATTCCAATTCTATGATGGCCGCGCTCCCCGTAGTAATGATTTTAAGAACTTGTTGTCCACAAAAGATTTTTATTACTCAAAACATGCAAGAATATAAAAAACGGATACAATGCGTTTCGGCGGAGACAACCGCCTTCCTCAGGTATCTAGTAGATACCTGAGGAAGGCGGATGTCTGTGCTGAAACACGTTGTATCTGTTTTTTATATTCTCGCATGTTTTGAGAAATAAAAATTTTTTGTGGACAAGAAGTTCTTAAAATCATTACCACGGGGAGCGCAGCCACCATAGAATTGGATCACTTCCTATTGAACCTTTATGCCTGTGGGAATCCGTGGCAGGACCCAACACAGGATCAAGTCGAGGTGAGCAGCAGACCCGGACAAATATCCAAAGCGTGAGGAGGCTTTGGAAAACCCATATGCTTGAAGTTTTATGGTAAGAGGTGAGTGCATAAAACTTCATTAAAAGGGCACCAGCGAGTTACATTGGTAACGCACTTAAATTGGCGCCGCATGTTTGTTTTTTTTGTTTTGTTTTTTTATATATACCCTACAGGGAATCACCTTACTTCCAAAGGTCTGGGAAGTGCTGAAAACTGGACCGATTAAAGTGCCTTCTTTAGGAATAAAATACTGAAAGGAAAAGGCGCACAATAGTGTATTACCCGAGAATTAGCAATAATCGAAATGTGGTATACAGGCTCATCTATGTTGGTTGTGAGACATCACAACCACTATTCAAACATGTGATATCAAAGATATCAATAGTGTCCGGTATGCTGCAGGTCTACTTTCGTCTCTATGATTATCCTGAAGTGCCTTCTTGGAAGCCTTTAGGTATGGAGATGAGCTTTCCTCAACTTACTCAATGGACTAGACTAGAGCACTAGTCGCCTGTCAAGAAGTCTACATCTCTCAAATCACTGAAACACGGATCTCGGAGAAAACCTACTCTCTGACCAGGAGGCCCCGACTTTTAATGAGTGGAATTCATACCTGGCTACCTTCTTTATAATAACCGTATTTGCTTTGAGCTTGTTTTCATGTGATTTATACTCTTATAAAGGGTCACATAATGATTATTACAATAACAATGCATCATTTTCCTACTCTTTCCTTTTTTTTCTCTTTTTAATGCTGTTTATTGGCTGACTCATTGGTCTCATTATCTTTTTTCTCTTGCTGATGTGAAATTCAACCTAGATCTGCAGGCTTGATATGGCGGTTGTAGATTTCAACATGGATCACCGCCTGTGCAACCATACCTGGACTGTCTTATCTGGGATCGAGTGATGCATCAACTCCCTCATTGCAGATAAGACCAGCCGTGTATATACTGTTTTTTGTGTTATATATGTTTTTGTTCAAAAATACAAACAAAAAGCAACTTGGTTATATTTATGTTTCATATATGGCTGACAAAGCTCCACTGACCACCATTGTAGTGGCCTCTTTCAACGTGAAAGGCATAAATTCACCAGCAAGGTGAAGTCAAATTTTGACATTATTAAAAAAGAAAAATTCTAAAATTGCCTTTTTACAGGAGACCCATATTAAAAAGGGACTGGTACCTGATTTTTCTCACTGAGCATTCCCCACTTGATTTCATAAAACGAGTTCATCGGCTTTCAAAGAGGTGAGCACTGCCTTTATGAAAAACTAGCCTTTCACATTGAAGGATGCACTATCGGACCCAGAAAGCAGATATGTGATGGTGAAAGGACTGTTGCAAACAACCTGGTGACGTTCTGTAATTTGTATTCACCAAATCGTAACCAAATGTTATAGTTAATTAACACAATACCTTTTTAAGAATGGCTATTTATTGTTGGAGGAGATTAACCCATTTCTGCATACCTCCTTAGGCAAGACAATGCACCCCCAGAAAGCTCTAAGAAAACTTCATTTAAATTTAAATTCTCTCAATTTAGTAGACCCCTGGATGTTCCAAAACCCCAAAGTAAAAGATTTCTCTTTCTTTTCACGCCCGCATAATACATACCACAAACGTGACTATTTATTAACTCAAACTAGCAATTTACCACTAGTAAATCCACTGAAATAGATTTGAACTCCATACCTGACCATGCCCCAATATTTCTAGAAAATAAAATTGCCACACTTCCTCGCCCCACACCCACATGGTCAATTAATTGTTATTGATTATCATTATTATTACTATTATTGACAATCATGAACACTTTGATAAGCTAAAAACATCCCTTGAATTCTATTTTCGCTGAAGTTTAACTTCCACCTTCACCATGGCAACAGTATGGGAAGCACATAAAGCAGTTGTAAGAGAAGAGCTGATTGCACTAGGTTCTCATTTAAAGAGGGAAAAAACAAAGAAGTAACTTGCATCTTGCATCAAATTAACGTTCTGGAAACTCTCCACAAAAAATCATTATCAAAAGATGTGCAGGTGTACCTACATATCTAAACTGCAAAAGTCTGTCTGAAATGCAAGCTACAGCATTATATGCATGGTAACAGAGGCAGCAGACTCACATCTACCTTCCTGAAAAAGCAATCTGAGAAAGCCTTTATAAAGTGAATCACATTAAATATCACGGAAACGGTAAAAATAACAAAGGTTAAAGCAAATGCCTTTAAGTGCTTTCAGAAAATATATACAACCTTGTGGTTCCCACAGACATGACAGATCCAGGTAAGGCATATAATAAAATAAATTCATTTTTAGACTCTTTATTAGGGATAAGCGAGTATGCTTGTTACTACTCTGTACTTGCACGAATATCTCGGTACTTGGGGTACTCAGCGAGTACCGAGTAATCTCGCGATACTCTTGCTATGCTCAGGGTCCACCTCCCTGCATGTTGGCGCTCTTTACAGAGCCAGCCCGCATGCAGGGATTGGCTGAAAGACACTGTAATGCCACAGCTATGTTGGTTGTTGCTTTACAGTGATTGGCTGGCCGCACAGCGTGATCAAGTCTTTATAAGACCTGACCGCGCTGTGCTCGTCACTGTGCTCCACAGACAGTCAGTGTAGGGAGAGATGCTGCTGATTGAGGGACAGTTTTGTGGCCTTTCAGCTAGTGTAGGCGCAGGGCTGCCAATATAATTACCACAACAGTCCTTCTGAGGACTAATAGAGCTGTATACAGGCAGGGTATATAGCAAACTTTGTTGTGCCAGTATACCAGCCTGCATCACATCTGGGGCTGGTGGACAGGCTGGAAATCTCATCCATCCCAAAACAGTGCTTTTAGGGATTAATTTAGCTCTCTAGGCAGAAGTGGGTTGTAGCAGAAATTAGGTTACACTAAAACACTTTGTATTCTTGTCAGCGTTTGTGTCTGACTGGTTCACCTGCTGGGATTTAATCTCTAATCTCTGTGTCCAGCTAAAAACCAACTCTTGTCTGCATTCATTTAGCAATTTTGTGCGCCAGGAGTGGGTTGTAGCGGAAATTAGGATACGCCAAAACACTTGGTATTCTCATCAGCGTTTGTGTCTGACCGTTACACCTACTGGGATTTAATTTCTAATCTCAGTGTCCAGCTAAAAACCAACTCTTGTCTGCATTAGGGATGAGCGAGTATACTCGTTACTATTCGTTACTCGGCGAATAGTACGGTACTCGCTCTACTCGTTACTCTGCGAGTATCCTAGCGATTACTTGCACAGTAACGAGTCCAATGTAAATGAAGGGAAATGCAATTCCTCTGTTGCTGGACCCTATAATGAGGTCTTGCAGCAGAGGAAAAACCTGCAATTTCCCCATTTCATTGTTTAAAAGCCAGCGGTAAAAAGCCGCTGGCTTTTAAACAATGCTGACAGCTGCTGACAGCTTCCCTGCCGCCTGACAACAGGATCCTCCGCTCCCCCCACCGCCTCCTCACCCTATCCTAACTTAGGTTCGGGGGGGGAGTGGAGGATACTGCTGTCAGCAGTGGCTGGCACTATTGTGCGGGGGGTGGGGTTGATTCACTCACCGTCCTCCGTGGCCGCCGTCTTCTTCTGTGTCTTTGCTGCTTTGCGACAGCAGCCACACAGAATGGCGGCAGCCACAAAGCACAGCATTAGGTAAAAACCGGATTCTCCCGGATTGCCCGGTCCGGAGCAATCCAGGACCATAGAGCCCCATGTTATGGGGTGCCGGAGTGCACCGGACCGGTACAAAAATACGGCGAAGCCCACGTCAAAATTTTTCTGAAAAATCCATTCAACAAACCTATAAAAAGGTACTGCATCTTTATTAACCCCTCGACCATGGTCGAGGGGTTAATAAAGACGCAATCCCTTTCATTCATATTGTTTTTTGGATTTTTCTGAAAAAAAACTTGACGTGGGCTTCGCCGTATTTTTGTATGCCAGCCGGATACAGCAGGCAGCGACGGGCTGCCAACAAGCCCCAGGTGCCTATCTGTACCTGGCCGGACACAACAATATAGGGGAGCCCCTTTTATTTATTATTTGATGAAATAAAAAAAAAATGCGTGGGGCTTCGCGCTATTTCTATGTCCAGCTGGGTACAGCTAGGCAGCTGGGGGCTGGAATCCGCAGCGCAGGGAGGCCCAAGCCTTCTGGGCACCCCCCGCTGCGAATGGCAGCCCGCAGCCACCCCAGAAAATGGCGCGTTCATTGAAGCGCCATTTTTTGGCACTGAACACAACTCTTCCAGGGCTCTGGTGCCGTGGCTCACTGGGTAATAAAGGGGTTAGGGCCAGCTTTGTATTATCAGCTGGCCCTAAGCCCGAAATTCATGGCGGTCACGCCAATAGTTGACACTACCGCCATGAATTTCTAGTGAATTTTTTTTAAAAACACAACACATAAAAAAAATATTAAAATTGGAAAAATAAACAAAAAAACACTTAGGGACTCCATCTTCATTTAAAAGGAATCCTCTTCCGTCCGCCGTAGTCCCAAAATGCAATTTCAGCACTGCTACATCACTCTGCATAGACACACATGTCTATGCAGAGTGATTGCAGGCTGAGAAATGAAAACAGTCAGGGTTCACCTCAGGTCATAGCTCAGGCTATGACCTGAGGTGAACCTGCTGTCAAAGCCGAACTCTGCCAATGGACACCGGAGATTACCGACCGCCGGCAGAGCAGTGAATAAACCGGAAGTTAATGACTTCCGGTTTATTCACTGCTCTGCAGGCTGTCGGCAATTTCTGACAGCCGGCAGCAGCATTATGACTCTGACAGCAGGGTTCACCTCAAGTCATAGTCTGAGCTATGACCTGAGGTGAACCCTGACTGTTGTCATGTGTCAGCCTGCAATCACTCTGCATAGACATGTGTGTCTATGCAGAGTGATGTAGCAGTGCTGAGATTGTAATTTCTCAGCCTGCAATCACTCTGCACAGACATGTGTGGACTTTGCCTGAAACTGCATTGTTAATGGCACGTATGATGTTTTGTGACACGTGCTTATCTAATGCAGGAACGGCACACCGGGAAAAATAGTGGCGGCTGGGGACTGAGTAACGTGGGACAGCCGCTGCCATCAGGTTGCGGAATGCTTCCATCTCCACCAGCCTAAAAGGCAACATTTACAGCGCAAGCAGTCGCGAAATGTGTGCATTTAGAACTGTGGCATGTGGGGCGTTGGCAGCGTATTTGCGCCTGCGTCCCAAAGATTGGTGTATGGATAACTGAACGCTGCGCTGGGACAAGGACGTGGCTGATAATGGTGCTATTTCTGCTTGTGCAAGTACAGGTGAAGGACAGGAGGCATCTTTGCCAGCAGTATGGACAGGGTATTGTCTTGCATGCACAACAGTGGAAGACGCAGCGGTGTCACCTGCAGACAATGCTCCTGGACTCAGCTGTACATCCCACAAAGTCGGGTGCTTTTACTGCCATGTGCCTAATCATGCTGATGGTGGTCAGGCTGCTAGTTTTGCTACCCCTGCTGATGCTCGCATGGCAGGTGTTGCAAATGGCCTTTTTGGAATTATCTGCAGACTCCTTAAAAAACAGCCAGACTCGGGAAGTCCTAACAGTTGTACTGGCAACTTCTGTCGTGTTGTTGTTTCGGGGAATGGTTGCCTGCTATCTGCCCGCGGCCACCACCCTGCTTCTTCGGGCCTGTTGTGATGCTATGCCTAACTCCCCCTGTGCACTGCTGTCTTCGCTCTGCACATCCTCCTGCCAGGTTGGGTCAGTTACTGTATCATCCACCACGTCGTCTTCCACTTCCGCACCCTGGTCCTCCTCCTGACTTTCTGGCAATTGTGTCTCATCATCGTCCATCTCTTGTTGAGACACGTTCCCACCGTTGCCTTCGTGAGACCGTGGCTGCTCAAATATTTGTGCATCGGCGAGAGGCCAGAATCTACAAATGGATAAGTGAACAGCTCTTCAGAGTGTCCAAGTGTGGGATCAGTTATGTCCAGGGCCGGGCACTCGGCATGGTGGGAGGAAGGAGGATCAGGGTGTGGAATGTGCGGTCCAGTCTCACGGCTACTGACACTTGACTGTGTGGAAGACAGGGTATTTGTGGTGGTGCCAAACTCACTGGAAGCATTATCTGCTATCCAACTAACAACCTGTTGACACTGGTCTTGGTTTAATAGTGGTGTACTGCTGTGGTCCCCTAGAAATTGGGACAGGAAGCGAGCGAGATGATGTGGACGTTTGACGTGGCGCAAATCGAGCTTACACATGGCCTCAGCCTCTGCCTGCACCACCATCACGTCCAGTTCCTTGTCCCTTGCCACCGGCCCTGCGCATTTTCAATGTTCTGCTGCCTGTATACAGCTAAATGAAGGCGTCCAAAAGATGGTTTTTAGCTGCACATTGAGATTACAGATTACAGCGGTTTAATCCCGGCAGCTGGACTGGTCAGGCACAAACGCTGACTAGAGTACTGAGTCTTTTGGCGTATCCTAATTTACGCTACAACCCACTCCTGGCGCACACAAATGTTAAATGAATGCAGACAAGAGTTGTTTTTTAGCTGGACACTGAGATTTGAGATTAAGGCCCTGCAGGTGGACTGGTCAGACACAAACGCTGACGAGAATACCAAGTCTTTTGGCGTATCCTAATTTACGCTAAAACCTACTCCAGCTGTACTAAGATGCTAAATGAATGCAGACAAGATTTGGTTTTTAGCTGGATACTGAGATTACAGATTAAGGCCCTGCAGGTGGACTGGTCAGACACAAACGCTGATGAGAATACCGAGTCTTTTGGCGTATCCTAATTTACGCTAAGACCTACTCCTGCTGCACTAAGATGCTAAATGAATGCAGACAATAGTTAGTTTTTAGCTGGACACTGAGATTAGAGATTAAGGCCCTGCAGGTGGACTGGTCAGACACAAACGCTGACGAGAATACCAAGTCTTTTGGCGTATCCTAATTTACGCTAAAACCTACTCCAGCTGTACTAAGATGCTAAATGAATGCAGACAAGATTTGGTTTTTAGCTGGATACTGAGATTACAGATTAAGGCCCTGCAGGTGGACTGGTCAGACACAAACGCTGATGAGAATACCGAGTCTTTTGGCGTATCCTAATTTACGCTAAGACCTACTCCTGCTGCACTAAGATGCTAAATGAATGCAGACAAGAGTTAGTTTTTAGCTGGACACTGAGATTAAGGTTAAGGCCCTGCAGGTGGACTGGTCAGACACAAACGCTGACGAGAATACCGAGTCTTTTGGCGTATCCTAATTTACGCTACAACCTACTCCTGCTGCACTAAGATGCTAAATGAATGCAGACAAGAGTTAGTTTTTAGCTGGACACTGAGATTAGAGATTAAGGCCCTGCAGGTGGACTGGTCAGACACAAATGCTGACGAGAATACTGAGTCTTTTGGCGTATCCTAATTTACGCTAAAACCTACTCCAGCTGCACTAAGATGCTAAATGAATGCAGACAAGATTTGGTTTTTAGCTGGACACTGAGATTACAGATTAAGGCCCTGCAGGTGGACTGGTCAGACACAACGCTGATGAGAATACCGAGTCTTTTGGCGTATCCTAATTTACGCTAAAACCTACTCCAGCTGCACTAAGATGCTAAATGAATGCAGATAAGATTTGGTTTTTAGCTGGACACTGAGATTACAGATTAAGGCCCTGCAGGTGGACTGGTCAGACACAAACGCTGATGAGAATACCGAGTCTTTTGGCGTATCCTAATTTACGCTAAAACCTACTCCAGCTGCACTAAGATGCTAAATGAATGCAGATAAGATTTGGTTTTTAGCTGGACACTGAGATTACAGATTAAGGCCCTGCAGGTGAACTGGTCAGACACAAACGCTGACGAGAATACAGAGTGTTTTGGCGTATCCTAATTTACGCTACAACCTACTCCTGCATAGAGAGCTAAATTAATCCCTAAAAGCATTGTTTTGGGATGGATGAGCCTGTACACCAGCCCCAGATGTGATGCAGGCTGGTATACTGGCACAACGAAGTTTGCTATATACCCTGCCTCCCTGCCTGCATGTATACAGCTCTATTAGTCCCCAGAAGGACTGTTGTGGTAATTATATTGTCAGCCCTGCGCCTACACTAGCTGAAAGGCCACAAATCTGTCCCTCAATCAGCAGCAGCTCTCCCTACACTGACTGTCTGTGGAGCAGAGTGACGAGCACAGCGCGGTCAGGTCTTATAAAGACCTGATGACGCTGTGCGGCCAGCCAATCATTGTAATGCCACAACCAACATAGCTGTGGCATTACAGTGTCTGTCAGCCAATCCCTGCATGCGGGCTGGCTCTGTAAAGAGCGCCAACATGCAGTGAGGTGGACCCCGAGCATAGCAAGAGTATCGTGAGATTACTCAGTGCTCGCCGAGTACTCCAAGTACCGAGATATTCGTGCGACTAACGAGTAGTGACAAGCATACTCGCTTATCCCTAGAGACTTCCCTATAAACTTCTCACCCACCCCAAAACTAAGGAGGTCTTGGTCTCCCTGATTTCCAAACGTACTATTCTAAGTAGAAGGCTAAAATTAATGTACCATTATTCAAAAGATTTCAAAGACGATTTGAAGCAAAGAATATGCAAGCGCTGCGGAATATGTTGGCGCTGTACAAATAAAGTTTATTATTATTAGTTTATTATTATTATTATTATTATTATGCATACTTATAGGTCAATGAACTTATACTTATATTGTACTTATACTTATAGGTCCAACCCATTTAGCACTGGATGAAACCACGAGCTCCATATTTAATGTTAGACATGACCTTTTCAATGATCTGTGTGTGTTTGTCTCTGTGTCTCCCAAAAACAGAGCAACAAAGCAGCACTATTGGTACCTTTACACGCGGCAACATTTCTAGGGTGTCAACAGGTAACTTACTGGCTGCAGTGAAATCATGGAGACATTATTCCATTTGTACACAGCAACAAGATAGAACCTTGTCTCCATGATTTCACTGCAGCCAGTAAGTTACCTGTTGACACCCTAGAAATTTTGCCGCATGTAAAGGTACCATAACGGATTATGCATTTGTAAAGCTTTTTTGCAAAAAGAGGATCCATTTTTGGTGCGGAAACTGCACCAAAACTGGATCAACAAACATATACGCTGTGTACAACTAAAGTCTTACAGTTCATTGTCTACTGTTGGAGCTCACATTGTTGCTGTTACAAGTATGTTGCCTGCTGTTGGATCAGTCATTGTTCCTGCAATTGGTACATTGTATGATGTTGGATCTTTCATTGTTCCTATAACTGGTACATTGTTTACTGTTGGATCTCACATTGTTACAGTTACTGGTACGTTGTCTACTGTTGGATCTCTCATTGTTCCTGTGACTGGTACATTGTCTGCTGTTGAATATAAAAATGTTCCTGTTACTCATACATTGTCTGCTGTTGGATCTGTTCTACTGTTTTTATGAGTGTCACTTCCATTTTGCCATTTAACAGTTTTGTAACTCTGGTGTTTTAAGTGTAAACCAGAAAGAGACACAAAGGTAAAAGTGAAGCCTGTGGGAAATAGACGACAGATAAAAAGAAAACTCTTATACACTATATTTCGGTGAAAACTCTCAGAAAATGAGTCAATAGCTAAACTGGCTGATTAAAGGCCCAGTCTCACATAACGACGCATTAACGAACCCGATAACGATAACGATGTGTAGGGATTGCTGGTGCGTCGTTTTCACATCACTGGTAAGATGTCAAACAGGCATCTTACCAGCGATGTGAAAAACAACTTTAGCACCGATCCAGAGTATACCGAGGTCGTTGTGAATTTTCTCTCCATAGCGTTGCATTGAGATCGTTGCTCATTATCTCTGTCAAACACAACGATGTAGCACTCCCAGCAGAAGCGCAACGATGCAGGAATGACCCAGACCAGTGTGTAACGATCAACGATCTCACAGCAGGGGCCAGATCGTTGGTGCGTGTCACACAGAATGACATCGTTAGCGGGATCGCTGTTACGTCACATAATCTGTGACGTTACAACGATCTCGTTAGCGATCTCGTTGTGTGAGACAGGGCTTTAAGACAGGACAAACAAAATAAAGCTACTGACTAACCCAGCCAGACTAATTCACTGCTTTATCCTGGCAAAATGGTCTGAATCTATAGGGGTTGTCCCACTTTTTAGTTATATGCTGTTATCATATACCATATCTTTCTAATGTTTCTGATTTTTGGTAGTTTTGTAGCCAGAACCTCCATAAATTCTTAGAAGCAATGCTGTTTAGTAATTTTTCAGTTCAAACAGACATACACAGCTGAGATGGTTCTGGTATTTGCCTTCCCTGCAAGAGCTCCTGGTTGATTTTGCAGAATGGAGGTAGCTTATGGAAAACCCAAACAATCAAATTAAAATTCAAATAGGTTTTATTGGCAGGTCCAAAATACAAATAGTGTTTCCAAAGTAAGAAAAATAAGTGTGACAGAAGAGGGGGTCGGGGGGTTATAGGGATGTGGTGCTGAGGGCACAATTTGGGCAATAATGGTTTATTCAGGGGTCTTATGTTCCTCTTAGCTTATGACATATGGTGACATATTGGGCGGCAATCTCCATTGTTGATTCCTCTTCCCCCACTAGGATGCAGAGTTTCCTCTCCTCATGTATGATGGGAAGTCCGGGTTGTGAATGGAAAGTCTCTGGAAATTGGAGGTCCTTACTGCTGAGTATCAGTGCAGTGTAGCAGGAAGTGCACTTCATCCTACTGTGCCTCCTCCTGGCAGTGCTGACACAGTCTGTTCTCCCATGGCTTGTATGCCTTTGGGTGGTGCCTTGTTTCCACCTCTAAGCTGTATAGACTCAGAGTCTGCCTGTCTTTGGGGTAATGTAACCTCTCCATATATGGGGCCAGAGTATAGTCCTTCCACAGTGACCGGTAGATGGTGAGTTTCTGGGAGTTCTCTAATTCACTGTGCCAACCCTCTATATATTGCATCTTGCAGCTCTCTGAGATCTTCTTTATTTTGGATTTTGTCAGGGTGTGTTGCTGACTTTGGCGAGACTGGCTGCCAGGGTTCATAGCTTGCTCTGGGCTTTGGCTGAGTAAAGCGTTATGATGGTAGGAGCCGGGGTTGCTGCTCTGTATTTGTGCCTCGTGTGATAGCACCCTCTTGTTTATAGTTAGCCATAAGGGGAATGGGCCCAACTCTGCTCGGCAGGCTGTTTGAAGAGCTGCGATGTACTTGGAGGAGATATTTGCAGAATTCCAGGTGGAAGACTTTGATTGGGCTGGAATCCCACTATTTCTGGTCTGTGTAAGTCGCTGGCCCCATACCTTGCTACCATACAGAAGAAAAGGAGTGATGACGCTATCAAATATCTTAAGCCAAACTCTCACCAGTGGTTTGAGGTGGTACAGTTATCTTATTATTGCATAGAAGGTTCTGCATGCTTTTACTTACAGGGCCTTTGCTGCTTGCTTGAGGCTTCCAGTTTGGCTTAGCTTCAGACCAAGGTAAGTATAGCTGTTGGTCTTCTCCAGTGTGGAACAATTTAATGTGAGGGAGTGGATGTTTATTCTGGTTCTTTTTCTGAAATACCATGACTTTGTTCTTCTTTTGGTTGATGGGCAGCACCCATGTGGTGCTGAATGTTTCCAGCACTGCCAGGCTATCTTTGAGGCCTCTCTCGGTTGGGGAGAGTAGCAGGAGGTCATCGGCGTACAGCTGTAACTTCACCTCTTGATTGTGCAGACTGAGGCCTGAGTAGGATTCCAGGGCTGCTGTCAATCCATTTATATACTGTAGATGTTGAGTAGAGTTGGGCTTAGCCTGCAGCCCTGTCTGACCCCACGGCCCTGCCAGAAGAAAGCTGTCCTCGTCTCATTCATCTTCATGCTGCAATGGTTCTCAGTGTATGAGCTCTTAATGACATCATAGGTCCTGCCACCTATTCAGCTTTCCAGGAGTTTCAGAAGCAGGCCAGGGTGTCACACTGAGTCAAAAAAGAAAAGAGAAGGTTGCGCCACACTGTGTGATATGATGAGAGAGGATGGATGAAAAATTCCCCTGCTCACCTGGTTCTGTTGTGCCGACCGCACAACAGGTTGATGAGTTGTGGTTATTATGCTGGTCTCCACGCTGACTCAGGCCCGGTATGCTCCACGTGAACCGCCGGTGTCCGGTGCACGTGACCAGTAAGGGGAGTGTTGGTGTTACGTCTGTGAGGTCCTGGGTGCCGAGCTGCAGCTTATCACGCTTTCCACAGGGGAAGAAGCAATTGACCGAAAAAAGAAGTGATATTGATTCAGCGCTCGAGGCAGGGACCAGGACACCACTCTAGTATAAATTACCTTCAGGCTTTATTAGTTCTGTTAGGGAATCCAGTCTCCACAACGCGTTTCAACGCACTAAGCGTCTTTATCAAGTGATTCACTGGGCCCTGCACACATATAGCCTCGTCGCCTTCAGTCCATTTCAGACACAGGTCTTGCTGGCTCCTGCTCACTGGTAAGTATACACACTAGTCAGGTTTTTAATACAACAGTTAGGACCGCGTCAGAGATGGGTACACTTTGAAGTTAGTGACGTGGCTTGAAATAACTTTTTCTGCGCAAAAAAACGGATGGACCAAGTACCCTGTATTTGTTATATTATTTTTTATACTGCACTTGCATTTTAATACTTTTACTGCAGTGTACTGTTGTTTTTTGTCGCATTTAGCTTTTTGTCTCCAAATATGCTGGCGGTGTGAACATGTTCCTACAGACTTGTTCTCTGTGTGCAGGACTCATCTGTTTTCTAATTAATTGCCTCTTGCCATGCAAGAGATGGAGTCTCCCGCCCCTCCTGGGCCCTGCACACATATAGCCTCGTCGCCTTCAGTCCATTTCAGACACTGGTCTTGCTGGCTCCTGCTTACTAGTAAGTATACACACTATGTCAGGTTTTTAATACAACAGTTAGGACCGCGTCAGAGATGGGTACACTTTGAAGTTAGTGACGTGGCTTGAAATAACTTTTTCTGCGCAAAAAAACGGATGGACCAAGTACCCTGTATTTGTTATATTATTTTTTATACTGCACTTGCATTTTAATACTTTTACTGCAGTGTACTGTTGTTTTTTGTCGCATTTAGCTTTTTGTCTCCAAATATGCTGGCGGTGTGAACATGTTCCTACAGACTTGTTCTCTGTGTGCAGGACTCATCTGTTTTCTGAGTGAGGAAGGTGATGATCCTTTTATTAATGATGCTGTTAAACAGTTTTCCCAGAATGCTGTTGTCACAAATCCCTCTGTAGTTTGCTGGATTGTATTTTCTCCATTCTTGTAGATGGGTGAAATAAGGCCTTGATTTCACCTTTGAGGGAAGTAGCCAGAGCTTAGGACGTGAGTGAAAAGTTTTGCTAGTGCTGCATGTATGTCTGGGGAACTGTATTTGATCATCTCTGACAGGATGCCATCACTGCCCTCAACCTTCTTGCATTTCATCAGTCTGATTATATGCTTTATTTCCAGCACACTGATTGGTGTGTCCAGAGGGTTTTGGAAGTCCCTGATTGTTTCCTCCATGTTCCTCAGTTTTTTGGTTACATGCCTATGTTCTGAGGTTAGGTCTTCTTATGGTATGTAGAGGCCCTCAAAGTAGTTGTGTCAGATGTTGCCATTATGGATGTGGAGGGTGTTCTGCTTGGGTTTTGTGCCAATATGACTCCAGGACTCGAGAATGATTTTTCCTGGAGGGAGTCTTCAAGCTTCTGTAGTTTCTGGGAAATGTGCCTCTGTTTTTTCTCCTTGAGAATGCACTTTTGTTGCCTTTGTAGGGTGTCATAGGCCACCCTTAGATCCCTGTTCTTGGGATCTCTATGTTTTTAGTTTGAGGCCACCCTTAGGGTGCTGTGTAGTGCCTTGCATTCTTTGTCAAACAATTTTTGCTGTTGTTTATTTTTATGTCTCTTGAGATTGGTCTTTCTGAGTCTATGCACTGCTAGGTTGACACCTTGCTGGTTTGATGTGTAGCTACTTGTGCTAAAATGTACAAGTAGCTCTTGGATCTCAGTTCTGTTGCTCATTTTGATGTATTCAGTGCCTAACTCTTTAGGTCATTTGAAGGATGGTGGTAGGTTGTGGAGACTGGTCAGATGGGGCTTTTCTGTAGGTGGCTTGTCCGATGATCTCATATACAGCAGTATCTGGTTGAAGTCTGACAAGTGGGTTTCAGGGGTGGCTATGAAAGCATTTATGTTTGCTGGGTCCATGTCTGTTATGGCATAATCTACCACACTACTGCCCACATGGGAGTTTATTGTACATCTTAGTAATGAGTCCCCCCTGATGTGTTTATTTAGTATATACAGCCCCAGGCTCCGACACAGGTTAAGCAGTGTTCTGTCGCTTTTATTCAGTATTCTGTCATAGCTGTTTTTTGCTGTGTATACTGAGTCGCTGTAAAAGGACTCATCTCCCAGCACGTATGTGTTTCCGTCTGATGACAGATAGTCCTTTTTTGTACCCATCCTGGAATTGAGGTCTCCACAGATGAGAACCTTACCCTTGGACTGGAATTGGGCTGCCTCCCTCTGAATGACCTCGTAGATGTCTGGCTTAAAGTATGGCGATTCTCGTACTCATCAAGCACGGGTCCAGACTGAGAAGGGAGAGAGACCTTGAAATGTCAACTCTGCTTACCCGCTTGCGAGTTCTGGAAACTAGCCACAAGAGAACCCCCACAACACAGCTGAATGTGGATTTAGGCAACACTAGAGAGGAGCTCAGAGACTTACTGAACAAGAGAGCGAAGTCTTGGTTGGCGAAATGCCACAGACAGTTTTATGAGTATGGCAATAAAACGAGCCGTATGTTGGCTAGAGCTCTAAGGAAGCAGAGGGCGAGAACATTCGTTTTGAGAATTGGAGTTCAGACTTCAAGCGAAGGCTCTCAATCCTCAGATAAAATTGCAGAAACATTCAGGAGTTTCCATGCCTCCCTTTATGCTATAGATGGGGACCACCCCCATAACCCCCCTAGCACACTCCTAAAATTAAAAAATATATACAGGAGTCTAACATGCCTAAACTAAATGACTCTGATATCACAGCCTTGGAACAGCCATTTACCTCCCAGGAAGTTCTGACGGTAATCCGTTCCTCTAAGCGTGGGAAGGCCCCTGGCCCAGACGGCCTTACTGCGCAATACTATAAAACAATGCAGGACCATCTGACTCCACATCTACTGGCTTTTTTTAATGCTATGGCAACCGGTTGCCGGCCTCACACTGACTCACTAAGAGCCCATATTTCCGTAATCCCCAAACCTAACAAGGACCCCTCACAGTGTGCTAGTTACAGGCCGATATCTCTTCTTAATGAAGACATTAAATTGTTTGCCAAAATTCTTTCCACCAGACTGGCCCCATTACTCCCTGGGATTATTCACTCGGATCAGGCAGGATTTATATTGGGAAGGGAGGCGCGTGACAATACCACCAAAGCGCTAAACTTGATATACCAGGCCAGGCGCGGAGGGGCTCCATCGATACTTATATCTACCGACGCCGAAAAGGCCTTCGATAGAGTCAAATGGATTTTTATGAGGGAGACCCTCTTGCGCCTTGGCCTCGGTGTCAACATGATGCACAGTATTATGTCCTTATATTCCGCCCCGTCAGCCAGGGTCCGAGTGAATGGTGTCCTCTCAAACCCATTCAATATATACAATGGGACCCGACAAGGCTGTCCCCTTTCCCCATTAATTTTTGTCCTTACCCTTGAACCTCTATTCGGGCTAACCCGGATATTTCTGGGATTGTGACGGGTGATAATTCACACAAAATTGCTGCGTACGCAGATGATCTTCTATTTTTCATATCCAAGCCAAGGATCTCGCTTCCTAATCTATTAAACGAACTCACCACATACTCTCACTTATCCAATTTCAGAATCAACTTCTCTAAATCAGAGATCCTTAACATCAACCTACCCAAAACACTCTCGGAAGTGTTGCAACCCTCCTTCAGTTTTAAATGGAGTGAGTCCCATATAGACTACCTGGGAGTTAAATTGACTGCAAACATGGAAGACACTTACAAACGTAACTTCCCATCACTCCTGTCTTCCATTCAGACCGACTGTAGCAGATGGACGCACTCAACTTTCTCCTGGTTTGGCCGCTGCCAGATTTTTAAGATGAATGTTCTCGCCCGGGTTCTATACCTACTACAAGCTCTGCCAGTTAAAATCCCGGCGTCCTTTTTTGCCAGACTCACATCGATACAAACTGCCTTTATTTGGGCAGGTAAACCGGCCAGAATCAGTCGCTCAATTTTATTCAGGCCAAAGGGAGCAGGCGGCGTGGGTCTGCCCAATTTCAAATCCTACCAGCTGGCAACACATTTCACGCGCATGGTGGACTGGTGCAGAAACTCATCAAATAAAGCTTGGGTTCACATAGAGCAAGATTTCTGCCCCATTCCATTACATAGGCTTCCGTGGCTCCTCGCTGAGGCACCGAGACACTTATCCTCCCACCCCACCCTGGGGGCCACGATTCATTACTGCAATTTACAAAGTACGAACCTTTATGATTCCTCCTTGCTCCAAACTTACTCCAATAATCAGCCATCCAAATTTTACTCCCGCTATGAGCGATATGGTGTTTGCTGGCTGGATTGCGGCGGGCAGAGATACAGCTGAGTCATTTGGAGAATGGGACACGTGGCCTTCATCCTCATGTATGGCAGGATGGTCAGACCCAGCTCCGCTTGGTTGGTTGAGGAGTCTTCAGTTGAGCCATTACCTGCAATCCCTACCTCCCAGACAATGCTACAACCGCCCCAAGACTCAATTTGAGACCCTCTGTACTGAGCCAGGATTGGCTAGGCATACGCTTTCAAGACTATACTCAATGCTGCTTTCTCCCCCGCACCAGTCTCATCCAGCATTTATCACCAAATGGGAAAGGGATTTGGGTATCCAATTATCGGAGGACCAGATTACCCATATCTACCAGCTTACTCATACTGCCTCCATATGCTCTAAGTTTCAGGAAGCAGGTTATAAGATTTTATCTAGGTGGTATAGAGTTCCTACGAAGTTACATACTATATTCCCCAATATTAGTACTGACTGTTGGAGATGCGGAAAGGAGAAGGGCACGTTGCTTCATCTGTTTTGGGGGTGTGAAGAGATTAAGCCTTTCTGGTGTGGTGTTGAACGCATTGCGAGACAGGTTGCTGGACTTCAGTTTCCTCTGACGCCTGCTCTGGTTCTTCTGCACCATACCGAGACCCCCTTTCCACAATATAAAAACTCTCTCCTGAAATTCTGGATTATTGCCGCACGGTCCTGTATCCCGGAACTCTGGGGTAGCTCTTCTCATCCGACTCTGACCCACTGGGCTAAAAAGGTTAATACCTTAATGCGTATGGAGGATCTCACGGCCTCCATGCATGACTCCTACACGAAATTCTGGTGCATATGGGCTGCCTGGATGAACTTTCAGCAAACAGACGATTACAGAATTTTATTAGGAGGTGTGTAACCGTTTGCAGGATCATACTTCGATGACAGGCTTCACATTGGAGTCGTGCGGATGCCGGTCTCTCCCTCCCCCCCCCCCTATTCTCCTTCTCTCCACCCCCTCTCCCCCCCCCCTTTTTTTTTTTTCTCTTCGCCCTCTCCACCCTTTCTTTTCACATTAGTCTCCTCGTGCTCTTTACCCCTCCCCTCTGTCATTTCTCTCTCTCCTCCTCTTTTCTGTCCTATGTCTCAAAAAGTGGGACTTCACAATATTAGACCATATCTAAAATTTTCAATATCACAAACAGCTGTATCAACAGTCTTCTAAATATGTTGAAACTGAACATGTTGTTAACAGTTTTGTATCTTACACTCTGCCGATATCCTATGTAATATTGGAATAGCTGACTTATCTTTTTGGACCGTTGTCCTTTCAGATTTGTTCCTGTCTTTTATGTCTAATAAATAAATAAATAAAGAATTATAAAAAAAAAAAAAAAAAGTATGGCGATTCTGATGGAGGGATGTGAACTGCACAAAGTTAGAAGTCCTGCTGATATGTGAGGATGGAACTGCTTATCCTTATTCAGATATGACTGTCTCCTGTTTCCATTGCCTTGATGTGCTCTTTGATCTCCTCCTTGTACCATATTAGTATGTCCCCTGAGCAGTCCTGTTTAGTGTTCTTATCTTTCTTGGCAGAGACACCCGATTCCCTGTATCCCATTGGTTCTAGAGATCCCTCCCTCTGCTAAGGCCCATGTCTCCAAGAGGATCTGGATGGCAATGTTCTTTAGCCTTTGTTTGAAGTCTGGGTCATTTATCTTGGACTCAAAAGCTGAAGCATTCAATCCTTGAATGTTCCAGCTGCTGATAACTAAGGATGTCATGTTTAGTCGTTATACCTTATAATGGAGAAAGATTTTCTTAGGACACAACGGTTGAAGTGGTGAATTTAGCTGGCATATTTTAGGGATGTCCCATGCATTTGCTGCTCAATGTGTTGAGCAATGTCCTTAGTTTTGCCATGTTGCTGCCCTCTCTTAATTTGTGTTGCCATTGTGGGACTTGTGGTCTCTAGTGCTTCTGCCCTCTCTGTGGACTCACATTACGGATCTCTGTGAATTGCCTTCTGTTCGGTGGGTATCTTGCTAGTGGTCTTGGCGATCTGTTTAGAACAATGTCCTTCAGCTCTCTGGATAGATGGCTGACACTTTGTTTATTGAGGTGCTTATCGTCGTATAGGTAATAGAGCGTTATTTCGGGGTGTCTTGCTAGTTGTATGTTTGGTGTTAAGGTGATACTGCTGGCCAGCTCTGTGTTGCTTTGCTGGGTTACCTGTTGGTCTATATCTCTCTTTGGAAGCAGGGCAGACAGGATTTTATTTTTTGCCTTCCTCTGGATCAACGTTAGGCTATGGGTTGAACTAGATGGACTTAAGGTCTTCCTTGAACCTTAAATACTATGTTACTATGATTATTTTGGATTTGAAAAATGTTTCTGGGCAGCTATTGCGAGTTTTGATAGGCCTTGAGTGGCTGTCTCTTGGTGAATATCGTTTGGGCCGGTGTGTAATATGAGATGTGTGGGCTCTGTCAAGTATGGGTTATTGATCACCTTCTCTGCTTGTGAGCAGTCTCTAATTGTTCAGGTATTTCCCGTTTGAATCTATTATTAAGACGATATGTAGAAAGGAGATTGTGGTCAAAAGGGATCGCTAGAGATATGATACAAAGGGATTGCATTAAATGGTTAACAAACCTATTTATTTACAAATCACAACGCATTTCTACAGTGGACCGTTGTCTTCCTCAGGTGGAAATCCACCTGAGGAAGACAGAGGTCCACTGTAGAAATGCATAGTGGTTTGAAAATAAAGAGGTTTGTTAACCATTTAATGCAATCCCTCTGTCTCATGTCATTAACTGCTCCCTTTTGACTAAAATCTCCTTTCTAAATACTGCTAATCCCTTTTGAGGTATGTGGCTGGAGCTGCTGGAGGCCTAGGATGCTATATCAGCTGTACTAAAGGATCTGTGATGATGTCACAGTCACATGACCGGAGTTTCCCCCACGTGATCAGGACCAGGAAATAAATGAGGAGTGAACCCAGAGCAGTGTCCTCACAGCAGAGCACAATACCGACGTTGTGCAGGGGTGCACATCAACGGCACATGAGTGGCCAATTCCCCACCATACCAATCATTATCCCCGCTAGACCACCAGATATCATTAATTATGCACTCTCTGCATCTCCACCTTTGTTTCCACATATATTATTAGGACGATGTCAGGGCTCAGGGTTTTATTTGGGCTGTTTTCTTTTCTGTATGTCCTTGGGTCCTTAGCTGTTGGTTGCCCTGTGTTGGTGAAAAAAAATGAGGCAGTATATTCGTTGCTGGGATTCAGGGTAGAATTTTCCTTTGCAGTGTTGGGTTCAGGAGTGTTGGCTGCCCTGGTTTGCTGTGTGGATGGGGCTTTTATAGCTGGGGTTGTGTGTAGTGTCCTTCTGGCTTGGGCCGCCGCTGGTCTGTGATGTGTCAGGGACTGAGATAGTTGATTCAGACCTTGGTTTTGGGGGATTACTTGCACTTTTAGGTGCCCTCTCAGGCCTTTTTTTGCAGGTTTGATGATTTTAGCTGTGTTATTTCTTCTTTGAGGTATGCATTTTTTTTTTCTGCAATCTTTGAAGTAACCTTTGCATTTCACACTGGTCTCTTTTCAGCCTTGATATTTCCTTCTTCAGTTG